>OY294016.1:11783792-12383792 GCA_958510785.1 Exephanes ischioxanthus
AGATCGATGACACGTAGACTGTGAATATTTTACTCCAGTATACTTTATTCCGACTGGGTTTGCTCGGAGCTTGCGCTCGAATTGCCGAACCGCGCGGTTGTTACTCAGGATCCCACCCTCCTTGTCCCCCCTCCTCACCCTTTCTCGCTCTATATATCCTGCCCTTCTCTCTCTCTCTCTTTTGGCGTAGTTCATTCGTTCGTTCGTTGGTTTCTATATCACACGACGCAGCATGAGCTTTACGATACGAGGAGCATAACGATCCCTCCCTCCCCCACTCCCAGTACAGTACCGAAGAGCATACTCGTGAATTTTTAAAGCATACCGCCGAGCACACACCCGGCATGCAATTGCACCGTCGTGCAAAACCCTCGTTGGATGTTCCTCGAACCCCGCGCACCAGACCATCCGTCACGTACGACTGCGCGAAGCCTGCAGCCTTTCGGAATACACTATGTCCTACACTCAACCCTTTCGACTCTTATCACTTTTTATACGGGCTTTTTATTCCTTCCGCTCCTACACTACTGTCCACCCAGTTGCGATCGGACATATCGCACAATTTACGAATTGAACGCTCGGAACACGTCGGTCGGTTAAATAATCGCTGCACGGTAAAAACATGATTGTACGTTCGACGAACAATCGTTGTGCCCACACAAGCGTAAAACATTTGTTTTCCCTTGTCCACTTCGTCGTATCGAGCGCAACGGCAGCGCCGAGGAGATATGTTTCATACGTAACGAAACGAAGGTGTTTCTCACTTTGCCGGTAATCGCTTTTACCAATTCGGTAATTTCGACCTCGTCGTCGGAATGGCAATCTGCAAGCTCCCATTAGCTTCTTCTTTATCTGCCTCGTCGAGGGCCCGCTGTGAGCGCGCTTTGACGCCGTTTCTGCTTTCTGGTTCGGCTCTCACTTCTGCTTATTATGCTATATACGTGCCGGTCGGGGTTTGGATAAAGGGGGATGGAGAACGTTGCGGAGAGAATCCCTCGGAGGCGCGGGGAGAAGGATGGTCGTTATGAAAACGTCCTCGACCTCGATAAGAGCCAACCCCGCTCCCCGCCCGGCACCCTTCCCTTCTCTCTTACCGGTCTCCGAAGCGTTTTCCACACGGTAATATATAGGCGAAGCACCTCGACATGGCACCGCCACGGAGCTATATGCTGCACGGTAACCTGGCTACCGTGGAGTGGGACTGTTTCGCTGTGCCCGGTAGGTGAGAGTCGAGAGTGCCGGTGGAGGAAATGTAGCCTGGCAGCGAATGCAACCAAACGACCGAGCAAGGGACTCCTGGAGAATCCGTTACCGGAGCGTGCTCTATCGCTGTCTTCGCATGCTCCTTCGACACGATCTCGATGGGGATAATTCTTTCGGTCGAACGTAGAATAAGTCGGAATGCTCCGTCACCAAGACCTATCGAGGTGTATGTGTTAGGGTGGTCCTTCAATTGAAAATTTTTTATTTTTCTGGCGGCGACCCCGTATTATCGTGAGGTATAAAATAAAAATGCGATGTGCGAAGGGTTCCCGAAAGTAATGCATTTTTGGAGGTTCTCTCTTCAACTTTGACAAGGTCGCTAATTCTCTTCAACAGCTGAAACAAGAGTACTTTTTTTAAGCTGTTGAAGACAATTGGGTAAATAAAATGTTTCGTTCGTTCGTTCGTCCATAGAAATTTTATACTTGTTTACCAATGCAGGAACTTGTCGATGCCCTTTACCAGAAACGACAAATCTTCGGGTTTTTAATTTAACTCTTGTTACAAGAAATATATCTTTCCAAATTAAGTATTCGGTTATTTTTCCGCAGCGGATTTTCACCTTCTACAAAATTTTGTAACTATTAGCTGTAATTGTCGACAACTTTGTTTTTTCAACCCTCGGTAGCGTCCTCTAAAAATGCATCGATTTAATAGGGATTTTGCAGCGTTTTTTCTTATTCATTAGACTTTGGGAGTGCGGGATGGCTCCAAGGAAATCTCGAATATTTCATTTTGACTTTAAATGTAGATTTTCTCAAGTTTTTAATTAGTTAAATAGACGGTAGCGACCTCTAAAAATGCATTAATTACGGAGATCCTTCGCACATCGCATTTTCCTTTCATTCCTCACGATAAATCGGGGTGGTCCCCAAAAAATTCAAAAACGTTCAATTTAAGGACCACCCCACTATGTATATCGAGGTCTAGAGTGTCTAGACGAACGGTAGCCATCAACACCGAGTCTCTATCCGCAGTGAAAGCGTCACACAGGGCCAGTATTGGCAGAGCATCGGTCCAGTGGTCCCCCGACGTCGGCCAGCACCGGGCCTGTGTGTCGTTCCCTCCAGGGATTGCACAATATCGTCGTGTCGCGTAGAACGTCCAAGTCTCGAGTCTGGTAACGGGCTACGAATATAACAATCACAGATCGGCTATTCTCATGAAAAGATGCGGGAAATCGTGTAATGCGGGGGAATACATTTTTCCGTTGGATAATCTTAATCGAAAAACCAACAAATCGATCTCTTCGCTTTACGAATGAGCCTCGGAGTTTACGGTGAAAATGTCGTTACGCGAAATGCCCGCGATCTCTCGCCCCGCGTCAGCCGTCGTCGGTACCTTCCCGCCGCAAAGGTACATAATTCGCTCTGGCAATTGAATCGGGGGTCTCGGGTTAGTGGGGAGGCTGCGGTGACGAGCGAGAGGCGAAGAGGCTCGCGGGACAGAGAGGACATGAAATGTTCGCATTGCGGGATCTCTCTCCCTCACCCAGGAAGAGATCGAGAGAATTTGATAGAGGAGGAGACGAGTAAATTGAACCAATGAGAGTCAACGAGCGAGAGAAAGATGGAGAACGCCGGTTAAAAATAAAAACGAAAAGAAGGAGGAAGAGAGTGAAGGGAGAAGAAGAATGGATAGAATGAGATAGGGGATGAGAAGCGAGGTCGGTTAGATAAAGAGCGTGGAATCAGATGGGCGACACTAACGTCCCACTAATTCATTAGTGGCCTCGCGGTCCTTTCAGTCTCGTTCCAACTCCCCATCCACTTTCCTTCCAGCTCTTCTCTATCTCTACTGGCCAGCAGTGGAAAGCGTTTATACCCACCGGGCCTGGATGAATCGGTGAGACGACGACACCCCGACCGCGCGACTCCGCGGTCCCGCAGCATGGAAAATTCTCTCGCTCACACTCGCGCGAAGAACCCCCCCCCCTTTGCCTCGACCTTACCACTATATAAATACGGTTCCGTTCGGCCACTCGGTATCTGTCTCGACCCTCTTCCTCCTTCGCTGCCGAATTCCCAACGCTATTTCTCCCCCTCGTTTTCCTGATACTCTCACCTTTGCCCAACGGCGAGTGCCAACGGCACTCGCCGTTGCAAAAGTTTTGCCTCTTTCGCTGAGGAATCGCCGACGTTTTCCCAGAAATTACCTATCGGTTTGGTACCTCGACTGAATCGCTTCTGACACTCGCGATCCGTACGGATTGAAAAATTGAGGGGAAAAAATGAAATAAAATAAAAATCGAGACCAGACGCATCGATAGACAGTCGACGAATCCGTTCGTCCAGGCTGCTGGTCGAATGTGTACACAAAAGCGACGTTTAGCGCCGTGCCGATCACCCATCCGCCGGGAGACAGAGAGACCGTGTGTACACACGGACATCCCGATCTCTTCTCTCATTGCTCACTGAATTCCACCGCCGCGTCTCGACATTTTTCCTCGATTTTTCTCGTCGCCTGAGGGACGCATCGACAGCGATCAACGAGTAAACGAACGTTCGTTATTTGACTTTAACTCTGTTGACGTTGGATATTCCTCGATCAGACGTCAACGACCCTATGTACGAATATCAGAATGGCACAGTTCTGGCCTAGTACTGGTGCCGAAGCTGACGGTACTGGCAGACAATCAAGGCCCAGTACAAATCCAATGCAGAATCAGTACTGGGACGATATTGAAATGATCAGACCTGCCCAGTGCTGGCTGTCGGCGTCAAGCCAGTACCGCGTGCCAATGTTCGGCCAATGTTCAAAAACGATAATAATAAACAGTAAAAATGAATGTTTTTATCGTCTGCCTGTTTGTTTAATGAATTACTCTGATCGTGGTTTACTGTATTGTTGTTATTTTACGTTTATACGGTGGAAATTTCGGAATAAATTTTTCGACCGGTGATGGGATTCGAACCTGCGACCCTACGATACTAGTCCTAGATCTTTAAAAAAAAAAAAAATTGTTCATTGTTTGCCGTGTACATGTCATTCGTAAAGAAAGGCTACAATATACAAAAACAAAAGCTTACAAGTCGCAGTGTTCAATATAAGCATGATTGTCAAATACAATGCTCACTTGTAAATAATCTTTGAGTGTATTGGAAAATAAAAACAATAAACATAGCGATACATATCGGAGATAGATAACAGTTGGTCGTCAAAAGAAATGAAATAGCGCAACAATGCGCTGGAAAGAAGAGGGAAAAAAAAAATACGAAAAAAAAACCTTTCCACATGTCTCGGGTGACTAGTCCTAGATCTTACTTACTTGGCTATGCTAATGTTGAAGAACAACGTTTCGAAACTTGTCCATCAGTTGAGCAAACGCTTGCATATTATCACACTAACTTCATACGATCGAAAAGGTATAAAATACATCAATATTTATTCTTCAGTCACTGAGTTCTATGTAAAATTTATTTGTAATTTATCTTTTTCATACTTTGATATTCTTGGGAAAGCGTTGGTTGAACTCTGGCAACCAGTATATGCCCAGTACTACGACGGATATAACATTTGATCTAAAAAAAGGACTTTATCTAATACGGTCTATTAGCGATGGCCAACTCTTGGTGAAGTTGTTCATCAGCACTAGGCCCTGATCGTTGAACAAGATTTGGCAATAAGGGCTGTTCTAGTATTGGGCCGTATTGCCGGCTCGGGACTTTGTCCAGTACTGGCAGTCAAGGTTGGCCCATTCTTGGTGAAGTTTTTCATCTGTACGGGGACAGAGCCGGCAACTAAGACTCAGCAACTGTAACTGTCCCAGTTCTGGGCCATATTAGCAGCTCTGGACTTGACCCCGTACTGGCAAGCTGCATAGGCCCATTACTGATAATGTTGTTTGCCAATACTGTCCGAGAATTGGCAAACGAGACTTGGCAATCGGGCCTATCCCAGTTGTGGGCCGTTTTTATAACTCCGGCACCGTATAGATATTCGCACATGGGACGCGGTATCGTTCAATATTGACGACAGGTTTTTTTTCTTTTTTTTTTAACCCCGCGGTTAAATTAATTTCGCGACAGAAGCCCAAAAAAAAATCTCATTAAAAATCATCGACATCATTTCAACTCTAGTCTATTTCAACTCTAACCCCAGGGAGCTCTGACGATTATTACACTTTGATCGATACTGTGTGTGCGTTCTCTTTTTTGCCCTCTTTTATACGTTTCTTCATACAACCACCCGTCTCGCTGTTTATTCGTCCTGCTATTCCTGAAGAAGCGCGAACAAAGACAGTTCAAGCCGTTGCCGAGGATTCCCATCGTGCCTCGTATTTATTCCTGAAATAAGGGTCGCTCGACGAGGACAGAGGAAAAAGAATACGGCACGATAGAGCGTCGGAGCTGTCGCGAATCTTTTATTGCCTACGAGACGGCGGTCGAGCGGTACCAGGCGATAGCAACACGCTTGCACGCAATACGCTCCATTTATTTCTCAGCCCCTCTTCGCCTCTCCAGTCCCACTGCGGAACCAGTTTGCAATTTATTTATATCAATATAAATATTTATCGAAAAACGTTCAGCCGACCAACACTCGTCGCCAAATAAACGTGTATAGCAATGTTTAAAGTGGTATCGTCGCTGGAAACGAATAAACTGTTTGGTGAAGCATGTACAATCATACGATGTATGTGTAATCAAGCAGAATAGCTTATGTACCCTGTTTCCTCCTGTTTCCCGAGCAAATCCTCCAGGAAACTGCAAATCGTTCTCTACGCCGCGGAGGGCGGCACAAAGTTATTGAACTGGAGTAACGACGACGCGGGACGTCCAACTTTGGTCACAACGGGGCGACTGTTCTCCCGGCAAAGGGGAGGGAGGCGGGGTAGGTAGCGGCGGGGGATGAGTTGAAACATTTGGGCAAATATGTATACAGGAAGCGTTGATAACCACGATCCGTTATCGGTACCGGGGAACGGCCGGGTGGTCGTTCATCCCGGCCGTTGCGATCTCGCACAGCCCGACCGGAAAGACTGCTGAGACATTAGCTTATCATTCCCTAATGATTACACTGGTTATGCCCATAATGTTTAGGCTGATTAACCCGTTCCTTGGCAAAACGAGCGGGCGGAGGTGAGAGGGCTGCTTGCGATATGACGTTAATATACCGAGAGAAGGCGAACGCTTTACTGCGACCCAGAGCTTTCCTCCGGCCTCTCCCCCGTTTCCCACCCGGGGAAATTTATGATCCTCCCGCGCCGCAGCTCCCGCTGCTGCAGAATCGCCGTTGGTACTGTGACTGGGTGCAACGTACCAACCCTCCAACCACGACCCATATTTCACCGAGACGTCGGAAGATTCTCTTCCATATGCCTCGCGTTCCACTTTTTTTTTCTCTTTCGTCGTGCAGCGTTGTCCTTTCTCACACACGATATAACCCCGACATCGCATAAGCGCTGAATGTGGGGAATATTGCTCAAAACAAATGAGGGCTCTTGGAAATCTAAAATTCGAAAGTAAAGAAAAGCTTAAGAATCACGTAGCCCACTTAAGGATAGTACTTTCCGAATGATAACCGTAGAGCGCGGATTCGCGGCAGGACTTTGTGCAAAGTTCGATGTACGACCGGTTCGTGCTTGCCGTCCTATCGGCGCGAAAGAAAAATAACAAATTTTTCGTCTATCTTATCATAGTCCGCGAGCTCCGTGGGAGGAGATGGTGTATCGTGCTTTCTCGGGTTCTCGGGCGAGCACCACGTACCGGCTATCCTTTGCGAAATTTGCGACTTATCCCCCCCGACCCTTCGACCGCAGTCGCGTCTCCTGAGACCCGTCGGAATAATTGAACACCGTCTTCGTCGCTGCTGAGACCACCGTGGGCTATTTCGTAGTCTATTTTACTTGGTGGAATAGCTTATATCGCCGCCGGTTCCAACCGTGACGGGCAAAGTTTCCCATAGAACACATAGTCCACATACACCGTTGTGTTACGTGATCCGTTTAAACAATATAGCATAGACCGTGGGACTGCGCTATCAAATGTTCACTCGTGCGTCACGAGATGCCGGCGCCAGCGTCACATCGTCGTTGCCGAGTTGAATCGGGCAATAAACAAATATTCCCATTAATACACAACGGTGAACACGGTATCCATTACATATCGCGTTCGTGACTTCTGCGTTGAATCCCACAGCGAGAGGAGGAAGAGGAGTTCAATGTCGTCTGAAATAGGGTATGCGTTAAGCGCCCCGTTGATTGTCGCATACGAGCCGCTTCTGAGCGTTCTGGAAATTGGCAAAGTTCAGACGTCGAGGAAATTGCAGGGACAATTTACACCCTTCGTCCCTTGGATCCGCCTGTCCTCGAAGTTCAACAACTAATCGAGGTCGTTCACTCGCTCGAATAGGTCAATTCTTTCCCGGCAGGGGAAAGAGTGGTCCACAGTGGGCTGCCGGTCAAACTGTGTTCGCTCAGGATTTTCAGCGAACCGCGATGTGTGAACAAATGTTTAAAAATTAAATCAGACGTTCAGTCTGCGAATGTTATTCAAAAACCATGAATCTGCCTCCGGTTCACTCCAGTCTACTCTGGGTCTACTCCAGATACATTTGAGATGATTTGCGCACGTTCTTTAACCCACTTTCATGTGTTTCTTAATTTACACATTTCTGTCACGGGCTACATTCGAGATACATTCCAGAGTGAAATAACAAATTTTCTGTGTAACGTCACTTCCGGTTTGAAAATATCATGTCTTGACCGGAAGTAACGTCATACCGGAAACACGCCACTTACAGTATGTCGTATTTTCGGTATGACGTCACTTCAGAAGAAAACCAGAAGTAAAGAATGAGCGATCATAGTTGTGCAACAGAAGGGCCGTGACGTACCATTAATAATTCAAGGAAAAACGCGTCTTTGCCTTTTACTGTACCTTTCTCCTTTGCTTCCCTGTGTAAACATCTATGTTAAACGCGTTTACTTTCCCAGAACGTATATTTAGAACGAAACTCGAGAGTCGAGGTAGCGTGGACGAGGGGGAGTGGGGCGGGGGTTGGTAATTAATCACTCCTGCTACCCGTAAGAGCCTCGACGGAGTAAAACGCGACACGGTCCTCGCTCGTCGTCGTCATGCGAGCAACGATCTCTCTTCCTCTCGTCTCTCACGGTTCTCTCCGTGCAATGCCCCGACTCTCATACATTCAGCGATTCAGCGGAGCGACTCGTGTAGCTAACGAGTTTAAAGCTCCGTTGTTCTCTAATTTTCCCCAAAAGAAACTTTCTAAACTTCGTTTATTTGGCCGGTCAGTTGTTCGGGAAAATGTTTGGGGATCTAGTGAGACACATCTTTGCCTATGTAGATGCCAAACGTATAACACGGTAATTGAATCAACGTCGAGCTTGGGCGAGACGTTTTAGCCCCAGACTTTTGTCCCGTAAAGCTAACAAGAGCCGCTGCATGCTCACAGAGTTTTCTCGACGACCGTGAAGGGTAATGCGATGTAGTATACAGGGGGACGAAAAAAAGCGAAGCATCCCGAGCAGAAATTGGGATCAGGCTGCCTGATACCTTATCGGGCCCTGTTAAGGTACAGCCAGGGCGTGCCTGATCTGGCGAGCCTGGTGAGGTCCTGATAAGGTGCAGGTCGTGAAGCATGACTAAATAACCCGAGTAGAAATTTTTACGCGTTACATCGGGCCCTGATAAGGTCCTGAGAAGAGCCTGATAAGGCCTCATCAGGACCCTATCAGGGCCCGATGTAACGCTCGAATATTTCATCTCGGGAATCCTCACTTCAGATGAGGCGAGCCTGATGCCAGCCTGATCAGGACCCGATAACATACAGGTAGGGACACCTGACTGGATATCCTTGGCTTTTGACGAGGCTAGCCTGGTAGTACCCCGATCAGGGCCTTAGCAGGTGAATCAGGCAAGCCTTCTCCAGGCATGCAATATGCATGCCTGGAGAACATTGATTTTGCATAATGAAAATTCCAAAAAATGAATCTAAGGTATTTGGGAAATAAATTTGTAGTAAAAAATTACTGAACTTTTTTTTTAATTTCCAATAAATTCGTACATTTTTTACAGTTAATGTGAATTTTTTATAGAATTTTCTTAAGATGCAAAAAAATGTTTACAAAATTTTGCACCGAATCTTGGAGGTTTTAATAAGTTAATAAGCAAACAAATAATTGAAATAATTCAAATGATTTAATAAAAAAGATTTCTTGATTACTTGTTAAACATTTATTTTTTATTTCTTACAATTTTTGCTTCCTCATAGAGGAAGCTTTGTTTTTTACATTACTATTATACAAAACCAATATTCCTAGCATCTTACTCAGTCCCCGTTGGCAAGGTCGCCGGTTCGAGTCCGACCATGAGTGAAATAAAAATTAATTTTTCCGTTATTTACATTGTAGTAATTAGTCAATTTAATCCGCAGAACAAAATTAAAAGGTTTACAAGTCCGATAAAATAACGCCAATAAATAAAAAGTATTTATTATATTTTTCTCAGGAGGCAAGCAGGCATCGTGATTAGGCCGTGACCAGGCAGCCTGATCAGGACCTTATAGGGCAACTGCGTTACATTCCTGATCAGGGCCTGATAAGGTGCCTTATCAGGACCTGACGAAGCGTTAGGCAGTGCCTGATAGGGACCTGACGTCAGCCCGACGGCAATTTCTGCTCGGGATAGTAGCCCTTTCGACGTACACATATATGTGTGTAACACGACGGCAAGAAGAGCAAAGGATGAACGAGCTTGCGAGAGCCGGCGTACCGGGAGGAAGCGTCACACAGTGAGGAATAGGTATACGCCGATTTGGCTGGAGGTATATCAGTTGTTCGGGAAAATGTTTGGGGATCAAGTGGGACACATCTTTGCCTATGCAGATGCCAAACGTATAACACGATAATTGAATCTACGTCGAGATAGCTTGGGCGAGACGGTTTAGCCCCAGACTTTTGTCCCGCAAAGCTAACAAGGGCCGCTGCATGCTCACCGAGTTTTCTCGACGATCGTTAAGCGTAATGCGATGTAGTATACAGGGGGACGAAAAAAGCAAAGCATAGTAGCCCTTTCGACGTACATATATATGTGTGTAACACGACGGCAAGAAGAGCAAGGGATGAACGAGCTTTCGAGAGCCGGCGTACCGGGAGGAAGCGTCAAACAGCGAGGAATAGGTATACGCCGGTTTGGCTGAAGGTATATCAAGAGGGTAGTAGTGGCGCGCACCGGCAAGATAGGAAAGGAAAAGAGCCCCTGGCTGCGCGCCCCGCCGGTAATGAGAAACGGCTCCGTGCCTCGAGTGTACAACGCCACCCTTGGGAAATCTCACCCTCTCGTCGGCAATAATCTCCGCGCTGTACTCGAGAGCCCTGGCCCCTTCGTCGACCACCGCCTCCGTCGAGGAGCCGAAGGTTCTCTCGTGGCCGTACAACTTTTCGCGTTAAAGAGCGCGCGCCATCTCCCGCTTTCTTTTCTCTGATTGTTCTCTTGAAACCTCTTGTCTTCCAAGGTCGAGTAACCGAGGAGGGGGGTTGAAAGAAAGAATTAAGAGCAAGAGCCAAGCGAAGCGGCCGGCGGATCGCATGTGAGCTTCGAAAGCGTGAACAGACACTGCTTTCGATCTCTCCCGACTTTTAGGTTTTTTCTCACTTTTTCTTATTTTTTTTTTTTTTTTACTTTGGTGAAAGTGCGCGAAAGCCGGCCATCTGGGGGAAACTTCCGTTACAAAGTGAAGTTACTCGATAAATTTTATTCAATGTTCCCAACACGTTTGGCGAATGCACGCAGCGCTGAAGTCGAACGTTCGACGGTTCAACCTTTCATCCCCGCGTCATACGCAGGGAGAAAACGCTTTAACCGCGTTCAGCTTCTTTTGCGTATTCCTAAAACGCTTTGAGACTCATTTGTCAATTATCGGAGAAGCACGAAGTCGTTCTTCTTTTATGAAATATCGTTATGGCTCTCGAATACCGGTACCGCGGGAACGTACGTTTCGTTTTACGCTCCTCTTCGTCAATTTTCACTCCATCGACTATATAAATTTTCGCGTGGCCTTTGCCTCTCTGGCTTTTCCCCGTGGGATTTCCTCACGTATCCAATTGACGTTCAGCGTGCGCATCAGACCAGCGTGTAGCATCCCTCTCTCCTCTCTATCTCTCTGTCTCTGTCTCGGTTCGTGGGAAATTTCGACGTGGTCTGCACCAGACGAGCAGACTAGCATCTGCCATCGTATATATATATATATATATATATACATATACATAAATATATATACATACACACACACATACATGCATATGTAATACATACATACATATGTACACCTTAACAGTCAGGGAGAGTCGGGAGCGTGTTTTGAATATTTCATCGTGAAGTACGTCGAAGCCCGAGTGAAGAGTATGCGAGGTTGCGAACTGGAAAACTTAGTGAAAAGACGGACAGACGTATACGCGAAAGTTGCACGCTATTTTAACCGGATAAGGTTACGTCGCGGAGGGTAAACGAGGCACGAGAGGGAGGGACGTGGTATGAAATACGAAGAGGGCAGTACCGAGAGACAACGGATGAGATCGCATAGGTTTATTGTCGACGCGATCGGGAGTCACCCCCAGATATCGCGTGCTATATGATTGACATATTTTGTGGTAAAAAATTGCCAATGTCGAAAGAAAAGGAAAAGGTACGTGGAAAAGACGGTTGAATAAGAGGGACGGGCAACGAACGGCGAACGGTTGGAGGGTAGCAGTCAGGGATTCGCATGTTTCGTCGAGTCCCGAATAATCATACGATTCTCCTCCGACGAGAAATGGAAGAGTGGAAGAACGATGCCGCAACCCCTCGGGCAGGGGTTACCGCGACGTCGGTTGAGCGATACGTGACGGCCAAGGTCGGACGTGACGACGGGGAATCAACGACGGATCGTCGTTGAGGCAACCGGGTCGGGAGTTCGGTGGCACAGTGGTATTCGGCAAGATTTACGATTGCTTTTTAATTAAATCGTTAAGATGAAATCGGAATAAGTGTCTCTATGACCTTGTCCTCGACCCCCTTCCCTGACCCCTCGTCTTCTGGATTTACGTTTTCTTTGGAGGGTAACTTGAACAATGAGGTACCGACGGAGTCCATACGATTATAGGCCACCGTACTGCTAACTTCACCTTTGACAATCTCGAGAGGGTTGGTAAAGACGGGAACTCAAGATATCCTGCAGTAGTTATACGCGGGGCAGGGCAGGGTGAAACGGACCCCCGTTCTCCACTTCGGATGCGTCTTTTTTCATGCCCCGCTAAAAATGCGTAAAAACAGTCCGTTTTACCCCGACGTTCCGTTCTGCCCCGCTCTTCCCTACACGGGCAGACATCCGCCTCGTTCGTTCCTAACGAGCTTTCCCTAATTACACCGTCGGCCTAATGGTCGGAGATAGACTCCGAGATGGAACAAGATAGACCCCGACCAGGCCCCGCCAGGTTGTTTCCAGTCGGGAGTCGGAGATTCAAAGAAGGACGCGGGCGAAACGAGTTCATGCACAACTTCGGTGGCGATATGACGAGGAGATACGGAGGGTACCTCGAGCCCAGACAGCCGAAAGGATTAAAACTATTTTCATTAATGTATTTTCCTACTTTTCACTGTGAACCATGAAGAAGAGGGAGAAGAAGCTGAAGCAGTGGAAGAAGAAGGGTCAAAGTGATGAGGTCCTATCACGTGAAGCCGGGCTCACTCCCGAACCGTTTCGCGCTCCATTACGAGAGATATGACAAAAGTTTGGGGTAACTATAACGCCAACGGGGGATTGTTACGAGTTTACGCTTCGCCTGTACAATCGCGTACTATACACGTCGCACGGAAGATAGTGTGTATTCTCTCGAGTTACCATCCAATCTCGCCGCGCCGCGTCTACGTCATTTCCTCGGGGCTCTCGGAGGCGTCTCCGTGCCCGAGGAGGTGCGAGGATGCATATTCCGAAAGAAGAAACCCAAGATCACGGTAGCTGGAAAAGATTTCAATCGTTCACAGAGTCAGGATGCAGATCGGGGGGTGAGTGGGCAATAACGACCAGCTATGTTTAAAGTAATCGAGCGGTGACGCCAAGATGACTGCCCAGGTGCGGTTTTAGAATCGAGCTGACGTTGGACCAATTATGTCCGCCTGAGTTACAAAGTCGACCCGACTCTGGTCGCCAATGTAGCCCCGAATACCAGTTAAAATTGGGATGATAATATCGGCCCTACGTTATCAAACGACGTTGCCTCAATGTTGGCTCCCGATGTCCAGCCAACGTTGAATGGAAAATATTAATACGCAACAAAAATTTTTTTTTTACCGATCTGCGCTATTTTTAAATGCTTTTTTTATCATCTTACAACTGCTTTTTTGTAGTTTTTTTATCTGCACACATTAAAAACATCAGAACAATTTTTTTAGTCGGTAATGTGGGCTGGAAGCCGGGACCCCGGGAGTAATAGTCCACGCTCTTACGCACTCGGCTATTCTCAGCTTGAAGATTTTTGTTTCGAATCTTATATAAAAGCAGCATGTCTACTGCATGTCTATCTAATATTAACTTAGCAATTGCTTTCAATTGTGTGTTTTATTATTTCATTTCGTATTCACATTTTAATTAATAATATTGATGGGACTTAGGCTGTCTGCACTACAGTACTGTAGATAAAACTGTAATAAAGGAATCTGGAATCATAAAAAAAGGATTCAGCAGTCGAGCAAATTAAAAAAAATGGTATCGTTTATAAATATTTGGTGTGGGACGTTGGTTGAACGTCGGTAGCGCGTACTGGGCTAAAGTCGTTCCATGTCGTGAGCGATCGTCCACTTGATATCGTCGAACACGAATCATTACGACAAAGTCGGCTCAACTTTGGTAAGCAGCGTTTTGCCAACTATTGAGCCCAACGTTGGAGTGGTTGTCAATCGACAGTTTGGCCAATGCTGGGCATTCGTCGAGATCCGATCATCGGCTGCCAACCTGCTGCCGACGAAAAACTAATCGTCGGCAATACTCGGAGCGTCGGCCATCCGAACTTGGGTGTTGACTTCCCTAGTGGGAGCGACACACAGGGCCATTATTGGCACGACGTCGGCCAGTGTTCGCCCAACGTCCGCCAACGCTGGTTCTACCTTTCATTCCCACCGGAGCTACCGTGTTGCGTAGGGGAGAGCGGGGCAAAACGGGATAATGAGATACAACGCAATTTTCCAATAACTTTTGTATGGTGGCGATGGTGGCACGTGGGGCAAAACGGGTTTGAAAATCCGGATGTTTCGTTGCGACAAAATGGGGCATTCAAAAATTAATGGAATTTTTGAGTTTTGCCCTCACTGTCCCGTTTTGCCCCGCTATGCCATTTTGCCCCGGTCTCCCCTGCATTAGAACAAACGATGGCGTCAAATCTCGTAGTTTCAGCTGATGTAGAGAAGTTTCCAGCACGGTTTCTAGATTCTGCCGGTTTTTTGCATACCAATTGGTAATTCCCCTTTGACAAAAAAAAAAAAACATTACAGTATGCGTTGGAGAGAGAAATTTAACGCAAACGAAACTAATCCATGCTCGGAAACGAACTGCCTGTCCCTTTCTGTCGTACTTTCAAGGGAGAGAAACAAATTCGAATGTTCCCGTAGTGACGCCAAGATGACTCGTGACTTCCCTAGTGGGAGCGCCACACAGAGGGCCATTATTGGCATGACGTCGGCCAGTGTCCGCCGAACATCTACCATCGCCGGTTCTACATTTCATTCCCACCGGAGTTATCGTGTTGCGTACGTCAGAACAAACGATAGAGTCAAATCTAATAGTTTCATCTGACGTAGAGAAGTTTCCTGCACGATTCGTAGATTCTACCGGTTTTTTTGCACACCAATTGGTAATTCCTCTTTGACAAAAAAAAAAACGATTAAATTATGCGTTGAAGAGAGAAATTTAACGCAAACGAAACTAATCCATGCTCGGAAACGATCCGACTGTCCCTTTCCGTCGTACTTTCAAGGGAGAGAGACGGATTCGAATGTTCCCGTAGTTCCGATGTTGACGTAGCCTGAACAAACGGTCAACGAGGTCCTCCCGGTGAAGCACTGACCAGGGAAGGACAGAATGACTAGCGAGTCTACTGCTGCCAGTGCTGGCGCTGCTGCTGGTACGGCTATCTACAGATTCCGGTATACTCCCCACGTTTCGGTCGGACCAAACAGCACTCGCACTACTCGTCGCTCGAACGATTCGCTAACGCTCTCGAGCGTGCACCAGTGTTCGGTCACGAGTGTATGTAGTAGAAGTAACAGTCGAGAGGAGCTCTCTCTGACGCTGTTTCACCGAGGCTCGTCTACAACTGTGTGCCCCGCCACTGGAAAGGGCGGCGAACACACGTCGACCACTACTACTGCGACAAGCCGGGAACAGTTCTGCCTGCCGTTTGAACTAACGGTAGTAGGGACACACCGGTTAAAGTCTGATGTGCACGCTGGTCGCGGAAGGGGGGGGGGAGGGTTACCGTCCGGTTTATTTATTACCTTAGTTTCTGCGGAGCGTAGTAACCGACGACTACGACGAGAGTACGAGAGGACGAGTAGACTGGAAACGGGATCTCTTACTCTATTCCTCACGATGAATTGCTCTCTTTCTCCTGAAGCTTTGCCCACGCTCTGCGTCCGGTATCACCGTCAGCGTCGACAGCGCCGTGAGTACAGTACCCGGCCGACATAGAGCTAAACGGAAAATTCGCTCCGCGACGTACACCGGAAGCGGGCTATACATGTACGACGTTTACACTCGGAAACACACATAGTCTCGGAAACAGTGCACTAAAAGGCCGTCCGACGATGCGATAATTTCGAGGAACTTACGGACAACGGAAGGCAGGAAGTCGCACTGACACATGGGAAAAAATTTGCCTGATTTATGCACAGGGCAAGCCGGCGGCGAAAGCGGGGTACGCTGAGAAAAAGGATGGTATTTCCTACTACAACGAATAGTTCCCAGGGACGACGACTATGTAGATAGTTTGTGATAGTATAAACTCAATTGATTAAACTATAATTATAGTTACAACTACAATTTTTGGTTATTGTCGTAACTGTAAAATGTAGACGTCCCCCCTGGGAACTATTTACTATGTAAGTTTTTCTCTGTGTAGCTAAGAAGTGAAGTTTGTTCGGATTTTACTTCACCGCCACTACGAGAACTTAATATTTGGGAGTCGGGGTCGTTAGAATCAAGACTCAAAATTTACCCGTTAAAAATTAGTTTTTTTTTTCAATCTTGGAACGAGTCCATTTTGCCTCACCGTCCCCCTACGGAGGAAGAGCGCTAACCACCGCGCTATCGTCATCCACATGAGTCTATCGCATCGAGAAGTCATGTCGGGGCGTCAGAGTACAAATGAGATGAAGCAAGACATTTTTATATCCAGTGTTCTGTACGCTGGAACCTCGCGGTGCTGGTACGACCGTTCGGAGTTGTAAGGTCCGAATTCACGCTGGCGGTGACGAAGTCTCGCTGGTACAGAGATGCCGTCAGGGAAATTAATCAACGACGATCTTTATTTATTTGTGACGGATTAGAGATGTAAAACTTGTATAAAAATCAGTAAAATATTTATTTATAGAAACAAACAGAACAATTTATTACACTATTTCACTTTAACTATTAATAATGGTAAACTTTAAGTTTGAAGAAGTGGCTACACTTTAGTTGAGTCCGCGGTGACGTGTCGTTTGGTACTAGTCTCCAAGATGCGACCGTCCGTTACCGCTGAAGTTCTTAGACTGTTTTTAGAGAATATGTTTTGGCAAAAGGTAAAAAAGGTGGGAGTGTCTCAGACATTAGGAGCGATATTTGAAGAATCGAGCAATTGGCTGATAGAAAAAACAAGAAGGGATTTTGCGCGAGTTGACGAATGAAATTGCAGTTCTAAGTGGGGGCGAGACGCCTGCCGAAGCCCTGTGTTTTAGGCAGGTAAAGAGGCTCAGCGCTTGACGCTGACCCTTGCGCGGTGACGCACCGTACTGGCAATATGCGGGCTCATAAAAGACCCATGGACTCGCGAATTACCTTTTCGTGATTTTTGTCAACTTTAAAGGATTTTTTGTCTTTATTCGAAAGAACTCAGCTGTATCGCAGATGTTTTATTGCTCCGCTCGCAAAGGTCTAAGACACCGAATTTTCTCGAGAATTCGTTAATCCTCTCGTCCGAAAGTTTATTTCTTTATTCAAACCGTCCGATGCGACGGAACATCCAGTCCAACATCTTTCAGTTATCCAACCGAGCTATTCCCTACGGAAGGACTGGGCTCGGGTGCTGAGGGACTCCAGTAAATAATGTGCGACTGTCGAATGAGGAATACTCTCCCGAGGATTGAATTGAAGTTGTGGCAGCGAGCTCCTTCTTTCTCGTTCCGTTTGCACTGTGGAGTGAAAATGTTCGCCGAGCTCTTTCTGGACCCTCGTCCGGCGGGGCAGGTCACCGACGATATTTCTTCGTCGCAGTCTCCGCTGGAAGCTTCTCGCGAGAACGTAAAGCACGAAGCTTTTATGCAACGCTGCAGGCGTTATAATAACCCAGCCGCTTGCCCAACCGTTTTAATCTCAGCAACGGCGAGAAACGCGGAGACGGGAGGGAAAGAGGGAGAGTTTGGAAAACCGGTGGAAAGCCCAGACGGAAGCGTGTTCGTGCCACCTCTTGATTTACTACAAATTAGGAACGCCCAATTTGTCTCTTTCGGTGTATGCGTACGTACGTGTGAGCGCATGAAACTCAATGTAGTTACGGTTCTCGCGCGGGCCTCGAATCTGTGCAACTATGCACAACCCCGGGTGTACACTCGGGCAAACGCTGAAGCGCTTCGAATACTTGGTCAACTATTCCCGTCTCGCGTCGCACAGTGGTCCGACTATGCTCTCGGATGCAGTATTACCTTTCACCGCGCGAATTTGGCAATTAAGCATCGGACTACTAACCCAAGTCGGGGGAGATTCCGCGACACTCGATTAATCGTCCATTGATAATATCGACTCGGATGTAGTTTGAGCAAATTTTGTAGGAATGGCTACAATAAAAATGTGGGAAGGTTTCCCATGCAATATGGTAAATTGAGAATATTCGAGCAATCTGTCAATTTTTGCCATACTGTATATCAATAACGATTTATTCGCGTCTACCGTACAGTGTCGGAAATATTGCCACACTCATGAGAATCACCTATCAACTCTATGAGGGCTGCTAAAACAGGGTGTATCAAGTATCACCGACAGTGTGTCTGAAATTGATACTCTGCGTTATTATGCACGGCCATAACATCATGTAATAAACGCCATAGGTATGTACAGTGCTTATTATTGAACAAGCCGATTCGGTTTATTGCGAGTGATGTAAAAGCATTATTCATTAAAATAAAAGCACAATAAAAAGGTATTAGATAACGGAAGTCAATGTAAAGAAAGACAATGCTTGTTGAATAACATTGTTTTATTCGACATTTTTATTGCAATATGCATTAATTATTCAAAGAAAACGTTTTTGTTACATAATAGTAGCCGTCACTGAATTTATTTGTAAATGACTTACCGTACACGATTCGAGATTGTCGGCAAACAAACATGCGAATGGGAAGTTTTCGAAATCGTCAATCTTGCACGCCTGAATAGGAGTTACAAAATTAAAATATCGTTAAGAATTTGTATTTACATGCTTTCCTTGCGCATTTTGAATGCTGCAGTAGCTGCACAAAAATGATGTTTCCGCGACGACACCAAGATTCAGAGTGCTGGAGATGTAAACACGCGGCTACCTGCGTCGGGCGTACATTATCGTGCACCGGCAAGGATATGGCGAAAATTCCAATACTGTTTGCAAATGCATCCAGAAATCGTGACATAGTTACTTGACTCGGGGACTCTTTAGTCCAAACACAGAGTCCCTAGCAAGTCAAGCGACCACCACACGACCAAAAAAAACGACCGGTCGTTTCGTGCCGTTTTAACGACCATAAAACAACCAATAAAACGACAATTTTGTCGGTTTAGATTTGGTCGTCTTTTGCTTTATCGACCCAAAAACATCTGCTCAAACACGTTGTTCGTTTTTTTGGGTCGTTAAAGGAAATACGACCAAGTCCAAACCTAAAAACTGGTCGTTGTATTGGTCGCGCGGTGGTCGCCAAAACGGCACAAAACGACCGGTCGATTTTTAAATCGTTTCACGGTCGGTTTCAAGGGTCATTTGACCTGGTAGGGGTATAGAAAAGTAAGCCATAGTTAAGACGTGAACGATTCTTGGGGATTTCGGAAACGTTTCGACAATTATAGATAATTTCAAGACATCGATAAACTATTTAAGTCATACAGTCCGTATAGCAAAAATCGTCCGTTGGGAGTAGAAATCGTAGCTACAATTAGTGGTGTTCCGTGGGACACTAGTTCGATTCAATGCACGTCGGGCAGCGAAATGTTATCTCTCGTCGCTCATCGAAGAGCAAAAAAAAAAAAAAAACACTCCAGGTTCGGTCGTACTTGGGTCGAAGGTCGCCACGGTTGAGCTGAGCAAGGGGGCCAAGGCGAGGGTTTCCGAACGTCGTGAAAATCCAAAATTGAACGAGCCGTGAAGACAAGCGGTTTATCGAGGCCGAAGTGTTAACGCGTGAGCCTGGGGAAATGCCGTGCGCAAAGCGCGTGGGACTCTCGATCCTCGGTCATTCCCTCGTTACCATTTCATCCCCTCGGTTCCGCTCTTGCGCGAGCCCAAAATATCGGTTACTCTCTCGGCCCTCGTATTAAATCCGACGCGCACAGTCGACGGGCTTGTTTGACCGTAAACGACGCGTGGAACTTCCCAAGCGAGTTTGCGGTACTCCGGCTTCTCTGCACCGGGCCCTCCGGTATCGTACGTGGCCCATAATACTGTCTGGCACATACACGCGTGTGTGTATATGTATATCTGCAACGCCGGCCCATGTCCTCCACACCACAGCCCCGAGCCCTCCTACGAATTCCCCGTACGGTGGACCACAATTTCCGCGCTGAAGCCTTCAGCCCACTACCTATAGCAGAGGGAACCCCGAATGTATAGATATAAAGAGCGTCCTCTCGGCACACAGCATCAGCCAAGTTGCATCGACACAGCGGAACAACCCTTTGTTACAGGAAAATTCCTATCAACGTTTGTCTCGCCCCAATGTCCCTTCGGCTGTGTCACTTTAAATCTATGAATTTAGGTTACGAGGAACAAGTTAACGAACGCCGGCCAACTAAGGCAGAAACCTCGACATCTCTGCCCGGTACTCGCTAAACTGTGCCCTGATATAAGAAATTCTACCGGAATCTCACCATTGTTGCCAGTCGTTAACGACGAACCGAAAGAACACATTACACACCGGAGTCTTTGCGGATAAGCTGAAAGTGCCGATTCCGTGGCCTCAGAGACAAAATTAAGACCGCAAAAGAGGGGTTGAAGGTAGAAGAGGAAAACTTTCTCGAGAGGCTAAAGTTCAATATTTATACTCGAGTGGCGGGTGACTTTAGATTTCTCGTCTTTGTATTCGTCGTTTCATCCAGCAGCAGCAGCAGCAGCGGCGGGAATGGTGTACAATACCCCGACGCGAAAGTTTCGTAACGAAAGTCGCAACAGAATGTACGGTGCTGGAGGGGGTTAAGGATAGGAGTTTCCAAGTCTGCACGGCTCTCGCACAGTTTTCTCCGACGCGTTGGCTGATGTTGCTGAACGTTTCCAGCGCCTTGCTGTCCCCGTCCGCCTCATTCTTCCATTCTTCTCGTCACTTTCTTTTTTTCCGCAAAGCACGACGATGAAGTCGTCGCGTCGATTCTTCGGATAGAAAGAAGTAGAAAAAAAAAAAGAAAACCAACAAACAATCGATTTAACCGAGGCATTGTTCGCGCGCATCGCGGCTACGGGTGGGGATAAAATAGCCTTAACCGTTGCACCGCAACTGCGGTATACGATGCGATACAGTTTCGTTCCGCCGGTAACGGAAAGGAAGAGACGGAGCGTGCATCCAGCTCAGGTCGATTTGCCGAATTTTCACGGGGTGCGGAGCAGCTCGACCGTCCATGAGACGAGGGCAACGAGGGACGTTGCGGTCCCGTGGCTTTCGTTGTGCGACTCTTGCCGCACCGTGCGAAGGGTGAGACCTTATATATTTCGCTGTTCCCCAAACGGACGAAGCCGTGTGGGGAGCCGCGATAAAAAATGCATCCAAGGATGCAGCAGCCGGAGTTGCGGAAGCGCAACGAACGTTTGTCCCGAAGCCCGCGCCGCCTCCTTCACGCTTTCTTCCAGTTTCATTCTTACTGTGGTCGCATGTAACGCGGCGATACCTGCAGATACGAGAGCGCCAGCTCGTCCGGGGGTAGCGAGGTTCCACCAGTACAAGGGGCAATCGTATATACACCCAGAAGTGGTGTACTATACCGGCGAACTGTACCTACGTGGATACACATTCCCACGGAACAGAGTCTCGCTATTGATTGTCCCGACGTGCCGAGAATCTTCGAGCGTGGATTTCACCTCGGGTATACCGTACGGAAGAGGGAGAGGGTGGAGGGAGGAAGGAGGGCGAGTGAGAAAGCACGAGGGCAAGTATAGCACGTTGCGTCCTGAATCCGTTATTGAGGGGCCGGGGGCCGGGGGGGGGGGGGGGTTGCTGGCTGGAAAGTAAGAGAAACGAAAAGGGGTGAAAAGCGGATACTGCAGGTGCCCGAAAGTATTTCCTCGGGCGCGCACGAGAATCGGCTAATAAAATATTAGCGATACAAACGAACTCAACCCGAGCGAGAAAACGTTCGCGAGCTTGTTTCCGTTTTCGCGAAACTATGCATGCAAAGTTACATCAATACTTCAGAGCCCATTTCGACGGGAATAAGGAAATTATGCACTATGTTGTCGATTGTTAATATTATTCTTTGTTTTCTTTTTTTGCAGAGCTTGCGAAACATGATTGCCGCCAATACGACCGACGCGTGCGAAACTCGGGATCCTTGTCAGCACGGTGGAGTGTGCATATCCACTGACAACGGTCCGATATGCGAGTGCCGAACGGGCGACTACGAGGGGGTCTATTGCGAAAAGGGTAAGTTTTCAGAAACTGCGTCATCAACATTTTTTTTAAATTAACCAATTAATGTGGATAGTGTAAGCTCTGGCTTTTTATTTCACTATGTACATCGTCGTAGCAGGAGCCACGACTTTGCGGTTTGTTCTTACGCATTAAGTTAGTTTGAACTTATAATTAGTTGAAAGGAGCCTTCAAGAGTTTTGTATGCGACGAAGCGTGCGCAAAGTAAAGGTGGTATATTCCCTTGGATGTGGAAAAGGTCGTGTCAAAGAGAGCTCTCTGCATTTGAGCCGCGAGAGATATTTCATGCGTTTTCGTGTCCTTTAATAAACCTAATTCGAAAGTTCAAAACGCGGCAGTCCCGAGGTGCACAGGAATGCGAGTTCAAAGAGTATCCAGCATTCGGCACACACACATTAACGTGTACACGGTGGACCGAGCGTGTGTAAGCATCAACCGAGAGTTTTCCCTCTACGGGAGCCAGCGAGTTTTGGTATAACGTTATAAGGTAATTACCCGACGTTAACGACCGAGAGAAATCCGGCTGACGGTCGCTATCTCGGCTCTCACTGTGTCCGCCCGGAAGCCCGTCCTTTACTCGTCGTCGGAAGACAGCCCGAAGAAGGAGGCAGCCGGAGAGATAGATCTAAAAGAGCCGGAAGGAGATCGGATGCCCTCGGAAAGTACCGAATGAATACTTGAACCATTTGCAGAGCACTAGATGAGGAGTTGATCGGGTGTATAGATTACAAGTGAATCCCTTAAGATTTTAAGCTTGAATCGAGCGCGATATGTACACGATTCGCAGCCTGGATAGGGCAGTTCAAAAAGAACGTCCTAAAGAAGAATTATGTAATTCAAGAGCGAATGAAAGACTGACGCTAAAGTACACTTGGAATGGTACATCGGATGAAGCGGTTGAGTGAAAAGATTCGATCCTCGTACGAAGCCCTTTTCCGTGACACCCTACGAATTCGCGACGGTTCGCAGGAAACTCTTCGAGGGCCCGAATTCTCGCCGGTAATTTAGCCCGGGCGTCAAACAAGACGAGAGGAAGCTGAAGGTGTACGAAGGGAAAGGAGAAACAGCGAGGGGAGACTCAGCCCAAGCGTAGAGTGATCTCCTTTCTGCAGTGTTTCTCGGCCGGTTCGTTGGCCTCGAGGGGGTAGCTAATTCGACTCGGCTCACTCTACTTCCCCTCGTGTCGGTAAGGCGCGAACTTTTCAATATCATTAGCAAACTGGGCTCTCGCTCTCTCGTTCGTCGCTCGTCGCGTTGAAGCGTCTCGGAGGCTGTATATAGATAATCACGCAGCATACACGGGATCGCGGACAAGGAACACGCCGGAGAGAGGTTCGCAGACGAACGGATGGAAGGTGGAGCGGGCCGAGGTCTCGGTGAGCAGCGAGAACCAACTTGAACATTAGTTCGACAAGTTTGCCGTTGTTCGTCTGCGTCTTACTCCGTCGTCGGGAGATGTGTTCGGCGAAGTAATTCGTTTTGATGACGGTTCCTGGGAGAGAGAACAAGTGAACAAGGGAAACGAAAGGAAGCATATAGTTTGCCGGAGTGGCATATGCACGCGAGGATCTCCGCGGGCGTCTCAGACAGGAAGAAAAAAAAAAACATTTGTCTCGGACCACGGTTTTGATCATCTTCGATATAATAATGAATAACGATAGGATGATTAATAGGATGATTAATTTTCCCAAAATCGGTCTAACCCGACCAGGGATCGGTGAAGCTATTTTGAAAACTTTGTGAAACATTTGGCTCGTGATAGGTCAATATTTTATTTACTCTTCTATAGCATAGAAGAGTAAACTCCTTCTTCTTCTTCTTATAGCATACTTCTTTTAGTCTTATAGTTTACTTCTTTTTATAGCATAGAGCTAATCGCAAGCGGGATTTTTATGGCACTAGCATAAGGATTTGGTCAGACACTAGCGGAAAGTTTTTTTTTGTCGAAACGAAAAAGACTACCTTAATCGTTTGTTATTAACGAATAAATGAACTTTTTGTTTCCTCATAGAGGAAGCTTTATTTTCATGAAATGAAAATTGCGTGATTTTAATGAAAACGTATTTAGAATGTTCCAAAACATTTGAAAATCATATTTAAATAAAATATGTGTCAGACGCAAAAAATTGGAACTTTTATAACTTGAGAACGGCTTGAGCAATCAAGCTGATATTTCTGAGATCGGTAGAGGGGTCAAGCCTCACATTTGGTCACATTTTTAGCAAAATGCTTGCACGCATACATTTTTTACGGAGTTTTGAAGTTTGCTAAGAAAATTTTGTGCGCACGCTAGTACAATATTTGAGCTATCGGGCCAAAAAGTTGTACACAAAGGGACTATTGTTGACCGATGATTCCTATTTCATTTGGCAAGGATCGATCGAACCGTTTAAATTTTATGAGATTTTGAGTTTGATTAATTTTACGAAAAATTATTGTTTTCTTTCTGACGCGAGTTTCCGTATCAAATATTGAGTTAAGAGTAAAATTAATCGCAGATTCGTCATCAGTCCGAAAAATAGAGTAAATATAGTCTCTGAGCGATGATTAAAGAAACTTTTTCGGGAATTTATATAACCAATATTGCAAAAAAATAAGTGATTTTGCATATTTTCAAATTGTAAAAAATCATTCTGTCATTAGATATCTCATAATCAAGGATCGAATAGATTTTGAAATACGATGTCCGTTGGTAATTGTTATTTGGTAATTGGAAATTGATAATAAGACCGTTGTTAATTGACATTTTTAAATTAAAAAACCCAAACTTCATTCCATGTACTGTGTGAAAACCCCGACTCTGTCCTTCTAATACCAGTGTTAAAAAATGTTGATAAACGACTTATTTATTGGACCAAATTCTTATGTTAGTGTCTTAATAGTACAGTATGCTACAAGGGAGGAAAGTGCAATTTTTCACCGAGCGTGACGTTTGAGAAATTTACATTAGGTGAAAATGCACTTCGTCCCGAGTGTCATATACTATTTTTCCCCGACTATGCTAAAAAGTGGCCATATTTCTATGCTTCCAACGGCACAATCTGTAGCTGTAGAGCCGCGTTCAGGAATCTACGCGGGTGTCTAGCCGTCTCACTCGAATATTCGCACGAAGTTTCCGCTCGGAGTTTCCGGGCGCGTTTCCTGAGGCTCACTTTTTTGCCCACTATAATAACTTTTTTGCCCACTAAAATCACTTTTTTGCCCACTAAAATCACTTTTTTGCCCACCAAAATCACTTTTTTGCCCGCTTGTCAAGAATCGGCCACTTTCCATCGCCGATGCGGCCTAAAATATGGCCTTGTTAGCATAGTCGAGAAAAAGCAATTAGTTGTGGTGATCGCTGAACCTGACGTCTTTGTATATTAACGTCATTGCGGCGTGAAGGCTTGACACGGAGGACCGTTAAAACACCGAAAACATCGAACCGCCACGAAGTAACACTGCGGAATCGTGTGTTTAAATGGAAATCGAATCCGTAGTGCGTGTAATGTTGCGCATATCAGATTGCGTTACTCTGTTACCGTTTGGAATTTGATTCAAAGCGGGTCCGATGAGCACCGTCCATTGAGCTCTACTACCTCCCTCGTGTTCGGTACTTCCGAATGGTTGTGACTCCGCAGCAGATTAATTAACGCCGATTATGCAGTGTAATTTGAAAGCGAGCGGTTTGCGCGGATAGGTACAGAAATGTTATTTCGTTGGTTTTACTTCCCCCGGGCAACCATCGTGCTGAAGGACATCGTAATGGCAAGGTACTCTCCTGGATCGCATTAATTGAAGGAGACGCTTGACTGCCCTGGCTCTCGCCAGAAAAGATCTAAATGAAAAGGGGTTATAGAAGCCTGGAAGATTCATTTCGCCTAGAAGCCTGAAAGATTCATTTCGCGAATGACCTGAGATGAAAATAGATACGCTCGATTGGTGTAATGGAGTACGACATTAATGGAAAATTGGAATGGAAGTAATTATCTTTGCAGGAGGCATTTATAGTTCTCGTGTATATTCGCGAAAGCTCGGGGAAGAAGGGAAACGAGAAATTCTCAAAATAAACGCTTCCGTCCAGATATGAAAATTGACTCGTTGGACGAAGATGATGAAAAATATAGGGAACAAAGTGGAGGAAAAGGGGGTCAACGATGCAAGACCGAGGAGTCAAAGGGAAGCGCTCGTCTTTATTCTCTCCTTCGCTGCGTCTCCTATCTCTATATGTTTTATACCAACCCCCTCGTCACAGCATCATGAGGATCGCTTGATTGTTGACCCAGTTTAAATTCCAATATACGAGATAGCGCGGCGATAGGTATGCATTTACCGATTCCAGTGTACCGCATCGCAGATCGAATGCCGAGCATTGGAGCGACGTCAGGAATACGAGAGGACGACGAGCGACCTCAACCCAGCGAGGCGTTTAGCTTGTCGCTCGAAGTTCTGTTAAATAGTTATGATGCGATATTTAATTATTAGTTTTTTTTTTTGCTCGACAAGAGAATGTGCTGCGAAACGCCGCCATGGAACACAAACGGGCGAGACGCGAGGTCACACACGTATATTTTACCTGCAGTAATTTGATTGAGTTTCTCGCTCCCGTTCCCCCCGGCATTTCGCTGGCCTGCAAATTGTTACCGGAATTTATACAATTCCTGGCGCCAATTTACGAGTGCTCAGCCCGAACCGAAAATTCCGTTAATTTGTTCACTATCAATCAAATAACAATGTGGGTGCGCTATTCGTTCGCATTGGATCTCGTTAGGCGGAAATTCGGATCTCATTCATGAAACCCGTGCGTTCCGGGTACGCTTTTTACTCCGAGGTTGTTGCAAAGCATGTAAATACTTTTCACGCCGAATTTTCCAAAATCCATTTCAGCGGATTACACCCAATGGTGCACGTACATTTATGCCATTTTACGCGACCCGATTAATGTGTGATTTTCTGTATGCGATAATGATAACGTGCGCACGATGAATTTTATCGTTAAAATTCATTTCGCTGTATCATATTATCCCTGCAGCGAAGTGGGTTTTTTTTTTTTTTTTTTGCATTTTTATTCTCGCGCCTCGACTCGTCCGAGCTGCATGGCTCATACTCCTTTATCTATCTCACATACGACGCACACACCCACACACACACTGTACACTTCATTTTATTTCTTTCTTTCTTTATTTTCTCGTTTGCGTAGAGGCATGGAGCACGGTGCTGCCCACGGCCGGTGCTGGTGATTACTGGGCATGGGATTACAGTGAGTTTTAACACGTACTAATTAAAGCAACCGCCCCCTTCTCCGAGTCTTCCTCGTCGTCCCTTTAACTATTCTCTCCGTAACAACGTGAACTTCGCACAGGCCGACAGAAAAAGAGAGAAAGAGACAAAGATCCTTGCTAAAGGTGTCGCCCATTATCGTATACTGTACCATAGTTCCTGACCACGCATACTTGTGGCACAGTTTTTTTTAATTTTTTATCTCATCCAATATGAAATAGCGAAATTATAGTGAACGATTAATTTTTCTCCCTAATTGTATTACCGCTTGCGAATTCTTATCGGGGTCGGTCGTACTTGTGTATATATACTGTATGTGTATATATAAGATAGTTTTATCTGCGCTTTGTTATGCTTCATAGTGGTGGGGGAGGGCAGTAACAGTATAACAGTATAAAAGTGGCCTCAGCACTCCGTAACGTTCGCCATAACGATCTCGTCCTCGCGGCACCGAGTCCGCACATTGGACTCAAGATTTTCTATAAAGATCGAGTCCCCGGATAAGACTCGATGGCCCTATTACGAGGGGCAATGATCGTTATTGAGAATCGGTTTGCGTTAGACGGTGGAGCAATCGTTGTCTCTCCATCGAAGCCGATATCGGATGAAAATTCCTATCGTTTCCGTAAATACAAACTTCGCGCCGGCTGGAGGGGAGAATGCGGGGTCGCGTTGCGCAGTTTGCTTTTCAAGTGGCATTTTTCGGATGATCATTTTTCCGGGCTCTCGACGCACGAGAGGACGACAGAAACGCGAATAATTGCACGAGATCTATGTCAACTTTTGTAATTTATATTCGTGAAAAAGATAGTAATAATAATAAAATAGAGAAACGTAAAATGTGTTGTGCGAGAGTACAAAGCGGACAGGCAGAGCGCTTCGTTATTCCGTGTCCAGAGTTGAAGAGTCTCCGCCCGACGAGCAGCGGGAGACAGAGTGGGGACCACGTTTCTCTGTGACAGGGAAGGCTTGGCTAGCCAGCTTTACGTTTTCCGCTTCCCTGGATATGTAGCTCGTGGTAAGCGGGACGATTTTAGCTCTTCCACTGTTCTATCTGGCTGTATGTTACCTCCGAAGGGTTAAAAGGTTTAAAGTACCCGGCAAAGCTGAGACAAAGGCTGAGGAATATGTACGACCGACATATAATATTCTCCAAGGAGATATTTGGGTAAGTTGGATGAAGGAACAGCAGTAATTACTGTCGTAACGAAATTGAAAAGATACATCTCTCTTTATTATAACAAAGTCTTGCCGCCGTGTATAAGACTCAAGGGGCGGGGGGGGGGGGGAGGTGAAGGGGAGGTTTGTTGATCCTTAGAATAATCGGGGCCTTCCCCAGGCACCGATTCTTCTAGGGTACTGAGGGGACCCCCGACCAGGCCCTAATTAATCTAAATCCCCTCCCAGGCCGTAATAACTATTCCCCTATTATAGTATTCTGGTGTGATTCTGTGGGTCTCTGCGGGGTGTGCATAACAATTCAGTGCGCAACAGCGCTGTGCATTATCGTCGTGTGCAAAAAAAAAACTTATTTTTCGACCGGAAGTGATGTCATATCGGAAATACGTCATTTCCGCGTCCTCCGTAAATCGTAACAATACATATGTATATATGGAGCATTCCATTCCAATTCGGCCATCGTCGGGCCCAACCTTTTCGAATTCGAGCGAAACTTTTTTTCTGTTTTCATATACGCGTAAACCGAAACATACAGTTTTTAAAGATTTTTTTGAGGATTCGTTGTCGATCAATCGATGACTGAAAATGAGCAATTGTCAAAGAATGAAAAATTTCAATGAGAGATATATCTGCATTGGATGGGGGTAATGGGAAATACATTAGGTATGCAATGGATTCATCTTGTATCAAAGCAAAAAAAAATAGTCCGTACACCGCGCCACCGTTAGCTCAGTTAATTGAACGACCGAAAGCTATCATTGTAGCCAACAAAATGCATTCACGATAGGCGTCGCATTATTTTTATAAATTGAGGGGGTTATTTTTTGGGGGGATATGCGTTTTGGGGGGTTACATTTTCGGAGAATATGCGTTACGGGCGTTACTCTTTTTGGGGGATATTCATCGGTGGAATACCGTTTGAGGGCTATGCCACCCTACCTTTCTTATCCTCCCTTTCTTACCTACAATGATTTGTCAACATTTTTGCTGAGATAAGTCTTATTTTGTTCTGTGCTGTAAGAACGAAATAAGTCATACAGTTTATTAAACTCTTGTCTCCGTAAATTTTTATAATTTTCTTCGTTTGATAATGTGGATTTCACACATTGTAACATTGCTGAAAATATTTGTTTTATCCTGACAGTTTTTTTCAGGTCATACAGAATGAAGTGCTTGCGTGTGCCTTGTATCTTTGCGTTCTATAAAGCATACGGAAGCACGATATCGTGGATTACCTGAAAAAATGGCAAGATTAAAACGAAAATTTACAGAAATGCCGAGATATGTGAAATCCACGACATTATCAAACAATGCAAATAAAAAATTCACGAAGATGAAGAGTTTAACAACCAGTATGCCCGATTACTTTCTTAAAGCACATAACAAAACAAGGCTTATCTCCGTAAAAATGTTAACAAAACATATGAAAACGCATTTGCGTAGCCGAAATTGTAAACAGAATTTATATTTGATGAAGCATTTTTTACAGTATGATTCAATGATGAATCCATTGTATTCCTACACACCTAGTATTCGGGATACCCCCATCCAATGCAAAGGTATTTAAGAATGAAGTTTAAAATTTTTTTATAATTGCTCATTTTCAATTAACGATTCCTCGGTGACGGATCGGTGACATTTATACGAGAACAGGAAAAAAGTTTCCCTCGGATTAGAAGGGGTCGGGCCCGAGGCGAGCCGAATCGAGATGGAATGCCCCATATATCTGATATGTACACATTTATGACTGATACGATACAGGTAGAAGTGTTGAGCTCGAGAGATTTATTTACCTCGAAGATAGGCATCGGGGATTCGAGAGGAAATAGATTGGGCGTTTTCTCGATAAGCTCGTGTGACGTTGACGCGTTCGAAACTCGAATGCGTATGACAATCATAGCCTTGCATAGAGATGTCCTTGCAGATTGATCGATTGTGTTTGAATCTGGGACAGATGACGGGCTTCCTGGCTGGGCTAGGAGTACCCCAGTCATACCCGCATCATCGGGCAAATCCGCTAGACATGCTCAGACATTCTACTACAGTCGGAGGGACTGTATCAACAAACTGTTCTACGGGCATTCCGAATATATCGCAACGGATCGGTAGAGCATAACGCGAACAAGTACGTGATCCCTGGGAAATTAGCCGGAGTGAATGTAGCCAAGTTGATGGATTTGGTGACGAAGGAGCTGCACCACAATTGTCATTGATGCACGTGAACATCATCGACTCCTGTACGGAGACGTATTGATGCAATTATTGTTGACCGTGTCGTAAGTGGAGACGATGCGACGGAAACTCGCTGATAAAGATACAGCAACAAGAATGTGAGCATGAAAGTAAAAAAGCTGATAATCGACGGAGCGTGTAATATGCTGTAAAAAAAAAAAAAAATTGAATTCATGGGCTGATATCTTAATTGGTGGGAACGATTTGTACGATTCAAGAAATTTGATTTAAATCGCGAAAATGAAGCCCCTGTTCAGAAGAACCTTTTTTTACAACAGAAAATTTGTTTTCTCTTTAAATATAACCGTTGCTACTTGGAATGCAGAAAGTGTTACATAGTTTGAACAGGCACGTGACATATTCGAAAAAAAAAAAAAAAATACACGACGTCGGCGGTATTATAACATTGATAACGTCAAGAGACGGTGGAGGAGAAATAAAGCTTGGCGATCGTCGTAGAACCCCGTGACGCCAGTCTTCTGACAATTTCTCGTCGCTCGCCTGTCGATACGAGAGACTTTCGGCGTGCATGCTCTGCGGTGCAACGGGCACCGCGCGAATCCCTCTTCACTTTCGAAATTGCTGTGACGTTGGTCCTTCGCTATCGCGCTATAAACCGTCGTACAGCAACGCTGGCTCGGCTCCACAGTGTCTCGTCATTCTCCTCCGTCACGACCTCTCGATATCTTCTGTAAAATTCTGTCATTTTTTTTTACTCCCCTCGTCTCGTAAACGTTGCAGAGTGTTTCGTAACCCCAGAGGGCGAACTCCTCCGCGCGGATCTTTGTTTCCCTCGCCGCTTCGGGTTCATCCGCCACTCGGCTCGCCACTTTTTTCACTCCGGATCCGTCATAACTCTGGAGCTCAGTGTTACGAAACGGAATAAAAGTCGAAATCGTTAAAGCGAATGAGGGAGCGTGCAAGAACCGCACGGAGACAAGACATGGCAGTGAAAACGTGGGTTCCTTCATTGCCTCGCTGTTGTCTCGGGAAAAGAGCTCTAGGGGCACATTCTCCACTTAGAGGAGCGAGCCCGTCACGCGATGTAAGAGGGGTCTCCCTTGTGTCCCCGTTCACGTGTCGCGCGACCAGAGTTCCTTTCGCTAATCCGTGGAAGGGCTATATCGGCCGGCATAATTCCGAAGGTACACGCGAGCCACGAACGGACGGACTTACGTTACGTACCTTCCGACTACACAATACTATGTATAGGATTACGTGTACGCCGGTTCTCTCGTGTATATACCGTAGACCGGACGACTAGTCCGGCTAACCGGCCTGCTGCCTCCGCGTTCACGCCGGTCAGCGGGGTAGTAAAGCCAGTAGTAAAGCCCGTAGTGGGTCAGCCGGAGCGCGTAGAGCTCTGTTCGCTATAGTGTATTACCGGTTGCCATGTTACCTATCCGTGTTTCGCTTTAACTCAAAGTAAGAAAAGACTTCCGAGGACGGAGCCGAGCTCTGGTACGTGCCTCGACACGCGATTCGCTCTATCCGAAGCCGGCCACGCGACCATCACCGCGGAAAATAGCCGGGAAAGTGTGACGTTTTTCCTCGACGTTGGATCGTCCTAGATTTTTTAGGATCCACAGCTGGTCGACTCGTTATCCGAAGTATAGGATTTATTGGTTGCAGCGAACTAGGGCCCGGTTAAACAAGCCTCGGATAATGGATTGTGTTGGTTAAAATTTATCGTTTGCCAAAGAATTGATCTGTTGACGCAACAAACTGGTTGATTGGCAACCAAGTGAGTCGTTCCGCCAACCAATGCATTTTTAGCTAACCGATCGATTCATTGTTTGTTATTGACAACCAATTATTTTGTACATTATTGGTAATCAAATGACCATCGTCTATATAGCCTTTCACGGCTCTTTTTCCGCGAGGGCCTCGCATTCACGCTGGGCGTTCAACGTGTTAATTCAGGTCCAACTGAAAAGTGAGGACGTCTATGGAAAAAACATTTTCCGCAAAGCGACGTTCCACTGTTTCAATCGTCTTGAATGCTTCCACTCTGAGCTCTCCCGTTACTCCGAAATTCGTTTTGGGAATTACTTCTTGTGAGTTCTTCCATCCCAAACGCAATTTGCCTGGTGGCAAAGTGCCGTGGGGCGATTCGTCGAATTCACCTGGTTCGTCATGTCCTCTGCTCCCGCGAGTGACTGATTCCTGAGTTCGCGTCTCGAAGCCGTGGAGTATCATCGTCGGTCAGTAAAATCGGTGCGAGAAGTAAGCTTCGAACGGGTTCGAGCGGAGTCTTCGCAAGCCATATCGATATCAGCGAAGTGCCTCACCACGAGAACATCGTACATTGCTTTAATCCAATTCTAGCGTCAAAGCGTCAAAACCATTATACGTTACGAGAGCATTCGGCCAGCCAGCGGTTCTTCTTGTTCGCAACCGAGGGACGACATTCGGTTTCCCCTCGATGGACTCGGCAAAGTGGCGTTCTCGATATCGAACCCGAACGTCGCGGCGAATCGAATTCTCCGAGAACCGGGAAGTTTTTGCAGCAATGCTCGGGATAAAGGAGAGGACGACCGAACGAGGACGGAAGTGTACCCCGAAGTTAATGCGTGTGCTGGAAAGCTGCACGAAAAATAAAAATAATAAAAATAAAATAAAAATGAAGAAATCCAATAGTGGAAAACGACTTTCGGTACATTTTGCAAGAAATGCGAATAAAGGAGAGACCATGCATACATGGAAGTCGTGACATATCCTATTGCGAGTGTGAGAAATGCGCTTTCGTTGCCGACTTCCTCACGGAATTTTTACCTCTCGTGTCCCGATTCACGATAACGTTCCTCGCCAAACCCCAGTCGTTTGCCTCAACGACTTACGACATTAAGCCGAGCTCTCGACACGATCGCAGTTACTCTGACGTTCGCTCAAAGCCTGCTGTCCCCCTCCATATGCATACAACAGCAGCATACACTGTACAAAGGAAGAAAAGAACAATGAACGAATATATTCGTGCAACAAAGAATATATTGTAACTTGGGGAAAATAGATGTGGCCATTTACGACCCACATTTGGAAAAACGTATATGCGGCCGAATTTTATATATTTCGAATATACCGCTTGCGCATATTTGATGTCCGTAGGGATTGAATTCTGGCGCGGAATAGGGAAAGTTGAAGAAATGGACATGGTTGAGTCTTTTGGAGGTCCACGTGTGCGGGATAAAAAAAAAAAGAATAAAAAAGAAGTGTGACGATAAGGAAAGAGTCTTGCCGAGCAAAAGTTATTCAGGACAAGAGAAAACAGGTCTACACTTCTTGGCGAGAGGTGAACAATCACTTGGACGACTCCGCTCCGCGATCTTTCCCTCGAGTGAGCACGATGATGACGCAGCGTCCCACCAAACTACGAGGACAATGTCTGTCTCGATGGTTTCGGTGATGATGATCGTTGCCAGAGGCATTCGGATTCGCCATAAAATCGGGAAGGCTCGCACACACCATCGTAAACGTTATCGGAGGAACAATGGAATCAAGGAGATCGCGCTAACGGAATTCTGGCCCTCAAAGACATTCTCATCCGTATCTCTCTTCTTCTTTTTACCCACAGAAAACCGAAACTTTTTCCAGCTGCGTTGTATGCATCTTCGTCACTGGAAACGCAAAGTTTTCATGCCCGTTCGACTTTAACGACAGTACTCGAGAGTCGGTTGTAACCAGAGATGTCGCTTGCCTGTCGAGTTTCGATACCAGAAACTTCTATACGGCACTGGAGAAAATACATTTATTTGTAGCGTTTATTTATCAACAAGTGAATTGCCGAATCGAATTCTCAAGTGCCGCGGAATAAACCAATGGGGTCTTTGCTGCCATTGATTACCGTACTCTTTGTACGGTTTCACTCGAATCGGCAATGACTGTAGGATTTTGTTTCAGGGCTTCCATTCATACCGGAACACACGCTTGCTGATACGAGTTTGAGACAAAGAAAGTTTCGAGGTACACCGATACGATCGGTTCGAAAATGGTGTCTCTGTTATTCCAGATAATACAGCCCCGGGTGGTTTCAGCGCGGAGCGAAACGGTGAAAGAATGAGAGTAAAAAGGGAAGAAAAAAAAAAAAAAAAACATCGAACGTTGGACACCGGTCTGTTGCCCCGGGATAACGACGATCCCGATGAGGAAAAGAGGGGAGGCCCAGTGCTATCGTTCGGCGAGTCCGGGCGTTGCAATCTGCCGGATATCGCGCAATTATCGTGTCGCGGCAGTAACACCGGTACGACCTAACGTTTTATGGTAATTACCGGTTGTACCAGTGGAAAGAGGTAGTCGGGAGGGTTAAAGGGTAACACCGCAGCAGCAGCAGCAGCGGCTGCAGCATGGCGGAGGTGGACGACACAACTAGCTCGGCCACTTGGTACTGTTACCACGTACATATCCACGACTCGTTGCACCACGCAATAGCAGAAGAGGGAAAACGCCCGAATGCCGTATACTCTGCGGGACCATCGGGAGGGTTGCAAACTCTCATGTGACCTCCATCCCGCGCCCGAAGTCCCGTAACACCCCTCTCATCCTCGTTCGATATACAGCAGCTCGGAGATCCTTTGAGCTCGTTTCAAGCCCACGGTAACACTTTGGTCACGACTTTTAGATACTCCTTTCTGCTTCAGTTCTTTTTTATACACAACACAACACAAGCTCCTACTTTCTTACCTCCCCTCCCAAAAGGGTTGGATTATGCTGGAATTGCTGGATTATTCTCGATAGCTGCGATACTTTTTCGGTCAATTCTTAGAGCTGGTAACAGTACCGTGGTGGTTGTTTGCCGTCGAGCTCGGGTTCTTCGTTGATTTGCGAACTGCCGCTGCTGCTGCTGAGGGGGCGGGTGGGGCGGGGGGATAACGAACACATTTCAATCGTACGGGAGCACGGACGAATTCGCGGTCGCAGGTTCCCAATGCAGCTGAAGCTGGAACGGAGATCCCTCTGGCCGTGGACGCCGGCACGATTTGGCACTCGACCAAAGCCATTAAGCCGCCAACCCTCAGCGATTCCCCCTCTCGTCCTCCCACCTCACCCCGTCGTCTTTTTGTCACCAGCAGGTTCGTGGCCCCCTTGTATACCTGTTCGCCGGCTCACTTTTGTTTGGAACTCTCCCGATAACAATGAGAGAGCCAAGATGAGAAATATAAGGTATGACGGAGAGAAAAAAAAAAATGGGAAACGACGAGGATAAGGGATGGCGAAATACCGCAGTCCGCGGCGCTCTTGTGCACCGAATGTCCGCAATATGATAATATAATGTACGTAGACGGAGAAAAAGGTGTAGTTAGAAAAAACTAAGCGATGTTTTGTCAAGGGAACAAGATGGACAGTCATTGTCAAGACTGTATGTGTGTTATACCGCATAAAAAATGCAATTGCTTAGAAACCTTATTATTCAGTAATAATCATGGTTCCCGCCTCGCTGCTTGAGTTTCCTCGTCGCCTGCGTCGTCTCTGTACGAGTAGATGAAAACCCGAGAGTCTTCAGCGCAACGATAGCTTGTGTACACGGGCTCCCGCTATTACCCTCATTATACGTCGTATAAAGAAACCTAATTTATTTTCATTTGTTTTTTAGACAAAGCACCCTCGGAGGCGTCGTTCAAAGGTACCGAGTATCTCAGAGTCGACCTGAGCAAAGGAGAACCCGTACTCAGCACCCAGGAGTCCGTGAATCTTCAGTTCAAAACGAGACAGCACAATGGTCTTCTATTCTATTCCGGTGAGTTTTCCATAGTCCAGAAAAAATAAAATAAAAAAAATAAATTCAATTTCTTCCTTTTTTTTTTTCATTTCCACCGCCGGTAACAACGGCAGCACTGCATTGAACGTTCTTTCATTGGCCCCCACTCAATAAAATAGATAAAGGGAAGATAAATTCTCGTGTTCGATCAGAGTTCTCTGTAACTCCTTTTCTGCGTGGTTCTCCTCACTCTCCTTTACCCCGCGATAAACGAGCAGCAGCTCTTTAATCTCTCGGCGACCACGGGTACAGAGAGAGGGAGGGACAGTGAGAGAGGCAGGCGTACGCTAATATAACGCTTATAAAGCTCGTGAGATTTACGATAGCCTCGTCCTCGTCGTTGTCGTCGTTACCGCGTTCTGCCGTCGCCAAAGCCCGCGTATAGTGCGGCACTATTATAGTTAGAACCCGCGCACCCCTCTCATCCCTTTCGCCCGAATCGATAATTGCCACTAGAGCTTCGAGAATTCCCGAAGAAGGCGAGAGATTGCGAGCGCAGGGCTTCCCGCACCGGCTCTCCTTCTCTCTCTCTCTCTCTCTCCCTCCCTCCCTCCATCTCTCACTATGCATATACCGCTTCCGCTTTCCACCTTTCTAATTAAAACAGCGCGTAATCAGAATTCGTTAACGCTCATGCCAATTCCCATTTCTGATTATTATCGTTGCGATAATAACGCGAGCCCACTATCGCTGATACGTAACAGATATCCCGATGGCTAATTGGTCGAGCAAAAATAAAATACAAAAATCCACGGAAGTTCTTTCCGATAACTGTATTGCGTAACATGATAAATACAGGAGAACGAATAAAGCGATTATTGCGAAAATATTTCGATAACTTTTCAGGCGAACGCCGGAGATTTTCAAAACAGAAATATGGGACTTCCGGTTTGAAAATCTCATTTTTTTTACCGGGAGTGACATCTCACCCATTTTTCGGCCTGAAGTGACGTAATATTGGAAATACGTCACTTTCGATTGAAAAATGAGATTTTCAAAACGAAAGTGACATATTTCCGGTATGACGTTACTTCCGGTGAAAAAATGAGGCTTTCAATCTGGATGTGACGCTTTTCCGCGTGACGTCACTTCCGGTTTAAAAGTGAAATCATGCTTTTCAATATATGCCTTCGCAAATAAAATTAGTGAATTGAAATAAATCTTAAAAACGAGACTAAATTTTATCATTACCATGCGCGTGAGAAGGTGAATAATGAATACCAGGGTTAAACGGCAGATTATGGGCGTGACATTTATGGAGACCATGTAATTTATTTTCGTTGAGCGAGTTAGTTTCCGCACGTCAATAAATATCATGATCGACATCAAATGAGGCAAGAAGACAAAGTAATGAATGTCGTCGAACTTCCTCTCGATATGATAAGAAATCATCAAATGGATCAATAACGTACAAAAGTAAATTTTCAATAATGTGTCCAATTCGCGTATCCTAAGGGTCGCATTTGTATTTCCATTATTCATTACTCATTTATCCATTATTCATTCCATTAGTCTTCATCCATATATATGTATACCAACTATCTATATGACATAAGACTTGCGCAATAAAATTAATGCTTCAACTGAACGAGCTTTTAAAACTATAATTACTTTGCGACCAAACTATAGAGAGGGAGACAGCTAATGTATAATTTTCTTCGATCTTGCTCTTTAGTGTTTCATCTCGGGCGGGCCATATTTGCGATTTGACAAATGTCTTTGTTTGATGTCTGGAGTCAAGGTACTCAGCTTATGTACTGACGGGGAATCCTCCGAAGTCGACCCTTCAATTGTTAGAAGTTGAATCTTCCTCTATTTAAAAAAAATTAAGTTGAATCTTCTCGACACCTTTGGTTCATTTTCTCCGTTGCACAACGGCAAGAAAACACGCGATGTGTGGAATAGACCTCAATGATGCTCTTTCCATGACTCGATACTGCACAGTTCTGGAGAGCGGGGCAAAACGGGATCATGAGACAAAGCGCAATTTTCCAATAACTTTTTGATGGTGGCGATGGTGGTCCGTGGGGCAAAGCGGGGTTGAAAATCCGCATGTATCGTTGGGATAAAATGGGGTATCCAAACATTATTGGAAAATTGAGTTTTGCCCTTACTGTCCCGTTTTGCCCCACTGTCCCATTTTGCCCTGCTCTGCCCTATTTGTGAAGGGATCCCTTTATCTTTGAGCGACAACCGGTTATGGCCACGATCTCCACGAGAATCCTCGAAGCCTAGCAATTATCTCTCTGCTAAACGGTCGCCAAAATTATTCCGCGTTGATGGGGGGAGAGTCCCGTTAGCCGCGAGGGTTCAAAAGTTCACGTAGTGCTCTCGGTGATCTAGTCGCGTTTCTTCGAATTCTCTTCATATCTTCATCTCTCTCTCTCTCTCTCTCGGGTGCTATAGACGATTGATCGTAACTTTGCAAAATTTGCAAACCGGAAGTGACGTTACAGAGACAATATATTATTTTTCTCTAGAATGTGTGACGGCCCTGCATTGCATATACGAGGACGATTCGGATGAGAGAAACACATAGGTGACATTAGCTCAGTGGTTAGCGCTCTTACTCAGTAACCGATTAATCCGGGTTCGAATCCCGGTGATCACCCGTCCATCTGCGATACTAATATCTACAGGTCCCCAAACTCTTCGCTCGATCATTACAAATGTATTTCGAATGCAGCCAATGACGGAAATTAGGAAACGCAAGATAGTAAGTGATAGAACGTGCGTGACATATCTCAAATCTATGTGGAGTGAACCCGTAGTGTACCGCAGTGGACACGAGGTCGTCAAAGATTCATTGTCGTGGAATAATATTCTCAGACCATGAATCTACGGGATAGTGCACAGGCTCCAAGACTACGTCGGATACAGGCGTAGCGATAACATTCTGCGTCGCGCCGGTATGCTGGGTCCGACTCAATGCCGGGATCGGGCGGATACCGGCTTGAGCACCGAGCGAGTACAAGCCCCTCGACAGCTGGTGCAGTTGTTACGTTCGGACCTGCGATTAGTGGGCTCGCTCGGTGAGAACCATAAACATTGAATAGTCTCACTTTTGAGTCAAGGCGTTAGCCCTTTACTCGGAGACGGAGACCTCGTCGTACTGCCGTGGATTTGATAAAGGAAAAGACGGATAGAGGTAATGAGCCTCCTGAGAGATTATCAGAAGGCCAGAATGCATGCAAATGAGTGTTCGAAATAATTCTTTTGATGAAAATACTCACAATAGATATATTGAATAAAATATTTGTTGGAAGATACAATATGTTTCGACAAGAAGAGAGCCAACTTGCTCAACTATTATTTTAATCGGAGTGCTCTGCCTCGCAGGGCCGGAGGTTTTAGTAACAGCTTTGCGCGCTCTGCGCAGATTCGTTGTAGATGCAGCAGGCTCGTAGGTCGAAGATTGGCTGATTTGGTTACAGAATTTTGGCCCTTATATGCTAGTTCTAACCCTGTCCTCCTAATGCTAAAGGAAGGGTTGGTTGAAGTGGTATCGGTAAATTAGAGTTGTCACGAGAGTTCGGGGAGAAACGGAAAAAGGAGTGCGCGGTGTTTAAAGTTATGAGTAAGAAAAAGGTGACAATAAGGAAGTATATGGAGACAGGTTAAAGGGATGGGTATGGAAGCCGAACAGTGTTGCATCTGGTGTGTCAAGATGCTAGTGGAGGAAAAGAGAGAAAATATACTTAACGACGCACGCTGCGGTGGAAAGAATTAGGATAGGCCTAAGAGGTCGCTGGGACGGCCATAAATTAGTAATAGTGGTGCGAACCTAAACGTTCGTATAGGGGAAGGAGTTTTGGTGAGTGAGACGGGTTTTCTAGTGCATCGCTGCATTGCCAGCATTGCCAGTGTTGCCAGTGTTGCCAGTGTTGCCTAGTTTTCTGGGAATTAATATGAGGGGAATTTCCATGGATCGTAACACAGTTCCGTAGCCGTGACGATGGTTAAATCTCATCTAGCTATTTTCATATTTTTGTCAAAAACACCCCAAGTCCGGATCTGTGTTCGAGTCTCTCTTTTTTTACTCACTAGTCTTTTGCGAACACATCGTCACTTTACATATTCAATTATCATCATTAGTTTACTAGATGCATTAAATTGTTCGAGCACACGTCTCCAAAATCAAAAAGTCCAGCCGGCCCGAAACAACGAGCCAGGTTTGACCGAATACAATCGATACGGTTTTAATAATAATCAAAACACACGCGATAATCGATCGCCGTATGATTCATATGACAGAAACAGTACAATGCAATTAACGGTGTACCTGCGTAACATGATTTCAATGTTCTTATTATGATTACAATCGTTCAATTAATCTCGTTTGACCGTGACGATGACGAATCTATGGGATCAATTAAACACTGGGATAATTAGTTCCGCAAGCATCGTTGTTCTTTCACGAGACCGTAACGATACGGTAGACGGTAACGATTCGTTACACTGACTGCAGAGGCCGGAAGAGTGATCTCGCGAGCTCTGAAGTGAAAAGGACGAAGCGACGGCAGCCGGGATGAAGTAGGGAGACAGAGTGTTGCGCAATTGTGTTCCGGGCTGCATAATCCAAATGGGTAGTTTATCCGTGGTTATACTATATCCGTGGATAAACGAGCGGCTGGGGTCTTCGCTGCCGACGTTACTGCAGCGGGATGCTGCAACGGCAACGTGCGGCAAAGCGACCGAGAGGAATCCTGCCTCCCGGCTTCAACTCTTTGCCTCCTACTGGCATACTGCTGCCGGGCTTGTGCCTTGACGTAGGCGCCTCCCGGTAGTGGATACCGCACACTATGTGCACGGACGACTTTTGTGCCGCGTTGCAGCGGCACAGCAATGCGGTTCGGACCACGATGCGGTGATCTCTCTCAGCTAAGAGAGTTTCCGGCCTTGCAGTGGCAGCTCTTCATCCCTTTCTTCCTCTATTTGCTGCTCCTTCGCTCCTCATCCCTCCTCGGCATTTACCGAAAATTTTCACACTCCAGCTAATTCCTCTTTCCATCACAACAAGTATTGTGAACATAATTTCATCGGAATATATTTTTTGGTTGGGTTTGAGAATTGGAACGGTGCACATTTTAAAAATCATTTTGGTTCAAAAACGCGTCGAACAGTAAAAAAAAAAAGTTGTTTCGGACTCATAGGGTAAAAAAGGCTGATCTCTTGTTGCTTCTGGGTACGTTGAAAAAATATTCAATTTCCCAGTTATCGGCCCGCTCGCTTTAGGCATCTTTCACAGGCCAACCGCCGCAGCGTTTGGTCCATTCAGTCCGGTACTTTTTCCCGCGTAATTTACCGTTCGGTGAGCGAGCGGGATCCTTTCAGGCACACCAACCCCCTGGCGGCTGCATTGACCCTCCGAGTACGCGCGTACCAGAAGCTCTTCGTGTAATTCCCACGCGTCTCTTCGCGAGTTACTTTAATTTTATATTTTTATTTCATCTCCTGGATCGGCTTTTACCTCTCGTTTTTGACACACACCGGTTTTCCTCCGTATGCCCGGGGGGCTGTGTAGTGACTATGCGGAAACGAGTACGTGTACGAAGCCAACGTACGGATACGCAGACGTAGCTTACGTGCTTACGTAGCTTTAAAGGCTTCGTATCCGCGATACGCGTACGTATCTCCGTCTGCATACCGTTTCGAACGGAATAGCGTGATCCGAGCGAGTTTATTAAGAGAATACGGGGATAAGCTCACGTACGGCATACGAGATGAAAATCGGGAAGAGGAGAAAGAATTGAAAGTTGCGATGTAAGCTCTTCTCTCTTGAATTCTCACGAGTCAGGGCCTGCACCTTTTATCATTTGCAATAAGTGCATAGTCGATTTGGGGCACATTGTGCATGGATAGTTGAGCACGGTGTGCTAGTTTTTTTCTCAGGTGCAATGTGCATCTACAGCGCACTCTACCCCGATCCCCCCTCCTACTTCTATCGGCCCATTATAGAGTAAATCAGGCTGAGATGGCCAGACGGGTGAGATGGCCACCCGTAATATCTTTTAACTTAACAAACGAATGGCGCCGCCGATTGCACAATTTTTAGTATATGTGGATACAATGCGATTGCTCAACAAATTTTAAGATTGTACCTGCAACGGTCAGAACGAGCGGTGAATCCCTATTTCAAGGTAGCCAAAAATTTCCCAAGCTATGTTTCTAGCGCACTGGAGACATACTAAATTATAATTTTGCTAGTAAATCAACATCGTACACTATAGTTGGATCTTTCAAGAAAAGATTGGCGCGTAGTAAACCTATTTAAAAAAATTCCTTTCCTAAATTTAAGCTGCGGCTATTTTTCCGAGAAAATGGGTGATATGGCCACTCATTTTCCGGGAGACGTGGTCACTTGTATTTCTGGGGGTATGGCCATGTCAGTGGTGGCCATGTCACCCGGATATTGTGGGTGAAATGGCCACGTCAGTGGTGGCGAACCACTGCCCGCAATAGCAGGCGGTGGCCACATCACCCGAATATTCCGGGTAGTATGGCCAGTAAAACCGTTTTCGTTTTAGTTTTGCATCTGAAATATTTGACGGGGGCAATTACTATCTTTCTGTAGTTTATTTGGACGACATAAAATATAGTAAGACAAATATAGTAAGGTAAAATATAGTAATGTAAAATATAGTAATGTAAAATATAGTAATGTAAAATATAGTAATGTAAAATATAGTAAGGTAAAATATAGTAAGGTAAATATAGTAAGACATGTTTTGTGCGATCCCGATGCTTCTCTAGGCCTAATTGACTACTATTATTACTGTGGCCATGTCACGCGTAATGTCCGGTTGAGACGGCCGATCGCAAATATTTATTTATTGAGCTACAATTAAATCACGCATCGAAAATATTGAAAGTTATAAGTGAATCACTTTAGTTTGAAGTTTCTAGAGTTGGTTACAGTAAAAAATGTTAAGTTTAAAAAATGTGAAACCTCCAATTTTCATTGTTTAAAAAACCATGGCCATATCACTCAGACTTACCCTAATAATAATTAAGTTATAATCGAACATCCCGATTCTATTCAATGTTTCAGGTCAAGGCGGAGATTATTTGGCGATATCGCTCAAGGACGGAGGAGCCGCTGTCGGCATGACGCTCGCAAATGGAAGGCTCGATCTTCACATCAAACCGGCGAGGGTGCGGTTCGACGACAATCAGTGGCACAAAATAATAGTGCACCGGAGAGTCCAAGAGGTGAGTAAACTGTAACCGACTACCAACAGACCGCAGACTCGAGGGTTCGACGAGAGATAGCTCATTTTTTTCACACAAAAAAAAATTGGCAAAGTGGCGGAAGTTTGTGAGGAAATTCTGCTGAAACGGCGCGTAAATCGACGGGGCGATATAGATAGAGGAACAGGTACGCGGTATTTCATGGAATTTCACGTGCGTTACGCCCGCGTGTGTATCCATTGAAAATAGTATAATGTACGGCAGTAGTGTACTCGTTCCAGCAGTGTGCCCGTTCAATTTCGGCGTCGATGGAGAATTAGCCGCGAACGAATTGTTGACGCATGACCGCGGTATCTGAACGAGACTGGCGGGGCCTACCGGTTAGGGGGGGCGATCTATACGTTGAAGCGTTGTTATACCGATCGTTAACGCAATGCACAACGCACGCCGAAGCTCAGCGCGCAGCGTACCGATTATTTACGCGTCGGCGTCGCAACTTCCGGCGGACCTACGCACCGTCGTTTTCCACTCCAACCCTTCCACCCGTCCGGCGCGCGGACGCGCCGTCGATGGGACCCACGTCGCTGGAGCTTTCGGTTCTCTCGTCGCTCATCGATCGCCCCTACCGGTCCCCCGGTCAAATAATCCTTTTCATTGTACACCTATTACCCTCTCCATCAATCTCACTCTATATCTCAATGTAGCTCCCGCTCGTAGCCCGTTACAGTAGCGCAATGAGTCGGGCGTTGCGGAGCGAGAGCATCGCTCGTATACATGATATATATCGATACATGTCTTTTTTTTCGCAACGCTGCACCCGTATCTTTTTTTTATAAACTGGTTATCAAATCGCTGTTGCCGGAGTGCGAAAACGCGTCGGAACAACGCCGAGCCTCCATCCATCCACCTATTCATTTACCTCGTTACATGTCAAGGATGAGTAGAGTGAGAAAATACGGTTTTTTTTTTTTTCTTTATTTTTTTCTGCTGCAGGTGTTTGCAGACCTGGTAATCGAATCGACGGGGAGGATGAGTGCGGAAGCGCGTTAACACTCCGCCAGCTTTAGTTCGGTCTCGTTAGTTCGGTTTAAATTTCATCTCGCCCATTTAATGACCGTACCGAGGTGTATGGCCAAAACATTCGCGAGTTAAGAGGGCCTTCAGTCGCTGCGGACGCAACGTGGTCCCGTATCACGGGCATATAGAGAGCGTAATACACCCACACACACACACACACGGAAATAAAAAGTTTCGTCCTACGGCACTCGGCCGGAGCTACTTCCATTCGCGCTCGCATACCGCGGCCGGGAAGTTCGCAAATTGGCTTGCGGCCCGAGTAGGTGTACTTCCCCGTCGGTGGTTGCGCGGTACGCAAGCGGGCTGCGGCTTCTGGCTGGGGGCATTCGTTAAAAATCAAGTACGCCCCTTGCCGCATGGTATACGAGTAGGGCACGGCCAAGCGGGCGAAAGTAATTCCGTGGGGGGGGGGCGGGGGGGAGGGGGGGGGGGGGGGAAGAAAAAAAAAGTAAAAATAGCATGACGAGAAGTCGGTATACTTGGTCTCACAGCGGCCATCGACCCTTGCTGTCTGCAGACTACGCACTAAATATTTAATTCGAAGAGCAGAAGAGAAGAAACGATGATTCATGCCGCACGGCAGTCCCTCGAGTCTCATAGTTACCGCGTCAGGTGGGAGGGCCCGGATTATTACCGCTGTCCCTCGGGGGACGTTAAATAAAAAGCCAAGGTGTTAATGATTAAGTGGAAAAGTGCGTTTCGGTCGGACGCGAGATTTTGATTTCGCTTCGGTTACAGCCGAGCAGGGAAGACGACATGCCTGGTACGTAATGTAGAGTGGCGCTGCAATATGTATAACAGGATGAGAGTGAAACCGAGCGTGGAAGCAAGAGAACATCGTGCAAGCACGGCCGGAAGGCACGGGCGGGAAACTTCTCGCGGCGCTTCCACCGAGAACTTTGACAGTTTCAATCTAACCGATGTTACGACGGTGAGACGAGGTGAGACGAAGCTCGATGGCAAGGGAGGGCTGAGAGGTGAGGGGCTGCTACATACTTCTTACCTCTGTCCCTCCATTATGGACGACGAATCCGTCCCTGCTCGGTGAACTTTCTCGTCCTTTATTCCATAGTACATCAGCCCCGGCGCACGCGGTTCTAAGGTTTCCATTCTTATCGGGGTGAAGTTGAGCGTTCGAACTGGATAGAGAACACGGCGAGGACGGTGACTCTGAAGAACAGACCGTCTTCGGAGGGGCAAGATTCTTTGGGGTTGAATTAATCGATGCATTTTTGAACACATGAACAAAAAGTCCCGCTTTTCGTGCCCGTAAAGCGTGGCGAAAGTGGCGCTTTCTAGCAGGCAATGCGCGAAAAATGCTTCAACGACCGAGCGAATGAGTAACGCGCGTATTTGGTTTTGGGGCGGATATTATTATTTATAATCACGGCTAGATATCTCGAAAAAGTAATATTTCGTAATTATTTTCATATACAAACTTTTTAAGTCTATACACAGGGAAAAAAAATCGATTGAGTCAACAAAATGTGCGCTTACGCGTGGCGAAACAATGGTTTGGTTGATCGAAAGGAATACCTCGTTGATCGAACTAACAGGTCGTCGAATCAAATGCTTCTTTACTTAAGCGCTCATTTTGTTGACTCAATTGATTTTGTTCCTCAGTATAAGGCTCTATGAGCATTTGTATTAAAAAAATCTTGCTATTATGAATCTTAGAGATTGACCCTTATCGAAACGCGTGACCGCAGAGCGTAACCTTTAACTGACGAGAAGACATTTTTTTCCTCGTCCCGGGAGGGGGGCGGGGGGGGGGGGGAGGGTCCGTTATCGAGAGGCCTGCTCTTCTTCCCTCGATTCGTATATCCGTCACCCTATCTGTATGCCATATACGATAGCCCGCTGGCGTTCCGCCCAAAGCGTTATATACCCGTTCGGAGGAGGCAAGGGGGATCCGTCGAATGAGAGCGAGAAGATAGACGAATGATAGTAGAGAGCGGCTCTCGGGTAGGTAGACGCTCTCCTATGATTGATGAAGCGGAAGCGATCGACGCGCAAGGATATACCGGATATGCGCCCTCCGGGCGGACGCGTTATCGCCACCATTGACGCTATCCCCGAATGAGAAACCGAGAAAACGAGATATCGTACCGAGAACCGGTCGTCAAACCCCCCCTCCCCGAAACCCCCTGCCAAAACTCCGTTGAATATCGAAGAACCCGACACAGGTGTTGCGTCCCCAAGAGTTTCCTCGAGTAACCCCGAGATTCGTTTACCGAGATTCGAAGAAAAATCGTGACAGCCTCGCAAACTTTATCGTCGTCTCGTTTTATTGATGAAAGACGCGGGATAGGATGCTCGCAAAAAGCTCCATCGCGAACAATTCGTCACGAGTCCGCGTATCCCGAGTGGTATCGCTTCAGCGTTTAAGTGATGAAAAATATAACCCCGCCTCCCGGTATTCGCTGAGAGCTCCGAAAACAATGAAACTACACCCCCCCCCCCCCCCCCCCCCCCGCCGTCTAGCTTGAAAATTATCCACGGTCTACTCGTTACAATTCATCTACGCACTCGTGTGTCTGGGCATTTGTACTCGAAATACAAAATAGAGCATTGCACTTAAAGCGCGACCCCCCTTATCGCGTAAGAATGGAACCATGCACTTTCGCTTTTCCGACAACTTTGGTAATAAATGTACACGCAGGTACTCTACACGTTTTTCTTGTTCCACGCTATTTTTTCCTTTTATTTTAGGTCTTTCTTTCTTCTCAGTCTGCAACACACTGTAGTACACACTCGACAAACATATGCGAATAAACGCACGGGGGGGTGGGTGAGTGCCGGCGGAGGGTGCCGAGGGAAACATGCGAATACGCACTTGCAAATGAAAAAAAGTCCGTGAGCTGCTGCCTTCGAAGGCGCTGTTGCACTCCGCCTATTTCTTTTCGCCCGAAGGGCTCGCAACGCGCACAATACTTCCATAACTTTGCCGACCCTCCATTCACCAGAACTTGGAATGCATGGGGTCGTAATCCCCACGCGTGACAATATCTGGGCTTCTTCGTTCGCTTCTCCCCGTGGCAAGACGCAGTCTGAGGAATACCGATCAAACTTCGCGCGGAAGTAATCGTCCATGCTTCATGTCAATTTTCTATTTTTTGTTGCTGAAATGTATACGAAATCCCAGGTGCGGCTTTAGAGGTTGACTGACGTTGGACCAACTATGACTGCCTGAGTTAGAAAGTCGACCGAACTATGGTCGCCAATGTAGGCTCGAATACCAGTCGGGATGATAACATCGGCCCGAGGTTATCAAACGACGTTGTTCCAATGTTGGCTGCCGATGTCCAACCAACCTTAAATGGAAAATATTAATAAGCAATAACAATTTTTTTTTTTCATCGATCTACGCGACTTTTAATTGCTTTTTTTATAGTTTTCGTCATCAAACATTGGAATCATCACATTACATTTTTTTTTGTCCGTAATGGGGACTCGAACCCGTGACCCCGGGAATACTAGTCGACGCACTCACGCACTCGGCCATGCTCACCTTGAAGGTTTCTTTTTCGAATCTTATATAAAAGCTTCATGTCTACTGCATCGCTATCTAATATTAACTTACCAATTGCTTTAAACTGTCTAAGTTTTATTATTTTATTTTTTTATTCACACTTTAATTAATAATGTTGACGAAACTTAAGCTGGCTGCACTACAGTACTGCATATAAAACTATAATAAAGGAAACTGAAATAATAAAAAAGGATTCAGCAGTCGCGCACATTAAAAAAAAAAAATCCATTGTTAATAAATATTTTGTGTTAGACGTTGGCTGAATGTCGCTAGCGGGTACTGGGCCAGAGTCGTTCGACGTCGTGATTGAACATTCACTTGATATCGTCGAACACCCATCATTACGCGATACGCCAGCGCAGGCTCAACTCCGGCAAACAGCGTTTCGCCAACTATTGAGCCGAACTTTGGAGTGCTTGTCAATCGCCAGCTTAGCCAATGCTGGGAACTCGTCGACATCCAATCATCGCCTGCCAACCTGCTGTAGAGTAAAAGGTAATCGTCCGCCATGGTCCGAGCGTCGGCAAACCGCACCTGGGATGTTGCTGCGATTGCCTCAAAGTTGCAAAATTTCCATTGCAACCTAACATGAATTTGAAAAAAGCTTCGAAATGTTGAATCGTTCGTCGGGAAAGCAAGAATGCTACGCATAAGCCTCGAACGAGCCGTTTTTATTTTTCCTTTATCTTCGGTCTCTCGTTCGACGCGGACTAACGGTGCGTAAAGTGGACCGTGAATTCGCAATTTCACAGCGAAGCCCCGATGCGGCGTGTGTGAGTCCTCGGTGTCGTCGATAAACGGGGGTGGGGGCCGAGAGGGGTGAGAGAGCTTACGATGAGAACGAGAGGGATTCTCACGGGCTCGATTCCACTGGAAGCGCGAGGGGGGCGGGGGGAGGGGGGGGGGGGGGGGCGGTTGGAGAAGGAGAGAGTAGCTCCAAGCACTTCGATGGCATCCAGCGGGAACGGCGGGCGTAATCCAGGATTACGTTCGGCTTATGACATATCGACATCCTTGCGCTCCAGGATAAAAAGGCCATGACCTTTCTCAGCTTATGCATATACATTAATCAACGGAATATTCGTGCCCTAAAATTTATCTACGTATACGATATCGTGTGAGTATATCTGATCTTTGGGGGGCACACATTACGTGCGTGTATATGATAACACATTTAACATTTTCGAGCGCTGCAACAGGAACCTGTGAGGACTTCATGTTGAAAAGAAAATTATCAGAATGAGTATACTCAAAATTTCCACCAGGAGCAGGTCGGAGCCCAGGTGCGGTTGGCCGACGATTGGCTGCTAATCGGTAGCAGGTTAGTCGCCGATGATCGGATCTCCACTAATGCCCAGTATTGGCTAAACTGACGATTGATAACCACTCCGACCGCGGGCTAGATAGTTGGCAAGCCGCTGCTTACCAGAATTGAGTCGGCACTGGCGTATCGTCGCGATGATGCATGTTTGCCGATATCAAATGGACGATTGCTCACGACGTCGAACGACTTTGGGCCAGTACCCCCTGGCAATGTGCAGCAAATGTTCAATACAAAATATTTATAAAGAACGATTTTTTTTTTCTTCAATTTGCGCGGCTGCTCACTGGTTTTTTCTTATTCTAAATTATTTTATTATAGTTTTATCTGCAGTGGTGTAGTGCTGACAGCCTAAGTTTTGTCAACATTACTAATTATATAATTAAAAAACTAAATAATTAAACTTACATGATTTAAAGCAATTGGCAAGGTAATATTAGATAGACGTGCTGTAGACGTGCAGCTTATACATAAGATTCGAAAAAATCTCTTCAAAATGAGCTTAAGGATGTTTGGGCCAAACCGCGTTTCTGTTCGATCGCTATAAACCTTTGCTACTTTGTAGGCAAAGACACAGTGAATAGTTTGCTACGTTTCAGATTTTTTGACCATGTAATTTTTTAGTAATGCGTATACAAAACTACATAAAGTACCGTGTAAACGTTTTGAAAATCGATCGGTAACGACAGAACGTATCGATTTTCTCCACTGATTTCTGTTAGATTCGAATAAGAAAACCACAGCGAAGGGCATACTATCAGACAGATACTGTCAACATTTTAAGAAGATTCACTGTCTTGTTTCTGAGTTTAATTCAATAAACGAATGACTCTATCTCTGTCTAGCCGCTTGCTTTGTCTGCGTTTCTCACTCGCACACTGACTAACGCGATTACCGAAGCCCCTCCCCCCTCCCCCCCCCCCCCCCCTCCCCCGCGATTGTGGCCCAAAGATCCTTAACTGAGTGCGTAAGAGCGACGACCAGTAGTTCCGGGGTCACGGGTTCGAGTCCTCATTACCGGCTGAAAAAATTATTAAGATGATTCCCATGTGTGATGATAAAAAACTTTAAAAAGCAATGTAAAATACCTATGGCCTATGGCTAAGAACTAAGTGTTTGGTTATAGATCTCTTCTCGGCCTACGGCTAAAATCAAAGTGTTGAGTTGTATATTGCTTCTCGGCCTATAGCCAAGATCGAAGTATTGTACATCGCTTCCCGGCTTATGGCTAAGAACTAAGTGTTGAGTTGTACATTACTTCTCAGTCTATGGCTAAGATCAAAGTGTTGGGTGGCAACGCTTCCAGGCCTACGGCTAAGAACTAAGTGTTCAGTTGTACATTGCTTCTCGACCTATGGCTAAGATCGAAGTATTGGGTTGTAAATCGCTTCTCGGCCTACGGCTAAGATCGAAGTATTGGGTTGTACATCGCTTCTCGGATTATGGCTAAGATCACAGTTCTGCCCTCGCTTCGCTCGGGCATCGAACTTCGCACTCGGTGAAAAAACGCTCTTTCGCTCCTTGTAGCATAATATACTATTTATCGCTTATTAATATTTTTAACTCAACATCGGCTGGATATCGACAGCCAACATTGGGTTGGCGTCGATTGATAATTGCAATAGAATTCTATTTGTAAAACCTTTTATCTCCTTGAATGTAAATTCACGGACATTTACGAAATTATACTCATCCAGGTTTATTAGGAAGGATGACCTGACAGCGTAAAAGTGAAATACCACATGACCAAAAATGTCCAATGAACAGAGTGAAAGATCGCAAACAAGACCAAAATGCATATAACAAACGGAAATCATTACGATGTACGGCATCGTGCAAATAATAATAAAACGAAAACACCGAAATAAAAAGATAGATATGTCTATATTTTTACGCATAACGAATCAATGAGCCGCGATGCCTTCACTGACACCGATCCGATATCTGATTCACAGTGGATACACAGTAAAAAAAAAAAGTGTACCTTTTACAACAACTTATTGTCCACAAACGTCCACAATTTTGTATTTGTTAATTTTCTAGTTTTACAAACAAAAGTACAACCTAAAATTGTCAATGACACGGAAGATAAAAGGACAGTATATTATTATCAAATAAGTGACAAACGAGCTTGTCACTTATTAAACAAAATTATTTTTACGAAATTCCGCATTCCGATTTTGAGAAATAATTTTTTACTGTCTACAATTATCGATGATAAAACTTTAATATTAGTAAGACCGTACATCGACGTTCAACGGCGGCTCGACGAGAAGTATCGAAAGCAGTCATTAGTCGATAAGTGGGAGTATACGTTAGCCTTCCACCTCCTGATTATAATTAGAGTAAAATTGTCGATTTCTACGTCTCTACGTGGCTCTGACGTAGGAGCGCGCGGAACCTTCGAAATTCGTCACACAATGTTGGGCGGATCTTATAATCCCGATTTTAACTGGTCATGGGTCCTACATTGACGGCCAGAGCCGGAAAGACTTTCTAACTCAGGCGATCATAGTTGATCCAACGCCAGGCCGGCTCTAAAACCGCACCCGGAAGTACTCATTCTGATCTTCTTTTCTGACTCATTAACGGGTAACTGTGTCAAATACATAGCCTCCTAGCCTTCTGGCAAGTGTAAAAAAAAAAAAAGAAAGAAAAACGCTAATCTGAAAACAATACCGTTCGACGAGCTTGCGACCCAGCGAACCATTAAATGTCATCATATCGTGCGCTTCCGTTTCATCTCATTGAACGGATAATGATAATAGCGTAGAGATAATAATAGTTGCGGGGCCTCTGTTGGTATACCGTGTGTTATCATAACATGTGGCCTTTTATCGGTTCCGGACAATGTGACACTTGCAAGCTTATCGCTCCGTCTCGCCCCTCATCGCCCTGTACGCCTTGTCGTGTGCGACACTGTGCCGCAACGTTTTATTATCTTTAGTGGCTTTGAGCGAAAATTGATGGTTTCAGAGGCTGGAGGATGGTAGAGAAAATCAGTATAGGGGGATGAATAGGGAGAACGGCCGGAACTCGTGCGCATGTATGTGTTGTTGTACCATCGCTGCGATGCTTGAAGTTGGTAAAAGCTTGGATAGAGTGACATTCCACGGGATGAGTTAATAACGTTGCAAAAGCTTATAGTCCAACGCGTATCCATCTAATACGCTAAACACGCGAACGCGGCCAACACGGAAAGCACGCAGGGTCGCTAATAAACGCCGAAGCCTTCATCGTGCAAGAAGCGGGAGGGTAGAATAATTCACCTACCGATATTCGAGCGCTGTTCGCGTGGGCATGTATGTACGCCCACGTACAAACCCCTCCCTCATCCAATACAAACCCACACGGGCACTCCATACGCGATCGCCGCACTTTTGTGATTTTTCACACGTACGCATACCGCAGCCGGAACACAACCGGTTTGCCAGGATAACATTTTCTCTCATTTGCCGGGCATACGGCAGCTCGCCTGCCTTCGCGTTAGCGCAAATCCGAAGCCAATTAGGCGGATCACATTGTTGAGGTAAACAGTGCAGAAATTGTGGAACGCTGATCTGGCTCACGAGGAAATTAACGCGGTATCTATACCGCACTCGCTCGAGGCTCTCATCCATAGAGGAGGCATTTCTATAGAAATACCTCTATCTCTTCGTTGTATTCCATCGCTCTATTCACTTGTCTTGTATACTTCGCTTTCGCTATCGGCTGTGCATAAATCGTTCTCGTTCCTCTCTTTGTACTACCCGCCGATGCTTAAAGCTTGATATAGCCTTTTGTGTTTCGAACCATCGATGTCCACGAGGACAGGAGGAAGGGCCGTCAAGAGCATTGACTGGTGAGATTTTTTTTATTGTCCCGACATTGAAGTTCGACATTAATAGGATTCGATGACGAGCGGGCATTGTGCAATGTGCCGAACATATTTGGGAAACTCGAAAGGCCCGGAAGGCATTGCGAAGCGACGACCGCGGTTTGACCGAAAATATAAGCAGGGCCTCAGCACCCTAAACACACAGAACCAATACTGGTCGGAGTTGGGCGAGGACTGGCCGACGCTGCGCCAGTACTGGGCCCGTGTTGCGCTCCGTTCATTGGGGCAGAGATGCTTCAACGAGAAACGGGATGATTCATCAGTAATATCTGCCGTTAATAATGACAGTTAACCGGTCGGCTATATCAACTGGGCGGTGTTAATTTCTCGCCATTTCACTCGGGTTCACCACTCTCTTCCATCCCTAAAGCTCTTGCCCTCAAGCGAGAGAACGAGAGCTCGAGGGTTCTGGGCTCGTCCGGGGGAGGTTGTACAGCGGCATGGCTTTGACCCCGGAGGGGGTGCAACATTATGCCACTTGGAGTTAATTAGCGCCCGACGCCCGACGGTGAGTGGGGAAAACCAGCGGCAGTAGCACCGGCCTCGATTAGAGCTACTCAACTCTTGTGCACGATGCTGCTGCTGATGCTGCTGGTGGTGCTCTATACGCGGTGACAGGCCGGTAACGGAGCCACGAGGACGTGAATGATGTCGATGATCGAGCCGCAGGAAACGAGGGAAAGCCCTCCAGCAATCAGCAATAATTTAGTTCCATTATTTTTCCCATCCCAAGATAAAACAACAGCACGATAACGAGGAAGTGTCCATAAATTTCAACAAACGAGTCAGATTTTTCAAAGTACGAGCAGACGTTGCTGAATAATATTTCTCATCGGGCGCAAAAAAGCGGCGAAGATTGCGTCCCAGGTCAATCGATCAATAACTGTGAAACGTTACGAAACCGAATGTAATTTTCCTTAGCGTATTTTTTTTTTTTTTCATTAAAGTAATATTTGTAATTGACAAGAATGAAAGAAATGGTCGACGTTAGCGAATGAGAAATGTTATTTTAAGGGTTGCGAACCTTTCGCCGAGTCTCAACCCCGATGATAGGGTCGATAAAATAATTGGTTATCACATCGTGATTGACAAACGGATGGCGAATAACGAAAAATGAGAACAATGATTTTTGCAACGATTTTATTTTTTTGTAGGTCACGTAGCGAAAAGTAAGTGCATAATTGAGTGTGGCGGGTCAGGCTGTCGAGCGAGATACGAGACTGATAAATTAAAATAACGGAGATCTCTTCGTCCTCGACCTGCCGCTTTGGCGAATGATCTGTCGTAATCGCGAACGAGCTGCGCCAGTTATAGTACACTGATTTGCATAAATGTTTCGGGGCTGAGCGTCGATGTAGCGCCTCGAAACCTCCAATTCTCCGTTATCCTCCCATCGTCGGCTTCCCCTCCGTTTCGCTGCTGCTCCTACTGCAGCAGAACTTGCGATCTCGCGGGCGTTCTGGGCGCACACAGGTGCACCGGCAGCTCACTGCTGCAGGGGCTATTAGCCACACACAGAAGTCTAATGGAAAATTTAATGAGCCGTTACACAACCGTAACGGTGCGGTTGGATTTATCATCGCACTCTCGTCGCTCCCAGAGTGAACGCGTGTATGTGTTTATGCCCGTGAATCCGTATACGTAGCTCAGTGGCATTGATCTCGTATCACGAATTATACACGCTGCTGCTGCGCCTACCCTCTTCGTGTTCGGTACGATTTGCACTGTACCCGACGCGACTCACCCTTTCGTTGCTAGCTAGCAAAATTCAACTTTGTGCCAGCATACTGACGATGAGCTATTTTACTCATAACGCTGCATCAGTAAAGCAAATTTATCAGCAAATTCGGCATTCGCGGAACACCATCAATCACGAGATTGCTGTGTCTACGATAATACGATGGTTCGTACATTTAACGATAATTTTTTGCCTACAAACGTCGACAATTATTTTCTTGTTAATTTGAAAGAAAAAAAGACAAAAATAATTCATCTTTAATTTTCAATGCAAACGGGCCAAAGCCTAAAAAAACTCGCACGCGACGGGCGGAGTTCGAGATTCTGTGAAAAACAAACAAAAAAAGTTGCTCGATGTAAAAACAACTTGATAATTCGTTCTGTCTAACGAAAATTGGGTGATCGGTCTACTCGAAAAGCCGAGAGCCACGCTTTTCGGTAGAGCCGTTGATCGTTCCACCGCACTTATTATCTTCGGTCTCGGCGGGGGTAGCCGGAAGGATGTAAATCTCTTATAATTGACACTCTTATAAATCGTGTCGACTCCATTTTCACATCGCAACGGTGAGAAAATATTGCACGACGTGGCGAGAGAGTGGAAGGTAATAATTTAACGCTTGTGTCCGTGTTTCCGGGCTAAAGTCTCCGGCGTGTATTTTTTGCTGTTTACGATTATATGAACGCGAATGGTCGCTGAGAAGTTGAGGGACGGACCTCGAGGCAGTTTATTCATGTGAAGCCATCTTTACCGGGACTTTTAAGTAAATAAAAAATGTCCTCAAAAAGCGTTTTCGACATAGTCTCTCCGGTTGAGCCTTTTCCCAGGCAGGATATAGAATTATTAGAATCGGGGTCAGTTACTGGGAAGCAGTTGACACGGAGAAAACAATAATTACGCTCTGAGGGGACCTTCAGGGCGACTTTGAACACGTAGTTGGTGTTGTGCCGCAGCTGAAAAAATGGCCCATTGCTGGGTTCACACTGGCTGCCGTAGTCGAACACGTCATATCGGTCCTTCGCCGGCCGTCGTAGGTAACGAGAGCGCAGCCCGACGGTCTTCCGAGACCTAATAAGCAATGGCTAATACTACTTCACTACTTCTATGCTACATTCGAGATGAATATCCATTCCAAATATAGGTATCGAAGACGTATCACACACGTTCTTTTGACCACCTTCCTAGGTTTCTTAATTCACACGTTTCTGTCACTGGCTGCATTCGGGATACATTTCAGAGAACGACTAGTAACCACCTCTGTGACGTTACTTCCGGTTTGAAAAATGTTTGTTTTCAACTGGAAGTGCCGTCATACTGGAAATGCATCACTTTCAGTTTGGAATTATAATTTATTTTTTTTACTGAAAGTGACGTATTTCCGGTCGAAAACATTTTCAAACCGGAAGTGACGTATTCCCGGCATGCTGTCACTTCTCGTTTGAAAACTGAGATTTTCAAACGGGAGGTTTCAAACTTTTTTTTCATTTTCTGTGTGACTTCACTTCCGGTTTAAAAGTGTAATTTATCAACCCGGAAATGACGTCACAGAGAAAACTTTTTATTTTTTACTGGAACGTATACAGCAACTGACAGAAACGTGTGAATTAAGGAACACAGAAAAGTGAGTAAAAGAACGTACATGATACGTCTCAAATGTATTTGAAGTGGACCTGGAGTGCACTGGAGTGGACCCGAGGCAAATTCATGGTCTTCGAATAATATATGCAGACCATGAATCTACGGAATGAAGTACAGGCTCTAATACCGTGCCCGGTACAGGCGCAATGATATCATATTTCTTCTTGCCGATATATGGGGTCCAATTGAATAGCGAGGTCGGGCGGATACCGGCTTGAACGCCGGGTGAGTACAAGACCCTCGGCAACTCATGTGGTCTCGCATCCGTGCCTATGGTTGAATCCCTTCTGAAATATAAATCCAACCTAAGAGAGGATCCTTGAAGAACTTTCAATAATTAGAGCCTCGGAGGTTATTTAATTTGCACCCGATTTTAAACTATCGCGGCTTTAAGGTAGCTATGTCGCTTCGGGCTCATTTCGCATAAGTTCGACAAATATAAGAGAACATTTCAAATACTTCTCGATGATATAAAAATCTAAAAAAATGCATGGATACTAAAGATACTGAAAATATTAATTGTGCATAATAATAATTCCAAAATGTTATTAACACATTAATCAAAAAATTAATTGTTTAACAAATTACCCGGCAACGAAACTTTTTTTTTTTAAGAAAATGATTCGTTCATTTTTGTGAATACGTATGAATTTTTTCAGATTTTTCAATTAGCTTTGATTTTTTTTATATGGAAAAAAATGTGTGAAAAAACACAAAAATCTAATCTAATTGAAAAATCTGAAAAAATTCATACGTATTCAGAAAAATGAACGAATCATTTTAATAAAAAAAAAAAATTGTTGCCGGGTAATTTGTTAAACAATTAATTTTTTGATTAATTTATTAATGATATTTTGGAATTATTATTGTGGAAAATTAATATTTTCAGTACCTTTAATATGCATGAATTTTTCCAGATTTGTATACCATCGAGAAGTATTGAAATTTTCTCTTATTTTTCTCGAACTTATGCAAAATGAGCGCGAAGCGACATAGCTACCTTAATTGCATTACATTTCAGCGAGTACACGGACTTGTATTCGCAACTTTGTTATATGTCAGTTGATAGACACTGCCAGCGCGGATAAAAATTACGCTGGAAAAAGAGTACGATGACAAAAGGTCTATCGTCGGTGTATCGCGAGTCAGAGACTAGTCAAAGAGTAGTGGCGAGTCAAACAGTAGTGGGGTAAATCGTTAATAATTATAATAAAACGAATACCGAAGTGGGAAGCCGTCAATGGAACAGTAATTATCGAAGCACTAGCTGGCGCGCTTCGCAGAGCTTTCATCTCGTCGAGGACACACGAATTGCGCTGATTGAACTGGTGACTATTAATGATCAGTTAGAGAAGCCGCTAATTAAAAAAATGAAACGATACGAGGCCACCACGGTATATAAAACATGTGTCAATTTAATCATGACAATATACGACGGTACGTTCGTTTATTGAAATAAAATATAATTGCTTTGTGGTGTAAAAGTGTGTGAATGTGGCGAACCGATTTAATTCCCGTGATCCGATATTCGCCCCGACATTCACCCCGTTTATTCTACAAAAATCAAATTCAAGAAAAAACAGTAATTAAATAACCAAAGTAATTTTTTAAACCAATAAAACAGACAAAAGTGAGATTGCTTGTTTTCTTGGCTTGTTTTCTCGCCAGCAAAAAGCACTTTTGATAGCGACAAGTACCAGGCGCGAATTCCCTTTATGCTTCATTCTTCCGTTCGTATACACACTTTCCACTGCAATTACACACTAGACTCGTTTCTTCCGATGACTTCGTGAAAGTGCACGATAATTGCGCTCTCTGTACTAAACGACACTCCACGCTCCAGCAGACGTTAGTCGGAATACAAAGAGCCATTCCGAGACAATTTTCAGTTAACGATCTCAAAAAAAAAAAAAAAAAACATCAGTTTAATATTGTAACGTATTCATCCAATTTTCACATCGTTGTATTTTCCTGTTTACACGCTAATTGCTAACGATATATATTTTTCTGTTTCAGATATCATCGATCACGAGCTTCTGCAAGGTGAGACCTCTATTTGTACTTTGCACGACATTTCTTATAACGTCAAAACAATTCCCGATTGGTATGCCAACAACGAAAAGAACGACGCGCAAGTGGTACATGTAGAGTACACAGACTAAGCCTCGGAGACGGATCTCGTTAAAAATGATTGCCATTTCTCGTCCGCTCGCATCGGGAGATCTCCAGAAATTCAAAAGCTTTACTTTACCTCCCCCTCTCTCCATCGTTCTTTCTCTTTCCCCCCACACTTTTCTCCTCCGTTTCCACCCCATGTTTTCGCCCCAAAGCCCTGAGGCGTCTCCGCACCTCTCGGCCGCTATTTTCTCTCCCACCTGCATTCAGAAATCCTCTTCCTCTCCTTTCACGCAGAGCTTTCTCGCGGTGTGGCGCGTGGCCAGCACGTCGGGGAAACCCAGAGAGAGAGAGAGAGAGAGAGAGAGAGAGAGAAAGGGATGAGCCTTGAAAATGACGGTAAGAAAAATACGTGAAAGCATGAGAAACAGTGCTAGCTTCCCGCGGTCCCTCGTAACACCGCTTGGAACGCCTTGTTCGGGAGCTTCAGGCATTCGCTTCCTCTTTCACGGTCGCGCCCGAGCTTCCCTTCCGCCATTCCTGTGCAAAATGCTCTCGACTATCTTACCCGCTGAAGCTCGAACGGAAATTCCGCGAGGGTTCGCTCTCTTCGTTTCTCTTATTGGCTATAGGGAATGTTTCTCGGGTATATTTTAGGGGCTTTCGCCGGTTCGAGGATCGACATAAGTGAACGGGAGAATCTTTTGCGCGCAGGCTTCGCGCCAATGTTTGCCTTGACTCTAATCGCTCGAGACAAATGAGCTCACGTTCTTTCATTCCTCTTTACTTACTCATCACGTACGAAGTATGTGAGGGGAGTAATCGTGTTTAGTATATTTAGTATTGTAGTCAAAATATAAATTGGAAAAGCTATCAGATTATGGTCTAGAAACATATTCGACATGTCCTACAATGCAAAAACAAGCGTATTCCCAATTCTGTCTGTCCGTTTGTAGTTCGGTCCATTTGCTCGGTACGAAAACACGATAACTTTTCCAAAGAGAGAATACCGTAAAAACCAACCACCGGTTATAAAAAAAACTGTGCGTCCAGTGAAATATGGAACTTGTTTAAGCTAAAAAAAAAACCACAAAAAAACGAATGGGACATTCTATTTTGCCGTCTCTTACCTCGCAACTCGGCTAAAATTTCGCTTGCACTTCGTGGGGCTCGGCGAATCTCTCATTGTATATCCACATCTGCCGACACGCCGAGCGCCACTGCGCCCTCAACGAGGCTTCCTGTGTGTGCACCCAACGACCTTTTACAAACTACTACACCAGATGAGGAACGCGTACCTTTACGTGTATCACTGTTGCACAAAGCGTCTATCGACAGCTCAGAGGCAGAAGGGCGCATCCAACATCGTTTCACATGCTGAAGGGTGTCGGAGACGCCCTTCCGTTTCTTAGCATCCGATCTACGTATAAAACACCTACACGCACTCACATAGCGCTTTGCTCTCCCATCGCTCTTCTCTGTACAAGTGGAATAAATCAAATCAAAATGCAAATCATTTGGAATTTCATTTTCGTGGTTGCGCGCGGCCGTCGGGGTGCGCTTAGACCATCTCCCTCGCTCTCTTTCGGAGCCATGAGACGAGAAGACAGAAAAGTCCTCTCGTAACTGGAAGTATGAGAGAGAATTGTGGGCAGGAAGAAAACAGAACGAACGGGACGAAGCTGCTCACTGTATATACCTCTGTATATTTGGACCCTTCCGTCGCTCATTGTGTATATGCTTGTACTCTCCCTCCCCCTCTCTCTTTCGCTCTATGTGTATATGCGTGGGCGCGCCGGGCCGAGATGAGGGGCAGAGAAAATATTCCGAATAAATAAAAGAAATATAACTCGACGCCCGCAACCCGGCACGACCTCGCCTGCGCCAACAAGCGGCTCACGCTTTCCTCTACTCGCAGCTCTCTCCCTCTCCCTGTTTTAACTTCCTGTCCAATTTCTACTTTTTATCCGCTACCTTCGTTTCGTGCTTAAACTTTTTAATTTTTGTTTTGTTTTTTTTTTTCCGGTGTATAGAACTAAATTATTTAATCTGAACCGAAAAGTTATGGTGTTTCGGTAATTAATTAAGGAGGCTCCAGCGCCCCGGACTACTCAAAAGTATATTTTGACATTAGAGGTACATTTTTCAAATTGATTGCGCAAAGTTGTATGCATCGATGGAGTAGACTTATTGTGAACCCATCTGACACCCGCCAAACAGGCAACCGTAGTACAGGCAAACAATTGCAATTGCTTTCCGCCAAGCTTTGCTGTTTCCTTGCCATAAGTGGAATCTACCGTGTCAGCAACTTGTCAACAAATGGCCCAACAATTTGCCAGCAATATTGCAACGATAGTTGCTAGCACGTAATTCCAGCATATCGGCGGAAAAAATCTCACCACGGTTGTTATAAACTGATTTCTTATTCTTAACCAGAGAGTGGTTTATAACGCTTTACACCCGATGATTCCTATGGTGCGGTAGGGGGAATTAAGTCGTTTGACACGATTTAATGCGGCGCGCTTTTTGAGACGGTTCAAATGTGCATAGTTCATGTGCGGCCGTTTTATTGAATGAGACGACGTGGATCAAACACAAATAGTATGTGTCATCTATGTTTATACACAGCCAATGCGTCTTTGTGGCTTGGAGTAATCAATGACGAGGCTCGATGACGAGAGTATGTATGTGATTCGTCTCGCCGAAATAAAAACTCCACAACATCACGAATGAATGCGCGTTTTTAGATTTTTTAAATTTGTTAAAAAATTGTGTAATCGCCCAGGTTCGTGCACGTGTCGATATATCTTTTAAAAATATGATACACAAATGGACTAGCACCGAACGATCCTTAATCTTGAATTTTGTAATAATTGATGGAGACATTTAAATTTTATAAGAAAACGTATTTTTTCAAATTTCCCTCAAAATAACCATTACTCAATCGAATAAATCTTGAGCTACTTTGAGTACAAATACTTGTCATACGCATAGTTGACTGTATTTCTTGTACAATTGACCTTTTTATCCAAATACTTGACTGAGTGAAAAGACACTAGGATTGGATTTTATGAACGTCGATGTAGGAACAGCTAATGGAAAAAGTTTATGGATTCTTTTAGTTGCTCCAATTAACTTTTCAATGTTTGCGATTAATTCCCAGATTATGTAAATTATTCAAGATTCCTAGGCAGTCATAGAAAAGATTCAGCGAGCAATTTACGAAAACATGCACTAATTGTCATCGGTTGTAGTGAGACGCAAAGCACCAGAAAGCCTTGCTGACAACTCACTGGCAATATGCTCCTAAGAATGTTCAACCTTGAATGCTGTCCAAAACATAGGCAAATACGGACGCACCTTAAGCAATTTTGCCATAATCCCGTGTGGACATATTCTGCCTATTTGCTAGCGGGTTGTTGGCAAAATGCTATCTGGGCAGTAGCATCCACCATGATCTCGGTCACAATGCGACTCGACTTATGTTGCAAGTCGTAAATTCTGATACCAAACGTGCATAGTTCGACAATGTTGAAGATGTGAACTTTATACGTTTACTATTCAATATACCCGAAACTATCAGCTATCCGATAAGGCGAAGTAATAAAACACCGGTTTTTCTTTTATCGTCAAACAAGAGACGATAACAAAAATCACCAAAACATAAAAATAGCAAACTGCTTGCATGAACACGGGATTACCGTGTTAATATATGTTTCCCTCATATTTTATTATCATCTTTATTAAGCATCAGCATGCATCACCATCAGCGCCGAGAGGCAGGAATCTTGTCGTGAACACACGGTTTATTGATGTGCTGTATTCACCTGATGTGTTTATACGACAGCGAGCGAGAAACTCGAGGCAAAGGTATAGCTCTGGATAGCTATCCGATGCCTCCGAGAAGAGTCGGCATATAGAGGAGACTTTCGGTGAGAGGAGAAAAAAAAAAAAATCGGAGCCATGGGGCGAGCTTGTCGGGCTTGCAAGCACACCTGCACTTGACTGCGTTCGGAGGCAGTCGTGTAGAAAAAGAAGCGAGATGCAAAGAGGTCGTTGGTACGAAAGAGGCGAGAGTGGGCCGCTGTGAGAAAACGAAGTACAGCGGCACACGTTAGCGCCACAATTCACAGCAGCAGCAGCAGCGGCAGTAGAACTCTCCGACTTGCCCGACTTCTTATATTCGGCTACTCGCGGAAAAGCGTTGCGTTTCCGTGTGCGCGTGCATCTGACACAGGGGGGTGGGGCTTGATAATTTTTCAATCCCGGCTCGCAATATCGGAAGGAAAGTAACGTATACCGGAAAGAAATTAAGGCCGGGGCGGAAGTTTAAATTTATCGTTGAAACGAGACTGTTCGTACATCGGGCTGATAAATCATTCTTTTTTTTTATCCTCTCATATGAGAAATTAAATCTATTACATATTTTTTTTATACAAATTTTTTTTAAATAAATTTATTTCGTATGTTGAGGTAGACATATGGCTTTTGGTATTCGGATGTGCGATGTTCGCGTGTCTTTCGTAATACCGCGGCTATTACAGACGCCACGTGCATCGCATACCTACTTTAACTTATATTCCATATATATCGCATTCTGCTATATATACACAGACGCAAATAATTTGAAAACTCGTTAACAAGGGAGTGAAATAAATTACTCCTGCTCACTTAACGATCCTATAACGCAGCACGAAGGGCTTTTGGGTTGCGAGAGAATAAGGGCGGAGAGAAATTTCAGTGGAAAAAGTGGGAGAACGCCGGTGGATCATTTGTTACCACGCTATACTTTTTTTCTTTTTATTTCGTCCATAACGTAACACCGCAGGCTCAGCCAACTTTATTATTATAACGAGCACCGATCACTCCGACTCAGCCACGCGCACATTCTTTTTTTTTTTTCTTCGCTCGAAGGTGCAACAGCATAATAAAAAAAATCGCAACCGAGTTTTGAGCCGTAGACACCATCTGCGGACTAATATGCGCCGGTGAGGAGAGGGGAAAAAAAAAGGATAAGAGCCGAGTTGAAAATTATGATTCATTTGATATATGCCCAGTTGTGGTCTCGAGGTGCACGCGAGAGAGGAGTTTCTTATCTAACTAATTGCCTGAACGTCTGCGGAGGCTCGAGAGGAAGAGAAGTGGCCGAGACTCTTACACACAAAGCTGCCTGCAGAAACCTGATACAACTAAGTGTATGCCGTGTAATGCACACAGCCTCGCAGTGGTATGGAAAGAAAAATGACTCCACTTGTATTTCTAGAGTGGAACTCACGGCAATATACATGGTAAAAGTCGGCGGTCCTTTTGAATGTAATTATCCGCACATTGCCCGCGAAAAGTTCACGGACTTAATTCGTCCGCGTCGCTGCGCTCGATTCTTTACAGCGTGTCTGACCACAGCGCGACCTTATCTACTGAACGCCAGGACGCAGAACTCCGGGTCTTGTTATGGCTTGATTCTCCCATAAAGTTTTTACTTTTCACTCCGACGCGTCCGCTACATATCGAAGACACTTCTTGAAGCAATAAAACGGTCGGTAAAATCTTTCGACGTCGTAAAAAGTTTTTATTTGCAATTTATATCGTTAGCATGATTGCTTGCTGACGACCATTCTTTTTATTTTGCTTCCTCGTAGAGGAAGCTTTGTGATGGTCAAAAAAATTGTTTTCGAGATTTTAATCAAAACGTGTTCAGAATGTTCCAAAACATCGAAAAAACACATTTAGAAAAAAATCCGGATGTATGTGTGTGTGTGTGTGTGGGTGTGTGTATGTGCGGGTGTGTGTATGTATATGTGTGAATCGGACGTGAAAAATTCAAACGGCTATAACTCGAGAACGCCTCGACCGATCAAGCTGAAATTTCACACACCGCATGTGTGGTTAATAGTCAATGGTTCTGCAAAATTCCATCCAAAAATGTTGAGTTGTTTTTTTTGTACGCCCTTTTCAATTTCTTCGAAAATGTCTGTAGGCACTGCAGCGCTCGCAATTTTTTAGCTATCAGACTATAAACGCGTACATATAGAATATCATCACCCGATGATCCCATTGAAATTTCACGAAAATCGATCGAACCGTTTTAATTGTATGACATTTTGAATTTTTTTTTTTTTTTTTTTACTTTTTGCTCAGTGAACCGAATGGAACGAACGAACTGGTGGAACGTATCTTACGGTGAGAGTGCCAAGACAGTGCGGGAGCGGGAGCGATAAACTAGTATAACCTGCCTACGGAATATGCAGTTGAGGCGAGGGAAGGAAAGCTTAGAATCGGAGAAGGTGAGCAGCAGCCGTAGGGAACTATAAGGGCCCATAGCCAAAGCGGCCAGAGAATTAATGAAACGGGAGCAAGCCGCCGCATTGCACCCGGTGTGTAATTTACATCGGCCGCAGCGTCGGTATGTTTCTCGAAGCGTTGCTAATTCGCATTCCGGGATTCGCGTCTCGCGGGCAAGAGACCCCTCCGACCTAAATTGGAGCTTCGACGAGGGGCTTGTGCAGGTGTACTCTGGTCTGTGCCACAGCGATACCGCACGTGTATGTATACACGTATGCACACGTCCCGGTTAATCCGTGCGTCGTTAATTGCTATGGGGGCCCGCATAATAGGATTGTGAACGATCGGGTATTGGGGATAATATGTTTTGAGTCTCATTGCTAACACGACGGGTTGAGAAAAATACAAACGAACAAACAGATTCCATTCAAATTTCGACTATACGGTAATTGTGGTAGCTAATCAGATTACGAGAGTTTCACTGTGGGAATGTTGAAATATCGCTGTTTCAATTTCGAAAAAAAAAAATCATAATGTGATAAAGCATGATTTCACATTTGCGTGATATTACTCGAATCCGTATCGTTTCCGGACTATCAAATATTGATACATGAGGAATTTTGACAAGCATTGTTCCGATCGGAATAATAATTTTACGCTTCAGCTATAAAGATTCACCTAAAGGTAAATTACCGATTGACAATAAACTCGAAAGTTATTTATTCTCAAACTAAATTTATACGGATTTCTATGTGCTTATCAAACTTGTCGGCCGTCGCTAACAACTACAGCAGTTGATGCGACGTTAAATAATAACAAATACAAAATAATAAACTTTCGACTTTGGATCTATTTGTAGTGTACATAACTGGTAATGCCCGCTTAATTTTTCGTATACGTAGGGTAAGTCAGGGTGAAATGGCCAGGCGGGTGAGATGGCCACTCTTAATATCTTTTACCGTGTAATGATCGAGCGGAGAGTTTGGGGACTTGTAGATAGTGGTATTGCGGATGGACGGACGAAGCATCGGAGAGAGAAAACATATGGTGATCATCGGGATTCGAACCCGGATTAATCGGTTACTGAGTAAGAGCCCTAACCACTGCCCTAATGTCACCTATATCTTTCTCTCATTCGAATCGTCCTCTTATATGCAATGCAGGGCCGTCACAAATGTAACAAACGAATGGCGCCGCCGCTTGCAGAGTTTTTAGTATATGGGGAGTTTTTAGTATATGTGGATACAATGCGACTGCACAAAAAATTTTAAGACTGTACGTGCAAGGGTCAGTACGAACGGTGAATTCCTATTTCGAGGTAGCCAGAAATGTTTCGAGATATATTTCTAGCGCTCTGGAAACATACTACGTTATAACTTTGCTAGTAAATCAACATTACACACTATAGTTGGATCTTTCAAGAAAAGATTGGGGCCTAGTAAACCTATTTTTTTTATTTCTTCTCTACATTTAAGCGGCGGCTATTTTTTCCAGAAAATGGGTGATATGGCCACTCATTTTCCGGGAGACATGGCCACTTGTTTTTCGGGGGACATGACCATGTCAGTGGTGGCCATATCACCCGGATATTGCGGGCGAGATGGCCACGTGGCCATCTCCGGGTGGTATGGCCAGTGAAACCATTTTCTTTTTAGATTGGCATCTGAAACATTTGACGGAGACAATTACTGTCTTTCTGTAGTTTATTTAGACAACATAAAATATAGTAAGACATGTTTTGTGCGGTCCCCATGCTTCTCTAGGCCTAATTGACTACCATTATTACTGTGGCCATGTTACCCGTAGTGTCCGGGTGAGACGGCCGATCGTAAATATTTATATAAGAAGCTGCAACTAAATCACCCATCGAAAATATCGAAAGGTCTGAGTGAATTACTTTAGATTGAAGTTTCTAGAGTTGGTTACAACAAAAATGTTAAAGTTAAAAAAATTGTAAAGCTCCAATTTTCGTTATTTAAACAACCATGGCCATATCAGCCTGAATTACCCTATAAAGCAATTTAGCAACGGATCTGACAAACAAGTTCGCACACATACAATCTCAATACTGTTGCATTTAACAGTTTGACTATAGTGGAGAGTAAGAATATGCCATTTTCGGTCCTCTAATCCGCAACGGCGAACCTTGCGGGTGAGCCGGTTAGCGTGCACTGTCGCGTGGATTTATACTCGCCACAGGTAACCCCGTCGAGAGGGCTTTTTATTACTCCCGCTACCGCCGAGACGGGGGTTGCGAGAGCCGAGAGGGACTTGGCGTTCAAGTTAACGGTTAAAACTTAAAGTTCGACGCGTCAGATCGAGCGCGGCGCGAGCGAGCACACGGGCGAGCACCGCCGCAATTCGCCTACTTCTTCAATTACAGTCCTCGGCACGACTTTAGGCGCCCCGTAAAACTTTATTTTAACTGCCGTGCGGGTGTGCTCCATCCAGCGATGGTGTAACGCAAGGGAGCAAGAGTCAGAGCTTCGAGGCTCCCCGAAGCAGTTCACCAGACGTTTCTTATCGGACCTAATGCTCCTGTGCTATAACCGTCCGTCGAATACTCCTCGCAGCTAAGAAAGGCGACCCAGACTGTAGCCGTGTACCGATAACCTGACAGCGCAACAGTGAACGTCAAAATAACATCATGCAGAAACTACGATCACAGTAAAAAATAATTTCATAAAATCCGAATACAAAGTATTGTAAAACAATTTTGTCAAATAAGTGACAAACTCGTTTGCTCAGTTTTGAATATACAAAGCTGTCCTATTATTTCCCGTGTCATTGACAATTTTAGTTTGTACTTTTATTTGTAAAACTGGAACCGGATAGTGCGATCGGAAAATTAAGAAATAAAAAATTGTGGACGTTTGTGGACAATAAGTTGTAAAAAGTACACAAAAGTATACTTTACTGTGTGCGTCAAATTAAGATGAATCGAAATAAAACATGACAAATGAAAGCAACTCGTCTCTCCGGCGCCTGGTGCAGAGCCAGCAGGCTGCCTATGGACGCCTTATCGACCCCTTTGTTTAAAACATGGATATAGAAGACACTCTGTGGGCCTCACACGGGGACCCACCAATCTCAAGTACTAGGACGAGACGCCTCGCGTCGTCGAGCTAGCGAGGCATTCTACGCATAGTCCCCAAAGCGTGCACATCTCGTCTCAATATTCGAACTTGTATCCAATAATATATTTTGTCAACCAATATACGATTTTATATTCTCCACGGTCAACGGTTTCTTACACAAAATTAAATAAACATATAATTTTACTTTTTATGGATCGTGTGTTGGGGATTGCACTGAACACTTTATTTTTTATGCACTTCCATTTAATGGGGCCACTTTATATTCTGGCGTTGCGTTAATTTCCCAATGTTGCCAATAATTTTTTTCAGATTTTTTTTTACGTTTATCGAAACGCAAAGTTTGTCATACTTTATAAACTTTCCTTATATTTTCAATTATTTCAATAATTTTTGGATAGATGACGAATGCGCAGACATAAGGAGCCCGGTTTTTCTTTCATTTAAGTTAGTTCTAAAGTCGTAGTAGTGCATTACAGCCTTATTATACTTTCCGCTCTATCCAGCTTCTTTAACTTTCCGCTCATTCCTCTTTCTTTAATGAGAAGAAACTTCGGGGAGGAATTCGGAGGAGCGGAATTCTCCGAGAACACGGTAAAGGTGGATCCCCCGTGTTCCACGAATCGAGAAATAATTATCCGAATTTCACCGTTCACCTTCTCTCTTGCCTCACGAACCGGCGGGTGATATATAATTCTTGGCAGGAGGGGGGGGGGGAGGTGGCCAATTTAATTAAGCTCCCGACTATCTATATATTCCTATACTGCAGTGTTAAATATAACACGAACTTTTTTTTTGTATATATACTTCTTCTGCGTGAGAAAAAGACTCTGCACTCGCCTCTTTGCTGTTCTGCCCTCGAAACCTGGTACCGCCTGCGCAATAAACAATTTGCCTCCTCCTTTTTCACCTAATTGCAAAAAAAAAAAAAAAAAATTAACGACAATCTTCCAGCAATTCGATCGAAAGCGTTGTTCGGTTTTATGACCGTTCGACTCTGATGCTGTCGGTCATATGACGGCTAGAGCTTCCGGCTATCCGGGTTTACGACAGCACGCCGATGTTACCACATCATCAACACGAGCGTCATAACTCCACCCGATTCGTGGGAAAATTCGTGAGTAAATTTCGTATGAATCATCGAAATTCTTCTCCGTTTCAATTCCCCCATCGGGCGTTATCACTGTTGACAATTATCAAGCGCGTCCTATTCGTCTCCCGCGCACCGTGACAATTCGATTTCCCTCTCGGCGTCGGTGCGGCTTTTTCCGTTTCCGTCAGAGCTCATACAGCCTCCTCACCTATAACTCACTTCCCTGTCTCTTTCCATCTCTCAGCTCGAGCGTCACGTCGCACTTTTAATTGTGTCATAGCCCGACAACCCGTGGAGATAGCGGAGACATCGTCTGATGCACTCTTCCTCTTCGCTCATTCCACATTGCCCCACTAGTGTCCCCCTCCCCCCTCCCCCCGCCCTCCCCCCTACTACCAGTAGTCGTTCGCCATTTCTCCTATTTCCGGACCGCAATGTACCTTGTATATCGCACTAGCAGATTTCCCCGGTCGTCTCGCGTTGTCTCGCGCATACAGCGAAGAGCATCGCCAGTCTACACGCTTCGGATCTCGTTGAAGCGACGTTCAACAGCTACCCCCGGCCCGTTCCTTCCCTGCGTTCCACCCTTTCGTTTAACGCCTTTTTTTTTCTCTCTACCCTCTAACGATCTTTCGTCGTTGATGTTGGTTCTGATGCGATTAGACTTATAACAGCATCGCGGAAATAAGCTCCTCGCGGAGTGGGGAATTCATCATCGAGGTAGATGAGAGACTCCTTTGACGAAGATGATCGAACGACGAGGCGACGGAAGTTAAACGTCATCGGGAGTTAAAAATACCCGCTACCTTTCTCAATTATCGTTATTGGAGAACGAGAGACTATGAGACACAGCAGCAGCTGCGTGGACCTTTTTTTCCATGGGTGCTCGAATTTACTATCAATTTTATTCGGTTTACTGCGGATAGCTATGTATATACGACACGGAGGTGAAAAAGCCTCGTGAGAACTTTGTGTTCAATGAGAAATAGCGGGAAGGATGGTGAAAGAGGAATAAAATTAACTGGCAACGGTGCGGAATCCTTTGGTAATCGAGCCAAAGCTCCGGGGCCATGGGTGAGGCGCGTGTAATGTCAGATTAACGCCCGTTCACGGAAGAATATAATCCTGGGGGCGAGGGGGACAGAACCACTGCTCGACCTGGCCTATAGCTGCCCACGAGCATTCGCGGGGCTCTGCGGAACTTTTTAATTAAACCAATTAATCCCCGCTCGCCAGTGCCTATACCGCCGAACTGAGACGAATATCGAAAGCCTGCACCGGTCCGTTCCGTCGAGCGTTTATTGGTAAGACGAGATAAAATTTGAAAAAATTTGATAAACATGTATTAACAATGTTTGTCAACCCCAATAGTATTCTAATGCTTTGTACCGGGACGACGATAGTCATTGCCTTGCGTAAGTACACTGAGAAAAAGGATGGTATTTCCTACTACAACGAATAGTTCCCGGGGACGACGACTATGTAGATAGTTTGTGATAGTATAAACTCAATTGATTAAACTATAATTATAGTTACAACTACAATTTTTGGTTATTGTCGTAACTGTAAAATGTAGACGTCCCCCCTGGGAACTATTTACTATGTAAGTTTTTCTCAGTGTATAATTATCGCAATGGCGAATATCTGGTCGTACATTCGAATGTTTCAATGAAAAAGAGAAAGAAAACTGTTTAAACTTCACGTCGAATGAGATATCCAATGTACGAGATAAATCGTAGAGGCCGCGTTCGAAAGAACGAAAATGCTTTGATTGGGCGCAGACGTTTCAGCGAGCACGTATATCCACACCCCGGAATCGCCAAATTGCACCGCGAGAACTTTACAAGCTCCGCGTTCGTTCTGGTTCAATTAGATACCGAGGGTTCGGCTCCCAAGCCACGATAGTGCCTGTAGCTGCGTCGGTGTGTGGTGCTCGAAACCCCCCGGCAGGCGCTTAATTAAATTGCACTTTCATTAAGTAATCGCGCGGAGGATCGTTGCTCACGATTCACGACACAGCCGCCGGCTGCAGAACCCTGAACCCGTTCACCAGTCCACACGTTACCCACCGAGAAATAGGGATGGGTATGTGGCGGAGACCTGGAGGAGGTACTAAGAGAAGCCCCGCAGTTCCGAACGTATCAGGGAAGACTCTCAGGATTTTAATTCACATGAGGAAAGTCGATATTGAGCAATCGCAAAGCTCAATCACTTTGGGATCGTTCACATTGCACGGCGCGAGGAAAGGCTCTTGAAGGGCTGCATTAGGGCAATCGATGGTGATGCTACGTTTGCTTGTCCTTTTGTGATAGACAAGTTCCCATCGGGGCCCACTCGATAAGCTGCGCAGTGCGAGAGCAAACTCAATATAGATTGAGAATATTTTCAATGGGGCGTAGTTGGTTTACACAAGTGTTGAGATAGAGAACGAGCGAATCAAGGGAAAACTCCTCGAAGAAGACTCATGACAGCGAAGTGGACGAAGAAGAAGATTCCTTATAACTCACTCCTTTATATCTTGCCTCGAGTTAAGAGGTTGGTGGCGCGTCAATAGTCGTTATCTCTAGACAGAATTCTCCGTATTCTTACCAACTACCAACCTGGTATCTTATTTCCTCGTCTACTCTCTTCCACTTTTACTTCATCTTATTCTTCTCTTAGCGTTCCCTTCACCGCGATATCTCAAGAGTTACTCGACAGTGCCTTTTTTCCTCAAGTATAATTAGCTCTCTCTCTGTCTCTCTCTCACACACACACAGACACTCTTCCACTATTTCACTCTTTTCATTTTACCACCCATTGGAGTACCGGAACCACTTCCGAGAATACTCGCCCGAGGAAGGATTGCGTCTTCGGTCTTGGAAAGCGTTCAGTTCATCTATCGTTTTCCATTTTCCACTTCTCCGGTCCTCACTCCGCAGGGTCGCACTGTTCACTTCACTCTCTGCATCTTGGTAACGATCTAGGCTTCAAGCCTCGTCTCGACCTCAACAACTTGCCTCATCTTCGTCTCTGGTTTGGATCCTACGAGCGCTCCTGTTGAGACAATTAAACCTTCATTATCAATGTTATTTTGCCATCCAAAAAGCGTTCTTTTGTCACTCGAGGGGTATAATTTTAGCGATGATATTAAAATTCGTCTGGTATTTCAAGGTTCCTACCGTCCGTACCTTCCGGGGGATGGCGTGCCTCGTCATCTCATTGTGTCCACAGTTTTCTCGCGAAATAAACTTTCGTCGAATGATGAATACGATAGATAAATGAGAAACCGATGTTGGTTTCGAAAAATTTGAGAATTGTCGAAAATGAGACAATTAATATCGCTTTCCGTGTGATGAGATAAATCGCCCTTACCTGCCAAACTTTTTATGACAGAGAAAAGAGATAATTTATCCTCTCGGTATAATTAACGTTGTCTTTTGCCTGTTGCAGCTCTCTGCAGTGGTTGATGGCATTTACGCGGAGCACGGTCACACAGCAGGATCATTCACGCGATTGGCGAGCGAACAGCTTCTCGTTGGCGGTGGAGCCGATACGAATTCTCTTCAAGGGGCAAAAGGAATCACGAACTTCGTCGGTTGTCTTCGAAAGGTAAGTTCAATGATGAATCGTTGCGGTTTCCAAACGTCCCGTGTTTTCCTTAATTATCCGTATCTGCCGCTGGCTACGTATTGTGAACGTAGCCAGCGACAGATACGGATAATTAAGATAAGGATAACATTTCAGAAAAACGTTTATAAAAAATTCTCTGTAAAATACGGGAAAACGTCACTTTCGGTCGAAAACCGAGATTTTTCAAACCGGAAGTGACATTCTCTCGTACGACGTCACTTACGGTCGATAACTCAGATTTTCACACCGGAAGTGAGGTTTTCTCATTTTGTTTGGGGCTGAACACAAAACCAACGGCTGTTATTTTCTAATCTCAGCGGGTAAATTGGTAACTGCGAGGAAAAGATTCGTTACCGGCGCGAATGAAGTTTATCGTAAATAGCTTCCGCCTTGGTCTCGTACGGCAAACGATCGGACCAAGAATAATGCGAAAACGAGGAAACACTCCGTAAATCCGGAAAACCGGCTCATAAAGCTAAATACAGCGAGAGACGAAGGGAGTGTGGGTAGGAGCTGGATGATAGAGAGAAACGAATCTGGTTAATGCAAAAGGGATTTGATGGTCCAACAACGACTCCTTTGAACTCTCGCTCCGCTCGTCGCTTTATGAAGAAGACAACAGATTTCGCCGTCCGCTGCGTCTGGAGTTCCGCGAAACGTTTCGATTTGAAACGGTGAATTTTTATTTTCTTCGTCAAAGCACCCCCGGCAGCGAAAGAGTCGAGGGAGGAGGGTGATTCAAATTGAGAAGAAAATAAAATGGAAATTTGGCTATTACGCTCGAAATAATGAATCGGAAGAAGCGAGTGGAGCCCGGCACAGCGTTTTAGCGATCGTGACGGTGTTAGTGGCGATGGGACCGCTATGCACGAGCACCCATTAGTATTCCGCGAACGTTCTCGACGAAAAAGCTCCGCTCATTTAAAAAGGCAATTACAATGGCGTTATGCATTTCTAATTCGTTATCGTCTCGCGCTCTCCCCGCTTTTCTCTGTACTGCAGCAGCCCAGATAACATATATCGTAACGTGGCGCGTCGTTTCACCACCACATCGAATGCTAAATTCTTTGTATCTCTCAACGAAGTCTCCCACTCTCTCTGTCTCTCTCTCAGACAGAGAGAAAGAGTTTATTAAATTTCGTTACTATTTTGTTATTTTGTCTTATATTCGGTTTAGTACTCAGTTTCATATGTTATTTTGTTTTATATTCGGTTTATTTTTCAGGTTCGGTTCATAGGTTTTTTTTTTCATATTCGGTTAATTATTCATATGTTATTTTTGTATTCATTTTGTATGTGCCTAGAGGACCTTCGGTCCTACTGTACAATAAATGCTATCTACCTATCTCTCTCTCTCTCTCACCTTATTTCCCGTAAAGTTCGAAGCCAAAAGAGAGCTATTTCGATAACTCCCATTTATTGTTCAGGGGGAAGATGCAATTTGTGAATTAAAAAAAAAAATTATTTTCAAACCCCGTCATGCACTCTGTTACGTCCTACCCCATCGTGTATATTTTTTCCCGAAGAAGCAAACCTTAATGTCCCTGAACGCACTACTCGTACTTATAAAAGCTAGTACCGTCGTATCTCCAAGTATACGTGAATATGTTTGAACAAACGGACAATCCTGTGATTTGTGTTGCAGGTCGAATTCATTGCTGAAGGTATAGCGATGGAGCTGATCGAGGCGACGAGGAGCAAAGCTGCCGGCACGACTGCCTGGGGCAGAATGGATTTTCACTGTCGCGAGCCGAAAACCGATCCAGTCACATTTACAACGAAAGACTCTCATCTCGTGAGTATTATTCCCAAACTGGAATCAATAGTTCATAATCTTTATTTATCTATCGATTTTTTTTTTTTTCATGTATGTGTGTTTGTTATACGATAATCATAAAAATTCGATATGCAATCGTGTGCTATAACCGCGAAGAGGAATCCATGCGATCAGGCTCCACTTAACACATTAGCTCAGTTAGAATTTGTAGCAAACAGATCAGGAAAAACAAAAAAAAAAAACTAGCAGGTTTTTAATAAATGATTGGAGTGACGTATAATTAACTATAATTTCGTATCGCGTAGCGGTCACTGAAGTGTAGCCCTCATTCCCTGCACCAACCCTCATCTTACACACGTTACAATATTCGAGTACAACTTTCCGTCCCAACTTTCCAACTGCAACATTCGACTTCTCTCACTTACTCGTCTATCGATTTGTTCTCTATCTTGCGATCGGAAAATTTTTCTACTTGCTGCTTCGTGTAAGGGTCTGTAAGGGTTTCTACATAATCGTTCCCGGGCGCGTCAAAAGAGAGAAATCAAAAGACAATCGCCAGTGCAGTGCATGCAAGACAATGCAAAATCAAAACCAAGCGATACACTACTTTGAATTTTCATAGCACGCGCGGTGCACATCTCACCCCTGCGGACGCACCCGGTTTCCGCAGTCAACCTCGCCACTCTACTCTTTTATCGGCAAAGTTTACGCTCAACTCGATCAAAGTCACCCGCGCTCGAGGTACCGTAGCTCTTCCTCTCGCCCTCTTTCGAGCCAGAAGCCTCTGCCGCCGCCTGCTGTTACCTCGGCTTCTCCGCGCCTTTCGTTCCTCCCCTTTTTTCTCTTTTCTCAAACCGCAGCCACAGTCGCGTCACGATGTTTATCGGTGACGAGGCGGTGGTCTGCTGTAGGGTTGCGGCTATGCAGGGGAGCGAAGAGAGACGAGGTTTCCCGCGCAAAGAGGCACGCGGCAAAATCGTAACACGCAAACGCGAGAGTCAGCTATGAACCTCATAAAATATTATGACAATAGCTCGATAACAGTGTCAGCGAGGATCGATCGTCGTAATCACGCGACTCTCGAGGAATCCGTGCTCAGATTTTAAATAAGTAAAGCTGTTGATGAGTCGCTGAATTACACAATAAAAAAAAATTCCGTACAATCTGAATACGAAGTTTCGTACAAATAGTTTTGTCAAGTTAGTGACATCCTCGTGGGATCAGCTGTGAATATGCAAACGCGTCCTTTTATGTCCAGTTTCATTAATAATTTTTGTTTTTACTTTTGTTTGTAAAACTAGAGACGGATGGTGCGATCGGAAAATTAACGAATACAAAATTGTGGACAATAAGTGGTTGTAAAAAGTACAAACTTTATTTTTCTGGGTACATTTCTTCTGCTTGTTCGTATGGTTGAATGTAATAGATAATGCATACCTTCCTGCAGTCGTAATTAGGTAATTAAGTAATTGCGCAATTCAATCGCACATCTAAACAGTGCGGGTGGGCAGAAGAGTGGTTTTTCTCAATTGCATTGCACTGTTCCTGTTAGGGAGTATTCAGTTTTGTCTCTATCGTTTAATATGTTCCAATTATTTAATTCAATCTCATCTAATTTTATATAATTTCGTCTATCTAATTTAAAACATTATACTAAAAACCTAAAAACTAAACAATTTCATAAAAATATTTTGCTTTTTGTTTTTATCCCAAATCAGAGTTGGATGCCCCATTCTCTCCTGAATTTCTACACTCTTAACTTTCGCGTGACTAGGAAACCCGACAGAAGCTCGTTAAATGAGTCGTAAGCGTTTCCGTAATGATCGGCGAGCGTTCTAAACTACTGCCACATAATACACATATGCATGCAAACATACATATAGTACTTGCGCGCGCTAGCCGGACATACAGAAGTTTGCTCCGGTGATGTCTGCGGAGAAGACGGTTACCCCGTTAGGGACCGCGACTACTGTTAGATACATTCGGCAAACATCGTAAAGCACCGCAGCTTCCGAAGCCTGTTTACGATAGAACCCAAACCGAGTTGCCGCTGATGGCAGTATAATGCTATACAGAACGCAATAGCACTTCGGTTATACGAGGACCATCGATGCTGCCTTTGCAGATCGGAGCCGGGGCGCGGAGAGTACTAGCCAGAAACTGCGATATATACATAGATATATTCATGTGTACATATGAGCCAAGAGTCTACATTCTGTGTACCAAATGTACCAGCTGCACATATGTGTCCACGTAGCCAATATCCACACGGAGATGACGTGTATGCACCGTTTGCACATACATATTTGTACATGTGACTTTTACATTAAAGATTAACTTCTCGCTGTAAACTCGATGTCTGCGGCGTTTGGACCTTGCCGCTCCATTGAGATACTCTTGACGCCAAAGCCTATGTGTCTATCTCTATGTCTCTCATTTCTCATTTTCTCAGTATTTCTCATTCTTCAAAATGTGGCGATGTTTTGGTAACAACGAATTTATTGCGGTTGCGTTCCTATCTTTCACGACATTTTATCGTTAAAAAGTTTCGAGAATGTCTAACGGTTGGGCGAGACACGATAATCACACCAATAAGTGAACATCCATGAATTATTTAAGGTAGCTATGTCGCTTCGGGCTCACTTCGCATAAGTTCGAGAAAAATAAGAGAAAATTGCAAGTACTTGTCGATGGTATAAAAATTTGAAAAAATCCATGCATATTGAAGGTACTGAAAATATTAATTTTGCATAATAATAATTCCAAAATATTATTAACAAATTAATCAAAAAATGAATTGTTTAATAAAGTACCCGGGCAACCAACTTTTTTTCAATGAAAATGATTCGTTCATTTTTCTGAATGAATTTTTTCAGGTTTTTCAATTAGTTTTAATTTTTGTGTTTTTCACACCATTTTTTCATATAAAAAACAAATAAATTAAAGCTAATTGAAAAATCTGAAACAATTCATACGTATTCAGAAAAATGAACGAATCATTTTCATTAAAAAAAGGTTGGTTGGCCGGGTAATTTGTTAAACAATTAATTTTTTGATTAATTTGTTAATAACATTTTGGAATTATTATTATGCAAAATTAATCTTTTGAGTACTTTTAGTATGCATGTATTTTTTTAGATTTTCTCGTATTTTTCTCGTACTTATGTGAAATGAGCGCGAAGCGACATAGCTACCTTAAAAGTGTCATAGATTGTAATATTTACTGGACTTATTCATCGAAAAATATGCAACTGCACTACTTTTAAGAGTTAGGCAAATTTTTTGTAGTTCGTATTCCTTCTTTGCGAAGAAATTATTACTTTCAAAAATCATTGAATCATTATCGAATTATTGAACAAACTGTGACATAAGTTGCTGTCACTTTGTTCGAAAGGTACACATCGGTTGAAAACAAATACAGAACAGAGGCCGCGACGCACCCACTCTATACTTACGAAATCGTAACATACTTCGAGGTAACTGTTTTTTTTTTTGTTTGCTTTATTACTCTTCGCCGTTGCTGGATGAAAATACGCGAGAACATATAGTTCCCGCCCCAGGCTCGACTTCTGTTATCTTGAATAAGTCGTGTACGCAGCTGCATATTACATATACTATACACGCGAAAGTTACAACACGTGCGAAGCTTCCATGAACGCAGTATCGATAGTTATCCTCAAGAGCTGCAGTAAAACCGTTCGCTTCACCCTCACAAGTCGCGCACGAAGCTTCGGTTAACGGCTGGACGCTACTTTTTTCTTATCTTTTTTTTTCTACGAACTCGTTCACCATACCCCTTTCTATTACGTATTATTGGAACTTCCATAAACATAAAATCGTAAAAGTGTCTATCACTACTGGCAGAGTTCGAGAACTCAAAGAATTTACGCTAGTGAATAGAAGTATCGAGACTGCGTTTTTTCTACAAAAGAAATTCTTGCTAACAGTAATTTTTAAAAAATTGCGCCAAAGGGTCTATTAATTTTTTTTTTCTTGCAACAAAAATGAGTGAAAACAGTTTGTTTTGCGTGCGGGGTTCCGTTTTATCCCAATCTCCCCGATCAGCCTTATTATTATATTCGAAAATTCAGGGCAACTGCGTTTTTTTCTACAAAAAAAATTCTTGCTAGCAGTAATTTTTTTAAAATTGCGCCAAAGGGCCCATTAATTTTTTTTTCTCACAACGAAAATGAGTGAGAACAGTTTGTTTTGCCTGCGGGGTTCCGTTTTGTCCCAATCTCCCCGACCAGCCTTATTATTAAATTCGAAAATCCAGGACAAAGTCCTCGAAGAATTGCTCGTTTCGAAACTTGAAGTGTAATGAGGAAAACTTTGAAAGGATCGTGAGAAACGACGAAAGATAACGAGGTAAATGCATATAACGGAGGCGGTGCTACGTAACAACGTGCAGATTCCAATGTAATTTTCGTTTAACTAAGTCTACATTCCCGAACGAGTGGACGATGGCCGTGACGAGGTTGAGAGAATACTTGCCATCGTCCGCCAGGTAGGCAGGACGGAGCGATGGAAGGAGAGCATATAGAACAAGGGATGGCGGAATTTAGCAGAGTTTGGGCTGCAGGAGCACTCATCGCGGAAACCCCTCGCGATGCGCCAGTAGTTACCGATAATTAAAACGAGTCCGTGCCACCCCCTCCCACTCCCCCCGGGGAGAGGTAAAGTTCAGCTGCGGGGCTGATACATAACAGACAAAGGCCGAACAGGCGTGACTGCGAGTTCAACCGGATTAGCGTTCGTCCTCTAATTGCTGAAGATAGCAGTGAGGGAACAACTGAAGCACCGCGGAGGAAAGTTATTAGAGGGCATATAAAATTCGCCCAAATCTTCGCGATCGGAGATCATGATGTAGGGTACACAGCAAAAAAAGTTTGTACTTTTTACAACAACTTATTGTCCACAGACGTCCACAATTTTTTGTTTGTCAATTTTCCGATCGCACCATCCGTCTCTAGTTTTACAAACTAAAGTACAAACTAAAATTGTTAATGACACCGGAAATAATATGACAAGTTTGTATATTCAAGCCTGAGCACACGAGTTTGTCGCTTATTTAACAAAATTACTTTGACGAAACTTCGTGTTCCGATTTTACGAAATTATTTTTTACTGGCGCAGATGTAACGTTTTTGGGACCGCCTTTGGTCCATTTGTGACCATCATTTTCGAAAGGACAAAACTATAAAGACATCGACTGGATAATTATGTAAATGTATATGAATACTGTTTACGGCTTAATTTAAAGATGAATAATAACCGACAATGATTATGGCAACAAATGGAACGGTGGGGAAAAATGTTGCATCTACCGTACTGCAACATTCTATATAAACTAATTTTTCAAGTGCCATCGGACCGTGTCGGAAATTATTAGGAACTTTTCACTGATTAATGGGGCAAAGACAAAAAAAAAGTTGGAACAAACTTTGTCTAACGTATAGACGGCTCTGTTGCGGCTTCGCGTGTGAGCGATGGAATATTTGAGTCGGTGAAATGGAGTACGGAATGAACGATATAGGGAGTACAATGTGTTGGCGACAAATTACTCAAAGTCCGCCTCTGTACCGTTTTCAATTAAATTGGCAAACTAATACCCTTGCGGTTACCTCTCGACAAAACACAGAGATGCATCGCATTCACCACTGCATTGTGCAGCAGGTGTACGTGAATTCTGGAACGCGACCTCAACGATCGAACAAGCCGCCCACTTCATCGGGGCCTAACTTTTCATCTCTTCTCCGTCGCTTCAACTCCCCCCCCCCCCCCCCCCCCCCCTCTATCCTCCCCGGTTAACCAATAATACTGTAGCGCTTGTAAAGTTCGTTATGACGTCGGTGACACCGCAGCATGTCCGACCACTCACGCTGCCATTTTTTTTCTTCTCTTTTTTTCATTGCGGACGCGCGTGTGACTTCTACGCTATTATTTATTTTTTTTATTTTTATTTTCAGTGTAAAAATGTGACTGTTAAATAAATGCTCCATTACGGAATTGTGCACTTATTATTGGCGGGCTTTTTGGCCATAACCCGGGAACGTTCACGCAAATCCGAAAACCCTTGAATAATAATTTGCGGTTACGCCACCGTCGAACGTACAATATTTTAATTACAATATATGCGTTTTGAATTTTCAGCCCACTCGCGTATAACTGCCCACGTAAACTCGCGCGATACGAGACGATTGAATTATCCTGGCCGTCTGTCCGAAGCCTGCAACGAGTGTGTTTCACCCTTGAGTTACAGTTCACTTTTTGAATTAAATTACGACATTTTCACGCGGCCGAGTTGAGCTTTGGTTGAGCCGCAACACTTGCACGCCGGTACCGCGAGTATGTGTAGCTCGACTAATTAGTCAGAGTACAGACTGCCCCGCAAGTTTCCCGACTACCTTCCAGCGGGGATTGAGGAAAAAGAAACTTTTCATTCTGCTCTCTCGCTCCGTCTCTCCTTTTCTCTCTTTCGCACTTCCACATATATTCTCGTAACACCTCGAGGAATCGTGTTCACAGTTGCATCATGAATTCAATCTTTCAAAAGGAAGATTACAAATTTAACCCTACAAATCATTACTTAATTTTTTTTACCTTCAAACGCATGACTGGGGTCCGAACGCACCCCACACTTTTTTGACTATAAAACCGATCCTATGCTGATAATCAGACTTTCTCATAGATCGTTTTCTTCGTTTTTTCATAAGGAAGAGAATGTAGAGGTTGTAAAATCGAGAAATCTGATTTTATTTACATTTAGTTAATGAAATAAAACATAATAAAAAATAATTAAAAAACAGCAAAAAGTTAATTTTTTCGCGTTCGCGCGGGGTGCGTTCGGACCCCAGTCATGAGTTGTAGGGTTAACACTTAAATGAACAAAAAAGATATCAGAGCAATCATCTTGTCCTAAATCTCACGACTTTCCGCACTGCAGTGTTTTATTCATACGCGAAACACACTTCCGGGTACAAAACAAACGAGCAAACAAACAAACAACAAAAAAGTGCAAAATTTAGAGCAGCGCGGGGACGGTAAAGAGTCTGTATGGGAGAGGAGGAGAGAGTGAGGAGAGAAAAGAGCCTCATCGCCACCGAGAGACACGCTCTCGTTCCGCAATGCCGCGCGCAGAACGGAGGAATTAATCCCGGTTAAGTACAAACTACACGCGAGGGCATATTATTGCCTCGCTCTTGGGGTTCCCCGGCTTTCGCTGCTGTTGCTGCTGCTGCTGGCAGTCATTTTCGAGTAGCCAACATATTCCCGCTGGCTCTGTGAGCGTGAGTCCTCCCGCCACTGGGCGTTCCTGCTCTCATTAACGCTATCCCCAAGGAGTTTCGTACCAACCGAAAAGTCCAGCTCCAGTCGGCCGATGAGTACGAGGAATTATCATATATAAATTATTCTATACTTGCAATGTGAAATTATGCATTTTTGATACAAAAGTATGTCTTCGTTCTATGTCGATACACAAGATTCATGCGTGTCGAAATGTCAGACCAATACATGTATGATAAGTGATATAGCAAGTTGCAGTACGAAAAAACATGACCCTGAAGATATATGTATGTGGCGAAATTTCATCAAGTTATAACGGCTGTATTTTGCATCGTAGAAACTTTGCTCGAGGAAGTTCACTTGGAGATCAAAATTCTATAAGTGAACAATTGGTTATTCTTCCAAAAGCCGTGCACTGACAGAGACTTGCCAGAGATGAAATTTGATGTCATGCAGATATCTTCAGGGTAATGAAAGAACTGGGCAAAACGTGTTCAATGGGGTTCCGTTTTGCCCCGCCCTCTTGTAAATCATCACCTTCCGTGAATATTTTTGAGAGTTCCATTTCCGAAAATTAGCCGAAAAGTACCAAGCACGCGCTATTTATATGTACGAAATTCATCAAACGCGGAGGGAAATAGTTGGAATTAAAGAAGTAGTGACGAGGAAGAAAAAGGGGTGCGGGGGTCGGAGAGCGGGATGAAATGAGAGCAGGGCAAGAGTGAGATGAGGGAATGAGAACAAGGTGCACGAGAGCTGCCTCTCAGAGTTTCACGGCTCGACCGTAGAGAGAGAGTGGAGAGCCAAATCGCCCAGCAGCAATCCTATTTTCCTGTTTACTCGACTTTCTCCCGAGGCTCACTCGGGAGAGTTGCTGGCAAGAGACCGTCTACCACGTTTTCACCAACGATGAACTTTTTTTTTTGTTTCTTGTTTTTTTTTTTTTCCTCGTGAACCGCGAGCTCGAAGCGAATGCGGCGTACGCGAGAGTCTCTCATCTCGCATACGAACTACTTGGCCCGGTCGCCCAATACCTCGCGGTATACAGCATCATCCGCGTGCAGCTTTGGTTGCATGCTAGGCAATAAGTACTAGCGCGTGTACATTACGTATAAAACTGCGGAAGGCTCAGCCGCGTCGGGCTGTTTGTATATGAAGAGTTCGTCAACCCCTTCTTGCCCTCATTACCGCGAAAAAAATCGGTGGGTATTAAAAGAAGGGAGACTCTAATTAAAACGCAGTCCTCGCCGTAACGACGTTAACGCATCGCTGGAACAAACGCCGGATCTCTTCTCGCGTATAAGTTGAACGGACCGGATACTGACTATATAAGGAAAGCCAACGAATTTATTAGCCTAAAAAAGTTAATCGCCTGGAGCATATTCGTGTGTTCCTTAATTCATTCGTTTCTGTCGGTCGCTCCTTTCGGGATAAATTCCAAATACATTTGAGACGTATCATACACGTTCTTTTACCTACTTTTCTGTATATTCAAACGTTTTTTTCAATACTGACAGCATTCAAGATACATTTCAGAGGACAATTTTTAAAATCCTCCGTAACGTCACTTCCGGTTTGCAAACCTCACTCTTAAACTGGAAGTGACAGCACGCAGAAAAATTTGAAAAATTTCGGTGTGATTTCACTACTGATTTAAAAATCTCGGTTTTTCAAAACTAAGTTTTTCAAACCAGAGGTGATGTTGCAGAGATTTCTTTTCATTTTTCTCAGCAATGTATCTTGGATGCAGGCAGTGATATAACGTGTAAAAAACACTGTGAAAAAAAAATTGTAAATTTAATGCACCGGTATGGAAGTTTTTATTGCAAAAACACTGGAGACAACGAAAACAGCAAAATCGGGGGGCCTCAGTGAAACGCATAACTCCCGTCTTTTTGCCCTAGCGAGCAGTCGGGAGTTAAAAACTGGTGCATTCAATTTAATGCAGATTTGTGATGAAAAATTAATGGACAAATTAATCGATTTAAAGTACTTTTATAGTAAAATTAAAATAAGTTATTAAAAGCAAAGTATTTCTAAAGTTTTCAATATATTGTACGTACATTTTTCATCACGATTGTACATGGAATTTAATATACCAGTTTATGCATAGAAACTTCCAGTACCATCACATTAAATTTCTTACGAATTTTTTTTTACAGTGTAAGGAACTCAGGAAAGTGGGCAAAAGAACGTGTGTGATACGTCTCAAACGTGTAAGGAATATGTGTGATACGTCTCAAATGTATAAGGAATATGTGTGGATAGGTCTCGAATGTGCAACCAACAGAAACAGATAAATTAAGAGACATACAGTACTAACTAACATAGTGATTGGTGTAGGACCTCGGTTAGTAACAGGGATAAGGTAATTATTCGGGCCATTGAAATTTGTTCGACTTGCACCTCACACGATTTGCCGGGCAGCGGAAAACTTCGTTTTCTTTTTATTTTTACATTCCTGACTCTCCTTGACAGCTCTCAATAATGGCAGATCGATTATTCCTTGATAAGATTTGCAAGGAGAATATAAAACTCGCGAATTTACATAAACAAATCACGTTTTTGCGTAGATCCATCGGTTTTTATCATCCGTTCCTTGGCGGTGAACAGCGAAGCCAACGCATTTCCAGGGGTGTAAAACAGACATGCGGTTGGCACCGCAGGACAGGAGAGTCGACGGCGCTCGAGCCAGCGGCGATTTATATTAATCAAAACCCCATTAATTCGTATTTACTGCCGGCCCGCTACAGCATCCCCGCGGCTCTCCTGCCCTTCGCGGATATTTTCATGCGAGCTCGGCTTGTTTCGGTGCCACTACTAGCAAAAACGGGAAAACAGCAACACACCGACAGCGAGATTAGATATACGTATTCTCGATTTAATTGAGATTTACTGCGCGTATAACTCGATACATCGAGAGAACTATCGCGGATAAAATTAATCTGAGAATCGGTTGCCAATAATAATTTTTCAGATCGCAATTCGTCGCAGGTTATTTGGCGATATCGAAGATTGTTTCAAATGCGTAGGTTCATGTGTCACGTGAACACTCGCAAACTTTCTCAGAATTTTGGCAATCTACGGAAGGAGAATTACGAAATTGTCGTCGTCGTATATTTGTCGATTCGATTACCTCCCCTCTCCATGGACAATGAGATATATTTATTTCTTCGTTATGCAATACATTCGTTATAAAACTATCGAAACGGAAATCCGTAAATAAATTAAATAAATAAATTAAATAAATTGACTTCGGAATCGTTATCACACAGTTTGTCAAAATGTTATCGCCATTATTGTTATTATTAATGTTGTTTTTTAATTTACCATTCATTATTATTTTTCACTTCCTCAAAAATCTATTAGCCAAGCGAAAAAAAAAATGTTTCCGCCCGGGATCGAACCGGGGACCTTCCGCGTGTTAGGCGGATGTGATAACCACTACACCACGGAAACGATATATGCGAAGTGGAATAAGGGAAACTGCGGTAAAACGGAAAGGTTCAGAAATTAAGGTCCTTCGGATGAGTTCAGAGTTATTAATCAATTCGTTTACTTAAAAAATAAATGAAATTCGGTTTGGGGCAAATCGGCGGTTTGGGGCAAAATGGGATACCTCGCAATCTCACTTGCGATACGAGAATTGACATTTTCTAATTTACCCCGACCTAGGAGGCGCCCCATTCAACCTCGCATGCGCGGTGTCTACAGAGTGCCCATTTCAGTCCAGTCTTTCTCATTGTTTCAATGAATGTTTCAAAAAACGTTGTAGCACGACGTTTTGTCCCAGACAAGGCTAGGTGAAAAAAAAACTATTAGCGAAATAAAAAAAATGTTTCCGCCCGGGATCGAACCGGGGACCTTCCGCGTGTTAGGCGGATGTGATAACCACTACACCACGGAAACGATGAATATTATCCAAGTTAGTCCCAAAAAAGTACCACCTCAAGACTGCCCATTAGATTAAATAATGATTTGCAACCTTCGACTAAATAAGAATTGCAATACGAAAAATGAAATATAAAGAGAAAAAACAAAAGAACATCCGCTCACCTTGGCAGATAACCAACTCTGCTGCGGAACCGTTAAAGTAGAAGTGAAAGGCTTGCCTCCACTATAGTCTATGTATAGTCGCAGAGAATGAAAGAAATATAAAAAGTGGGTCAAGAGTAACGTCGGCGACAAAGCCCGCGAGCGAGACCAGCCTCTATTGTGTTCCACCTGACCAAAAGCCCGATTGAAGTAGCACATAGCGGAGGAGGCAGGGAAGATGCTGCAGAGACCAAGAATGTGCTATGCCTTAATAAGCAAAACACTGGAATCTCTGGTAATCCAATTAGGCAAAGACTCGAGAATTACCGCGAATCCCCAGCTACTCCAATGCTCTCCTATTCGCGTCTCTCTCGCTCGTGTATCCTTCATTCTCCCTTTCTCTCTCTGCTCATCCGCTCCGCCGTTCCTTCCCATACTTATGCATCCCGCCTGCATCCCCAGCTTTCTTGGGGGATATGTACTTGGGTATACCCGTCGTTCTTCTCATCGGATTGCCAACAACATAGTCGAGATCTCGCGTTTCCCGCAGCTTTTGCTCGATGCGCTTCCACAGTGCATCTGCATGAATCCGACCTGCATAAGTTTAGAGGAGTTCTATATACCCGATCCGCCCGGGGGACGGAAACCAGGTAACACCGGGCTGATCTGAAGCTTCGCTCCTTATAGTTTCTCCGAATGTGGATGAAGACGAGGCTTTCAATAGAATATACATTCACGGGATTAGTCTAATGCGACAAGCAGTGTGGGATAGTAAACATCCCTCGTGCAAATTTTCGAGCGTTACCTCAGGCCTAGGTAAAACTGAGGACGTCATGCGACTCGCAATCTTCTACGAGGGATGCGCAATTTGTTAGTTCGAACACTGATGAGATTTCGCGATGTGAATGAAGCGAATGTAATGTAAAGGCAACAATGCTCGAACGGTTAAGAGCATTGCTAGAATCAAGAAGTTGTTAGTCAGTCGCTTTGGGAAACTTCATCCTATACATCAATTAATGAATGTAGATACGATTTCGAGAGTGAATCTTGAATTTCTGATAATCCGAATCGTAATAAAATCAATTATACACTGAGAGAAGGATCCAGTATACATGACTACACTGAACAAATTCGCTTGCGAGCTGGCGAATAATTTTTCTTAACTTCAATTCTACTTTCAATTCTTACAATTCCATATGATATTGAAACAATGACGGCAAGACCGTCAATGTGTTATTGTTTCAATCCCGTATGGAATTGCAAGAATTGAAATAACATTTTTTTTTTTTTATGCCAGCCCGCAGGCTAATTTGAGTCATCGATATTTTTTGTTCACTGTGTATTACTTGAGAGATATTACCATAGCACATAATAGTACGGGACTAGGGCGCCACCTATGACAAAAAGTACAGTAGAACCTCGATTATCCGAACACCCATTATCCGAACCGCCGCTGGTTCAGATAAAGTTTGTATTAACTGAACTATTGCTCGAAATTCTCGTATCCTTACGTTGTTTCGCGCCAGTATATTGTTGCGCGGTACACACCAGCCAATTCAAGAAACCTCGAGCTCGCATAGACTTACACAGCATTTATTAGTTTCTCAGCCGAACTAATATACACGTATTCAAAATTGATTTTCGTTAATCCACTGGTCTCGTAGTTTAGTGTGTTATCGATTCAACGTCCAGTCCTTCGACTTCTAAGCGTGAGCATAATGTGCTTCCGGTGGAAAAAAAATTAAAAACCCTTTCGAACCTCGATAACGGAGTGACCAGCACGTTGTTAGCGCGCTCGTGTGATGTTTGCAAGTCAGCGATCTCTGACATTAAAAAAAAATTTGCCTGCGAAAAACGTACAACTCTATGGCGCCGAATGAGAATTGTGGATTTCGTGATAAAGGTTTGAAGATACCGTTGAATATCATAAAAATACATATGTCACGTTAATCCTCAAATATATATCATAATTATTTAAAATATATATGGGCACTGTAATTTTTTCGATAAGTATCGCGCAATATCGTTTAACACAGCTTCACTGTTCTGTTATCCGAATTTGCGTTAATCCGAACGAGCTCCGGTCCCAATTGGTTCGGATAATCGAGGTTCTACTGTACCGGATTTATAAGAATTTTCCGAAGATATTGTTTTAAAAATTGTTGGAAAATCTGGGACTTTCTGCCATAGGTGGGGCCCTAATTGCGTACTACCATGAGCGATAGTAATTTTTCTCGAATGACCGGCAGTTTTTACTGTATCGTTCTCTTAGTGTGGCGAGTAATGTATGAAAACTGGGCCGGGTCTAAGAATTATTACCATTACCTTGTATCTCGCACTTCGCTGTCTCCTACGACGGATTGTCTCACACTCGTATGTATATATACATACATACATTCACACACATACATAGAATATATGTATGTATATGTATACACACACACATATATATATATATATCGAATTCATTGTAAAGAAACCTCTGTGATAGTGGTGAGACGAAGAGAACAGCGTTTCCTCACGAGTGCTCTCCCGTTGCAGCCGGCTCGTACGTTTAATACAAAGGAGTCGGTTAATTGAAGAAACCCGTGGGTGCGAGGAAGGAAACAAGGAAAAAGGGACACGAACGTACCGTAGCGCAACAAGGTCGAAGGGTTAATTAAAAGATGCCCTCCGCGACTACGACACGTCGTACTTTTCCGGCCAGTACTTTCGAGGGAAAAAAAGAAGAAAGGGTGAATACACTATATGTATATACAGAGCGGAAGAGTCTACTGCAGAAGCGAGTGTGCTGCTGCGGGTCGGGACGAGCGAACGTGATTCTTGAAAACCGAACCGTCTGCTATCCCTTATTTCTTCTTCTTCTTCTTCCTGCTCATTGAATTCGTTTTTTCGCTTCCACCTTTTTATCTTCACTGCCTCGTTATCGTAAAACGAACTGAAAGAAAGTTAACTTTTTCAGCGAGTCAAAGAACCTGAGATAGTACTAATAAAATTCAGCTTTGAATATTTACATTGATTTGCATTTCTGTTTACGCGTCCAACTGAACGCGTTTCCCCGGGCCGCCCGAGATATCAGAAGCCCTTATTTTAGGTTATATTCACTATAACGGCATCTCGTCGTTTCGATTCGACCGCGAGACGTTAACATAAACGCTACCGGCGGCGGACCAGCCCCCCATTAAACCGAGGCGTAACTAGAGCACACCGTCGACGCCTCTGTTAACTTTACGAGCTGGCGGTACTCCTCTCTCGTCTCTCGACGAAACGACGCCGAATGAAATGCCGTCACCGCGCACGCGGTTGCGAAGTTGATTCGAGGACACTTGGTCGTTCTCTCGACGTCGTTGTCAGGATCGTCGGGTCATTCCGGCAACCCATCTTGCTCTCTGCCTCATTCACATTCGACGATAACTCGGCAGTTAACGTCGTTATCAGAATACCCGAATCGTTCCCTCGAAGCAATTTGTTGTTGTTGTTTTTTTCATTTTATTTTTTCATTTTTTATCACGCTTTATGAATAATTTTTTTTTAATGATTGCGCGTTCTCCGATAATGTCAAAATAAAGTGCTGACTGAAATAAAAATAATTATGTACAGAGGTAACAAGAAAAAGAAATCAACTTAAAAAGATGCGAGTCACAACGGACTCCACAATCATGAATATAGAGTTCAATCCCGCGATTTACATTTTGCGTGTCGATCTTTCAGCTCGCCGCGGTCGTGTTAAATGAGACAAAAATCTCTTCGTTCGTTCGATAATGTTTCTCATCGTTCTGTTCCCGCGCTTTTTCGATAACAATTTTACGACCCTCGAATGGAAGGGAAAATGGGGTTGAGCAAAAAAAAAAGGGCACGACAAGCGGGCGGAGAAACTAGCTTGGATCAATATAATGACCGTGTGGAAGGTCACCTTTCCGATTTATCATAATTAAACTACTCTATAAACTTTTAATGATAATTTAATAAAGCTACTGTTGCTGACGTATAGAACGTTATATACCTTCTCTTTCATCGGAAAAGAAGCCCACCTCGTATTTCATTATATTCGGTTTTTTTTCTTTCTATTTTTCTTATCTTTCGCGAACCCGCCGTGATCCTCCACGACGGGTGGAACTATAGAAAACAAAAATAGACGAAGGAAAAAGATAATCTCGCTGAGTAACTGGGTTGCCGTGGTCTTCGGTGACGCTTCAACCAAGCTCAATCGACTTACGCCACTCTCGCCCCGTTCATCTTCATCTTCGATAAAAGTTTGTACACGCGGAGGAAAAATAATGTCGAGCAGGATCTCGAGACATCCGCAGCGGGTATGACATGGTTATGCAGGGTGACATCGAGTCACACTGTATTATATCTAGGATACTTGAAGCTTACAGCATAGCGCTTGAAAATAAAAATATACTCGGATAAGACAATGTAAAATGATACTATCAGGTTGTTGAGGCACCTCGCGCCCTCGCCACGTGCTATGGAATTTCGAGACGAGAAATTTAGATTTTCGGAGATGTAGAGGAAATACGCCATTTTCGGCTTGAAAATCTTATTTTTCGGCAGGAATTGACGTCATGCTGGAAGGCACGTACCTATACCTAGTATGACGTCACTTCCGATCGAAGATTGAGATTTTCAAACCGAAAGTGACGTATTTCCGATATGACGCCACTTCCGGTTGAAAAATGACATTTTCAAATCGGAAATGCCGTCGTAACGAATTAAAAAAAAAATGTTTGCGTTTCTCCAGCCTAGTTACTTTTTGTTCGGAAACAAATGTTAGCTGAAATGTGTATGGCGTAAACGATAGCTTACCGCCATGTCACCAGAAATTACCGCACAAATACCGGCATTTGATATACAGAGAAATCAGTTTGAACATCAATTGCCGTGATTCTATAAGTACAGAACTAAATTAGTTTCAAGCTGCGGGTAGTGAGGTATAGATCACGGTTTGACTCCGCCTCTGCTCGAATTAGGAAAACGCGTCGAAGCTTCGAATTCCATCAACGAACTGTAATTCGTAAAATGTTGTTGAATTTCGCGCGTCACTCGCGTCTATTTACGCGAGGGCTATTGCAATCGGTGCTCGTGTTCAATGATTCCATGAGACTGGGGCTTTGACAGCTACGAGCATTATTACAAAAATCTCAACTGGACACCCTCAAAAATCAGAATTGAAATTTGTATCGTAAACGCACTCCTATGCATACGGTTTTCCTCGTGACAAAAACCGTTTCGCGTGAGTTCGAAAATAAACTCCCGAGGATCTCTCGACCATTGCATTTCATATTCATTATTAGCGTGCAGCCCATTTCGTAATAACGAACGGCGCGTCGTTGCCTCACGGACGTTTCGTGGCGTGAAATATACTGAAACCCCCGCCTCGGGGTAACACGGCAAATGCACGTTCGAATATATTCTCAGCTGCCCACGGCAGCTTGCCAGCATGAAAATGGCTCGTTTTTTTCAATTTTATTTTAATATACTTCACTCTACCGCGTGGTATTCACGAGGGTGAAATTATAAAAAAAAAAGAAATCCTTGCGGGCACTTTTGCACAATCCTACTGTAACATAATAATCGTACATAAAACGAGACAGAGACTCGCGCATGTTTTGAGGCGCAAGCTCTCGTTCCGCGAACTCTCCGCAGGACTTCTCTTCGACCCCTTGAAAACAATGAGCTATAGTTCTTGGGGGAGGGTTGGAAGTCGCGAGAAAGGCATATCACGCGAGACCTCGCGCCTTCACTCGCCATAACGCATTCTCTCTGCTATAGGGGGGGCTACCGCGGTAAGATACTTATCGGTTATTTATCGGAAAGCCTTTCTCACGCGCGATTAACCACGATGTTATAAAGTCACGTAGTTTCCCGTTGTCACGACGCCGTCGAGCTCTTCGCGTCACACACTGCACGTGCTGTGTATGCATACAGTATGCAACGCAATTGCATACTCGTGCAGTTTATTGCCGAGTTGAGAGGTGGACAGTCCAGTGTCGGGCTAAGTGTAGCTCATTCTTTTTGTTTTTGTTTCAACTCCACGTCACGCTCGTTCCTCGCGTAGTGAACGCGGCGATGTATACTGCGCTCTGGTACTATAATAAGTTTCACATGAGGGAAGGCCACGTCAGTTTTTGCCGCAAATCGCGGATACTTTATCGTACGGAAACACGGTGAAGAATGGCCGGTTTGCTGAAAAATATACCGAGGAGTTGATAACTATGAGTCGCATGAGTGCAGGGCAGTTAGCTGTGCGGGTTCATTACAGTTCATAGGAAACTTTCATCCAATTTAGTATATTTTTTTTACACTTCGAGTGCTCAACTTTGTAGCGAATCTTAAAGTAAACATAGGTTCGAATCGACCCTTACCGATTGTGTATATACTTTTTTTTAAAGAGATTTGAACATTTATAAACATTTAAAAAAATCAAACTTTTAGTAGTTGATGCTGCGCACTATCTTGCTTGGCTATTTTGAGATCAGAATGATAACGTTAGCACTCGAAGGATTAACAAAAATCGTTCAAGTTTCACGGCATTATGAAACTCCGTTGCACCGTGTCTAAACTCTTCGGAAGTTGTGACGGAAACGTGTCGACTCATATTTATGACGACGCACCTTAATACCGTAGTTGGATGTAACGACACGGTCGAACTAGAAGAACTTGGGTCGAGAGCACATGAAGCGATTACCGGTGCTTCTCGTATGTACAGTAGATAGAACCGCAGGAATTGCAGCGTAGAGACACTCCGACACTCGTGTGAGCAGATTAGCTATGGCGATATGTACAAAAAAAAAAAAACAAATAAAAAGAAGAGGAAAATATCAGTGTTGCAAGCGCGAAAAAGTCAGACCAGATGTACAGACCAGTACATGTTTTTTTGCACTAATTACATCATTAAGCTCAATAATGAATACGGATTTTCGTACGATCCGATTTCTCCAATAAATTCCGGCTCATTTTCCGATTTTATCGTACCGAGAATCCCCTCGTCAGTTGTTATGCGTCGTTGAATAACCGATAGTTCAACACATTAATGAGTAAAACGGTCGGGGAATCTCTCTCCACACGAGTTTCGATCAATTATTATTGGCATCGGTCCCACATAACAAGATTCGAATATGATATGAATTTATCACAGAAACGAAGGAAGAGTGGTAGTCTGCTGTACGGACTCTCTATAATGACCTTTGCGGTGTGACGGTGATCCGATCGATAGTTTGCGGAACATCAAATCGTAATACAATTTTGTCCGAAACAGATATTCGATAGATGTATTGTTTGCATTTTCACGATTGGGGTAAATAGAGAAAGATCGAAAGTTCGACTCACAGGCGTATATCGAACGCAATAAAATAATATCTATAATATGTATAATAATATATATATACGCGTATATATAATATCGCACCGCGATTATAACTGTCCTGTTTGCTTATATTTGGTCGATAAATTTTGCAAGTTCGTTGGTATTCTTTTTCATGTTGTGTTTCTCGCACCCGCGTCCAGGCAGCTCATCATTACCACGAGGGCAATAATGAGCTGCCTGTGCAAATAGATAATTTGCGTGCCGATCCGAGCATCGCGGTTTTACCCCTATTCATTATTTATCTTTGTGTGAAAACATGGCGGAAGGCGAGAAAAACGAGAATATAACGAATGGCGAACCGTACAACAAACATTGTAAAAATATTGAAGCCCGACTTGAAAAGCTTTCCAATATCCGATAATCGAATTTCGTCGATCTATTGCAGCGCAATTAGTAACGGATACTTGTGAGGCCACTGGCATTGTACAACGACAAAAGAATATTCAAACATACAATCAAAATTGAATTAAATTGTGCATGAATTAGTAAATAAATTCGGTAAGAGATTGGTGCACAAATGAAAATTTACAATAAAAACGAGTATATATTCGGCGATAGGGTTCAAAAGTCATTTTGGTTCAGCGGTACAATCTAAAAGCCACAAGTAAAAAAAAGTTGACATTTTCATATCGGTTTCTCATAATGTTCCTTTCTACGCGAAGCTTCTTCCATGAGAAAGCATAGAGGAAGCTTCGCGGATCAAGGAACATTATGAGAAAGCGATATGAAAAATTCAATTTTCAACTTTTATGAGAAAGCGATATGAAAATTTCAATTTTCAACTTTTATGAGAAAGCGATATGAAAAATTCATTTTTCAACCTTTTTCAACGTCAACGTTGTGTTTGACTCTTATGCAAAACGGCTGACCGATTCAGGTTCCCCGCGAAAAAATATACGAATATCACGCTTCACTTTATCGGATCTGTGCTCGCCGCGAAAAAAGACGTGGAATTATGCGCTCCTGAAATTTGTTTGGCACTTTTGATTTTTTACTCCAGAAATCCGAATGATTCCATTTATCTATCTTTTTCAACCCCGTTATATACATCATCTTGTATATTTCTTACTGTGGAACATGATAGGCAACCGAGTTTTTTCGCGATGTCATTGAGAAAAAAAAGGATCGTTATTTGAAAATATGCAAAATCATTCGTTTATGCACTATTGGTTATAAAAATTCCCGAAAACGTTTTCTCTTTAATCGCCGCTCTGGAACTATATCCAATCTATTTTTCACACTGATCACGAATCACCAGTTATTTTGTTCATTGATGAATATTTAATACAGAAAATTGCGTCTAAAATAAAGTACTAATTTTTCGTGAAATTCAGAAAATTCAAAATTACATCAAATTCTAGCGGTTCGATCGATTCTCCCTAAATACAATAGGGCTCATCGGGCGATCATACTCAATCTGTGTACAACATTTTGCCCCGATAGCTAAAAAAATCGTAAGAGCTAGAATGCGCACAGAAATTTTTTGAAAAAATGAAAAATCACGTACAAAAAAAACTGAACATTTTTTAATGAAATATTGAAGGAACATTGACTATTAACCAATATTGTGTGTAAAATTTCATCTTGGCGAACACCAAAAAAGTTGAAGACTTTGATCAATGAAACAATAATTGTGTAAAGCAGTTCATCGAAGACAACATTTTCCATTTTGCTTCCTCATAGAGGAAGCTTTGTTTTCGTGAAAAAAATGCAAGTGAGTGCAATTGCACAGCGTAACCGATTTAAATATCCAACAGTGACCTACGGTTTACTGTTGGATATTTAAATCGGTCCCGCCGTGTAATTGCACTGAGTTTTATTTATACAATTTTTAGGTGAGGGACCTCCTAAAAACAATACCAACGGAAGTGAAAAATGCAATTCGATTCGAGACATATGAACAGACGGACGAGTGAAGAATTTGCTTTTGCGTTACATTTAAGAATGTTGGGGCGCTCCACTCTAGTCAAACGAGCGTTAAGTTTTTAAAGTCGTTTATAGATAGTTTAATTCACTAATATGCTATACGTAGTGGAGGATAATTTGTACTACAGCATTATGTCCTTAACACAGAAAATCATTAATAGCTAACGAGTGAACGTTCGAGCCTCGTCACTGACACCATAGTATGTATTGCGTTTCCGATTGTCGCATTCGGTCTGTGACTATTTCGAGGATAAACTATCTCCCTGCCCCATTGCCTCGGGGCTCCGAAAACACGTTCATAAATTCATTCTCTATCGCATAATAGACGTCAGTCTGCAGCAGGTAGAAGCTTTCCGACAAGAATAGAGAGAGTAGCATTGGTGAGACTGCGGACCGATAAAGCGCGACGTATTGTTCCCGTTACGAGAGGGATTTGCACGGATTTTACCCTCGTCGTCGAATGTCCTGGCATGCTCATCCCCCCCCCCTCATATACTCGTTTCCACTGCTGCACAAATCCCTTTCTACCAATTCGCTCGTGCAACGACGAAAATAGGACGTTGCAATCTGCAATACAAAACGAACGATCCTCGAATGACCAATTACATTACATTTAAGTATAAACTGGACAATTTACAGTCACCCGACAACGCGATACTGAAAATACAATACTCGGCACAAACCATCGGTTGTCTATAGTATATCCTACCAGTAGCGAATAATCGGTTACTCTCCATGAGAGACACGGATACGTAGAGAATGTGTGTGTTCGATGCGATAAGCTGCTTATCAGAAATATAATAGAATATAACGAAATAAAAAGTTATAAATAAAAATTAAGACGTTTCCGAACTTCGTGTGTAAATGTGTCTAATAGAGAGAGATTGTGTGAAAGATAATTATTTCTAAACAAAGATCTAAATCATTGTCTGTGCGCTCGATAATGGATGACACACACACACGGTGACCGCGCCGTTAAGAAGGCATCTGCGACAGTGAACGCGCGGCGACTACACGGCGCCATGGTCACCTTCACCAGCCCAGAGTCCCACCTGGTAAGCCTTGCTCTAAAAAGGAGTATCCAACCACCACCAGCTTTATCGAGAGCGAGAGAGCGAGAGTACTATGCTGAAAAAAAAACTTTTTATCTTTTTCTCTCTCTCTCCATCTCAAACAATTTTACTCCGCACTATTACTCGCTGCTGTCGCTGCTAATGCTGCTGCTGAACGGCTGCTGCGCAAGCATATTTAAAAAGAAAATGTTAAAAAAAAAAAAAAAAAAAAACACGAGATCGAGAGAGTGAGAGACTTAAAGATAAATTGTTAATGAACGAGGAGATAAAGTAACTACGGACTCTCTGGCTCGCGCTGTGACTACTGCTGGCCCCGGGCCGTATAACCTCTTCACCAACGTCACGCACTTTGATTGGCTATTATTATTATATATCTATGTATATATGAATCACGCGAACAATTAGCTTCTAGAGACGAGCGATACGCACCAATTCCTGAGAACACCCACACCTGAAACCCCCTCACGCGGGCTTCGAGGCATTCGGTCCTGAATCTATGTGCAAATTCTTGGTGTGATATTGTAAAAGGGTTTTTCGATTTTTTTTTTTGGTTTTTTTTTTTTTCCTTCTTTTTTTGACGATGATACACGACCGACTGCCCGGACACCGTTCACTTCTTTTAGCGAATGGATAGGTATGACTCACCCACCCAGTCTGTAAATAATATACTATACGAATATCGTATATCAAAGATGAGAATTAGGAAAACTAACGATTAAGTTAGTCAGCTATAAACGCAGGATGAGATATAATACATATGAATCTCTCAACGCAATTTATATCTCGATCATATAGTATATACATGATGATGAATGTAGGTGAAAAAAAAATATAGATAAATATAACGAAGAAAAAAAAAAGAGACTGGACCACTGAACGCCACGATGCACATGCACGCCTGTCATCATATCACTTCGCTATCATCTCATACTATATATCCGCGCGTCGGGCGTACATCCGGTCTCGAGAGAGATCACCAGCCGTGATTCACAATGAAAAATATTCAGATGCTCCGACGTATCCTACGACAGTTTGGTATAAACATGAAAAAGTGAATTGTTCAAAAGCTTCCGATTCAGAAAATTGTCGAGCACAAAAATGATGTTTTACGACAGAAAAGCGGCTTCGGACTTAATGGGCTCAAAACATGACCATACTTCGTTGCCAATAATTTTAAGAGTCAGAATATTATAACAGCTTTTATATTTTACACCCCTTTGTCACTTTTTATCAATTACGTATTTTGTACGTTCTCGTACGCCTTTATGTTTTTTCATTAATTTTGTAATCATTTTAATCGAGATATCAATGTTTGTCCATGATACTTCACTGGTTTTTTGTTTGTATCCTGTATCGGATCGGATTTCACGCTCGTTTATTCGCGCGGCGCGGCGTTTCGCCCAATCAGTTTTCATCCATATATCACTCCATCATGACTCACATCTCGGAATGACCTGTGCAACACGAATATAGTATGGTATATATATTGATAGTATGTAATATGAAAATACTATAACTATCGCTACTATATTATATCCATTGGGTGATCCAATGTGTTAGCTCGTGCACCAATGAATTGCATGGATCGAATCACGAAAGAGAAAAAGCACACGCTTGCATGAGAGAACGCATACTATAAAAAAAAAGATATTCTCAATTTCTTTACAGGTGATACAATATACTGTACCGTATATTGATTACTATATATTACATTGTGTATGCTGAAGCGACGAATCTGTCGCTCGTTCTCCAACATCTTTGACACTCGTTTTAATACCTCATTTGTCGTATTTTATTCCTGTTGTTATAAATTCTCACTTTCTGAACTCCTTCAGCCCCTCCACAGTAACCAGCTCGTCACCTCTGTGATTCGAATTGTTATATATTATTATCGCCGTCTATTTTTTCTCACTCGAATTCTGAGCCAATTCTCGTCAATCACTCTATGACCTCAAACACACGTGACACGACGATTCTACGTTTTTTGTATAGTCGTGAAAAAAAAGTTCTCCCAATTAATCCTACGGCAACGCCGGGTGGGGCTCTAGGTAAGACAATAAACTGATATAAAAGGTGCCGGCGCCATAAATACCTAATATATACATACATATATATCACGACCTCTCGGGGCCCGGTATGGATCATGAATTGCCCGATATGTTTTCCAATCTTTGACTATATCGAGAATACGGAGTTTCACTGGATATCGCCTCGAGGATTCGACTCGAAGAAGAACCCTGTGTATAGGTACAAGAAGAGGAAAGGAACCCGGACCCGGATGGAGGGAATGTCTTCAACGGTATTGCGAGTACACGAGGGGAACTTGCGCTCTCCCACATTTTCCTATCTCTTGCCCTCCAATGAACAATGTACTTAACAGTTTAACGATTTCTCCACAGATGATAACGGTTTGTACATTTGCGAAACAAACATCTCTCGTCCGCAAAGGACCGCAATTTTTTCTTGCAAAATGTACAAATTAGCAAGACAAAAATTGCGACCATTTGTGGACAAGGAATGTTTGTTAAACGAACGAAAAATTTTTGCTGCGCAACTCTCTGTCCATGTCGCCGATACTCTCCCTCGACGATTTCCAATAACCGGCAGATCAAAAAATGTTCCTCTGATAACGCGAACGCGAACGAACATCCGTGATCTACAGTTTCCCATTCGCATCCCTTTCCACCGTGAAAAAAAAGATTGCCTTACAGGTGAACGAATTTTCCGCAGGTAGTCTCCCTTCTCTCGTCACACGGAGCAGCCGCAACATTTTTCCAATGTCGGAAGGTAGAGTCGGAAAGAGTCATAAAGGGTATGAGGGCAGAGCTTATGTGTATACATATATACACATACAGTACAAAAGCCTCGGGGGTTTTCCACATTGCTGCTTGTGGGAAAGTGAACAAGCTAGCGAACCGACGATATCCACCGTACCGTCGTTCGGTCTCTCCGGCTGCGGTTGTAAAGGGTGGTTGACTGCGAGAGTCGGCGCCAACCGCGCAGACCGACGGCATACTCCCCGGATATCGTTGTAGGTACATACGCGACTGTAGCGCTAACGGAAGACTTTTGCGGCTTTCGAACCCTTTACCATCTCGCCATACACGGAATAGCCTGCGGGCTGAGCGCCAGGGGAACCTCTTTGCTTGCCGCCGGGCCTCGCAATATATCAACGGTGTACTCGGAGCCTCTGCTACGATTCTGGTCTTCGAATTCGCGCCCGCGTATATGCTACAAGTACAAGTATACCGCCGTGTCTGGTAGCGAATGCAAATACGCGGAGGGCAGAGCGCAAGGGTCACACGTATCCCACAATCGTGGAAAGATACACGGAAGAACGGAAACCTGTGGGTGGGAAAGCCCACAGTAGAACGGAGCGCGCGAATTGCATTCGTCGCCTATTCTCTCTCTATGCACGGTCTTCCGGTATCCGCTGTGCGCAGTAACGAGAAATGTGTGCAGCAAACTCTCGATGCGTGGATTTCGCCGGTACAGCATACGGGTGACCGGGGCTAAATGTTGACACTGCAAACTGCTGACAAGGGGCAAGATGGAATGACAGAAAACTTCCTGCAAAAGTTCATCGGAGTATCGGGAGACTGCCGAAATGGAGACTCTAGATATAATGTTCATACAGAGTACGATAGGTCATAAATCGGCGGACGATGAGTTCAAGAGTTACCCCATTTCGCCCCGAACCATCGATGATTATTACGAATTTAATGATTTTGTTGGTAAACAGTCCATTCGGAACTTCGGACACACTCTGAAGGCTTTTATTTCTCAGCTTCCCAATTTTGCCCCGTCATTGCCTATCTGCCGATGTGTAACCGTTTCCTCTCTACGGCTATTACTTCGTTTCGTTCTCCCAGCCAAATTTGTGTCGAGCGCCATCGCTCGGCACTCACGGGAATGTTTGTCGTTGTTCAACATGCCGTTGTATGTGGATTTTTGCGGAAAGTCTAGAAAAACCGGCGATGCAATTGTTTTTCTTCAATTTCCACGAAATAGCAAGAGAATGATGAGACCATGAGGTGGGACAAGATGGAACGGAAATTGATCTCTCCGCTATGCGCATCGTTTTTCCACACCATACAGAATCGTGTCTACTGCAGTACCTACAGTGTACAGATGTATACATAGATACACACAAGCCAAGGAAATTCATGTATTTGCCTCCTTGAATCAGTCCATCTGTGCGCCACTGGCTCTCACTCGCTTCATACGCTACTTGATATTCCCTGCGCTGCAGGGCTCCCTGTTTATCGGGTCTTCTCTCGGCTACACCCTACCACCGGATACTCAAGGGTTCCCGTCGGCTGAACGCAATGGTCTGGATATTACACGCGGTGGGGAACGTGACGGTTATTCCCACGTGGCGAGTCGCGTGCGATTTTCCAGCACAACAGGTCGGTTAACTCGCGGTGCATCTAGCGTCTCGATATCCCTACAGTTTAACCCACGTTTATTCATATCCCTACAGTTTTACCCACGTTTATTCATATCCCTACAGTTTTACCCACGTTTATTCATATCCCTACAGTTTTCCCCAGTTTATTCATGAATTCAAAACATTACCTCCAAGCTGCAAACTCCCCAGATTTCATGTCAATGTTATAATATCTGGCGAAATTGTTTCTACAATAGGTGATTCCAGACGGCCAAATCGGTGATCGGTAACGAGATAGCAACAAGGACTCTTAGTCTTCCTTAACAGTCTACCTGGGCGCGTGTAATGCACGGGGAATCCGGTCTGACTTCTCAGGAGATTTTCACCGGCTAATGTCAGATATTAACGACTATCGACACTTTTCATGCGAGCGAAGCAGCCGATCCATCGAACTTGCGCCGATGGTGTTTCAATGTTGATGTAATTTCTGAAAGCTCTAACGTAGAAAACACTACACTTCCGATGGTGGAAGGTAGATTACCTCGACGTCTAACAGCAAACTGACGGTTACCGATTCGCCGGGGGATCTCGGATAAATGTGGTTTCGGACCGATGCGATTCGTGGATTCCCAAAGGAGAATCGCGTGAATGCATGTAGCGGCAGGGCTGAAGGTCCTCGAAGAGCTCTACGTAACGGGATCGGAGGTCGGTCGTGCCCGTATACGGTGGCTTACTGCTGGAGAAACGAGAATGCGAGACACCTGGCCATTACCGGCAAACCACCGAGTAACGTGAATTTCAGTATAACCTCAACAGCATGCGGCTATATATCTTAACTTCGTGATGTCCGGAGAGTATAAGCCAGGAGAGTTGCTCTCCAGCCGACAGCCAACATCTTAACGAAGTTTGAGACATCACGCCCAACAAGAGTCCCTCTCGCAACCCCCTTAGTCTCGAATGAACTATATATCCTTCATGCCTTCCCCAGTTTCCTTAGTTGTATAGCCTGAGAGGGAATCGATATCCAAAAGTTAGAGAGAAATTTCGCTATGGAAACCGGAAAGGCAAAGCTGGTGGTAGCACAAGCCGAACGAGAGTTACTCCCGATTCTTTCGCTATTTAGAGAAAACGAGGTTAACTCATGGCAACCTTGAGAGAAACAGAGTCAAGGTCTCCCGTGTGTTCGAGATGAATTCCAATACATTTGAGACGTATTACACATGTTCTTTTCCCCACTTTCCGATGTTCCTTATCATGTTTTTGTCACTGGCTGCATTCGAAAAACATTACAGCGAATAATTTAAAAAATTTCTCTTTAACCTCACGTCCGATTTGAAAATCTAACTTTCAAACTGGAAGTGACGTCACAACGAAATTTGTCTGCATGACGTCACGTCCGGATTAAAAGTGAGATTTTCAAACCGGAAGTGACCTTACACAGGAAATTTGTTATTTTTCTCTGAAATGTATCTCGAATGCAACCAGTGACATAAACGTTTGAAGTAAGGAACACAGGAAAGTGGGTAAAAGAACGTGTGTGTTACGTCTCAAGTGCATTTGGAATTCCCTCGAATGTAGCCAGTAATAAAAATGGATGAATGACGGTATACCCAGGGCTACTTATATTCAAGGCGACGTGAAACTAACTCAGGCGGTAACAAAAGCCGTAATAATTTTTTTATGGATCATCAACATTTTGGGCTAAACGCATCGTTTATCATCATCTAGGGATTGAACAGACGCGTCTGATCATCGTTTATCATCGCTGAAGATTGACCAGACGCTTATGATATTTAATCTTCGTCAGAAAAATGTAGCATCCTTGAAAAATTGCATTACCGTTTTCCTTACTGACTGACCTTAGTAACAAAATATTTAAAATATTAGATCCCTGAAATTCCTTCGTTCCAATTTTGGGCCACCGTGTCCTACAGGACAAAACGATGAAATCCAATCGAATCCTTCTTTCGGCAGAGAGGGTGGAGGCTCGGGGTCTCCGAATAAACGAAATAACCGGAGTGGAAGGAGTATGAGATGCAGGGGGCGAAGTCGAGAACTCGATCTCGAGTCCGAAATCTGAGCGCGATGTGCACTCTCAGGCCGGTGCACGAGATACTGTTCCACCCGCGAGCTCGAGTGTCCACCTCCAAGATTACGGAAGCTCGTCCCTGCGGTGGCTGATGGACCGACGAGTTTCTCCTAACGATGTTCGACCGCGGTCCCAAAGTTTGGCCCTTAAAACTCTCCGGAGAGCGAGGCAACGAAAGCTTCTGGCAAAGCTCCGGACTCGCTGAACTGTTCAACGAGGAACAACCTACCTGCGGTTCACTTTCGCGAAGGTACACCAGGGCACAACCGAGTCGATGCTAGGATTTCAACGTTAAGGGGATTCCCTGTAGTACCAGCGTGTGCGAGCCTCTATCGGCAGATCTTTCGGTATTTCCGAAAATTTCTCGCCGTCCTGGCACTCGCCGGAATGTTTTTGCGAGTATGTACTCGAGAATTCCGACTCTCTACGGAGAAACGTCGAAGAATCTGTGTACGCTTCCGCGATTCCTCGCATTGGCCAATCGACCTAGCGCTTTCGATTTCATGTGTCGACTCGGTATATATCGTACCGTACTCTGTTCCTCATGAATAAACTAGCACGAGATCTCTTCAATGTCTACTTCTCTCGCTCCGATAGAACATTCAAAAGGACGAACTGGAAACAGTTCTCCAGAGGTTTGAGACAGTTGAAAAGGAATAGGTGCTCCACTGATCTTCGGTATCTTCAGAGGTACATACGTCTTTTTTCTTTGTTCTCAACTCCCCTGGTGGAGAAGGCGTTTCCGTATCGCGGTAGTACGATGAAATATATCGTACTATCGCGAACTTGACAAGAAACTCTCCCACTGGGAACCCATGTTTTATATCGTTAAATCTTTTTTGTACAGGGACTTGGATTATCGACGTGAAAAAAGTTTCGAATCGAAATCTCAGTCCGTTGGATGTATCACAGTCGGGGTTCTCGCAGAGTACTCGTATTTCAGTACATACAGCACTTAGGGATACGGACTGCGGGAACGGTGGGGGGGGGGGGGGGGGGGGGGGGGAGAGGTAGCCCGGGCGCGTCTAGGAGACGAAGCCTAGGATTAGTAAATAATTAATTTCAGGAAGTAATTTAACTTTTCTAATTGATCGCCCCCCCCCCCCCTGCCCCCTCCCCCAACGGGTCTCTCTGGCTGGCTCACCAGTTCGTTGATTGGTCGCGAGACTCGACGCGACGCTCTCCACACGTACAGCCCCGGAGTTTCCCCCATTACGACGTCGAATGGAAAGAGAACCAGAAGAGAGACAGGAAAAAAAGAAGCTTAAGAAACGACAAGACCGACCGGATCGTGGGATTGACAGAGGTGAGGAAAAAAGTGATCGCGTCAAGTGGACGAAGGATGAAAGTGAGGCGAGGGGTGAATGCTGAGCCAGTTTTGAAGATGAAATATCCTCGCTCGTGCCTCAGTGTAACGAAACACTCGACCCGGAGGTTACGACTTTAAGAAGAAAGGAAATTAACGTTTCTGTACATTATATAGGGGAAGGCGGGGTCGCATTGAACCGCCGGGCAAAACAGACCCGTGTTATCCATCCGCGATAAATATTTTTTATATCGTGTTCCCTGTAGAAATGGGAAAAATAATACATTTTGTCCCAGCGTTTCGTTTTGCCCCGCTCTCCCTTATATGGATACACTAACTATTGCGAGTATGACGTGAGAAATTCGAAAGGAGGCGGGCTTCAAAAGAGGAATAATGCGACTTCAAGGCGCGGCGACCGGAAGTGATCCTCCACCTCCGCCTCTCGTTCCTCTGTTACCTTCTATTTCTTTTTCGATCCTTCGCCCCGCCGTTAATCGTCGCGTGCGGAGAAGGCCCAGCGTGAGGCGCTGAAAAATTGCACGCTCAACTGTACGAAGCATCGTTATAACCTCCGGAGAATTCGTGGAACATCGATATCCATCATATCGCATGACTTTTCCTCTATTTTTATTTTCTTCTTCGAGCTCAACCCCTTTCTTGGCGCACCTTTATCTTCCTCTTCTTTTTCCTCTTCTTCTTCATCTTCTTCTCTCTTCTATTCCCGGTTCTTCTTCTTATTCTTCTCTATCTTGCCCATTTTTCTATCGTCCCTCGATGATTGCGAGAGATCCCGTCAGTGAGGTCGGGCATTGAAGAAATAAAAAGATGTGTAAGGAATTCAAGAGTCGCAGCGATAAAGGTTCCTCCCGACTCTTCGGACTCTATTCTCCATCCTAGTCTTTCTTTCTTTTTTTTTTCTTCTTCAGCTCCTCTTCGACCGAGCAAGGACACGCCTTTTTGTTTGTCTTCTCTTTACTCCAGACTGCACAGCTGATGTTCATCTTGGGGAAAGGTTCTATACCCGAACAAGAACTGGATAGACGAACAGTCTACCTCGGTTTTTTTTTACTTTCTTTCTATCTTTTGCCAGCTACCTCGTCGAGCCGGAACTTTTTTTTCGTTCAAAAAACTTCTTAACGAAATTCCTACACGCTGTACACGAAGAAAACGCTCCGGGCGTCCCTTGTTACCGGCGAAACAACGAAGGAGCGTCGAATTTAACGAAATTGTGGTCACAAGGAATAACGACGATCGTGCAGCATCCGCGTTATTTTATCGATTGTAAAAAAAAAAACCGAATGAGGAAACTGCAAACAGAAAAGGCAGGGAGACATACGCGTAACAGACGGGGATTTTGCCATGCTACAAAGTGGAGCGCTATAGAGAATGGTTATATCTGCGTGTGACATGTGTGAATAGGAGACGCAGTAGCGTCGGGCTTTTCAGCATATAAATGTGACGAACGGACGGGGTGGACGGTGCAGTCGCACCTTCCGAGACGTTACGCAAGTGCCTTCTTATATCCACACGCCTTCGCTCTTCCGCTACGTGTAACCGTCTCTCACTTCCGTTATACTTCACGTGTATACTCTCGCCTCTGCGAACTCTCTTCCTCTTTTTCCCTCGATATTCCACGATCCGCAGAATTTACGATCGTAACTTTATCGAAACGACCCCACTAGAGGTGCACAGAGCGCATACCTGATTTTCGTACGGAACTCTGCTTTTCATTCACTCCCCATTGTCTCTTCCCGGACTTCCGTATACAGTTTCGCACGCTCGGGCAATTTTATCGTTCGAAAGATTGTTCTCACAATAAAATTAACCCACGAGCAAGCCACTCTCCCGGACAGTCATGCGAATATGCGAATTTCTAAGTCAGGCATTCATAGTTGGTCCAACGTCAGCAATATTATGTGTAAAGATAATATTTTTGTCAAAAAGTACTGAAAAAAACATCAAGTTTTTTCTATCCGATTTCGGCAATAATCGCGTCAGAAACATTAACTGCGAATATCGAGAAATCGGCCTGCAGAGTTTCATCGATTGCACGCCCAGGTGCGGTTTTGGAACCGGGCTGACTAGTCATAGTTGGACCAACTATGACCGTCTGACTTAGAAAGTCGACCCGACTCTGGTCGCCAATGTAGGCCTGACTACCAGTTAACGTTGATAACTTGATAAGATCGGCCCAACGTTATCAAACGACGTTGCCCCAATGTTGACTGCCGATGTCCAGCCAACGTTGAATGGAAAATATTATATAAGCAATAAAAAAAAACTTTATCGATCTGCGCGAATTTTAAATGCTTTTTTTAAGCACCCTCCAATTGCTTTTTTCTAGATTTTTACTTTCAAACATTGGAATAATGAGAATAAATTTTTTTTAGTCGGTAGCGAGGGATTGAACCCGTCACCCTGGGACAACTAGTCGACGTCCTTACGCACTCGACTATGCGCACCTTGAAGATTTTCTTTTCGAATCTTATATAAAATCTGCATCTCTATCTAATATTAACTTACCAATTACTTTAAATTGTCTAAGTTTGATTATTTCATTTTTGTATTCACACTTTAATTAATAATATTTGTTGAGAAAGACATTTGAATATTCACTGACGACGGAGTCGAACAGAATCTGTTTACGTTTTTGTACTTCAGTTGTTTTTGAGCTGTCCGATGAGACACATTGCCGTGAAATAAAATAAAATATTTTTCTTTTATAATCGTGCCTTTCATCAATATTGATGCAACTTAGGCTGTCTGCACTATAGTACCATAGATAAAACTATAATTAAAGAATCTGGAATAATAAAAAAAGATTCAGCAGCCGCGTAAATTTAAAAAAAATGCATTGTTTATAAATATTTGGTGATGGACGTTGGCTGAACGTCGCTAGCGGGTACTAGGCCAAAGTTGTTCGGCGTCGTGAGCGAACGTCCACATGATATCGCCGAAGACGAATCATTACGACAATACGCCAGCACCGGCTCCACTCCGGTAAGCAGCGTTTTGCCAAGAATAGAGCCCAACGTTGGAGTGGTTATTAGTCGACCGTTTAGCCAATGCTGGACATTTGTCGAGCATCGGCTGCCAACCTGCTGTCGAGTAAAATCTAATCGCCGACCATACTCGGAGCGTCTGACATTCGCACCTGGGACAATGCGTCCCGGGGATGGCCATGAAGCCTCAACGTGCCGGTGATATTATATCATGACCGAACATCTTTCTTCATATCTTCCTTCACAAGAAAAATTCGCACTGCGGCGTACGCGATCCCGCAGAAACTACTGTACTGCGTCACTTTAAGCGTACCGAGCAAGGCACTTTCACAGTGTCTCTCGTACGTAACGTATAATACGTATACTATATTCCACCGGGGTGAGAAGTCGAGCTTTCAAGCTCTTGCAGTCACTCGGTCCGAAAGAGCTCTCTTGCAGAGTATATACGACGCGTGCGGATTTCACCCGAGATATTCCTTCTAATTTTTCCCTCGTGGCGGTTCTCTCGCAGTCGCTTTATGCTCCGAGACCGCAGCAAGAAAAGTAGGAAGAGGAAATTCGCAACGCGAACACTTTATTCGTTTCCCGGTTCCTCCACCGTCGAGTCTCTATTCTTTTCCGTGAGAGAAGAAGAGTAAGAGCAAGAAAAGAAAAGGTCCGGATGCTGTATATGCAAGGTCCACGGAGGCCCACCTCAAAACTCCTCAGAAGAGTACAGCACGGGCTTGGACAAGCTCTCGAATATATGCCGACATCGAAATTTCCACTTGTTCCGAGCCCACGGAATATTATACTTTCCCGGCACCGGAAAATCTGAGCGGTAAGGTCATATTTAAAGTCGGAAGTACGTGGTACCGTAGATTTTTCAGTCTCTCCCTTACTCGTCCATACTGAATAATGCAGTGCACTCCAAACAGCCGTGAATCAGCATCTGGCGAAACAGAAGTATTTTACCTGGTAACCACTCCGTCCTTCCGCTCTCGTTAACACACTTTATTTATTTTCTTCATTTCTTTCCTGTCTATGAGGCCGAGTTTCTTCCATTTCACTTGCGAAAACATTGAATAATATGGTCTCTCTTTTACGCAATTCGTTACCTACTTTATTATATAAGTCAACGAAACACGGTGCGCACAAACGTTGTCGGAGTCGAAATTACTCTTTACTCTATCGTATGTACTCGACGCCCCGGAATGCGTCGGTATCCTTCGTAAACGACTAGAAAATCGTTGCCAGCAAAAATACACGGCAGGAAAAGAACCAAATTGCGGCAACTGAAAAACGCGCGTCCGGTTCTCAAAGAGTTTGGTTGTACATCGCTTCTCGGTCTAAGGCTAAGAGCAAAGTGTTGGGTTGTACGGCGCTTCTCGAGCTATAGCTGAGATCAGAGTGCTTAGTTGTACATCACTTCTCGGTATATAGCTAAGATCACAGTATTGGGTTGTACGTCGCTAAGATCAGTCTTAACTCGTATATCGCTTCTCGGCCTATGGCTAAGATCAAAGTGTTGCGTTGTACGTCTGCTATAAAGAAATATAAATTTTATGTACCGAACTAGAACTTGTAATGCAAAAGCTGATACATTGAATTTAATATACAATTATGATGAGAAATTTATATACTTTTTAATCGAAATTAAAGTAAATTATAAAAACTAAAGCACTTTCATAATAAAATAAATGGCAATTATTAAAAATAAAGTATTCCCAATGCTTTTACAACACTGAGCATTTAATTTTTTGCCACAACTGTACATATAAGTTGAGTTCTCCAGTTTTTGCATAAAAACGTCCAGTCCAGTACTTTACATTTCATACGAATTTTTTTTCTGGTTCGGTTCTCGGCCGCTGGTTAAGATCAAAGTGTTGGGTTGTACATCGCTTCTCGACCTATGGCTAAGATCTGTCTCAACTTATACATCGCTTCTCGGTCTATGACTAAGATTAAAATGATGGGTTGTACATCTCTTCTCGGGCTATGGCTGAGATGAAAGTCTTAAATTGTCCATCGCTTCTCGGTTTACGGCGGAGATCGAAGTGATGGGTTGTGCATCGCTTCCCGGCCTCTGGCTAAGATCAAAGTGATGGGTTGTACATCGCTTCTCGGCCTATGGCTAAGATCAGTCTTAACTTGTACATCGCTTCTCGGCCTGTGGCTAAGATGAAAGTCTTTACTTGTACGTCGCTTCTCGGCCTATGGCTAAGATAGCCAATGAATTAAAGTAGAGTCAATGAATTAAAGTAGAGTCAATGAATTAAAGTAGAGTCAATGAATTAAAGTAGAGTCAATGAATTAAAGTAGAGTCAATGAATTAAAGTAGAGTCAATGAATTAAAGTAGAGTCAATGAATTAAAGTAGAGTCAATAAATTAAAGTAGAGTCAATGAATTAAAGTAGAGTCAATGAATTACTAAATTCATTGACTCTACTTATTTTACACGCTCGACTCAGCCTATTGAACTCATATTTTACTTACTTTACATGTTATCTATTTTATATTATCACACGTATATTAGTCATTTTATTTAGTATTTTACCTGGTCTATCGACCCTACTCATCTTACTTACTTAATTCACTATAGCGACTTTGTTTACTGAATTCATACTCCATCTATTCTATTCATTTTTGCAGATTCTATCTATTTTACCTACCATTCTACAGTTTGTTTTATTTTATTCACTATATTTACCGTAACTATTCGATTAAGTTCATTGACTCTACTTAATTTACACACTTGACCCAGCCTATTTACCTCACCTATTTTACTTATTCTATACTATACCTATTTGATTTTATTTCACATATTCTAGTCATTCCCACCTACTATTTTATTTAGTCTACCAATCCTATTTATTGTATAAGCTGACACCATAGTCAGCTTAGCCACTTTAGTCATCCCATCGGCCAAATGCACCATATTTGTCCGTGACCGTCCCTAGTTGCCCCAAGTTGAAACTCGTCCATCTTTTTCTTTGTGGACAAACACTCTCGCGGGGTCGAAGGGGCGAACATCCTGCAACATGAGCCAACAAAATAAATTAATTAAATTCACCCATCCCGCCCCCTCGATATACTTTTGCGAATGTTGCCCGCGAGTAGATATACCGGGGGTCACAAAAGCAAAAGGGAGATTCGCAGGGGAGAGGCGATACGAGGACAACGTCAAACATCTAAAGTTGTATCATGCAAATAGGTACACGGTTGAATATCCATGCGAGAGGTGCGACTTCAAAGCGGGGACTAAATACCCACGCAAAGATCTTACTACGCATTATTCTAAAAAACATCCCGCAGCGCCTCAACCCTTGGCTCCGCCGCGCGCCGAAACGTCCCGAGCCACAGCCGCAGGGGGGGGGGGGGGAGTGAGCGAGGACTAGTCAGTCTCGTCACCCCCCCCCCCCCCCCCCCCCCCCCCCGAAGTAATTATAATAACAATAGCAATAACAACAACACACAGGACAGCGAGAGTACTCGATAAGAGCGAACGCGTACTCGGTAAGAGCGAGTACTGCCGGTGCGCGATATGTAAGTGCGGGTGGCAGCGGCGAAACGACAACAACATCGATACGACATACGCAGCCCCCAACGCCGTTCACTCACGCAACAACGGCGACTACATCCTCCCCTGCGAACAGAAACACCCTCGCTGAACTCGACCCCCAACCCAGGGGGGCCACGGCGGCAACAATGGCTTCCCCCCTCCTGATGGCAATGTGGGCGCAGAAAAGAACACCGGCGGGGCCAGCCACACCACCCAACCAGCCAGACGTACCCCCCCCCCCCCCCCCACCCCGCCCACTCCAACCCCACCGTTCGTCAAACAACCCCACACCGACATCAAGTGAGGTTTGCGGGACTGTTTACACCATTGGCGACGGCCAGGGTGTCGCCAGAAACATCCTATGCCGAGGTCACGAGAAGATCCCCAACTCCACCAGCGGAACCAGACATGGGAGAGAGGGGGGCAACAACAGCGTGCCTCCCCTCCAGGAGGAGGAATACCGGAATCTGGCCCTGAGGAGGCCACCCAAGTGGTCCCGAGGCCCCCAACACCAACCAGCGGGGCGGAGCAGGAGGTGAGGGGGGCAACAACACCAAGCCCTCTCCCAGTCAACCGGCGAACCCCAATACCGACACCGGAAGGGGAGACACGAATTAGCCCCCCAACGACGACCTCGGCGGCGACACTCACAACGGCCACCACCACTACCACCATGAGTGGGGGCCCCGTCATGACGGCAGCCCCAACCCGAGCCCACCTATCACCACTACCACCACCGGTGCAGAGGCAAAGCACAGCGACAGCGACCGAACGAGAGAGAGGAATTGACGGCGGGGTTAAGGGAACGAGGAACGCGAGGGCCCGTATGGGAGCAGGGCGGATACAAATGAACATCGCACAACAACCGATTGAATCCCTGGATGTGCTCCCGCTCAACGGGGCCATCCGATGGGGCGAGGGAGACAAGCGCTGCCGGCGATGCGGAGCTCCCCTCGAATCCTTGCCCCATGTAATCGGCTACTGTGGCCCTCACGTTGCCGCCATTCAAAGGCGGCACAATAATATCCAAGAACACCTGGCTGCTGGCTCCCATGCCCCTAGTATCGTTCGTGTCAACCAGCGCGTCGAGGGAGTCGATGAGGAGGTCGCGGGGCTGAGACCTGACATCTTTGTCAGGAATGACCAGAACCGCACGGCCATCGTCATCGACGTGGCCATACCGTTCGAGAACCGAAAGGAAGCGTTCGAAGATGCGAGGAGGCGAAAACTTGAACACTATCGCCCCCTCGCGGAGAACCTCGTCCGGCAGGGCTACACGGTGATGAACGCCTTCCTGGTCGGCGCGCTCGGCGCGTGGGACCCGGCCAACGAGCGAGTCATCAGGCTCCTCAACATCAACCCGCAATACGCGGCGATGATGAGGAGACTGATGATAAGCGACAAGATCCGTTGGTCACGGAATATCTACGTCGAGCACGTGTCGGGGGTTCGCCAATATGCGAACTAAAGGGAAAAAAATTGCGACCCACACCCAACTGCGTACACACACACATGGACATCAATGTACGGATCAACACCGACACGCACGCTTAAAAACAAGGATGGCGGACCCCCCGACATATGCGGAGTACTCGCCGGCAGCACACACGCACACGACAGTGATGAAGCGACTGTGGCGCATCGCTGGCACATAGACACAGATAAACAAAGGCTTAAATACGTACTAAATTGTGTATTGAGATTGGATCGAGGAGATCGAGGGAGAAATTTGAAAAAAATCTTGCGAGGCTAAGGGTCTGAATTGTAAAACAGGAGGAATTGTACCGGTCGCAACGGAAATCGCATTTCTTTTTTGAATAAAGCGCCTTTTATCTGTTCTTAGGAGCTTAATATCTGATACGCTCCCCATTGGGGAGCCAGAATATTAATCTGATTTTTCTAATTCGTCTGGACCCACGGGCTTGCTCGGGGCGGACACGGGTTGTACCGGCATTGCAGTGCTGCCGGTTTCAGCCCAATAAAGGTGCCAATCATAACATCTACGAATTTCAAAGATCAGAGTAATATAGCATAGTGACAGAACTATTATTTTTGCGGCTAAACAGCCCTCTATTGGAAAAATTATTACACGATATCTCCACTTTACACTAAAATTAATTTTTCGAAGTTTCGAATTTCTCGCTAAAAGTGCAAGTGCCGAGGAGCGATCTGCCGGACGTGGAGGATTTCGGCGGACCATACACGTAGGATATATAGGATTATATTCGGCGAGTGTTGCAAGTAAGTCCCTTTTTTGTTTTCACGTAGTGGTGTTGGGTTAGGGTGTCCAAGCGGAGGCCGTCTAGACTTCGGCGATTTTCGCGGAAGACCCCACTGTCTCGGGGAAGTCCGAACGCGACGGGAGGCGCCAGCGTCGCACCTGTCGTGAAGAAGACTTCAACGAGGGAGAACTGACGCCGTTTCTCCCCTATATTTCATAATTCCTTCTTACCCAACCGTCCGCGGCCATCTTGCCAATAATGACAAGTGGATGCTGAGCGGATTCAAAGCTACGAATTTTTATTATATTTACGAAGATCTTTCGAAAATGTTTACCCTTCGACACACGCATAGAGTGCACCAAGGTGCACTAAGCGTTTCTTATTTTATTTATCAAGACCGAGCAATATTTTTCCTCACCCTCGTTTCTTTATTACGTAACAGTAATTTAGCTTAGCTAGCTTCGATTCCCCGTTCAGTTATTCCGCCTGCCAGGCTAGACCCGCGGATTCCCGTCCGCGCTCTGAGTTTTTCCGGAACCAACCGAGGCACACTGGTGCGAAGTAGGTACAGTGCACCACACATTAACCCGTTCCTCGAGCCCGATTTACCGGACAAATCGGGACAATCCTCTTCCTGAAAAACATCGCGCGGGAACCTGTATACGACCGTGTGCAGCGAACGCGCGACATCCTTCCAGCTACCTAGTAGCTCAACCTAGCGGAGCGCCGAGTCTACTCAGCGCTCTGCATTATCCGGGCTCCGAGGTAAGTGACCGAGCGTCAGCCGGCACCGACGGGCGGAGTAGAAGCGCTCGCGCGGTGAGGGTAAGACAGCTTGTCGCGAAGGGCGAGATACCGAGTAGCAGCGGGAGATACTTTTGCGAATTTTGCCCGCGAGTAGATATACCGGGGGTCCCAAAAGCGAAGGGGAGATTTGCAGGGGAGAGGCGCTACGAGGACTACGTTAAACACCTAAAGCTGTACCATGCTAACAGGTACACGGTGGAATACTCATGCGAAATGTGCGAGTTCAAAGCGAGGACTAAATACCCCCGCAAAGATCTTGCTGCGCATTACTCAAAAAAGCATCCCGTAGCGCCTCAACCCTTAATGGCTGAGCAGCTATACTCATAGCTGCTCAGCAACTATAGCAACTATAACAGCAATAAAAACAGCTATAATAACAACACACACGACAGCGAGAGCGGTAAGAGCGAGCACTGCCGGTGCGCGACTTGTACGTGCGGGTGGCAGCGGTGAGACGATAACAACAACATCGACACGACACACGCAGCCACCAATGCCGTTAACTCACGCAACAACGGGGACAACATCCTCCCCCGCGACCAGAAACATCCTCGCTGAACTCAACCCCCAAGCCTCGCCAGGACTGGACAACAGCAACAGCGGACTGAGGGGGGCCGCGGCGTCAGCAAGGGCTTCCCCCCTCCTGATGGCAATGTGGGCGCAGAAAAGGACACCGGCGGGTCAGCCACACCACCCAACCAGCCAGATGTACCCCCCCCCCCCCCCTCCACACTTCAACCCCGCCGTTCGTCAGGGTGACGAGGTCGGTGTGGGCGAAGAGGCTGCAGAATAGGGGGGACGTCACTCCATCAACAACGACAGGAAACAACCCCACACCATCATCAAGTGGGGTTGGAAGAAGATCCGATGTTGGGATGTACGTCGCTTCTCGGCCTCTGGCTAAGATCAAAGTGATGAGTTGTACATCGCTTCTCGGCCTATGGCTAAGATCAGTCTTAACTTGTACGTCGCTTCTCGGCCTATGGCTAAGATTAGTCTTAACTTGTACATCGCTTCTCTGCCTATGGCTAAGATGAAAGTCTTAACTTGTACGTCGCTTCTCGGTCTATGGCTATGATTAAAGTGATGGATTGTACATCGCTTCTCGGCCTGTGGCTAAGATCAGTCTTAATTTGTACGTCGCTTCTCGGCCTATGGCTGAGATTATTCTTAACTTGTACACCTCTTCTCGGTTTATGGCTAAGAACGAAATGTTGGGATGTACGTCGCTTCTCGGCCTCTGACGAAGATCAAAGTGATGGGTTGTACATCGCTTCTCGGCCTATGGCTAAGATCAGTACGTCGATTCTCGGTCTATGGCTAAGATGAAAGTCTTAACTTGTACATCCCTTCTCGGCCTGTGGCTAAGATGAAAGTCTTAACTTGTACGTCGCTTCTCGGCATATGGCTAAGATCAGTACGTCGCTTCTCGGCCTGTGGCTAAGATTAGTCTTAACTTGTACGTCGCTTCTTGGTCTCTGGCTAAGATCAAAGTGATGGATTGTACATCGCTTGTCGGCCTATGGCTAAGATCAGTACGTCGCTTCTCGGCCTCTGGCTAAGATCAAAGTGATGGATTGTACAACGCTTCTCGGCCTATGGCTAAGATCAGTCTTAACTTGTACATCGCTTCTCGGCCTGTGGCTAAGATGAAAGTCTTAACTTGTACGTCGCTTCTTGGCCACTGGCTAAGATCAAAGTGATGGATTGTACATCGCTTGTCGGCCTATGGCTAAGATCAGTCTTAACTTGTACGTCCCTTCTCGGCCTGTGGCTAAGATGAAAGTCTTAACTTGTACGTCGCTTCTCGGCCTCTGGCTAAGATGAAAGTGATGGATTGTACATCGCTTCTCGGCCTATGGCTAAGATCAGTCTTAACTTGTACATCGCTTCTCGGCCTGTGACTAAGATCAGTCTTAACTTGTACGTCGCTTCTCGGCCTATGGCTGAGATTATTCTTAACTTGTACACCTCTTCTCGGTTTATGGCTAAGAACGAAATGTTGGGATGTACGTCGCTTCTCAGCCTCTGACGAAGATCAAAGTGATGGGTTGTACATCGCTTCTCGGCCTATGGCTAAGATCAGACTTAACTTGTACATCGCTTCTCGGCCTATAGCTAAGATGAAAGTCTTAACTTGTACGTCGCTTCTCGGCCTATCGCTAAGATTATACTTAACGTGAACATCGCTTCTCGGCCTTTCGCTGAGATTATTCTTAACTTGTACACCACTTCTCGGTTTATGGCTAAGAACGAAATGTTGGGATGTACGTCGCTTCTCGGCCTCTGGCTAAGATCAAAGTGATGGATTGTACATCGCTTGTCGGCCTATGGCTAAGATCAGTACGTCGCTTCTCGGCCTCTGGCTAAGATCAAAGTGATGGATTGTACATCGCTTCTCGGCCTATAGCTAAGATCAGTCTTAACTTGTACATCGCTTCTCGGCCTATGGCTAAGATGAAAGTCTTAACTTGTACATCGCTTGTCGGCATATGGCTAAGATCAAAGTGATGGGTTGTACATCGCTTCTCGGCCTATGGGTAAGATCAGTACGTCGCTTCTTGGCCTCTGGCTAAGATCAAAGTGATGGATTGTACATCGCTTCTCGGCCTATGGCTAAGATCAGTACGTCGATTCTCGGTCTATGGCTAAGATGAAAGTCTTAACTTGTACATCCCTTCTCGGCCTGTGGCTAAGATGAAAGTCTTAACTTATACGTCGCTTCTCGGCCTATGGCTAAGATTAGTCTTAACTTGTGCGTCGCTTCTTGGTCTCTGGCTAAGATCAAAGTGATGGATTGTACATCGCTTGTCGGCCTATGGCTAAGATCAGTACGTCGCTTCTCGGCCTCTGGCTAAGATCAAAGTGATGGATTGTTCATCGCTTCTCGGCCTATGGCTAAAATCAGTCTTAACTTGTACATCGCTTCTCGGCCTATGGCTAAGATGAAAGTCTTAACTTGTACGTCGCTTCTCGGCCTCTGGCTAAGATGAAAATCTTAACTTGTACATCGCTTCTCGGCCTGTGGCTAAGATTAGTCTGAACTTGTACATCTGCTATAAAGAAATATAAATTTAATGTACAATTATGATGAGAAATTCATATACTTTTTCATTGAAATTAAAGTAAATTATAAAAATTAAAGTACTTTCATAATAAAATGAATGGCAATTATTAAAAATAAAGTATTCCCAATGCTTTTAAAACACTGAGCATTTATTTTTTTACCACATCTGTACATAAAAGTTGAGTATACCAGTTTTTGCATAAAAACTTCCAGTCCAGTACTTTACATTTAATACGAATTTTTTTTCTGTGTGGGTTCTCGGCCTATGGCTAAGAGCAGTCTTAACTTGTACATAGCTTCTCGGCCTGTAGCTAAGATGAAAGTCTTAACTTGTACGTCGCTTCTCGGTCTATGGCTAAGATTAAAGTGATGGATTGTACATCGCTTCTCGGCCTGTGGCTAAGATCAGTCTTAACTTGTACGTCGCTTCTCGGCCTATGGCTGAGATTATTCTTAACTTGTACACCTCTTCTCGGTTTATGGCTAAGAACAAAATGTTGGGATGTACGTCGCTTCTCGGCCTCTGGCTAAGATCAAAGTGATGGGTTGTACATCGCTTCTCGGCCTATGGCTAAGATCAGTACGTCGCTTCTCGGCCTCTGGCTAAGATCAAAGTGATGGATTGTACATCGCTTCTCGGCCTATGGCTAAGATCAGTCTTAACTTGTACGTCGCTTCTCGGCCTATGGCTAAGATTAGTCTTAAATTGTACATCGCTTCTCGGCCTATGGCTAAGATGAAAGTCTTAACTTGTACGTCGCATCTCGGCCTATGGCTAAGATCAGTACGTCGCTTCTCGGCCTGTGGCTAAGATTAGTCTTAACTTGTACATCGCTTCTCGGCCTATGGCTAAGATGAAAGTCTTAACTTGTACGTCGCTTCTCGGCCTATGGCTAAGATTAGTCATAACTTGTACATCGCTTCTGGGCCTATGGCTGAGATTATTCTTAACTTGTACACCTCTTCTCGGTTTATGGCTAAGATCGAAATGTTGGGATGTACGTCGCTTCTCGGCATCTGGCTAAGATCAGTCTTAACTTGTACATTGCTTCTCGGCCTCTGGCTAACATCAGTCTTAACTTGTACATCGCTTCTCGGCCTGTGGCTAAGATCAGTCTTAACTTGCACGTCGCTTCTCGGCCTATGGCTAAGATTAGTCTTAACTTGTACATCGCTTCTCGGCCTATGGCTAAGATGAAAGTCTTAACTTGTACGTCGCTTCTCGGCCTATGGCTAAGATCAGTACGTCGCTTCTCGGTCTATGGCTAAGATCAGTACGTCGCTTCTCGGCCTGTGGCTAAGATTAGTCTTAACTTGTACGTCGCTTCTTGGTCTCTGGCTAAGATCAAAGTGATGGATTGTACATCGCTTGTCGGCCTATGGCTAAGATCAGTACGTCGCTTCTCGGCCTCTGGCTAAGATCAAAGTGATGGATTGTACATCGCTTCTCGGCCTGTGGCTAAGATGAAAGTCTTAACTTGTACGTCGCTTCTTGGCCACTGGCTAAGATCAAAGTGATGGATTGTACATCGCTTGTCGGCCTATGGCTAAGATCAGTCTTAACTTGTACGTCCCTTCTCGGCCTGTGGCTAAGATGAACGTCTTAACTTGTACGTCGCTTCTCGGCCTCTGGCTAAGATGAAAGTGATGGATTGTACATCGCTTCTCGGCCTATGGCTAAGATCAGTCTTAACTTGTACATCGCTTCTCGGCCTGTGGCTAAGATCAGTCTTAACTTGTACGTCGCTTCTCGGCCTATGGCTGAGATTATTCTTAACTTGTACACCTCTTCTCGGTTTATGGCTAAGAACGAAATGTTGGGATGTACGTCGCTTCTCAGCCTCTGACGAAGATCAAAGTGATGGGTTGTACATCGCTTCTCGGCCTATGGCTAAGATCAGACTTAACTTGTACATCGCTTCTCGGCCTATAGCTAAGATGAAAGTCTTAACTTGTACGTCGCTTCTCGGCCTATCGCTAAGATTATACTTAACGTGAACATCGCTTCTCGGCCTTTCGCTGAGATTATTCTTAACTTGTACACCACTTCTCGGTTTATGGCTAAGAACGAAATGTTGGGATGTACGTCGCTTCTCGGCCTCTGGCTAAGATCAAAGTGATGGATTGTACATCGCTTGTCGGCCTATGGCTAAGATCAGTACGTCGCTTCTCGGCCTCTGGCTAAGATCAAAGTGATGGATTGTACATCGCTTCTCGGCCTATAGCTAAGATCAGTCTTAACTTGTACATCGCTTCTCGGCCTATGGCTAAGATGAAAGTCTTAACTTGTACATCGCTTGTCGGCATATGGCTAAGATCAAAGTGATGGGTTGTACATCGCTTCTCGGCCTATGGGTAAGATCAGTACGTCGCTTCTTGGCCTCTGGCTAAGATCAAAGTGATGGATTGTACATCGCTTCTCGGCCTATGGCTAAGATCAGTACGTCGATTCTCGGTCTATGGCTAAGATGAAAGTCTTAACTTGTACATCCCTTCTCGGCCTGTGGCTAAGATGAAAGTCTTAACTTATACGTCGCTTCTCGGCCTATGGCTAAGATTAGTCTTAACTTGTGCGTCGCTTCTTGGTCTCTGGCTAAGATCAAAGTGATGGATTGTACATCGCTTGTCGGCCTATGGCTAAGATCAGTACGTCGCTTCTCGGCCTCTGGCTAAGATCAAAGTGATGGATTGTTCATCGCTTCTCGGCCTATGGCTAAAATCAGTCTTAACTTGTACATCGCTTCTCGGCCTATGGCTAAGATGAAAGTCTTAACTTGTACGTCGCTTCTCGGCCTCTGGCTAAGAAGAAAATCTTAACTTGTACATCGCTTGTCGGCCTATGGCTAAGATCAAAGTGATGGGTTGTACATCGCTTCTCGGCCTATGGCTAAGATCAGTCTTAACTTGTACATCGCTTCTCGGCCTGTGGCTAAGATTAGTCTGAACTTGTACATCTGCTATAAAGAAATATAAATTTAATGTACAATTATGATGAGAAATTCATATACTTTTTCATTGAAATTAAAGTAAATTATAAAAATTAAAGTACTTTCATAATAAAATGAATGGCAATTATTAAAAATAAAGTATTCCCAATGCTTTTAAAACACTGAGCATTTATTTTTTTACCGCATCTGTACATAAAAGTTGAGTATACCAGTTTTTGCATAAAAACTTCCAGTCCAGTACTTTACATTTAATACGAATTTTTTTTCTGTGTGGGTTCTCGGCCTATGGCTAAGAGCAGTCTTAACTTGTACATAGCTTCTCGGCCTGTAGCTAAGATGAAAGTCTTAACTTGTACGTCGCTTCTCGGTCTATGGCTAAGATTAAAGTGATGGATTGTACATCGCTTCTCGGCCTGTGGCTAAGATCAGTCTTAACTTGTACGTCGCTTCTCGGCCTATGGCTGAGATTATTCTTAACTTGTACACCTCTTCTCGGTTTATGGCTAAGAACAAAATGTTGGGATGTACGTCGCTTCTCGGCATCTGGCTAAGATCAGTCTTAACTTGTACATTGCTTCTCGGCCTCTGGCTAACATCAGTCTTAACTTGTACATCGCTTCTCGGCCTGTGGCTAAGATCAGTCTTAACTTGCACGTCGCTTCTCGGCCAATGGCTAAGATTAGTCTTAACTTGTACATCGCTTCTCGGCCTATGGCTAAGATGAAAGTCTTAACTTGTACGTCGCTTCTCGGCCTATGGCTAAGATCAGTACGTCGCTTCTCGGCCTGTGGCTAAGATTAGTCTTAACTTGTACATCGCTTCTCGGCCTATGGCTAAGATGAAAGTCTTAACTTGTACGTCGCTTCTCGGCCTATGGCTAAGATGAAAGTCTTAACTTGTACGTCGCTTCTCGGCCTATGGCTAAGATTAGTCATAACTTGTACATCGCTTCTGGGCCTATGGCTGAGATTATTCTTAACTTGTACACCTCTTCTCGGTTTATGGCTAAGATCGAAATGTTGGGATGTACGTCGCTTCTCGGCATCTGGCTAAGATCAGTCTTAACTTGTACATCGCTTCTCGGCCTCTGGCTAACATCAGTCTTAACTTGTACATCGCTTCTCGGCCTGAGGCTAAGATCAGTCTTAACTTGCACGTCGCTTCTCGGCCTATGGCTAAGATTAGTCTTAACTTGTACATCGCTTCTCGGCCTATGGCTAAGATGAAAGTCTTAACTTGTACGTCGCTTCTCGGCCTATGGCTAAGATCAGTACGTCGCTTCTCGGCCTGTGGCTAAGATTAGTCTTAACTTGTACGTCGCTTCTCGGCCTCTGGCTAAGATGAAAATCTTAACTTGTACATCGCTTGTCGGCCTATGGCTAAGATCAAAGTGATGGGTTGTACATCGCTTCTCGGCCTATGGCTAAGATCAGTCTTAACTTGTACATCGCTTCTCGGCCTGTGGCTAAGATTAGTCTGAACTTGTACATCTGCTATAAAGAAATATAAATTTAATGTACAATTATGATGAGAAATTCATATACTTTTTCATTGAAATTAAAGTAAATTATAAAAATTAAAGTACTTTCATAATAAAATGAATGGCAATTATTAAAAATAAAGTATTCCCAATGCTTTTAAAACACTGAGCATTTATTTTTTTACCACAACTGTACATAAAAGTTGAGTATACCAGTTTTTGCATAAAAACTTCCAGTCCAGTACTTTACATTTAATACGAATTTTTTTTCTGCGTGGGTTCTCGGCCCATGGCTAAGAGCAGTCTCAACTTGTACATAGCTTCTCGGCCTGTAGCTAAGGTGAAAGTCTTAACTTGTACGTCGCTTCTCGGTCTATGGCTAAGATTAAAGTGATGGATTGTACATCGCTTCTCGGCCTGTGGCTAAGATCAGTCTTAACTTGTACGTCGCTTCTCGGCCTCTGACGAAGATCAAAGTGATGGGTTGTACATCGCTTCTCGGCCTATGGCTAAGATCAGACTTAACTTGTACATCGCTTCTCGGCCTATGGCTAAGATGAAAGTCTTAACTTGTACGTCGCTTCTCGGCCTCTGGCTAAGATAAAAATCTTAACTTGTACGTCGCTTCTTGGCCTCTGGCTAAGATCAAAGTGATGGGTTGTACATCGCTTCTCGGCCTATGGCTAAGATCAGTACGTCGATTCTCGGTCTATGGCTAAGATCAGTACGTCGATTCTCGGTCTATGGCTAAGATGAAAGTCTTAACTTGTACGTCGCTTCTCGGCCTATCGCTAAGATTATACTTAACGTGAACATCGCTTCTCGGCCTTTCGCTGAGATTATTCTTAACTTGTACACCTCTTCTCGGTTTATGGCTAAGAACGAAATGTTGGGATGTACGTCGCTTCTCGGCCTCTAACGAAGATTAAAGTGATGGGTTGTACATCGCTTCTCGGCCTCTGGCTAAGACCAAAGTAATGGGTTGTACATCGCTTCTCGGCCTATGGCTAAGATCAGACATAACTTGTACATCGCTTCTCGGCCTATGGCTAAGATGAAAGTCTTAACTTGTACATCGCTTCTCGGCCTATGGCTAAGATGAAAATCTTAACTTGTACGTCGCTTCTTGGCCTCTGGCTAAGATCAAAGTGATGGATTGTACATCGCTTCTCGGCCTATGGCTAAGATCAGTCTTAACTTGTACATCGCTTCTCGGCCTGTGGCTAAGATCAGTCTTAACTTGTACGTCGCTTCTCGGCCTATGGCTAAGATTAGTCTTAACTTGTACATCCCTTCTCGGCCTGTGGCTAAGATGAAAGTCTTAACTTGTACGTCGCTTCTCGGCCTATGGCTAAGATCAGTACGTCGCTTCTCGGCCTGTGGCTAAGATTAGTCTTAACTTGTACATCGCTTCTCGGCCTATGGCTAAGATCAGTACGTCGCTTCTCGGCCTGTGGCTAAGATTAGTCTGAACTTGTACATCGCTTCTCGGCCTATGGCTAAGATAAAAGTCTTAACTTGACCGTCGCTTCTCGGCCTATGGCTAAGATCAAAGTCTTAACTTGTACGTCGCTTCTCGGCCTATGGCTGAGATTATTCTTAACTTGTACACCTCGTCTCGGTTTATGGCTAAGAACGAAATGTTGGGATGTACGTCGCTTCTCGGCCTCTGGCTAAGATCAAAGTGATGGGTTCTACATCGCTTCTCGGCCTATGGCTAAGATCAGTTTTAACTTGTACGTCGCTTCTCGGCCTATGGCTAAGATTAGTCTTAACTTGTACGTCTGCTATAAAGAAATATAAATATAATGTACCGAACTAGAATTTGTAATGCATAAGCTGGTACATTGAATTTAATGTACAATTATGATGAGAAACTCAGATACTTTTTCATCGAAATTAAAATTAATTAAAAAAATTAAAGTACTTTCATAACAAAATGAATGGCAATTATTAAAAATGAAGTATTCCTAATGCTTTTAAAAAACTGAGTATTTATTTTTTTACCACAACTGTACATAAAAGTTGAGTATACCAGTTTTTGCATAAAAACTTCCACTCCAGTACTTTACATTTCATACGAATTTTTTTTCTGCGTCGGTTCTCGGCCTATGGCTAAGATTAGTCCAAACTTGTACGGCGCTTCTCGGTCTATGGCTAAGATCGAAATGTTGGGATGGACATCGCTTTTCGGCCTCTGGCTAAGATCATAGTGATGGGTTGTGCATCGCTTCTCGGCCTATGGCTAAGATCAGTCTTAACTTTTACATCGCTTCTCGGCCTGTGGCTAAGATGAAAGTCTTAATTTGTACGTCGCTTCTCGGTCGATGACTAATATTGAAGTGTTGGTTTGTACAGTACACGGCGGTGTTTCTCCCAACTGCATAATTCTAATCGACCGCGCATTTCCAAAAATTACGACCGCGTAACTTCAATTCCGCGCCTTCCCAAGATCCGTTACCTGCTCGGTGGGGAAACAAACGACGCCTACAGTACTTTGTAGCGCTAATTCGTCGAGGATTATGTAACTCGTTGATGTCTCTCCCTTACTCTCCCTGGGAATTCTACCTTCTCGTTGTCGAGGGTTCTCCGCTCGTAACGTCCTTACCTGATATGTGTGCATACTATTTAACGGGTATGAAAGAATGTGGAAGAGGAGATAGGGAATGAAATGAAGAAAATAACGAGGGTCTCTCGGGGACACAATTCTGGTATTTGTAGCACTACGAAAAGCATTTTATACTCTTGATGGGAGTACAGCGTGTTCGCTCGACTTGAGGGTGATATATGGACCATCCTATCTTTACACGTAAACACTCCCAGGGTATTTTTTTAACCGTGGCCCTTGGCCGGTCCTATTGAAAAAATTACGAAACTCATCTTCAACTGTCTACGAGGGGTTCTGCTAACCAGATCTATCAGTCTATGGAACAGTTATTATTTTTATTTTGTTTTTCTTTTTTTACGGATGACCAGTGTTTGGAACGGAGTAAAAATTCGATGTTTCATATGTTTCAGGTCCTGCCGCCGTGGAAATCGGCCGATACCGGTGTCATATCCTTCAAAATTCGTACCAACGAGCCCAACGGTCTGGTCATGTACAGCAGGAGTGGTGCATCGACGCGGGTAAGAAATTTCTTATATACGCATGCAACCTTGACGGCATTGCGACACTGACAAAAAGTTGAAAATGGAAATTATTGAATCGCTTTCTCATGAAAGTTTCAAATTGCAATTTTCATATCGCTTTCTCATAATTTTCCTTTATTCGCGAAGCCCCTTCTATGAGGAAGCATTGTCTGTATTTTTGGCTTCCTCATAGAGGAAGCTTCGCGAATAAAGGAACATTATCAGAAAGCGATATGAAAATTTCAATTTTCAACTTTTATGAGAAAGCGATATAATAATTTCAATTTTCAACTTTTATGAGGAAGCAATATGAAAATTTCAATTTTCAACTTTTTTTACCGTCTTGTTAGACTTTTATGCAAAACGGCTGGCCGTTTTAGGTTCAGAGCGTAAAAAAATTCTCCCTCGTCACGCTTCGCTTTGTCGGATCTGCGCGTGAGGCGAAAAAATATTTGCAAGTATGCTCTTCTGAATTTTTCTCAAGATTCTCAAGAATTTCAAGAAATACAAGTGATACCTCTTTATCTAGCTTTTTCAACCCCGTCATATCCATCGTCTCGCGTACGTCTTGCTGTAGATCACGATCACTTGCTGTAGGCAGCTGGGTTTTTCCGCGGTGCCATCGGAAAGCAAAGAAATCGCTGCTTGAAAATACGCAAAATACGGTAGTTTTGCAATATTGACTACATAAACTCCAGATAAACTTTTTTCATTAGTCGTCGTTTCGGGACTATATTTAATGTATTTTTTCACGCAGATCATGAATCTGACACTGTTTTATTCATAACTGAATATTTAATACGGAAAAATGCGTCTCGAAAAAAAAAATTAGTGAAATTCGAAAAATTCAAAATTGCATAAAATTTAAACGGTTCGATCGATTCTCTTGAAATTTTGATAGGATCTTCGGGTGATCGTATTCCATCCGTGTACGCGTTTTTAACTAGACAGCTAAAAAATTGTGAATGCTAGAGCCCGAACCGACATTTTTTAAAAATGAAAAATGGCGTACAAAAAAAAAATTGAACATTTTTAGATGAAATTTAGATGAAATTGACTATTAACCACACATGCTGTGTGGAAAATTTCAGCTTGATCGGTCGAGTCGTTCTCGTGTAATAGTGGTTTGAATTTGTCGCGTCCAATTCACACACACATACATCCGGACATTTTTTCTAAATGTGATTTTTCGACGTTTTGAAACATTCTGAACATGTTTTCATTAAAATCTTGAGGAAAAATGTTTTCATCATAACAAGGCTTCTTCTGTGAGGAAGCAAAAACAAGATTCGAACAATCAACGAAATCGTTTTTTTTTTTTCAATCAAAATCGTGAAAAAATGTTTCTTCGGTCCGCGGGTAAAATTCAGTGAAACAAACTTGAACTTTTTGTCAATAATACGTTATTCGCTGGAACCAGTAAAATTTAATTTAATTTCGATGAGTTATATCCTCGTACCGAAGAGATTATATGGCGACTAATGTGAAAAAAGAAATTTAATTCATTTCAGTAATTCTTTTTTCTCACTTTACAAATAACAAAATTTCGATTCCTATTTTTCAAACAGAATTGGTAATTACCTACAGCAAAAATCGGATCCCCGAGCGGCCATTGTAAAGAACACGTAACCGGAAGTACGTGCGCACGTACTTTGGGGCTGGTACACAGCTGGTACAATTTCTGCAATCGTTCATTTCTTTTCTGGTATCCACCGATCGGGATTCTTGCTAACGCGTTTCTCTGCAATACCGCATAGCTTCGAATTCGCGCTGGGGATGTAGCGAAATTACAAAACAAAAAAAAAATGAATAAAAAAGTTGTTGATAGAACCGAGTCGAAGGAGAAGTGAAAGAACAAGTCTTCGATACGTTCTCTTCGAAGGATTTTCGAAGCGAGTAACAGCGGGTCCCCGGCAGTGACAGCCGGCGCAACTGGCAGCTGGAGACTCTAAAACCAGAATCTCTCGATCTCGTTTGAATCGAGGTCTTCCAACGGCAGCAATCCCGAGCGATAATCCATTTTATCGATAAAAAAAAAACGTAGAGCCGCTGTGCTTTGTGCGTTCACTTCCTGTTGACAAATTTCTCAAATACCCGGGTACAGTTTCATCCTGCACGTGCATACAGTTATGAAGAGCAACGAGCTGTCGACCTCGAGGACGCGCCTGTGGCGTATCGATAAACGTGTTTTCAATTCATATTTTCACATACTCGTGTCAAACCGAAGTCTCTTTAGCGGACGTGCGGAATGAACCGAGTCATATATTTCCCTTGTTTTAACGGTTTTTTCAGAAAGGAGCCCCCGGGGGATGAATTGACATGGCGGGGCTGTATATTTTTTGTCAAACTCTTTTTTTTGCATTCCAACCAAATAATGATGAGACGACAAATCGGAGCGTCACGTCTCTCACAATGGAAACGGATAATTTGCTAATGACTATGTAAATTTAATTTGTACAGTCGGATCTCTTCGCCTTCGAGATTCTCGACGGTTATTTGTATCTCCATATCGACCTGGGCACCGGGCCGTTGAAGGTGAGAGCGTCAAAACGTCGGATCGACAACGGCACCTGGCATGACGTCAGCCTGCGACGGGTCGAGAGGAGCGGGCACGTCACTGTCGACAGGGAAAAGTACGATTTCCGTACGCCTGGTAAGATAGGAATACTATTTATCACGTGTCTGTATTATCGATATGTACAACATCGACCATCGATACGTTACCATAATAGTAGACAATGCTTGTGGAAATGTTGATGGATACTGATACACATATTAGGAAATATATATAGATTATAAGCTATAATATAAGGACATATGCACAATATAAGGGAATATATGTAATATGTAAGGTAAAAGCCTTGAACATGGCTCACTCCAATTACCAGGTAAATCAATGATTTTGCTGCTAATTGGACCGGGCTTAACCGTAAAAAAAAGTTTGCACTTTTTACAACAATTTATTGTCGACAAACGTCCACAATTTTTTATTTGTTAATTTTCCGATCGCACCGCCCGGCTCTAAGTTTTCCAAAGAAAAGTACAAAGTAAAATTGTTAATGCACGGCAAATAAAAGGACAGCTTCGTGTATTTAAACTTGAACAAACGAGCTTGTCGCTTATTTAACAAAATTATTTTTACGATAATTCCTATTCCGATTTTACGAAATTATTTTTTGCTGTGTAGATTCACCGCTTTTGCGCTAAACGGTTACCTCCATTTCCTGGTCTGAAATTTACGAATATCAATGGCAATTTATTTACTCTCGAAAATTTACGGGTCACACGTAAATTTTATCACGTGTTTTTTTTGCGCTTTTTTGTCACCGTCTAACGACCCAAATGAAATGATTTTTAAACTTTATCAAATTGTTCATTCTGTGCAGTTTTTTCCGTCACTCACGATATTTTATCGGGAGAGAAACTCCGAGAGAAACCGGCAATATATTTTTTCAACAACTTTTACATTCTAGCTTCGGGGCTCTATCTAATTTTTATTTATTTTTTTATTAATGAAACCTCACGTGGACGCTGGGCAAAAAATTACACAAGAAAACAGTACGGCTTTTACCAGTTTTCAATAATTGTTGAGTGCGCGAAGCGCGTTGATGCCGCAGGCAATCACGAATGGATTATAATTGATATTTGGTAAACTGTTCGAATGAATTTTATCGAAAAAGTTTTTTGTTTTTGGTAGACAAAATACAAACCAGAGAGAGTGTAAAATACACACATGACGAAAAAAAAGCGCCAGCTGAGCCGGTCGAAAAACAAATATGAGCGATTCGTTCGTCCGGAACTGCTGTATTCCCAGGACCGTACAGAATATGTGCGCAAGAGTGTATGTGTACAGAATCAAAGCGGTTTGCTCTCATATCTCGTCGAACGTTTCTCGCGATAGCTTCTCTTATTAAATCTATAAATAAAATAGACGACCAAGTTTCGGCTCCGGCTTTTGGCCTTTATGGCGGAGTCGGCGGGCGTCGAGCGAGGGACGAGGAGGGCATTTAAGTAGCACGCGCTCGGGCAACGGGCCGAATAATATTCCCAAACTTCGTATTCGCTTCGTACGTGTCAGCGAAACAGACGGGCGAGCTACAAGCCTATATGGAGTAGCGGCTCAGACAGAAGCCGCAACGTAAGGCGGCTGTTACAAAGCAAGTTTCGAGGGACTACCTCGGTTTCGAGTTGTCCGAGGGAGAGAGACAGCGAGAGAGAGAGAGAGAAAACTATGTTAACTGCTGACAGTATAGGTATCAGCTCAAAGCTGCATGGTACGCACCAAGCGGCAACCTTCATAACGAACGGAATCTTTCTTCGTGAACTATTATGTAGGGGCAATATAGCCTTTGATGAAACTTTTTTTTTTTACAAGCGATGACAATTTTTCTTTGACGATATAAAACAATCTTGATAGAAAGAACCGACCGCAGGGAAAAATTATTCGTTCAAGGGGGGAGGCCTTTTGATTTCTGGCAGAATAACGATCTATATATTTTCTCTCGGTAACAAAAAATTTGATCGAAAATCCCGCAGGTTTGGTTGTTCGTAACGGTGTTCTGACCATGTAAAAAAAATCTCCGGGTCCGAGTAAAAAAAAAATTGTAGTTAGAGTGCCATTTTTTTTAAGTAGACGAAATAAAAAGAAATAATGTTGAACAAAATTGACTCCTACAATTTTTCATATATGGAACCGGGGATTTGTTTACACATTCGGCGCACCGTTACGAATAATTAAGCGTGAGGAATTTTCGATCGAATTTTTTTTTTTGCGGGAAAAATTAATAAATCACTTTTTATGCTTGAAATAGATTCCATTTAAAAAGCGCAAGAAATAATTCCACGCTAACGATGTGTTATCGAGTTCGGAGAGTTTAAAATCGTGGGGCCAAGGGATAAGGTACCGTGCCAAACGTTAATTGCATAAATTTATAACTTTCCCAGGTCGTAGAGGCATCGAGCGAGCGACGTTCTCTCGGAAATGCTGCTGTTTATCTACTCAAACTCGTTCGTCTCATTACCTCGCAGATCCCTTTCGCTCCACGCATTCGAACAACACACGCGAGCCACCGAGCCGTCCCCAGCGGAATGCCCCTTTGAAGCCTCGCTGGCAGTATAACGCTGGGAGGTTGTGTGTGTGTTTTTCGTACTGTCCTTTTAGGAAGCAGCGAGCCGACGACAAACTGCAACAACAACCGCGTCCTCTCCGCGTCTCGTCACTCTTGACGCCCACGTGTCGAGTTTTACTATAGCTCGGGTTGTCGCGACGTCAACGTCGAGGCTCGAGCGTAATTCGGGAAATGTCCGAGGTGTCGATTGAACAAACTCTCGACGTGAACACACGTTAAACTACTTTACCGCTGTTCAGAGTAGCGACGGGCACGATGCGAAAGACGAAAACCCTCGAGCGACGAGACGAAAACAATTTTCCGATCAATCTCGAACTCCACGTGTTGCCAATAATTTATTACCGGCTTACGAATAATGAGGGGACGGAACGCTCTTTTTTTCCTTTCCTGGATTTGTTTAAAAATTTTTCTTAGACCTCGATCGCATCGCAAATTCTTTGATCGCGCGGGGCAGTCCAATAAATGAGGAAATCAATTTCTATACAAACATTTACAGGCTGTTCCAGATCTGGGCAAGCAAATACATGCTATAGAAATTGAAAGAAATATATGCTTCAGTTGCTACAGAGTATGTAGGTAATCAGGTAAGGGTTCGCCCTCGAAGAGGGTGGACCCGTCCTGATTAGTTATATACTCTGTAGCAACTGAAGCATATATTTCTTTCAATTTCTATAGCATGTATTTGCTTGCCCAGATCTGGAACAGCCTGTAAATGTTTGTATAGAAATTGATTTCCTCATTTATTGGACTGCCCCGCGCGATCAAAAAATTTGCGATCCGATCGAGGTTTAAGGAAACAAAAAAATAAAATTCGATTGATGGTGACAAGAAATAATAAAATTCAGGTCTCAAATAGCCTGTGTATAACAGTTAATACAGGGCAAGGCAGCTGCTGCCCCGAATAGTGCCGAGCGGAGCCGAGTCCGAAGACCCGAGCGAGCGCCCCGAACGAGCGACTCGAGCGGTGGCGAAGCGCCGCGAGTACCGGATTCGGCCGCCAGATTCCGCATGAAATTTTTTTTTCTCGCAAGCGAAAGGGCCACTGAATTTCTATATAAACTCGCAAGAAATAGAGCTTAGTATCGCTTCTCGGCCTATGGCTAAGATCAAAGTGTAGTATCTGTTCTTATCAGCTTAATATCTGATACGCTCCCCATTGGGGAGCCAGAATATTAATCTGATTTTTGAAATTCGTCTGGACCCACGGGCTTGCTCGGGGCGGACACGGGTTGTACCGGCATTGCAGTGCCGCCGGTTTCAGCCCAATAAAGGTGTCAAAAAATAACATCTACGAATTTCAAAGATCAGAGTAATATAGCATAGTGAGAGAACTAATATTTTTTTCGGCTAAAAACAGCCTTCTACTGGAAAAATTAATACAAGTTATTTTAAGTTGCACTAAAATTTATTTTTCGAAGTTTCGAACTCCTCGCTAATAGTGAAAGTGCCGAGGAGCGATCTGCCAGCGACTGGACGTGGAGGACTGCGGCGGACCATATACGTAGGATATATAGGATTAAATTCGGCGAGTGTTGCAAGTAAGTCCCTTCTTTCGTTTGCACGTAATGGTGTTGGGTAAGGGTGTCCAAGCGGAGGCCGTCTAGATTTCGGCGGTTTTCGCGGAAGACACCCACTGTCTCGGGGGAGTCCGAACGCGACGGGAGGCGCCAGTGTCGCACCTGTCGTGAAGAAGGCTCCAACGAGGGAGAACCCACGCCATTTTCCCCCAAATTATTTCATAACTCCTTATTACCCAACCGTCCGCGGCCATCTTGCCAACAATGACAGGTGGATGCTGAGCGGAATCGAAGCTACGAATTTTATCTTACTTACGAAGAAATTTCGCTATTTTCTACCCCCTCGACACACGCATAGAGTGCACTAAGGTGCACTAAGCGTTCTTTATTTTATATACCAGGACTGAGCGATACTTTTCCTCATCCTCATCTCTTTATTAATTTAGCATAACTAGCTTCGATTCCCCGTTCGGTTATTCCGCCTGCCAGGCCAGACCCGTGGATTCCCGTCGGCGCTCTGGGTTTTTCCGGAACCAACCGAGGCACGCTGGTGCGAAGTAGGAACAGGGCGCCACGCATTAACCCGTTCCTCGAGCCCGATTTACTGGAAAAATCGGGACAATCCTCCTCCTGAAAAATATCGCGCGGGAAACTGTATACCGCGGTGTGCAGCGAACGCGCGATATCCCTCCAGCTACCTAGTGGCTCAACCTAGCGGAGCGCCGAGTCTACTCAGCGCTCTGCATTACCCGCGCTCCGAGGTAAGTGACCGAGCGTCAGCCGGCACCGACGGGCGGAGTAGGAGCGCTCGCGCGGTGAGGGTAAGGCAGCTTGCCGCGACGGGCGAGATACCGAGTAGCAGCGTGAGAGACGCTATAGGTATACCGCCTGCCGCGGAGACGAGACTCGAACCAACACACGGGTGCGCGCGTACTCAACGCACCGAGCCACAGCTGACGCACGGCAATCCCGAGGAGAATCGTTCATTACTTACCTTTATAGACTGCGGGAGTGAAATCTGACGGAATTAAAATTAGAGTCTAATTTAATTTGAACGCATCCCCCATCCAGCTGTGATATTTACGAGCCCGAATAATTTAAGTAACTATATATGTAAGCCAAAAGGGCAAAACAAAACATTCCGTCAAAAAATCTATTTCTTATCTACGGTGTACTTTATACCATTTACTAGTCGAATATTAAGTTAATAACGGTACGGATTTTTATTGGTGCTAGTGACTTTCTGATTCTGTTGATTATTTTTCCCCACATTAAATTCACCGACCCCCCCGAATGTACTGAATCTACCGAGAGCTAAGGAATTTATTACCATAGAGATTTTATTTATTGACCACGTTTATTCTATTTATTCAATCCATCCAATTTATTTAAGCCATCCAACCTATTTAATTTGTTTACCCTGGCTCTCCCATCTATTCCATTTACTCAATATATTTAATTTATTCAACTTACTTAACTTACTCAATCCATTTAATTTATGTACGCATTTTATTCATCTGACCGACAATACTCACCCGACTCATTCTGCCGGTGGCGCTTAGAGGAAATATTTCCACTTCTTTGCTCTATCCATCCTATTTATTTTATTTATTCTATTTACACAATCTAGTCAATTTACAGTACAAATTCTATTTATTTCCTTTTTTCTTTACATTTCACTTATTGTATTAATCGTGCCCGTTCCATTTACTCAGGCGATCTCACTTATTTCACACGCCATATATACTTCACTACACTATTATTATACGTTCAATTTTCTTCTTTTTGTATTTTCTTTTTCCTATTATACTATTACATCTAGTCTGACCGATTCAATGAATTTTACTTTACCTAGTCTATCTTATTTATTGTAACCGATTTTAGACACTTTACCTACCATTACACAATTTTATTATATACACTATTTTATCATATACAATCCCCTATCATATACACTATCCTGCCATATACACTATATTTATTGAAACTGTCCGACTAAGTCTATTGACGCTACTTAATTTTACACACTTGACTCAGCCTACTTTTCTTCACCCGTTTTACTTACTTTATACGATACCTATTTGATTTTACTTTACATACTCTAGTCAATTTAACCTACGGTTTTATTTATTGATTCTATAGGCTCTATATACCATAGTCAGCTTAGCCACTCTAGTCATCCCATCGACCATAAGCACCGTATTTATCCGTGACCATCTCTAGTCGTCCCGAGTTGAAGGTCATCCGTCTTCTTCTTTTCTTTTCTTTTCTCTTTGTGGACAATCACTCCCGCAGGGTCGTAGGGACGAACATCCTGCAACATGAACCAACAAAACAAATTAATTAAATTCACTCATCCCGCCCCCCCGATATACTTCTGCGAATTTTGTCCGCGAGTAGATATACCGGGGGTCACAAAAGCGAAGGGGAGATTTGCAGGGGAAAGGCGCTACGAGGACTATGTCAAACACCTGAAATTGTACCACGCTAACAGGTACACGGTAGAATACCCGTGCGAAATGTGCGAGTTCAAAGCGGGGACTAAATACCCCCGCAAAGATCTTGCCGCGCACTATGCAAAAAAGCACCCCGTAGCGCCTCAACCCTTAATGGCTCCGCCGCGCGCCGAAACGTCTGGAGCCACAGCCGCAAGGGGGGGAGAGCGAGCGAGGACTAGCCAGTCTCGCTCCCCCCCCGAAGCAAATATAATAACAACAACAACAGCAACAATAATACACGCTACAGCGAGAGCAGTTAGAGCGAGCACTGCTGGTGCGCGATTTGTAAGTGCGGGTGGCAGCGGCGAGACGATAACAACAACATCGACACGGCACACGCATCCACCAGCGCCGTCCACGAATACAACAGCGGGGACAACATCCTCCCCCGCAACCAGAAACACCCTCGCCGAACTCAATCCTCAACCCGCGCCAGGACTGGACGACAGCAGCAGCGGACGGAGGGGGGCCACGGCGTCAGCAAGGGCTTCCCCCCTCCTGATGGCAATGTGGGCGCAGAAAAGGATACCGGCGGGACCAGCCACACCACCCAACCAGCCAGACGTACCCCCCCCGCACACTCCAACCCCACCGTTCGTCAGGGTGACGAGGTCGGTGCGGGCGAAGAGGCTGCAGAAGAGGGGGGACGTCACCCCATCAGCAACGGCAGGAAACAACCCCACACCTTCATCAAGTGGGGTTGGAAGAAGATCCGCGGGGGTGAGGCTGGCGGGGCTGTTTACACCAATGGCGAAGGCCCCCACGGCCGGAGCGTCGCCAGCAACATCATATGCCGAGGTCACGAAAAGGTCCCCAACACCACCAGGGGACCCGGAAACGGAAGGGAGGGGGGCAACAACAGCAAGCCCCCCCCCAGACGGCGGAACACCGGGAAAAGGCCCTGAGGAGGCTACACAAGCGGTCCGGCGGCCCCCAACACCGACCAGGGAGGCGGAACTGGAGGCGGGGGGGGTAACAACACCTAGCCCCCCCCCAACCAACCGGCGAACCCCGACACCGACACCGGAGGGGGGGGCAAGACCTAGCCCCCCGACGACGACCTCGGCGGCGACGCTCACGACGGCCACCACCACTACCACCATGTGTGGGGGCCCCGTCATGACGGCAGCCCCAACCCGAATGCGCCCACCACCACCACCATCAACAACGGCCGAGCGGGAAAGGATTGAAGGCAGGGTTGAGGCAACGAGGAACGTGAGGGCGAGTATGGGAGCGGGACGGATACAAACGAACATCAGACAACAAAGGACCGAACCCGAGAGTGGACGGCACAGCACCGGCGGGGGACGAGGTGCCGGAAGGGGAGTGCAGCGAAGATCAGCGGCGTCGTCATCGAACCTCCCTGCCACTCGCACGAGCGCCATAAGACACGAGAACAACAGCATAAACGCGCCAAGGGCGGTGAGTACTCCTACAACTGACGTCAACGATATCGGCATCCCGAGCGCGAGCGCGCCGGGCAATATTGTGGAGAGGGGCGTCCGGGGCAGTGCGGGGGAGAAGGAGGCAAGATCAAGGGGCGGTCGCCCCCAGGCCCGGCGAAGCGAGGTAATCAGAGTCCCCCTCCGCCCGCAGAGACCAGCGGCTGGTGAGCCGGCTCCCGCCCCCGAATACGGTCCCTATGGCCGTAGACGAAGGGCGGGAGAACCGAGCGAGGAACAGGCCCGACTGGTCGACGCGTGTAGAGGGGTGAACAACGGCGAAGAACTGGACCAGGTGGCCACCGAGGTGGCCGCCTTCATGGGTCGACTCGCGACGCGAAGAGGAGGGGAGAGGGGTGGGGGCGGCGGCCGTCGGGGCGGACGTGGTGGGAGAGGAAGGGGCGATGGAGCGCGGCAGGGGAGGGATGGAGCTCGCCCAGAGAGGCCGGCTAACAGAGAAGAGAGGGTCCCCGCGGGGGATGCAAAGGCGGAGGCGACCCGCATCCAGCGACTGTACCGGAGCAATAGGCGTAAAGCCGTCCAGGAGGTGCTCCTCGGTGCCCGCCAACACTGCGAAGTGAATAAGGCGGCCATCGAGGAGCACTTCAGGGAAGTGCACCGGGAACGGGAGCCGGGCGGGGAACTTCCCCGCGTATTCCCGGAGGACCCACCAGACGAGGCCAGCGATGCCGCCCTGGAGCGGCCCTTCACGGTTGAAGAGGTTGGCAAGAGAGTCGGAAGGATGAGTAACTCATCCCCCGGCCCAGACGGCATAACCTACAGAGACCTGAAGAGGGCCGACCCGGGGTGCCACGTGCTAACGGCAATCTACAACACAGTAGCTCGCCTGGGGATCGTCCCGAATGCGTGGAAAAAATCATCCACGGTCCTCCTATTTAAAAAGGGGGACAGGGACGATCTCTCCAACTGGAGGCCGATCGCGATGGGAGACACTCTCCCGAAACTGCTAGCAGCCCTGATCGCCGACCGATTGACCACGTGGGCCCTGACAAATAAACGCATAAGTCCCGCGCAGAAGGGTTTCCTGCCGTACGAGGGATGCTATGAGCACAACTTCGTGCTGCAGGAGATCCTGGCTGACGCGGGCAAACACGGTAAAGAGGTGGTCGTCGCGTGGTTGGACCTGACGAACGCGTTCGGGTCGGTCCCCCACGCGTCGATACACGAGGCCCTCAGACTGCACCGGGTGCCCGATAACACGCGAAAAATAGTAAGATCTTCATACACCGACGTTGCTACGCAGGTTCGGGCTGCCGACGGGCCCACAAGACCCATCAACATCCTTTCGGGGGTCCGGCAGGGCTGTCCGCTGAGTCCCATCATCTTTAACCTCGCCCTTGAGCCCGTGCTAAGGTCAATAGACGGGCTGGGGGTGGGGTATAGAGTTGGGACCCAAACGTTTAACAACCTAACCTACGCGGACGACACAGCCCTGATCGCGGACTCCCCGGAGGGAATGCGATCCCTCCTTGAGAGGGTGGAGGCTGCGGCCGGGAAGGTGGGACTCTCCTTCAACCCCCGTAAATGTGCCACATTACACCTCAAAGGCAGGGGGGGAGGAAGGGTCCGCCCGACCGTCTTCAGGCTCCAGGGAGAGGACTTGAGCCCGCTGGGGGACGGGGAGCGGTATGAGCACCTTGGCATCCCCACCGGATTCCAGGTGCGCCAGACCCCCATCGCGACGATCGGGGAGATGCTGTCCGACCTTCGGGCCGTGGACCGCTCGCGCCTAGCACCATGGCAGAAACTCGACGCCGTGGCAACTTTCATCCTGCCGCGGCTTGATTTCTGTCTCCGAGGAGCGGATGTAAAGAAGGGACCCCTCAAGGAGGCCGACCGGCTCTTCAAGAGAATGGCCAAGGGTTGGCTACATCTCCCTCAGAGGGCCAGCGCGGAGGTGGTCTTCCTCCCACCCAAACAGGGTGGGGGGGGACTCCTCCCGCTGAAAGACATGGCCGACGTCCTGACCATCACCCACGCATTTAAAATGCTAACTGCTGGGGATGAGGTGGTGAGGACTCTGGCTTGGCACCGTCTGAGGGAGACAGTCTCGGGGAGAATTGGTAGGCCTCCGAACGAGGAGGAGATCGCTCGATATCTGTCTGGCGACTTAGCCGGGGAGTTCGGGCGGCCTAACTCGTCAGGTCCGCCATCCGTATGGTCGAGGGCGCGGAAGGCTACGGCCTGGAGCAAGGACAAAATCGACGCAACGTGGCGATGGAGTGAGGCGCGCCGGGAGCTGGCGGTGGAGTGCCGGGGGGCCGGCGGCAGGCGGGTAATAATCCCGCCGGGAGCGCGGTCGCAGATAGTGGGCCGACTCAGAGCAGCGGTGACCTCATACTACCGAGGCACGCTGCTCAACAAGAGGGATCAGGGCAAGGTGTTCGAGGTAACGTCCCTCACATCCGTCTCAAACCACTTTATGAGGGACGGACGGAACACCCGCTTCGCCGACTGGCGCTTTATCCACCGCGCCCGGCTGGATGTGCTCCCGCTCAACGGGGCCATCCGATGGGGCGATGGAGACAAGCGCTGCCGGCGGTGCGGGGCTCCCCTTGAATCCTTGCCCCATGTGATCGGACACTGCGGCCCCCACGCGGCCGCCATCCAAAGGCGGCATAATAACATTCAAGACCGCCTGGCTGCCGCCTCCCATGCCCCTGGTATTGTGCGCGTCAACCAGCGCGTCGAGGGGGTCGACGAGGAGGTCGCGGGACTGAGACCTGACATATTCGTCAGGAATGACCAGAACCGCACGGCCGTCATCATCGACGTGGCCATTCCGTTCGAGAACCGAAAGGAAGCGTTCGAGGATGCGAGGAGGCGAAAATTGGAACATTATCGCCCCCTAGCGGAGAACCTCGTGCGGCAGGGCTACACGGTGATGGTGGACGCCTTCCTGGTCGGCGCACTCGGCGCGTGGGACCCGGCCAACGAGCGAGTCATCAGGCTCCTCAACATCAACCCGCAATACGCGGCGATGATGAGGAGGCTGATGATAAGCGACACGATTCGTTGGTCGCGGGATATATACGTCGAGCATGTGTCGGGGGTCCGCCAATACACAAACTAATGGCATAAACTACCTACATCCAACTGCGTACATACATACACGAACAGCAATGTACACACCAACACCGACACACACACGCAAAAACAAGGATGGCGGACCTCCCCACGTGCGTGGAGTACCCACCGGCAACACACACTCACACGACAGCGACGAAGCGACTGTGGCGCATCGCTGGCACATATATATATATATAAAGACAGATAAATGAAGGTTAAAAAATTATACATCAAAACTGTTTATACGGAGACTCGATCGAGGAGATCGAGGGAGATATTCGGATGAAATCCTGCGAGGCTAAGGGCCTGAACTGTAGAACAGGGGAAATTGTACCGGTCGCACCGGAAACCGCACTTACTTTGAATAAAGCGCTTTTTATCTGTTCTTATCAGCTTAATATCTGATACGCTCCCCATTGGGGAGCCAGAATATTAATCTGATTTTTGAAATTCGTCTGGACCCACGGGCTTGCTCGGGGCGGACACGGGTTGTACCGGCATTGCAGTGCCGCCGGTTTCAGCCCAATAAAGGTGTCAAAAAATAACATCTACGAATTTCAAAGATCAGAGTAATATAGCATAGTGAGAGAACTAATATTTTTTCGGCTAAAAACAGCCTTCTACTGGAAAAATTAATACAAGTTATTTTAAGTTGCACTAAAATTTATTTTTCGAAGTTTCGAACTCCTCGCTAATAGTGAAAGTGCCGAGGAGCGATCTGCCAGCGACTGGACGTGGAGGACTGCGGCGGACCATATACGTAGGATATATAGGATTAAATTCGGCGAGTGTTGCAAGTAAGTCCCTTCTTTCGTTTGCACGTAATGGTGTTGGGTAAGGGTGTCCAAGCGGAGGCCGTCTAGATTTCGGCGGTTTTCGCGGAAGACACCCACTGTCTCGGGGGAGTCCGAACGCGACGGGAGGCGCCAGTGTCGCACCTGTCGTGAAGAAGGCTCCAACGAGGGAGAACCCACGCCATTTTCCCCCAAATTATTTCATAACTCCTTATTACCCAACCGTCCGCGGCCATCTTGCCAACAATGACAGGTGGATGCTGAGCGGAATCGAAGCTACGAATTTTATCTTACTTACGAAGAAATTTCGCTATTTTCTACCCCCTCGACACACGCATAGAGTGCACTAAGGTGCACTAAGCGTTCTTTATTTTATATACCAGGACTGAGCGATACTTTTCCTCATCCTCATCTCTTTATTAATTTAGCATAACTAGCTTCGATTCCCCGTTCGGTTATTCCGCCTGCCAGGCCAGACCCGTGGATTCCCGTCGGCGCTCTGGGTTTTTCCGGAACCAACCGAGGCACGCTGGTGCGAAGTAGGAACAGGGCGCCACGCATTAACCCGTTCCTCGAGCCCGATTTACTGGAAAAATCGGGACAATCCTCCTCCTGAAAAATATCGCGCGGGAAACTGTATACCGCGGTGTGCAGCGAACGCGCGATATCCCTCCAGCTACCTAGTGGCTCAACCTAGCGGAGCGCCGAGTCTACTCAGCGCTCTGCATTACCCGCGCTCCGAGGTAAGTGACCGAGCGTCAGCCGGCACCGACGGGCGGAGTAGGAGCGCTCGCGCGGTGAGGGTAAGGCAGCTTGCCGCGACGGGCGAGATACCGAGTAGCAGCGTGAGAGACGCTATAGGTATACCGCCTGCCGCGGAGACGAGACTCGAACCAACACACGGGTGCGCGCGTACTCAACGCACCGAGCCACAGCTGACGCACGGCAATCCCGAGGAGAATCGTTCATTACTTACCTTTATAGACTGCGGGAGTGAAATCTGACGGAATTAAAATTAGAGTCTAATTTAATTTGAACGCATCCCCCATCCAGCTGTGATATTTACGAGCCCGAATAATTTAAGTAACTATATATGTAAGCCAAAAGGGCAAAACAAAACATTCCGTCAAAAAATCTATTTCTTATCTACGGTGTACTTTATACCATTTACTAGTCGAATATTAAGTTAATAACGGTACGGATTTTTATTGGTGCTAGTGACTTTCTGATTCTGTTGATTATTTTTCCCCACATTAAATTCACCGACCCCCCCGAATGTACTGAATCTACCGAGAGCTAAGGAATTTATTACCATAGAGATTTTATTTATTGACCACGTTTATTCTATTTATTCAATCCATCCAATTTATTTAAGCCATCCAACCTATTTAATTTGTTTACCCTGGCTCTCCCATCTATTCCATTTACTCAATATATTTAATTTATTCAACTTACTTAACTTACTCAATCCATTTAATTTATGTACGCATTTTATTCATCTGACCGACAATACTCACCCGACTCATTCTGCCGGTGGCGCTTAGAGGAAATATTTCCACTTCTTTGCTCTATCCATCCTATTTATTTTATTTATTCTATTTACACAATCTAGTCAATTTACAGTACAAATTCTATTTATTTCCTTTTTTCTTTACATTTCACTTATTGTATTAATCGTGCCCGTTCCATTTACTCAGGCGATCTCACTTATTTCACACGCCATATATACTTCACTACACTATTATTATACGTTCAATTTTCTTCTTTTTGTATTTTCTTTTTCCTATTATACTATTACATCTAGTCTGACCGATTCAATGAATTTTACTTTACCTAGTCTATCTTATTTATTGTAACCGATTTTAGACACTTTACCTACCATTACACAATTTTATTATATACACTATTTTATCATATACAATCCCCTATCATATACACTATCCTGCCATATACACTATATTTATTGAAACTGTCCGACTAAGTCTATTGACGCTACTTAATTTTACACACTTGACTCAGCCTACTTTTCTTCACCCGTTTTACTTACTTTATACGATACCTATTTGATTTTACTTTACATACTCTAGTCAATTTAACCTACGGTTTTATTTATTGATTCTATAGGCTCTATATACCATAGTCAGCTTAGCCACTCTAGTCATCCCATCGACCATAAGCACCGTATTTATCCGTGACCATCTCTAGTCGTCCCGAGTTGAAGGTCATCCGTCTTCTTCTTTTCTTTTCTTTTCTCTTTGTGGACAATCACTCCCGCAGGGTCGTAGGGACGAACATCCTGCAACATGAACCAACAAAACAAATTAATTAAATTCACTCATCCCGCCCCCCCGATATACTTCTGCGAATTTTGTCCGCGAGTAGATATACCGGGGGTCACAAAAGCGAAGGGGAGATTTGCAGGGGAAAGGCGCTACGAGGACTATGTCAAACACCTGAAATTGTACCACGCTAACAGGTACACGGTAGAATACCCGTGCGAAATGTGCGAGTTCAAAGCGGGGACTAAATACCCCCGCAAAGATCTTGCCGCGCACTATGCAAAAAAGCACCCCGTAGCGCCTCAACCCTTAATGGCTCCGCCGCGCGCCGAAACGTCTGGAGCCACAGCCGCAAGGGGGGGAGAGCGAGCGAGGACTAGCCAGTCTCGCTCCCCCCCCGAAGCAAATATAATAACAACAACAACAGCAACAATAATACACGCTACAGCGAGAGCAGTTAGAGCGAGCACTGCTGGTGCGCGATTTGTAAGTGCGGGTGGCAGCGGCGAGACGATAACAACAACATCGACACGGCACACGCATCCACCAGCGCCGTCCACGAATACAACAGCGGGGACAACATCCTCCCCCGCAACCAGAAACACCCTCGCCGAACTCAATCCTCAACCCGCGCCAGGACTGGACGACAGCAGCAGCGGACGGAGGGGGGCCACGGCGTCAGCAAGGGCTTCCCCCCTCCTGATGGCAATGTGGGCGCAGAAAAGGATACCGGCGGGACCAGCCACACCACCCAACCAGCCAGACGTACCCCCCCCGCACACTCCAACCCCACCGTTCGTCAGGGTGACGAGGTCGGTGCGGGCGAAGAGGCTGCAGAAGAGGGGGGACGTCACCCCATCAGCAACGGCAGGAAACAACCCCACACCTTCATCAAGTGGGGTTGGAAGAAGATCCGCGGGGGTGAGGCTGGCGGGGCTGTTTACACCAATGGCGAAGGCCCCCACGGCCGGAGCGTCGCCAGCAACATCATATGCCGAGGTCACGAAAAGGTCCCCAACACCACCAGGGGACCCGGAAACGGAAGGGAGGGGGGCAACAACAGCAAGCCCCCCCCCAGACGGCGGAACACCGGGAAAAGGCCCTGAGGAGGCTACACAAGCGGTCCGGCGGCCCCCAACACCGACCAGGGAGGCGGAACTGGAGGCGGGGGGGGTAACAACACCTAGCCCCCCCCCAACCAACCGGCGAACCCCGACACCGACACCGGAGGGGGGGGCAAGACCTAGCCCCCCGACGACGACCTCGGCGGCGATGCTCACGACGGCCACCACCACTACCACCATGTGTGGGGGCCCCGTCATGACGGCAGCCCCAACCCGAATGCGCCCACCACCACCACCATCAACAACGGCCGAGCGGGAAAGGATTGAAGGCAGGGTTGAGGCAACGAGGAACGTGAGGGCGAGTATGGGAGCGGGACGGATACAAACGAACATCAGACAACAAAGGACCGAACCCGAGAGTGGACGGCACAGCACCGGCGGGGGACGAGGTGCCGGAAGGGGAGTGCAGCGAAGATCAGCGGCGTCGTCATCGAACCTCCCTGCCACTCGCACGAGCGCCATAAGACACGAGAACAACAGCATAAACGCGCCAAGGGCGGTGAGTACTCCTACAACTGACGTCAACGATATCGGCATCCCGAGCGCGAGCGCGCCGGGCAATATTGTGGAGAGGGGCGTCCGGGGCAGTGCGGGGGAGAAGGAGGCAAGATCAAGGGGCGGTCGCCCCCAGGCCCGGCGAAGCGAGGTAATCAGAGTCCCCCTCCGCCCGCAGAGACCAGCGGCTGGTGAGCCGGCTCCCGCCCCCGAATACGGTCCCTATGGCCGTAGACGAAGGGCGGGAGAACCGAGCGAGGAACAGGCCCGACTGGTCGACGCGTGTAGAGGGGTGAACAACGGCGAAGAACTGGACCAGGTGGCCACCGAGGTGGCCGCCTTCATGGGTCGACTCGCGACGCGAAGAGGAGGGGAGAGGGGTGGGGGCGGCGGCCGTCGGGGCGGACGTGGTGGGAGAGGAAGGGGCGATGGAGCGCGGCAGGGGAGGGATGGAGCTCGCCCAGAGAGGCCGGCTAACAGAGAAGAGAGGGTCCCCGCGGGGGATGCAAAGGCGGAGGCGACCCGCATCCAGCGACTGTACCGGAGCAATAGGCGTAAAGCCGTCCAGGAGGTGCTCCTCGGTGCCCGCCAACACTGCGAAGTGAATAAGGCGGCCATCGAGGAGCACTTCAGGGAAGTGCACCGGGAACGGGAGCCGGGCGGGGAACTTCCCCGCGTATTCCCGGAGGACCCACCAGACGAGGCCAGCGATGCCGCCCTGGAGCGGCCCTTCACGGTTGAAGAGGTTGGCAAGAGAGTCGGAAGGATGAGTAACTCATCCCCCGGCCCAGACGGCATAACCTACAGAGACCTGAAGAGGGCCGACCCGGGGTGCCACGTGCTAACGGCAATCTACAACACAGTAGCTCGCCTGGGGATCGTCCCGAATGCGTGGAAAAAATCATCCACGGTCCTCCTATTTAAAAAGGGGGACAGGGACGATCTCTCCAACTGGAGGCCGATCGCGATGGGAGACACTCTCCCGAAACTGCTAGCAGCCCTGATCGCCGACCGATTGACCACGTGGGCCCTGACAAATAAACGCATAAGTCCCGCGCAGAAGGGTTTCCTGCCGTACGAGGGATGCTATGAGCACAACTTCGTGCTGCAGGAGATCCTGGCTGACGCGGGCAAACACGGTAAAGAGGTGGTCGTCGCGTGGTTGGACCTGACGAACGCGTTCGGGTCGGTCCCCCACGCGTCGATACACGAGGCCCTCAGACTGCACCGGGTGCCCGATAACACGCGAAAAATAGTAAGATCTTCATACACCGACGTTGCTACGCAGGTTCGGGCTGCCGACGGGCCCACAAGACCCATCAACATCCTTTCGGGGGTCCGGCAGGGCTGTCCGCTGAGTCCCATCATCTTTAACCTCGCCCTTGAGCCCGTGCTAAGGTCAATAGACGGGCTGGGGGTGGGGTATAGAGTTGGGACCCAAACGTTTAACAACCTAACCTACGCGGACGACACAGCCCTGATCGCGGACTCCCCGGAGGGAATGCGATCCCTCCTTGAGAGGGTGGAGGCTGCGGCCGGGAAGGTGGGACTCTCCTTCAACCCCCGTAAATGTGCCACATTACACCTCAAAGGCAGGGGGGGAGGAAGGGTCCGCCCGACCGTCTTCAGGCTCCAGGGAGAGGACTTGAGCCCGCTGGGGGACGGGGAGCGGTATGAGCACCTTGGCATCCCCACCGGATTCCAGGTGCGCCAGACCCCCATCGCGACGATCGAGGAGATGCTGTCCGACCTTCGGGCCGTGGACCGCTCGCGCCTAGCACCATGGCAGAAACTCGACGCCGTGGCAACTTTCATCCTGCCGCGGCTTGATTTCTGTCTCCGAGGAGCGGATGTAAAGAAGGGACCCCTCAAGGAGGCCGACCGGCTCTTCAAGAGAATGGCCAAGGGTTGGCTACATCTCCCTCAGAGGGCCAGCGCGGAGGTGGTCTTCCTCCCACCCAAACAGGGTGGGGGGGGACTCCTCCCGCTGAAAGACATGGCCGACGTCCTGACCATCACCCACGCATTTAAAATGCTAACTGCTGGGGATGAGGTGGTGAGGACTCTGGCTTGGCACCGTCTGAGGGAGACAGTCTCGGGGAGAATTGGTAGGCCTCCGAACGAGGAGGAGATCGCTCGATATCTGTCTGGCGACTTAGCCGGGGAGTTCGGGCGGCCTAACTCGTCAGGTCCGCCATCCGTATGGTCGAGGGCGCGGAAGGCTACGGCCTGGAGCAAGGACAAAATCGACGCAACGTGGCGATGGAGTGAGGCGCGCCGGGAGCTGGCGGTGGAGTGCCGGGGGGCCGGCGGCAGGCGGGTAATAATCCCGCCGGGAGCGCGGTCGCAGATAGTGGGCCGACTCAGAGCAGCGGTGACCTCATACTACCGAGGCACGCTGCTCAACAAGAGGGATCAGGGCAAGGTGTTCGAGGTAACGTCCCTCACATCCGTCTCAAACCACTTTATGAGGGACGGACGGAACACCCGCTTCGCCGACTGGCGCTTTATCCACCGCGCCCGGCTGGATGTGCTCCCGCTCAACGGGGCCATCCGATGGGGCGATGGAGACAAGCGCTGCCGGCGGTGCGGGGCTCCCCTTGAATCCTTGCCCCATGTGATCGGACACTGCGGCCCCCACGCGGCCGCCATCCAAAGGCGGCATAATAACATTCAAGACCGCCTGGCTGCCGCCTCCCATGCCCCTGGTATTGTGCGCGTCAACCAGCGCGTCGAGGGGGTCGACGAGGAGGTCGCGGGACTGAGACCTGACATATTCGTCAGGAATGACCAGAACCGCACGGCCGTCATCATCGACGTGGCCATTCCGTTCGAGAACCGAAAGGAAGCGTTCGAGGATGCGAGGAGGCGAAAATTGGAACATTATCGCCCCCTAGCGGAGAACCTCGTGCGGCAGGGCTACACGGTGATGGTGGACGCCTTCCTGGTCGGCGCACTCGGCGCGTGGGACCCGGCCAACGAGCGAGTCATCAGGCTCCTCAACATCAACCCGCAATACGCGGCGATGATGAGGAGGCTGATGATAAGCGACACGATTCGTTGGTCGCGGGATATATACGTCGAGCATGTGTCGGGGGTCCGCCAATACACAAACTAATGGCATAAACTACCTACATCCAACTGCGTACATACATACACGAACAGCAATGTACACACCAACACCGACACACACACGCAAAAACAAGGATGGCGGACCTCCCCACGTGCGTGGAGTACCCACCGGCAACACACACTCACACGACAGCGACGAAGCGACTGTGGCGCATCGCTGGCACATATATATATATATAAAGACAGATAAATGAAGGTTAAAAAATTATACATCAAAACTGTTTATACGGAGACTCGATCGAGGAGATCGAGGGAGATATTCGGATGAAATCCTGCGAGGCTAAGGGCCTGAACTGTAGAACAGGGGAAATTGTACCGGTCGCACCGGAAACCGCACTTACTTTGAATAAAGCGCTTTTTATCTGTTCTTATCAGCTTAATATCTGATACGCTCCCCATTGGGGAGCCAGAATATTAATCTGATTTTTGAAATTCGTCTGGACCCACGGGCTTGCTCGGGGCGGACACGGGTTGTACCGGCATTGCAGTGCCGCCGGTTTCAGCCCAATAAATTGACCAATCATAATTCCTAGGTACCTCTATTAACTATTTAATAGTTATTAATTATTAGATGACTCTAACGAAAGAGTCTCTAGTATTATTTAATGGTCATCCTACAGGGATTGGCATATAGAAATTATTAAGTACGAAGAGATGCGTAACTTCGCACTTTGCTCTCAGCACGTATCACTTCGCACTGCGTATATTCGTGGTATATGTATAAAGTGAGGAGTCGAATACACGCGCGAGAAAATTACTTCGCAATTTTGCTTCGCAAAATTGCTCGCAATTTTCTCGCGCGTGTATTCGACTCCTCACTTTATACATATACCACGAATATACGCAGTGCGAAGTGATACGTGCTGAGAGCAAAGTGCGAAGTTACGCATCTCTTCGTACTTAATAATTTCTATATGCCAATCCCTGTACGATGACCGTTAAACTATAATAGACACTCTTTATTTTGGAGTTATCTAATCATTTAGTCACTATTGATTAATTATGAGAAGGCGTACGTGTATCCTTGGTCTCAAATTACTTGTCGTGCAAATACCAGACACCGCAGATATATCTCTTTGAAAAGATAATCACACTGTACAGTTTACAGTATCACCAAAATTGTACCTCGAATGCTTTATGAATTTTCGCAGGTGATTCGACAAAATTGGAACTCGACGGTTTGCTGTACATCGGTGGAGTCGGCGTGCCCTTCGCACCTCTCACTGTTCCTCCCGTGCTTTGGAGCGGTGCTCTGAGACAAGGTTACGTCGGATGCATGAGAGACTTGGTAATCGATGGCCAGCCCGTAGATATAACGGGATATGCTCAGCAGCAAGATTCCGGTAAGCCGAGTAAAAAAAGAGCGAAAAAAATCAATAAAACCGTGTCAATTGATTGTACTCTTTTTATTAACAATTTCATCATTTGATGACTCGTTGACAAATGACCTCGCTTGTTTAACCGAGCCATCACAGTGGGTTCACTTCTGGAATGTACGCACTATATATATATACATGTATATTCGGATCGTTCCGTAGAGGCAACGGATGGAACGCCCGAAATCGGTCGCAAAAATGCAATATCAGCGCACAAAAATCATAAAATAAACAATATTTCGTGTTCAACATTGAATACTGATTGTTTAAAAACAATCTTTTAGAAAAAAAAAGAGGAAAAAATATTCGCTGCGGACAGGATTCGAACCTGTGCGGGCATAGCCCATCAGATTTCGAGTCTGACTCCTTAACCACTCGGACACCGCAGCTGTTGAAAGTTTTCTCCTACAAGAGCCACTTGAGCCCGAAGTCGATGTAACTTCGATCGGGCATAACATTTTCTCGTGGCACTTCGTATCCTTAAATAGGCCGTAAACAACCGTACTTTGAAATAACTAAACTAATTGAATTATAGACATACAAAAATAGAATCGTCAGAAAGCTGAAGTTTTACGTTCCATAGTTGCACAGTGATTATTTTAAAGACCAAAGTTCTTGTCTCAGAAATATTCCGTGATCTCACGTCACTTGACCTTGTAGATATAAGAGCACGGCTTATAGCCGCATAGACCGGCTAGGCCTGTACTCGACAAATCGTGCCTCGTCGTACCACGTAGGGGCGAGCGGGGCAAAATGGAACCTTCGAGCGAAATAGAACGTCGGGGCGAAATGGAACCTTCGGGCGAAATAGAACATCGGGGCAAAATGGAACCATCGGGCGAAATAGAACATCGGGGCAAAATGGAACCTTCGGGGCAAAATGGACCCCCAGGGTAAAATGGACTACTTTCATCAGATCGAGGGCACGGGTCCGTTTTGCCCCGCAATTCCGTTTAAGCATGCCCTCCCAATACATATTACGTTTTAATAAATTATGCGATACACATATTATTTGCTACAGATAAGAACGTGATTTTTGCAGGCGCAGTGAGACCGGCGTGTCACGCACAATCAGCCCATTGCCCCTCGCAGCCCTGCATGCACGGTGGTCATTGTCTCGAGGGTTGGAACAGATTTCACTGCGATTGCACGGCGACTCCCTTCACTGGACCCACGTGCGGCAAGGGTAAGGCGTCGGAACGGCGAATGCATCGTTTCGCAGATATTATACAGGATAAAATAAAATACGCTATCTAAAGATACAAAAACAATAGAGACGATACAACAAGGATGGACGCAATGCACGCTGCCTCGTTCCATGAAAAATGATGCTGAAGAATTTTTTTTTTCAAGAAACCGTATTGCGTATGATCGATATCGGTGAAAAAAAAATTCGAGGAAAAGGAATGGAGTTGAAGCAACGTGGACCACTATAACATATGTAGCCCACGACAGGGACGAGATACCGTGTCCCAATAAATAAAAACCCAAACCTTTATAAAAATTCGATTTAAGCTGTAACTCACGGCCTTGCAATAAAAAAAATATAAAAATATTAGAAAAGGCCGAAAAATGGATGTTAAAGAAAATTGACTTGTCAAAGCAGCGATATTATTTCGGGACGAACATGCTTATCGACGTCTCTTAAACGTTTTTTGCAATCCTGAAACAGATGCCTCGACGTTACACCTCAACGGGAGCCAACAAATGACTGCACTGATGCCCGAGGAATCGAGAACGCAGGCAGAAGAGATATCGATAAGGTTTAAGACTACGAGACCCAAGGGTCTTCTTGTGGCGACGAGCCTAGAGAACAGTTCGGACAGATTGCAGATATCGCTGGAGAAAGGAACAGCGAAAATGCGGATTCACATAGGAGATCGGGAGAAGGTTAGTAGTTCGATTAAACTATACTTTCATATTTTGTATATTACGTGGTATGTGTTGTTGCGGCTCACTCGCTTTGCGCGCTCGCAACCATGGTTACTCACAGACACTCACAAACACTCCGAGACCACTCCAGACACTCACAGGCACTTACAAACACTCTCACAGAAACTCGTACTCATACATCAATAAGGACATAAGTCAATTGAATGGACTTAGTACAATAAGGGCATAAGTCCATTAAGCGGGGCTTAGAATAATTCGGGCGTATGTCCTCTAATAGGGCCAAAATAATAAGGGCTTAAGTCCTCCTGTCAAATCTTGACATGGCGTCGATGGCGAGGTATATTTTATATTTTATATTTTATATTTTATATTTTATATTTTATATTTTATATTTTATATTTTATATTTTATATTTTATATTTTATATTTTATATTTTATATTTTATATTTTATATTTTATATTTTATATTTTATATTTTATATTTTATATTTTATATTTTATATTTTATATTTTATATTTTATATTTTATATTTTATATTTCCTTGACAACGCAACCTTGAAGGTCTTGGAGACGTACAAAAGCACTTTGGGAGGGTGGGAAGCAAGCGCCGAGTGTCGCGTTAAAATCGCGACGGTGCGTTGCGCAGGACAACCTTGGTCTCTCCGCAAGAATCCTTGGAGAGGTTAGCGGCGCTCTGGAGAGCTCTCCCTTCGGGGAGGGTCTCGTAACTTATGAATCAGCACTTTGTTTGAGGGGCGCTACGCTCGCGCGGCCCTGTACTTCGCGGGGGATAAACGGCTCCGTGTATGCGACAGTACGACCGAGCCGTCGAGGGCTTCGACGAAGAATCATAAAAAAAGGTACGAGGGGAATCTCAGAGTCGCAGGGGCCAAAGCTCACCGCCGCAAGCGCAGTCTCTCCATCTTTAAAGATGAGACTTACCGTCGGCTGTTCCCCCTCATCCCCGAGAATTTCCGAACTCGAGAACGGAGAGCCTCGGCTCTAACGAAGCGAGGAGGGTGGTTTATTTGCAAACGCCAGCTCTCCCGGCGTAAACTCTCCGCTCTGTGTACCTGTTAACCCGCCCGAAGTACGGGCAGATGACGGTCTTCGCACCCGCAAATCCGCCGGTTCCTCTCAAAGCGCACAATGGCAAGGTACATACAAGAATACCCGTCGCGGTTCTGAGGAACGAAATAAAAAGAGTAAAACGGGGTAGGCTGCGAAATGAAAGAGCGACGTAATCCCATAATTCCCCTTAAAAACCGAGTTAAAGTGCACCTTATTTACTGTAAACAGAAGATTAAAGGTTGTCACGCATTTTTATTCGAGAAAAATAAAAAACATTTGTGCCCCTCGTCGTGTATCAGAGAGCGGGGCAAAATGGATCTATCGCGTTTTCGGTGGAAATTTGAATGAAGGTCCATTTTGCCCCGCCCTCCTTCGATCCAAATAATACTCTTCCAACCTGCGTTTCGTAACGAAGCCGGGCAGATTAAGTAATATTTTCCATCCGGAATACACGATGCGCTATTGGGCGCGTTACGACGATAATCAATTATTCGACACATCGTCGTCGGATTGCTGCAACAGCCGAATTAAGCCATTATGCGGAAACAATGATCCATGGGCTCTGTGTTTTCCCTCGCGCAAGAGACAAGTTCTCTACCGCAAATAATCCCTCGTTCTCGATACTACTTCGCTTCTATCCTTCGCCGGAATATCGTAAACTATGTGCGCGCTTGCAGCTTCCCTACGACTTCCAATTCGCGGTAGGGTCGAGCGACTAATTTCCCTGCTTCCCTGTTTCCGCTCTCAAGCGGAACCGTGCCACCAGTTTGCCATCTCGTAATGCACACTGATATTGCCGTGAAGTCCTCGTACAACTCCCCGGAGCGCTCGCTAATTTCCTCCGTTTCAATCTCGGTGGCGGGCCAAGTACAGTTGGACGCGGAGAAACGCAACCTTCGTTTGTCCGATAATTTTGGGAGTCGAATTATTAATACTGCAATACGGTGTCCGACGATTAGTCACGATAGTACAGTTCCGTGCAGTGACTTAGCAGCGCAGAAACACTCACGCATTCTCACTGATTAGAAATCGCCAACTGTTCGGGGCTGAGTGGGGAAATACCGGTCAGTGGCAGCAATAGCGGCCGAGCTCATTTTAAAGAATCGAACAACGGTGTCGAGCACGGTCTTGACTCATCTCGTTGCCAATTTCATCGTTTCAGCCGGAGTAGAAAAGTTTCTAAGCGCGATTTATAGATCTTGTCTATTTTTCATACCAGAATTTTCACACTTTGGGCAATAGATGTTTTTTGTAGATAACGTAGGGAAGAGCGGGGCAAAATAGAACAGTGGGGCAAAACGGGACAGCGGAGGTAAAACTCAATTTTCCAATAATTTTTGAATGTCTCATATTGTCCCAACGATGAATCCGTATCTTCAACACCGTTTTGCCCCACTTACCATCACCGCCACCATCAAAAAGTTATTGGAAAATTAAGTTTTGTCCCATTATTCCGTTTTGCCCCGCACTCCCCTATTTTCGCATATAATTTAGGTAGTATAAATTAAATTAATCAAATTAATTAAATTAATTCATTTAATTCGTTTAATTCATTTAATTAATTTAATTAAATGAATAATAGTTACTCGCCAAAAATCTTATATCGTGAAATGCTAGTATTTGCTGCGTGATATCCCAAGTGAAATAATAGTGAAACTACGTGTTCAGGCAATGTTCGTTAAATATCCAAAACTTGTTTTGTTACCGGATATACACAATCTACTCGCAAAATTTAATATGACGATGATAAACGCGTTTGAATAGCTCAAACTTAAGATCGATCGAGTCTCATAATGTCGCGCCGTGTGAGAAGACAACGGCAGGAGCTTCGGGGAGAATTTGAGGGTGCAGAGCCGGTGACGGTGAAACGAGTATAAGCAGCTCGTCTCGAGCCTCTCTCGGTGCGACGATACATGCAGCCAGCAAGTGCCTCGAAAATTCAAGCGATGCTTATGGGAAATAATGTATGCTCGAGGTAACGACCGTTCGGCTGGCCGAACGGCAGCAACGTCGCGTGTAGGACGTTACATAGCATTGGCTTTACACATGCAACGGCTCGAGGGCCATAGAGGCTCGTGTGTACGTGAATCAAGAATGTATGCACGTAGACCCTCAATCCTCTTATAATACCGCTTTTCCTCCCTGCGGCTTGGCGATGCGACGCTAAAATGGAGAAGAGCGGATCAACGTACGAGGGACAACGATCAACGTACGAAGAGATTGCACGCTGTTGATGATAGGAGCTTGTCCTATTTGTTGTTATACTTCCGGCCTGTCGCACAATGTTTATAGAAAGCTTCGAGGGCTGCAATGCCAATGGCTCTAATAACTATTCCATTATTATAGTATTCTGTGCGACTCGGTGAGTTGTAAACCATAGGGGAGACTGGTGCAAAATGGCACAGCGAGGCAAAACGGGACAGTGAGGGCAAAACTCAATTTTCTAATAATTTTTGGATGCTCCATTTTGTCCCAACGATACATCCGGATCTTCAAAACCCGTTTTGCCCCACGTACTACCATCGCCACCATCCAAAAGTTATTGGAAAGTTGCGTTTTGTCTCATTATCCCGTTTTGCCCCGGTGTGCCATTTTGCCCCGCTCTCCCCTAATGTGGTGCACAACAGCGCTGTGCACTATCGCTGTTGGCAAAAAACTCATTTTTCTGGTCGAAAAATGAGTTCTTCACTTCCGGTCCAGAATACCGGAAATTTGTAACTTCCGGTCCGAACGTCATGCCGAAAATACGTCACTTCCGGTTTGAAAAAGCTCATGTTTCAACCAGAAGTGCCGTCATATCGGAAATGAGGTTCGAAAGTGTCATTTTTCGACCAAAAGTTACGTTGTTGTCTGGCAGAGTTTTGAGTTCGGTGTAGATGTTAATATATCATAAAAGTGTCGTCGGAATTCCGATCCGATGCTTCGATTCCGAGAAAATCGAGAAGCAAGAATCGACTTCCGGCATTTTGGAGTAGGTATACTTGGTAGCGTCGCACTCAACTCGCTTAAAAACCTTTTTTTTAAGGACTTGGCGTCGAGACGCTATCGCGTCTCTTGATATGCGCCACCGTTCGTTTTTTTTTTTTTTTTTTGTCGAATCAGTACAACGATCCGTGCGAAATGTACTAAGTACTTGCGGGAGGACTTTTATGGAAAGACATTTCTTCGAGCGAAAGTAACTAGCGGAGACTAGTGGAGAGCTATAGGTGATGAAATCAAGCAAAAGGATAACGTAAAATTTTCTTGGAAATGTTAACGGAGCTCTGGCCTCGTATCTGGCATCGGGCGAAGAGAAGTAAACGACCATGAGCGTATATTATAAAAATATACTTTATTCTATGTACTATTTGCTTGGCCGTTAAAAAATGTTTTCTCCGTTTCTTTGTCGGTGGGTAGCGAGACAGATGAAAGCCCTTGGGGGGTCTTATAGTATTTGAATTCTTTCAAGGCATAATTGCCTCGCTTCCGTGGAACGGGCTCCGCCCGCATCTTCGATGAGTAATGGAATTTAAAAAAGCTCTTTAGCTTGACCGATTTAGCACTGCATAATAACGATTCCGAACTTTTATTCAAGCACCGCTATTGAGGGGGAGGGGGGGGGCAATCGAAGGGTACCTCCGCGACTGTAATATCCATCTCTGCGATTGAACTTTTATGTGATTTCTGGGGCACCGAACACCATAGTCGGAGAACCGATTTTTCGATCACGAAAATATTTCAAATACTGCAAGCGATGGTGTCAGGGAAATTTTTTTTTATCCATTTGGGCGTCGAAGCTGTCTGTTTTTTTAATCAGAACCAATGCAGCTCTTTGCGGAATTCGAGGTTCACGAGATTCGTATTGGTGAAATTTGGCGCAAGACTTATTTTTTCGTGACCCGCGAGTGATTGGCAAATGTAACAGGTTTTCGACCGCTATAAAAATGTTACGCTAATGAATTAATTGAATGCAAACAAACGTTGTGAAAGTCCCCACGCGGGAAATTTTCACGTCGTCATGCCTCGTAAATGCGCAATCGAACCCTCGACAGGCGATTGGATTTTGTAGCAATAAAAATGAGTCAGCGAGTCGCGAGCGTGACGATCTCCATTAACGATTCCCCGATTCGCCTTTGAAAAGCGTTTGTCAATTCGGGAGCGCCCGGAAATTTCCGTGCACTCCCGCATCGCTGAATGCAGGGGAGAGCGGGCCAAAAAGGTACCCCGGGGGCAAAACAGACCATTTTTACGAACTCTTCGCTGGACAAAAAACCTCGTCACGAATGCAGAACACTCGTCCGTTTTGCACCGGTGTTCCATTTTGCCCCGCTCTCTCCTTCTCCGTCTCTTATCTCTCCCCATAATTCGCAATGAGGGAGGGTCGCGTTAACAAAATAGTAAACAAACAAGTGCATACCCACTCGGCGATCTACGATTTCGTACGCAAAATTAATCGGATTTACACTAGCTTTATTGGCAGTATGAACGGGAGTCGAGAGATATAGAATCCAGTGAAATTTTGTGACAATTCGATAGTCGCGTCGGCCAGCATTATATCACAGCTCGATCATTCGGCGACAGCAGCAACGCTGGTGACATGGCATCAGCAGACGCCACACCTGATCAAGGCACTCATACGGACACGCGCGTGCAGACACCGTACGATCCGATGAAATTTCGTTTCGTCTATATTTGCCCTCCGTCGTGTCAAGCCCAACGATTCGCTTCGACGCTGGCTCGTTGGGGCTAACTGCACCAATACATACACCCGCCTGCAGAAAACATATATGTATATATATCGTATATACGTATGTGTGTACATACCATAGTTATCCTGGCCCCCCGGCCTATGGCCCAGGATTCGTAGCAGTTCGCGCAATAAGAATCAAGTCGAGCGTTGCGGCATCTATTTGCTCGGGAAGCCCCTGGTAAATACGATCGAAATTAATCCTGCCGGGTGGTCTACACCGATGCATCACGTAGCCGAGGATCTATCGTAACCATTTTCGAGGAAATCGCTAGTCGTGCATTTACGAATCCGATGCCGCCATCGCATTTCTTTAACTTTCTTGATTTTATATTAAATTCAATTAATTACCGTATCTAATTATTAATTTGTTTATTTACCCAATTTTCTTCTATGAACAATGATAATAATTAATAATTATTATTATTATAAAAATACTGTAATAATAATAATAATAAATCATTTATTTATTTATCTATTTATGTTTTTTTCAGATTCTACTTACTGGTCAAGGCCTCAACGACGACACGTGGCACACTCTGAAGTTTTCGAGAAGGGCAACGAATCTAAAATTCCAAGTCGACGAGGAGCCGACAGTCATAGGTAGAGTGATAATAATTGCTCGGATTCAATATTGCGTCACGCCACAGTTCGAATTTGTTATCTGATTGCGCGACTCGATGGGCGATTGAAAGTGAGGAAAGAGACTTTGGAAGCAAACGTAACGAGCTTATCTCTTTGACCTCCGATAGCGTTCGGGAAACGAATTTTATAACGACGAGAATATACGAAGCGTTGCTCTAATATCCATTTCTGTGAAACTCCTTTGGCCAGAGAGACCAGCGGACCACTATGATCCCGCTTGTTGGTGTTTTCTTTTTTTTTTCCCCGCAACGGAGAGTGACCGATGTCGCGATAAATGTAGAGATTCGTTCGGGCAAACACGAAACGAGAAAATTTGCAAGTATGTGTGTGCCCCATGCGGCAAAGCGTCGGACGAGAGCGTGTGCTTTCCAAGTTGGGGTTTTAGCATATTTATTAGGGACGCTCGCTTCACGGCCAAATCTCTCTTGTTGAGCTCGTTTCGTTGAGTCGGCCGTGCACGGACCGCGACAGGAACCTCCATCATCCCCGCAGGATTTAAAGGGCCCTCTCTCGTTTCCCGTTGCACGGAGATGGCGAACGGGAAAATACGATGTTATCGAAACTCAAGCTCCTCCCGTTTCTGCGGGATTCTAAATATACGCTGTATCCAAATTTATCGCAGCACATGAGCCAGACTTGACACGCGGTGTATAAATCACGAATAACAAATCGCAAAATAAGGCGTTAATAAATCAGCGTTAATTACCATCGAAGAAAATTGCGAACGCCGCTGAGTTATCGTTTCGATCGAATGCCCCTCGGTATTCGCCGTGGTGCAAAACGGGGCAAAATGGGGCACCAATAAAAATTCTGAAAAATTCATCGAAACACTGAAGAGCATGTCGGAAAATGGAGTCTTTAAAGTGGGAATGATACCATTCGAATCGGGTCGAGTTAATGAATGCCATTTCTCGTGGTCGGGGCGAGGTTGGGACGTACTTAGGAACTGCTATTTTTCTCGCTTGCTCGGAATAATCATTAAGGATTTCATTACTTTCATTACATGCAGGAAAAAAAAAGTCGTTGCGAGAGCAAGGATTTCGTTACCGTAACTAATTTACCCACCCCTTGTTGCTACAGCAATTTTTCTTAGCCGTTGCAGCAAATATTTTTGCCTTCGCAAAAATACATTATTAACGATCTACACTTTGTCAGAGAAACAGAACCATTTTTCTCCGTGTAGGCCTTTACTTCTCAGCTGCTCCGTTTTGCTCCGTTCTCCCCTGCCGCGTTATAAGTGGTAGAAGCCTGGAAGGTGAGATGGTTGAGGTGCGGAAGAGATGCGATATAAAAAACGCATATCCCTACTTCATGCCCTCCCCTCCCCCCCCCCCCGCGAGCGAGGTTAATTAATTGCGGCGAATCTGCGGTAATTAATTACCCAATTAAACGAAGAGATTAGATGATTAAGGGCATCGGCGTGCCGGAGAGTTGGTAAGGATGTCGCTATACTCGGTGTGCCGAGAACTCTCTCGGCTGTATCGGGCAAACGGGCCAGAGAATGGTGGGGTCCCCTCAAGAGATATTCACGAACGAACGCGCACGCCGATGCAACGGTTCCGCGATTCGTAAGTGGATACACATAACAGCGTATCTGTGCACGATAGGGAATGGGTACGGCTGAGTTTCAGGTAACTCTGCCGAGTCGACACCCCCTGTACAGTGCAGCTGCACGAGTGTTGAGATCCGCGCACTTGCACTCTCGTGCGTGCATTGCTGTGCACGCGCTCCGCGGATCTCTCTCGCATTCGTTCGCGAAATTCTCGCGGCGCCTCGGCCTCTGTTCTCGTCGTTGCTGCTCCTGCACTGCTGCTGCAGTCTCAGCTTTTTTCTTTCTCAATTTCCCCCGCTATCTCCCGACTACTCTTACGCTACGAGAAAAGGCGAGTTCAACTCCCGAGCCGCGATCTCAGGCCACCCCGAGCAATTAACGAGCCGGAAGAGTTCACCCTCGAATTATCCCTGCCGGATTTTACCACGTTTAGCAAGTTTTGTTTGATAAGTAAATTATGGTGCAAGAAAAAAAACGAGAAAATTATTTGTTACATAAAAGTATTACAAAAAATGTCATTCATAAAATACGGTTCCGATCGTTGACTATAAATGAGAGTTTAACTTCTTATGTACGTCAGTGCCTACTCGTACAGGTGTACTATCGCCTTTTATTTTTTTATTTTTCGATGTTCGTATGTCTGTCCCTTACTACGATTTGTTATCCTTGACTCAATAAAACGTTTCCTTATTTTTGCTACGATTTCTTCAAATATCAAAAAAATGATTATTTTAGAGCAATCTAATATGTATTAGCATCAATTTCTTCGGGTGTCGGTGAGGACGGGGCAAAAAGTGCCATTTGTACCAATTCCTCGCGGAGCCGTGAAAAAAGTCTTATTCGATCTGGAGAACTTGGGTCCGTTTTGCCCCAAGATTCCCGCTCGGCTGTCCCCCCATTTCCTCCCCCTGAATTTATAAATATATTCCACAGCTAGCGTTTCGAACTATCAGGGCCAAAGTAGTTCCCGATGGGGCTTGATCGAGACTCGGGACATTCGGAGCGTATTAACCCGCCGTCGACCTCTTAATCGTCGAGGCGGAACTCGCGGTGTCTGCAGAATAGCACCGACACAGGGAACCGGAAGCGCCAGAGCTGGCGCTGTAGAACCATCGAAGCGACGGGCATTCTCTCGCTCTCTCCGCCTCCTCCCGAAGACACGCCTATAGCACGAAAACCCCGCGCAGCAATATCGTATTTCAAAATCCCTATTTAGCATAAATATCCGACAACCGAGGAAGGCGAGCAAGGCAATGGCCGGGACACAGTGCAAGCAGCGCCAACGGCAAATGGGAGAGTCAGGACCTTAGTGTACACTCGAGTTTTCTTCGTACTCCGTGAAATATTGTCCCTATATCGCACTGCACCAAACCCCTAAACCCCCCCCCCCCCCTCCCCCTCCTCGCCCCATTTTCCGCGCCTCTTCTCTCGTCGCACCAACTCCTACATTTTTCCCATAGATTTCCGTGTAGTCTCCGTAGCAGAGGCGGTCATCCATATTCCCGGTTCAGCCCAAGCCGCACAGTCATTGGCACGAGGCAGTGATCGGTCTTCATAGATCCTTTAACGCATGGCCTGCGATATACACAAATTTATAGATCGAAATAAATGTAAGATTGCGCCAACAGGCCGTATCGCAAATTTATCATGTTTCTGTGAGCAATTTCGGAAGCGAATGTCCACGATTCTATTGCAGTAATTCGGACGCTTGTCGATGCACGCTTAAAATTTTTGACCTAATAATAAGAATTCAAACGTCAGGATTCGATGTCAAAATAACTATAATTGTAATTACAAATTTTTAACCGGCTGTTCTTTGGTCCTGTCGAAAACTGTTTTCCGGCAGTTTCGGCGTCTTATCTGACTGTCGTCTCCGTTTAATTTTTTTTTACCGATTTCGATCGTGTCGGTATATGGAACTTTGGGAATAATGACAATGTGAGCCAACTACGAATAAAAATCACAGGCTGAAGGCTATTTACAATCGGGCGCGTTAGTGGAGCGATAGGGCACATTGTGCAAGTTTTCGCTTTTTCTTAAGGACATGTGAAACGACTCAGTCGGTAACCAAAATCTGTAATGAATGCGATTCAGAGACCATAGACTTTTCGGGAAAAAGAAAAGCATTAGCGGATGCACAGTTTAATACCGTGTCCGATGATGCTTCCGATTTATCCGAAACGTCAACGGGTTTTAAATGGCATTGATTCGAAAAATACATCTAGGGGAGACCGGGGCAAAATGGCACAGCAGGGCAAAACGGGACAGTGAGAGCAAAACTCAATTCTCCAATAATTTTTGGATGCCCAATGTTGTCCTAACGATACATCCGGATTTTTAAACCCGTTTTGCCCCACGTACCACCATCGCCACCATTTCAAAGTTATTGGAGAATTGCGTTTTGTCTCATTATCCCGTTTTGCCCCGGTGTGCCATTTTGCCCCGCTCTCCCCTATCTCTCTCGCACTCAAGTCACGTGGTACATCTTTCACACGGCCTTAAGTGGAGTGTTCTCTTCCCTTTAAGGAGTATTCTCTATTTTGTCTTGCACATCATAATTAGACCTACCCCGATATAGAATGTCCAGATTCTATGCAGTGGTGTCCATTTTTTCCGAAGTGGAGGCAGAGATAAGGATGATTACATAAAAAAAAAGATGTGCGAAAACGGAAAAATAATTGATGGGATTGATTAATCGATCGAACATGCAGAGAGCCGTTCGGGCCCATCACGCATTATCGCGGAGAATCTCGAAGAGCCTCCGGCTGTAATCAATTTGGTATGGAGATTTATCCGTCGATAGAGGATTGCCGCTCACGAGGTGAGCAAGATAAACCGCTCGAGCTTTCCCTGCTCTTTATTCTCCACCCCATCCTTGTGAACCGTCTCGGTCTACCAAGATTTATGTCACACTCGGGCTCACAAAAGCACGATGATATAGATACGCCATGGACAAGGGTGGAGCGCACCAAATTTCAATTCAATTTTTTTGTCCCCGAGAATTTAAATGATATTCGGCCTTCAACTCTGAGATAACGAACCTGAACAAAAAGTTGCATAGGAGAAAAAATAAATTAAAATAAATTTTAAAAAATGGTATCACCTTTTCTTTCGCTGAAAGTAATTGGAACCTTCAGAGTCATTCGTTGGGTTTCATAATAAAAAATAATAGTACAAAAAAACGAAAAATCTTAACAACGTTCGTACCCGAGTAAACTCCGAGACTATGACCTGCATAATAATGTGCACAGGAAGCTAAAAAAAACCGTAGAAAAATGGTATTCCACTATGCTGAAATACAGGAGGTGCTGTTTCACTGTAAAGTGTCCAATAGCTTGTAAACCCTCCCCGTAAGCGATGCATAGTTCGTGTACAGGAATGTAAAGAGAGAACGAAGTAAAGAGGGGTGAATGGAGGGCCGAGTGTACTCAGTCAACACGGTATCCGGCACGAGTTTTGCCTCCTCTATGACCAATAAACCGATAGGAGCCGGTTCGAGTATACGGGCACTCAAAATTAGTTTTATCTTTCTAGTATACAGTTATCCATAATCAATGTATAAATAATATTGAATGAATATACCAGGAATATCTATTATATAGATGGTCGATCTATGTCCGAGGGGGTGGCTTCTTGGGCATAAGTTCTCGACGATAGATTCTCCACGATAATCTTCGCCGAAGATTCTCGATCATGTCATTTCGGAAGTATTCAGATACTTCGTATATGCGATCGACAATAATTTTTGCAATGGTTAATATTGATTCTAAACATCTTTTGAGATTCACTTCAGTTGTCCGCAAATGGTCCCTACGTCGTTTTATCTAAATACAAATAATTATCATCAAAATATTTTTAAAAATCGTTATTTCGATGTAAATTCTGCTCGTTTGTGTAATGACTCCAACGGCATTAATTACGATTTTGACAGATTCAATATCGTCATTAGTAACACGTGCTGTGCGATATCCATTGTGTGGTAAAGCGGTGTGAGATATCAACGGGCAATTACAGGGGCCTAATTAGCAAAGGTTATATAGCTGTCGAACATCCTATAGGGTAAACGTTGTGAATACGGTACACCCTGGTTAGCACGCGGATCAATTATACATGCATCGGGCCATATTGTTCACTTTTATCCTATGCACGAATACAGAGCCGCGAAATCGCGTCCATTCATCAACGTTTGTCTGGTCAAAATATTTTTTTCTGCAACGCAACAGGGGAGATCGGGGCAAAATGGCACACCGGGATAAAACGGGATAACGAGACAAAATGCAATTCTCCAATGAATTTGGGATGATTGCGGTGATGGTAAGTGGGGCAAAACGGGTTTGGAAATCCGGGTGTATCGTTGGCACAAAATGGGGCATCCAAAAATTATTGGAAAATTGAGTTTTGCCCTCACTGTCCCGTTTTCCTCCGCTGTGCCATTTTGCCCCGGTTTCCCCTACCGCTAAGCAACTCTACTAGAACTCTACTAGTCAGCCTTTCAATCGTCGGCCCTAAAACTGTACAGGTCGGACATAAGTCAAGCCCTCTCGATTGCGTTAGTTCTTCCTTCGCAACGAAATAATTTGCTCGGGGCAGTCGGCGATTCATTGCCAGTACCGCCGAGCGACAAAACGCCCGTTGGAGGCCGCCGTGCAGTTTCCACGGTTAATCGGGCAACAGAATTAATTCTCGCACGGTACGGCGACCCTCGTGGCTTGGACAAAACGTGGTGGCCCACACCCTGGTCCGACCGTCCGACGGTACCCAATATCGATAACATAATCGATTCTCCCTCGGTTTGCCAATCACCGCGTATATAGCGCGGTCGCCGCCTATACACTGCAGCTTTGCCGTTCCTCGTCTCGATTCTCGGTAAGCCTTCAACCGCTTCGTACACTCACCCCTTTCTGCTCTACAGTTGCCTGTTATATCGGTATACAGTAAGGGGCAGAGGAGAGCGGGGCAAAACGAAACTCCGGGGCAAGACGGACTGTTTCAACGACACACAGAGAAAAAAAATCTATTGAGTCAACAAAATGTGCGCTTACGGGTGGCGAAAAAAATGTTTGGTTGATCGAAAGGAATACCTCGTTGATCGAACTAACAGGCCGTCGAATCAAATGTTTCTTTATTTCCTACGACAATTATTTCGTTCGATCAACCAAAAATTTATTTCGCCACCCGCAAGCGCTCATTTTGTTGACTCAATCGATTTTTTTTCTCAGTGCATCTTTCGCGACACATGAAAAAAAAATGCTCGTCTCGCATAGAGCACGGGGGTGCGTGTGACCCCCAATTCCGTTTTGCCCCGCTCCGCGCTCCGCTCTGTAGATCGACTCTAATCTAAAGAAAATAAATTAAATTCGTAATAGTTATTCTGAGCATACGAAAAAAACTGCAATAAGGGGCAAAATGGGATCTCGCCACGACCACGAGACCTACATTTTTTTTATTCTTTTTGATTTAAAAGTTATTCCACCACAACGAGACCTACAATTTTTTTATTCGGATTGATTTAAAAGTTATCTCATTTGTTTCCTATTTGTCCCATTGTGCCCCGTATACATTGCATCCAGAGACCTCATTTTACCCCGGTCTTCTCGACTGTTTGAATGAAATTTTTTGATATGCCATTTTGCCCCTGTCTCCTCAATACACCGTCAAATATCGTTCTCGACTATTCGTCGATGTTGCGTAATAGCCTGTACAGTTCTCCTGCGAAAACCCTATAAACAGGGATGACCGACGGTTCCGCCAATATTGAAGATATGTAGGCAATACCCTAAATTGCTAAATCGGCTTTTCTCCATTACACAATAATAATCCTCTCTACGGTATTGTTGAAGGTTCGCCAATGCATTCTCGATTAAATATTACCTTTAATATTTCTCGTTTCCTATAATATCCGTTTGCTTTATAATACTCGCGCAGTTTGTGAGGCAAGACCCCCCCCCCCCCCCCCCCCGCCTGAGTTGAACACGGTAGATGACAAATGTTATTAATTTTTTTCTAAGTGTGGTGAAGTTTTTCGCGGAAATCAGAAATGTGCCTTTTGCCAAAAACATTTAAGAACCTTGAAAAAATGGATTACAGTTTCTGTTACCAGCCGAGTTCGTTTCGCGTCGGCTTAATCTGCGAGGCAAACAAGTTTTCCATTGATAAGGACCACTGACTCTGACGAGAGGCTTACGCCCTCTCCGTCGAACGATCGGTCAGTCGAGCGTTGGCAAACACGCTAACTCAAAGTCGGGCTCTGAATTGACAGTAGCAGCTATACAGGCGAGTGAATGGGCCGATCGGCGTTGACGATGTATCTTCCGTCGGTGATCTGCGTAAAAGGCGCCTTGCCTTGACTACAGTCCGCTTGATGGCCAACGGGGGTCATTTGCGGGCCAATCAAACGAGGTTTAATTGGCGTCAAAGTCGTCGATCGTGCGACACCGGCCATGATGGTCAAGTCGTCAGGGCAAAGACGATGAAGAGGCTCTCCGCGAGAGCCTCTCGAGTGTGAGGCGACATGTAGGATAGACCGGGGCAAAACGGGGACGCTGAGCAATAAAACCTGCTACAACGATACCGAAAGCATAGATCCATTGTTTTTCACATCAAAGTTGTATTGGCAACGGTTTTGAAAGGATATTAAAAAAAAAAAAAAAAAAAACCATCTGGGGCAAAGCGGGGTACCCTTCGATTTGACTTGCGGCAACTTTTGTTAGCTTCATTATTATCCTAATTTGCTCCACGTCGATATGACATTTTATGTCCCCATCCTGCCCCATGTTCCCGTTTTGCCCCGGTTTTCCCTATAGATGTGTCATATAGGAGAGAGCGGGGCAAAGAGAAACGCGGGGCAAAATGGACCGGTGTACTTAATTCGAGATAAGACTTTATTTTTATATCCCGTGAAAAATTGTTGCCAATGATCCATTTGCCTCGAGGGTCCGTTCCGCCACCCCCACATTGCAGACGTTGTCAGCACTGAAAAAATGTACTGGAAAAAAAAAATAAAAATCTGATTGATTTGCAATATAAATTAATTTTATGCAATATAATTTTGATGAAAATAATATTAATAATGATAATAATCATTGTCTTTTGTTCAAAGCCGAATCACAATTGGGCAAGCAAAGTATTCTGGAATTCCGAACGCTCCACGTGGGCGGTTATCTGCACAACGGCGAGAACATCCCACACTTCGTCGGCCAGTTGCAACAGATGTGGTTCAACGGGCATCCTTACCTCGAGATAGCGAGAAGCGCGGGTTCGCACCAAGGACCTCATCAGGGTGTAACCCCCATAATAAGGGTTACAGGAAAATTTGGAAAGAGAAATCATCCGGTCCATCATCCGGTCACGTTCACGTCCAAGCATACATTTGTCGGTCTGCCCGTTCTCAAGGCTTACGTCGAGACGAATGTTTATTTTCAGGTGAATCACACTACCAGCCAATAAGTTATTTCTCCTCAATATTATAAAAATAAATAAAAATAAATATCCACCGTACGAAAAAAACGAGAATTTAAAAAAATGCTAACGTTCTAAAAACAGTTCTGTACTGTCAATTTTTCCGCCATGTGTTATGTTTGCATGCCGATCTTTTAAATGTTCGATTATACTCCGCCGGTGACCTGTGTACAGCGAAAGGGTGATAGTTTCGTTCGCGATGATGCTGCGCGCGCGCACAGTAAAAAAAAGTTTGTACTTTTTACAACACCTTATTGTCCATAAACGTCTACAATTTTTTATTTGTTAATTTTCTAGTTTTACAAACAAATATACAAACTAAATTTGTGAATGGCATGGGAAATAAAAGGACAGGTTCGTATATTCAAATAAGTGACAAACGAGTTTGTCACTTATTTAAGAAAATTATTGTTACGAAATTTCGTATTCAGATTTAACGAAATTATTTTTTACTGTGCGTTTTCTTGAACCGGAGCAACTGCGCATGCGCATTTCGCATTCGCCGCAATTCCATGCCGATCGTTTACCGTGTCAGCCTCGTTTCTGAGATTAGTCGAAATGATAACGAGAATGCGAGAGGTTCCCTTTCTTCCGCGGGTCATCGGGTTCGCGTTTAATTTCAGATATGACCGCGAAACTCTCGTCGGATGACTCGTTACGCGAGGTTTTGCGGAACCGATGTTCGTATACATGAATCGGTAGTTTGAGACTAGCTCCGTTTGCCCGGCCCGTATTGCCCGTAATGCGTTTAACGACAATATACACCCGACGAGCGGGTTATCACCGGTCCGCCCGCGCCCCGAACATATCTTTGTGATGTACGCGCACACCGGACGTAACCGGACTTTCTTGCTGTACACACAGATCTATAGATCCATCCTCCAGCGCTCTCGCCTGCACTGCATTTGAAACCGATCCCGTGTAACTGCCCGTGCCGCGATTCGTTGCCAGCTCGTTAAAACGGGACGAGAAACGCTAAAGGGAGCACCGTGTATAGCTGCTATAACGAAACAATACACCATCGGGTATAAACCTTTAACGCCTTTTATACAAGCGTCCGGACGAAGTTATTTTCTAGCTACAAAAAAAAAAAAAAAATTGAAATTTTCATATCGCTTCCTCATAAAGTTGAAAATTGAAATTTTTATATCCCTTCCTCATCAAAGTTAGAAGTTGAAATTTTCATATCGCTTTCTCATAAGGTTCCTTTATTCGCGAAGCTTCTTTTATGAGGAAGCATTGTCTGTATTTTTGGCTTCCTCATAGAGGAAGCCACAAGAACTACTACGACTTCAATTGTATTGACTAAATTTTTATCGTTGTTCACAGTTCAAGACCAGAGAAGCAAATGGATTAATTCTCTACAACGCCGGGCGGGAGCGCGATTTCGTCGCGGTGGAGCTGGTTAATGGACACGTGCATTATCTATTCGATTTGGGTGACGGTCCCGTCCAGATAAGGGACAGCTCGAGATCGCGCTTGAACGACGGAAAATGGCACGCAGTTAGCATCGGTAGACCGGCACCGAAGAGGCACACGCTCGCCGTCGACGATCACGTGACTGCCATGACCAGTCAGGGCAGCAACGAAAATCTCGATCTCGATGGCATATTGTATATAGGTACGGCAGACGGATTTATCGACGCGTTCGTAACAACAATTACACGCAATTGTTTAATCCTGACGAAAAAATTGCCCTCGACGATTGAGTGCAGTTAATACTGTACAGTCAAAGCTCACGTACGCGCCGCATTCCATGCTGAATACGGATCGATTAACCGGCCGAACGAACGGACGGACCGATTGCGGTTTTCCTTTCGCTCAAGAGGTACTCGTGTCACGGAAGCTGGGGCGGGACTTCGATTGCCACCACCGGAAAACGGGATATATCGTCGTACGGTTGAATTGTCAAGGGTCTTGCAGTGGCTATGTCGAACACTCTGGTGTGAACACACTTTGATCAATTCCATTGTACGCTAAAATGTGCTGCGGTCATATTAAAGCTGCGAGGAGCGACACCCGACTGTTTAACTATAGAGCAAAAAAAAAAGTTTTTTTTTTATTCAAGGTAGTACTTGCGGACAGCCTGAGCCCACGTGAGTTCAGCGAGATTTGAGAGAGGAATTGCAAACACTTCTCGATGAGATAAAAATCTAAAAAAACTCAACCATATGGAAGGTACTGAAAAAATTTACTTTGCATAATAATAATTCCAAAATGTTATTAACAAATTAACGAAAAAAAAATTTCCCAACAACTCACACGGCAACTTAACTTTTTTTAAAATGAAAACGATATTTAAATTTTTCTGAATACGTATGAATGTTTTCAGAATTTCGTGTAATTTTTTAAAATTGGGTTTTTAGTTAATAAAAAAATGTAACTTTCAAAAATTACACAAAATTTTGAAAAAATTCGTGCATATTCAAATAGATTAACAAATTGTTTTTATCTGTACAAAAACTTAAGTTGCCGGGGGATTTGCTGAACAATTTTTTTTTTCATTCATTTGTTAATCACATTTTGGAATTATTATTATGCAAAATCAATCTTTTCAGCACCTTCCATATGCTTGATTTTTTTTCAGACTTTTATCCCATCGAGAAGTGTTCACAATTCTCTCTGAACTCACATGCAACCTTAATAAAACCTTTTTTAGTCAAAGAACCGTATTTTGAACTAAATAAATTGTAAAATTAACGTAACAAACGCAAAACCGAATTGTAAAACAAGAAAAAGAATCGTCATATTTGCCGACAAGAACTGTTTGTTAAAAGTACAAATCTCTTTTATCGTGTAACAAAGAGTGCGGGTTTTTTCTACAAATAGAACATTCGGAAAATCTCCCTCCGTTTTACCAACAGATTACTAACAGCAATCGAAGTGAAATGATCGTCCACTAGGTGCCTCTTCGACTCATTACCCACAAGTTTCCTACTATACCGACCTCGCACGGTAAATCTGGCTATAACGATATTCTGATTCGGTAATTGGCAGCGGGAAAAACATGACAGTCGAAATTAAAGAACACAGGGCTAATGAGATCGCGTTTTTTGTTCACTATAAACCAAAACATTCGATTCGGAAATTATCGGCTTTTTTGTTATCACCCGAGACTCTTCTACTGTACGAAATCTGTACGATCAAACCAAGAACCAAAGATGACGCTAATGATTATCCGTTTCTTTTCTTTTTCAGGTGGCGTTGAGAAAGCTCAGTACGGACAATTGCCAAAGCCGATACAGAGCCCTCACGGTTTCGAGGGTTGTCTCGCATCTCTGGATCTAAGCGGCGAAAGCATCGATCTTATGACCGACGCGGTGGTAACGAGTTCCCTCGTAGAATCGGGTTGCGACGTTTACGCGAATATTCATCCAGGCAAGAAATGCACTCACGACATGTGCGCTAATCACGGGACTTGCGTACAACAGTGGAACAGTTTTACGTGCGATTGCGACATGACTAGCTTCAGCGGTCCAACTTGCAGCGAAGGTAAGTGATCGGCGGAGCTCTTTCCAAGGTTGCCCCCCCCCCCCCCCCCTTCTTTCTCATGTATTCGAACGACGTGATGGACTGATTGATCATTGCTTTTCCTTTCTTTTTCACAGAGGCTGTGGCGTACGAGTTTGGACCGGGTCGAGGACTCATCACGTACACCTTTCCGACGGATCGAAGACCGGAAATGAAGAGGGACACGATAGCGATGGGTTTCGTTACCGGAACGAACGACGCTGTTCTTCTGAGAATAGAATCGGCGACGAGCAACGATTACCTCGAAATTGAGATCGTTAGTCAATTATGTATTTCTGTGCGAGCAGGGGAGACCGAGGCTAAATGGGACCGCTGTAAACTGCTGAAGTGGGGCAAAATGGGCTAAAAAATTACCGAAAAAAATTTTTAGGACACTGGTATACAATGAGAATTGTGGACGTAATACGAGTTCCCAGCGCAATGGGATACCTGCAGAATCGGGGCGAATTAAAATGTCAGTTGTAATGGCGGCGAGGTTTGGTGTCCGATTTTGCCCCGACACTTAATTTTTCTCGGATTCTCGGAATTATTGTTATCCATTTTTAAAAAATTAATTATTACGACTAAATTATTAATTGGGACGCATTTGAAAGGTCTTACGTCCCTCTTATTTTTTGGCTTGACCGTTTTGTCACGACCTCCCCTACCATACATGCTCGGAAAATATAGAATTGTAAATGGCACCTAAAAACGATATTCGGATCGAGGCGTAATATGGACGCTTCCCACTGATCAACTATGATTTCGCACCCGTAACGAAGTTACAGTTGGCTCGGAATTAATCGTTTCCAGAGAACTATAATTTTGCAACCCTAACGAAATTGCAGTTGGATCGAGTTTAATCGCGTCCATTCTCGTGTAAGCATGTGCATACTTAATGCTGTCCATCAATCCAAATATCAAATACTATTCCGATATGTTAATCAACGAGTAGCGAAGGTCGAAGTGTAAACCTATGACGTTTCATCATGTAATTAACGCCGATATGCAAATAATAGAGAATTCGAATAAATATACTGAACGCTCGGACGGAGATGCGGTAATAGAAAAAAAAATGCAAATACGCGTTTCGAACGAACTAAAAAAAAAATCGGAACTTTCTATCCCTGGTGAATACTCAGACCGATCATATTACAGTAGTTACCCACTGATTGGGGACCGTTTGACAGTACGCGGTATTACCGATGGATTGGTCGGGTAACGAGACGCTCCAATTACCTGGCAAACTCTCGTATAAAATGCGAAAGCCCGTTCGCCTCGACAATTTAATCGACTCCTCGCGTACACTGACTCTCCCAGGAAATACGCATATATAGCATACTTTAATTTGAAATAAACGCGGTTCATTTGGTGCCCCGGACAGGGATATTGGTGAAACCCGATTCGACGATAGATTGTCCGAAATTTTCCAATCCCTCGCTGTATAACGAGAGTGGGCCAAAACGGACCCGCATTCACCATTCCGGGATTAAATTTTTTGTGTCTCACAAAATATCGATAAAATTGGTTGCTTTGCCCCGTTCTCTCGTATGCGTAATCGTCGAATAGCGGAATCAATTTACGGTCAAACGTGCTACACATTTTTTAAATATATGGGACAGCGGGGCAAAACGGACCCGTGCCGTCCATGCGAGACGAAACTTTTTTCATGTTTCCCGAAAAATTTGTAAAAAATAGGCCGTTTCGACCCGCCCTACCAAACAAAACGTTACGAAGTTGCACGTTATTTCATTCATCGCTGCAAGCTCCGTCGGAGCGAATGAATGGGACGTTACAAAGTTACACGTTATTTTATTGATCGACACATACAGTTATTCGATACATATAGTTATTCTCATTCTTTTCGCAGGTCGAGGGTAATGTGTTCGCCGTTTACAATATGGGCACAAATGATCATCCGATCGGCGAGGGCGGTGTAAAAGTCAACGATAACCAGTATCACGTTATAAGGTTCACGAGAAACGGAGCCAACAGCACACTGCAGGTCGACGATTACAACGTTCAAGCTAATCACCCGGCCGGTGAGTCAAACACATAATTTTATATGGTTTTTTTTTTTCATCTCCAATAAAGTGTCTCAAACTTGCGATCGAAAATTTCACGTCCACTGTCGTGACGAGTTGCGTGCTCTCGGAGCTCCGCGACCTCGGGAGTTCATCGGCAGACTGAAAGTGAACTCGAAGTTCCCGAGTAGATCCAACGATCTCTTCGGCGTTAGGTTCTCGCCGTTTCGACATCAACTCGACTGCCATTGGAGCACACGCGTCGTCTCTCCCTTTCCCGATGGGTCCCATTTTTGTGACTCACCGACAAGCCTGCACCGAAACTCCGTGAACCGAAGGCGTGGTCTTGCTTTTACATCTTCGAACGAGATCCCAAACTATTCGAAAAAGGCCGAAGGAAGGGATGGAAGAGGAGGAAGGAATTTTCATTGGTCATCCAGTGTCACCCGAGCCGCAGGAGACCCCGCTGTACTGGGTCATAAATCTTCGTAGGGACACCCGAGAGGCTTACGAAAAATCCTCTAGACACGAAAAGACACTCTCCTACGTCTTCTGCTCGCCGGATTTTAGAAAGCGCGATAATTGGTTTCGATTTTTTTATTTTTTTGTGTAACTCATTTCTGTGTGAATGTTTGCACCCGCGTTTCTTCTGCTGCTCCGATAGCTCTGACACGCTTTATCTGTTCGATCGCATTGAATTGCCTTGGGCTACGCGATTCGTGGAAATTAACTTATCGACGCCGAAATTCCTCAAAGTCGGCGAACTCTGCGAGACCTCCGACACTCGCCTAAGGTCCTAGTCGTCCTCGGTCAGCCGGTAGTTTTTTCAACACTTTTTTTTCCCTCCCGTTTCACGATCTTTCGATGACAAACGTTTTTACGAACCCGCCTCGAGTCTCCGCGGGTAATAAATATTGGGGTGTCCAAAAATCTTCGAGGGCCCCCGAGAGGAAGAAAAACACCTTCGAACTTCTTCTGCTCGCCGGATTTTAGAAAGCGAGATAATTGGTTTCTATTTCTTTCTTTAAGAAATTTTTGAAGGTGCATCACTGAATTTGACCTGTTCTCCTACCAAGCTTGTCATGTTGCTCCAATACAATTGACAAGCTTTACGGAACGATAGCGATCGGGCCGGAGGGCAAGCTCTCCCGAGGATCGAAAACGACCTCCGACCATCCTTTAAGATCCTAGTCTTCGAGGTGACACGATGTATTTTTTTTTACCTTTTTTTCAACAAAAATTGGAGCTGAAAAAACGAGGTCTCAGAGTCGCCGTATTGCGGCTTCTAATGCCCTGACCGAAACCCTGGAGAGGAAGACCCTCGGGGCAGTAGAATCTTTTTTGTTCCCCAAACAGAGTTTTATTTTTAGAACCGGAGGAGCCAGAGTGGCTTCGCCCGACGCGAAAAAGCATTGACTGTCGTTATCGACCTTGCTCTACAATATCCCGGGTTTCCAAGCTGCTTTTCATAAAGGCCCGTTGCAGCCCCGCGGTCCTCAGCCGCTTTTCCTTTCAAGCTAGATGCAAAGACGTCTCTTCGGTCTTTTCCTTCTTCTATAGCTCTCGTTACCGGGGCATAGGGTCCTGGTAGGACGGCCTTGAAGTGGCTGGCCTTCGCTTCAGCGGTTTCTTCCGCGGGCTAAAAGTACCCGGCAAACTTGTTAACGTGAAAATCGTGTCCACGCGAGGGCACGAAAGACGGGCCACGAACCGCGACGGAAAGGACCCTCCCTTCCGAAGAATTTTCGACCGAACTTCTTACCTCCGAGCCCGACATCGAATCCTGTTATAAAAACTAGAGATAATTGGATAGAGCGTGACGGTTCATTGTTAAATTTTCGACCATTTATGGGAGTGGAGGAAAGTGCACCGCGGGAGATTTTACCCACCTTAAAGTCCCTTTCGAGGCTTTAATGCTCTTTGCGATAGAAGCGTCTGAAAAGCGTTCGAACTGTACAACAGACAGGATGATTCATCGCGCGAGGGCGAAGCAATTCATGCAGCGGATCCGCTGAGGGATAATCTTGACAATTGAGTTTTAACGTCCGAGCACCGTCGACCACCTTTCCAGACAATAAACCCAAAAATGGAGGCGGATCGCGGTCGTTCGAGGCGCAGAATAGCCGAAGAAAATTCTCTTTTGAAAACTAAACGCCACTTCCACTGTGTTCATAGTGTCCTGAACGTTGATCTTGCCGTAATTGGATTCTCTAGATCGCGGGCCTAGATCCTCTGAAAGGATCTTTCGAACACATGTCTCTCGGCTCCTAAGGTCCTGGTAGCAAAGTAAACAGTCGAGACTAATTCCTTTTTCGTCCATCATCTCTTGTACCAACGTCGCGCCGACCAATCGAGTATATTTTCCTGTTCGAGCTCGGCGAGGGTGTGAGCATTTTTTTTTTCCAGCGGTATAATCGATTTCCTTCATGGAAATCGAATATATGAAATAACATGTATTCGAAATTACAGTAAATTCTGCGTGTTTACATTATAGATAAAAACGTTGATCATTATGATTATCGTTATTTAAAAAAAATATTTCTTCACTGTAAAAAAAAATTCGTATGAAATTTAATGTACCGGACTGGAAGTTTTTATGCAAAAACTGGTAGATTAAATTTCGTGTACAATCGTGGTGAAAAATTAATGTTTTGTGTATTAAAAACATTGGAAATATTTTATTTTTAATAATATACGTTTATAACTTCGATGAAAAAGTATATACATTTTTCATCACAATTGTACATTAAATTTAATGTACCAGTCTTTGCGTAAAAACTTCCCGTCCGGTACATTAAATGTACAATTTTTTTTTTTTACAGTGATACTTCGCAGATATATTTTTCGTTATGTAGCGCATATACTTCTTTACATGTGGGATTGCATAAAGTTTCGATCGTTAAAATTTCGTTGAAAAGGATGTTTTCCAGAAAAATAGGTGTTATACAGCCCTAATAGCGAAGTAACCCCGACGAAGACAAATCCCGTGTTTTTTCCAACATCTTCTTGCGGATCTAAGATCTGATGCGTCAGCTCCGAGTATATTTTCCTATTGGAAATCGACGGGGTGCGAAGCTTATTTTTTTTTTTTTTTTTTTCATTCTGGAAAATGTTTTCAGTCAAGGGAACGCCTGAGTTCCATAGACAGTGTGGATTCCTGATACTCCCTGAGACGTTAATCCGCCTCATTAGTTCCACCAGTGACGACGATAATACAAGTCTCTCGGTATGTTTACCGCTCTCTGCCGGACCACCCACGGCCCTTGGGACGCCGTAAATCAACGTCCGACAAGAATGCCCGCCGTCCTTTCGCCTTCGTTTCGCAAGGTTCTTCTCGAGTGTCGGACAAAGAGAACGGTGCATACCATGGAAACCAGGACCTCGGTCCCATAGCGACTTCTTACTTATTCATAAGGCCCTGGCGTCGTGTACCATGTTTATGGTGAGCTCCGGTGATTCGGTCTCACGTTTCTTGTTTATCCGATCCTCCGGCTCCCCTTTCTGCTATTCTTTTTCAACCCTTTTGTTTCCCATACACGAGCAACGCGCCGAACTGACTTTAGGGATTGAAGTTACCTTTAACCGATGCGATTGGAAATTATCTTTCGAACAGGCAATTTATCATTTATCATTATAAATGACAAATTGAGTGTTCGAAAGATAATTCCCAATCGCATCGGTCAAAGGTAACCTCAATACCTAAAGTCGATGAAAATGAATATTTTTTTCCGGAATAAAACAAAACGACTTACAAAAACTCTTCATACGCCGCGAAACGTGTAAGTCCGGAGCGGGTAAATCTAGTTTTATTCAACCGAGTCACTACGTTGCATTCGAAGTAAGCTGTACTCCGGTTAAGGCCCAGTTCCGGCGACAGAAGCCACGCCCGTTGCAAAGAGAAGTAAAGTGCACAGGAAAAAAAAAAAAAGAAGAAAGTCCAGTCAAAGAGGCAAAGTCCGAGAGAGTGGGTAGCAACGGACGCGCTCAGCATATAAGTGCACGCAATGCGGACTTCATCTGGCGTCTCACCCCTTCGCCCCGCATCTTCCGGCTCCTCATGAGCGCGTACACGCGTAGTGTCCGCACATCGGGCGCGCAGCTGTACATGCGATACTCGACCAGGAGCTCGATCGCTCGCCCGCGCGCGGGGTGAATCTAATTTGATTTAATTAGAATAAATTTGCCTTGCCGGTTCAAAGTTTCTAGCTCTACAACGGTATATGAGCCTGGTAGGTGAATTCATCAAATTATGCGTAGAGCGGAGCCCGGAGAGAAGAGATCTGGCGGCTTGCGGCGGTCCGGGGTGCTGCATGCGCTCGTTCCTGCGCGGCTCCCGGTGTATTAGGTGCAGTATAAGCCCGACAACGCTCCCGAGAGGGATTCGTCCTTTCGCGACGGGGGCGTGGAATTCTCGCTCGTAAAAAAAGACATTTTCGGGCGTGGGTGGGACCTTGGCCGTAATGAGTTTAGAGAGATACACGAGCCCCCAGGCAGGAATTGGAGAAAGACAAAGAGAAGAGGGAAGGACCGACGGACAGACGCCATCGCACGAGCCCACGACGATTCATGTTACCCGGGTCCTTAAGTGGTCCGAACTTGACTCAAATTTCAACCCTTTGCCCTCGACACTTAATCAAATCGCCCGATGACTGAATTACCGGCTCGAGCTACAGCTGGATAGATAAAAACGAAACCATATCCACGGCTCGCTCCGTATCCAGACACTATAACACCGTTTCACGGTGCCATTTTCCCTTCGACGCCCCTGTTCGATCCTCTTTTATGCAGGGCTTTCGGGTCAAGTCGTTCGGAAACTTTTCGGAGCACGCGAGACCGAAAATATCGACGACCTCCTGACACCTCATGGCGCCGTGGTCTTCGAGGCCACAAGCTTTTGTTCGCGATCCGTGACCTGCCCGCCTCGGGGGATTTCATGATGAGATCGAATTATTATTTTTTAAACAATTTTTTTAGGGAACGGGACGCAGATTTCAGCATTTTTCTGCTGAAGTGAAATTACGGCCTTGCATTGCGAACCCGCGTCAGTTATTTTTAATCACTGCACGGAGAAAAACTGTTAGATGCACCGACCAACTACGTGGTTAAATAGGCTCCGGGCGATTTTATTTACGTACGAATTCGTTGATACCAGGTTTTACCTAAACTCAAGCCAGACATCGACCATTGCCGACAGGAACCATTTTATTTCTTTTTCATTAATGACCCAGCCAAAGTTCCTCAATGACGAATAAACCCTTCAACACCTTCGGGTCCTTCAATTTTTTTTTTTTTTTTATCACGAATTTTATTTCGGATACAATTTGTCGAAGTTCTAAAATGAAGGGCGGTATACTGACACCTTTATGAAAAACATTCTCAGTATAGGCGGTTTTCAACGGAAGCTCGCGGATTTGGGCAACACCTGCAATCATTAACATATAAATAATAAAATATAATAAAATAAACATAAGAATAACACAATAAAACCCTTTAATATCATCCTAATGAAGAAAAATCTTAAACTGAATTTTTTTAGTACGATGTATCGAGGTTCTGAAATAAAGGCTGGTATTCCGACCCCATTATTAAAACCATTCTAAGTGTTCTCGAATTCAATATGAATTCGAGTACAAAGGCCAGTAAATTGCGAAACCTCGTCAACCGGAGTGGAGAACCCTTTGGCGTCACCCGCAGACGGGGCGACCTCTTCGACTCCTGATGTCCTGTTCGTTCGGCAGACGAGCCTTTGTTACATTAACCCTTTGTCGTTGTCCCCGAGGGTCAAATACCTCTCTCATTCGTTCTCTCGCTCGCTTATGGCGGCTTCCCGTTGTGGACTGCGCACACGTCCCGTTCGCTGTGATGTCGTTCGTCGGACGACACGAGCTTCTCGGTGCACCAATTGCGCACAGGGGGATTAGCTTCTTGTCCGACTTTGGTTGCCTAATAACTTTCCAGATCACTGCGAGGCCTTTCGGGACCACTGGACTCTCGCTTGTTCTTACGGTCGTCCAATCGTCAATCTCCCCAAACGTACTTAAGGTAGTTATCGCGCGATAGGGGGGAAATCGTGTGGAGGCGATAGGTCGCATGGTGTGCGCGGCGAGGGGCTGCCCACTGCTGCGCGTCGTACCAGCGTCAGGAACAATAAAAAAACAATATTTACTATTTTTTATCTCCGTAACTAGATGGTGAATTGCCTTACAATTTTTCGAGAATGATCGTTAAACATCCAACTAATGTACAAAAAAAAAAATATTGAAATCGTAAGAAGGAATTATTTACGGTGATTGAGAAAGTAATCAAATTCGCACGATAGATAGGAAATGCCGTGTATAAGGACTTTTTCGAAATTCGCAAAAACTTGCGTTCTAGATGGTCAATAATTTTTTAAAAATTTACATGTTTTCATGAAGCATTGAATAACAAATTCGCAAAGTTTTAACGATTTCGTATGAAAATCGTTATCTCGCGATAACTACCTTAAGAGCATGTGAAACACTAGGGGGTGCGAGGGAGATAACATCCGCGGCGCTCTCGGGGGAGCAAGAGAGACACGCTGAGAACGTGTTTCACATGCTCTTAAGTACATTTACAAATAGTAGTATTTTTTTTTTGTTATCAGGTTAAAACCTATTACAAATTTTTGACTCAACACATTTATAAACATTAAACTTATAGTTTACTATTTGTAAATGTGTTGAGTCAACAATTTTATAAACTAACAATATTCGACCGTGACGAGGCTCAACGTTCTGCGATTATCGCTCGTTCAATTTTGAACGAACTTTTTTCAAAATTATAGGTAACATATTAGTATCGATACATGGTAAAAGGGGGTTGGGCATTTAAAAAAAAAATCTCTCGTCCAATTAATTTCTTCTTGATTTTAGAATTAAAAATATTTTTCTGTCGAACCGTAATTTTTAATAAAAACAAATTATGTGCCTTGGGGTAGAGAAAATCGTTTGATAAGTAGTAGTAACAGTAGTGAGTTTATTAACAACACATACCATATAACAGTTTTTTTTTATACCTAACAAACTTTTCTCTTTTCATCTATGTTGCATATTGCCAATTGTTCATCGACCGCAGTCCATCAGCCACGAATATTACAAGGTTCTTTTGGCGTTTCCTAGCTTCCGTGAATGGAACTCTTACTGATTTGTAAGAGTAAATCTTCAGTTGTCTAATTCATTGTTCATTGTTTTTAATTGTTGGTATGTTTAGTTTAATACATTTTTGTTAAATGTGCGAATTTTTTTTACCTTTTAAAAATGGTTCGCTCGTCGACAAATGAAGTCGAGCGACATTCGGGATACTGTCGGCGGATGGGAAGAGGTTTGTTGTATAGAGGAAAAAATAATAATGGTAAAGACGAACGGAGATGTGAAGCCGGAACGGCCCGCAAGCATCCCCGCGACTTTGTCCGGACGAGCGAGCGGGCGGGCAAGCGCTCGCGCGACCTTCCCCAACGTCCTGTTACCCTGGCATCTAGAAATTCAAAGAAGTTCGAAACTTTAACCCTTTCCCACGTGGAGTGAGTGTCCGGTCACGGTAGCCGGTGGTTAATTCGCACCACAAAGAGAGCGCAACACGACGCGCTTCTACAACACTCTTCGTAGTTTCGAGACACGTGGAACTCTCGCGAGTTACGTTTTCACACGCAAGCGCGCACGCATGCTGGATGTTGGGAGAATAGAGAGAAGGGAATTGGAGTTAGCAACCCTCGAAACGTACGGGTGAGAAACCCGACGGGGAAAACCTTCTCGCTCGTCCTGTTACTCTGCTTCATGTGTGGAGTCTAACGTGTCCTCGACTCACATGTTCTCACGCGCTTCGCCGAAACACCAACTACCATACCACTATCCGCCCTCTTCCCGCGCGCACGCGCTCTTTTTTTCTCTGGCTCTCATGCATGGACGTTTCAAATAAATTTCGGCAAAAAAATTATCTGAAATTTTTCGAAATTTTCCAAAGTTTTCGATTGTCACACTTTTTAGCGAAAGACGATAAAAAATTGCGACTCTAAGTATTAGCGATTGATCGAAAAATCTATCATTTTGCTCGTCGACTTATCTTGTGAACTATCAAGTTCGTTTATTTTCGCTCCCTTTTTCTCTGTTATATTCAGAAATGCTTCACTACATCTTTTTTTTCGAAAAAAACCTATTTTGGCTGAATTTCATATATAAATTTAGAAAGTGTCGGGACAAGTTCGGATTCTCTCGGAAATTATGCGTGAGACACTGTATAGATTTTAGCGAGAACTCCTGCTCTCTCGGACATTGTACACAATAAAAAATAATTTCATAAAATCGGAATACGAAGTTTCATAAAGATAATTTTGGTAAATACATGACAAACTCGTTTGTTCAGGTTTGAATATTAAAGCCTGTTTTTCTATTACCCGTGTAATTAACAATTTTACTTTTGTACTTTTGTGTGTAAAGCTAGAACTGGATGGTACGATCGGAAAATTAACAAATAAAAAATTGTGGACGTTTGTCGACAATAAGTTGTTGTAAAAACCACAAATTTTTTTTACTGTGTATGTAGCAACATTATTAGAGAAATTCGGAGCTTTTCAGGAAAAAAAATCATTTCTAATTTCTTTGCCAAATTCTACACTTTGAGGGGGTCTTTTTATCGGTATTCGGCCAATAGCACAGTGATTCGGGCAGCGATATCGCGAATTGTTTGAAAATCTGTAAACCGATACAGTCAGAGATTTTCGGAAAAAAATTGTCAGACAAACATTTCCTCCAGCGCCATGGCATAGCATTCGTCCCCGTCGAGGAAGGCTGAGGAAAATTCAAAGTAGCGTCACGTTTGCCTGTCGAATGAATTCGATATACGCATATGTCTCTGGCTTTGATCGCCGAGAACAGCGACAGAGCTTCACAACAGAGAGTCGCGATGCTACCGCGTTCTGTGCGACTCGCTTTACCACGTCGACGTAAATACGGTAACAATGCGGGAACGACGACTGCAGCGAGCCATTGTGACGAGTAACCGTGTCAACGCGAAAATCCTCAAAGGAGCTTCGAACCGACTCCATCGCGTAGGTTTAGGTTCGGCACAAAGACACGTGAGAGCGTGAACATTTCATTATTCCTCGAATTCGGGTTGCAAAGTTTCACCAATTATCGGGACGTCGGAGCACGAAACCGTAGTCGCTCATTCGTTATAACTTTACGACGAAAGGAAGACAATACCGCGGAATCAACAATTCCAATTCGAACGAAAGTGCACGCGAAATCCATTGAGCTATATCGGATTTCGTTGATGGCTCGGCAATTCGACGATACACTAAACTGCCGAACGACCAGCTCTTCTATATTACGGAATCGATCGAACGATACAGAGAAAGACACATTAAAAAAAAAAAGTTTGTTTTATATTTACCAGACACTTCTGATCCACATCGGTGGACATTTTTCCTTATAGTTAATTTTATCACTAACATTTCTTATTGTCAATAATCCGTATTTTTAACAACAAAAAATACTACAATTAACATGAAAAAAAAATGTAAAATTAATCGTTGCAATGAGAAATTAGTAAGATAATAAAATAAAATAAGTAAGATGTAAAAACCAATTTTTTAAATCGTGCGCGGGGTTGAGGACACCCTCGACCATTTAGAAAGTACCTCTCGTCCGGTCTGCTGTCCTGATGGAAAAGGTCACGTAGCAGGCCTCTCTTTTTCATTTGCTATCGACTATTCAATCTCTCGGCGGGACCCTCATATTCCCCCTGGAGCTTTTGCCGGTTGTTCGTCGGTGTGCAAATAGGCCACCGACAATGGTCCCCGCTCTTCCTGTAAGGGGAACGCACGAGTACTTCTCGCCGCTCATGTTCCCTCGTTACATATATAGACCAAACTAATTCCAAACTTTATCTGTGTTTTTTTTTATACACACGCGCCACACCGGAGACAAAGAAAGAGTTGTGTTTAGCGTCCACAACTTCGAGCTCTTTTATGAGACCTTGTTATTCGCGATGAAGCATCGATTACTTTCCAATCCCGTCGAGTCGCCTGTTACCTGGGCGCTCTTTTCGCGCTCTCGAGGAGCCTTAACTCCAGCTCCGTGCGCCATTTAATCGATTCCCTTTAAAGGTGCCCCAACGGAGCACTCGAACAACCGCCGGGGAAACTCCGTAAATGGAGGCGTAGTTCTCGAAGCACTCTTTGCCCTTTCCGGAACGCAGGGCTTCGGCCCGGACGGTTTACTCCTCGATCGTCATGAATCTCTGCTACCTAAGTAGACCACTTTACGAATTTCAACCCTTTCGCGATGCCTATACGCCTACGCTACAATAACCAGACGCAGGTGATACTCGAGTGAGTTTGTGCCGATGCATTAAGTCGAGCATGGCAATTTTTTTTTTCTATTCGTTTTTATTTTATGGAAACCGGAAGTGGCACCGGCTATGCCTTCGACGTCATCTTGACGCTGATGTCTAGCTAGCACCGTAATGAAGGGCGACGAAGATTGGACACAGCTGGAGTGGAAAAGCCCGGGTAAAGTTTTAAAGTTCAAAATACTACGTTGAAGGGTATACTACCCTGGTCGCTAATTAGGGATTTCTATTCAGTGGATCTTCCCTCGGGGCGCCGGAACCGGTATCTCGTTCCTTTAATCCCTTGCGGTGTTAAGTCCCGCTCGTGGACCACTCCCATTTGCAGCGGGATAAAAGAGGCTATACCGGTACTCATCGCTTCTCTGCATTCCTGTCTTCGTAACTATGTTGTTACTATGTGTAGGACAGTGAGGAATTCTGGGCGGAGAAACTATTTTTATTTTACTTTTTTAGAATAATCGAGACGCTTGAAAATACTTCCCGCCGAAAAAATTGTGATTCAAAAGAGCGCGTCTTTCCGCTCATGATACCCTAATGCTGAGGTCACGACTCGGTAACAGAAAATAAAATAAGATCACGAAAACCGTTTAACACCCCGTGGGCCATATTTACCATGTTGGGCAAGCAGCTATTTAAAAAAAATAGCTTATTCAATTTTTATCTAAAAAATATCGAAAAATGTCACGAATGTTAATGCTATTCTGATGAAAGTTTTTCGACCATAATTTAATGGTAACATTTTCCTTATTTTGGTGTAAATATTTCTATTTTTTATGGATTTTTTAAAATACATTTTGATTCCGAGAAGTGTTCACGAGTTGAGGAATTTTTTTAACTGCAAAGAGGCTTAAGACTTGAAGGTTTAATTAAAGGCACAACAGATCTTTCGAACGACGTAGCTTCGAAGCCCATCGAGTTATACTGCGGGGGTGGTTCGACGAAAAATTGCCCTCTCGGCGAGTTCTGTTCTCCTAGTGAGGTCGTCACGCTGTAAGCTCGAATTTCACGCTCTAACGCTTTGTAGTAATCGAGTCGAACCGTAACGAATGTAATTTCGCGTGTATCCGTACGTAGCGAATACAATATTACGAGTAATGCTCAATGTACCATATCCGCTCCTCTTGTAAAACTCCAATCTTTTATTTATATTTTCGTCAATTATAATCTAAACATTAAAAAAAAGTAAGCACGATAATACATCTTGACAAGAGCCTTCCGAAAATAAATACATTATATTGCCTTTCCCTTGACGTGTAAAAATCACTTTTAGAATAGTTAATTTCTCACAAGTGACATTTTGCAAAAATCTTAAAAATTTAGTTCGTCTTGACCGTCTGGAGATCAAGATACATGAAATCGAATCAACGTATGAACTACACTAGGGCCTCGACTTCATGAACAGCGACAGGACGGGTTCCCGCTGATACCCACGAAAATCGAGGCAGCGCATGCCCCGCCCATACTAACTGTCGAGCATGGCAAATAGCTAACCGCGTCGATCGATATTCGCTCCGTGGTGGGGACTGCTGCGGAAACCGAGGCCGCACAAATCGAGGCCCTAGTGTAGAAACATTTTCGTTGTCTCTATTGTATCTATACTAGATATCTAACGAACGCGTCGGTAAATCCTTTTAAAATTTGGCTCACCCAAAGATTGTACCGCTTCCAAGATAGCATAAAAACATTTCGCACCCGTAATTTGGACCACCAATCTAACAGTCGCACCTTCTTAAGCCGGCTCGAATCTTCGGCACATAATTCCTCCGATGCCCTGCAGCCCTAATACTCGTCGTCGTGAATTTGACCGCAGGCGAGTGTCGTTCTCACGCTCGGGGGCCTCTCTTCGAGGTACGGCGAACACCGCGGCGGTCGCCACGGAGAGGGTCGTGGGAGGATGATCTCTTCCCCTTCGCCACGGGTATCGAGGACCTTTGAACCCCGAAGGAATTTCGAACCGGCGAACGGGGGGGGGATACAGCGCGGCGTTAAAGCGCCGGCTCCGCTGCCCCATCCGAGAGAAGCCTCCGGGTCACTTAGGCTCCAGTGGGCTCAGCGATGATCATAAACGAGCCAGAAAAACTGACGCCTCCGTGAAATCTGACCTGAGGAACCGGCCGCGGTGCAGACGAAACATAATTCGTTATTTTACGATGCCCCGGTGGAACCGTCCTCTCACCAGGTTCCAAGAAGTCTACGAAGCGAAGAACTTAAGGAGGCGGACGCCGAGCCATCAGGCGGCAGGGCGGTGCAGAGACCCTGAGGAATCGTGAAGCGCAACCCCGAAGACGAGGGTTCGGGGGAAAAACCCCGGCGGACCCGCGGTGTCGTCCCAAGCCTGGCCAACGGCTCTTACCTAGACCGCGATTCCTGGAAGGAGAGCTTATGGCAAGCGATAGGAGAGAAAGAATGTCTTTTTTTTTTCTTCTTCCTCGTATTCTCAAACTTCTTCTCTGCTCCATGGTTATTTTTTTTTCTTCAATTTTTTTTTGTTCTCTTTGCTTGGGAGACCTTTTTCCTTTCGAGGATTAACGCCGAGAGGAATAAAGAGGCGTGCGACTTCGTGGGAATATCCCGGGAGATGCACATCGAGCGTGTAAGCCAAGCGGGTGAGAAGAGACGCGCGAGAGGGTCTTCTCTCGCCAGCGTGAGAAAGAATCTTCGACGAGCGATAATTTCTACTCGCGACTACTAGGGAAGCATTCGACTCGAGGAAGCTTCCAGCGATTGGGGGGGCTGAGAAGGTTCTCCTTGCGACGAGGAGAACCTGAGGTTCGATGTACTACGAGACTGGACCAAGGGATGAAGCAGAGTGCCGCTGAAAAAAGAGCCTCAAAGACTTTAAATCTGCATGTCGGGGGGGGGGGGGGGGGGGAATCGAAATTTTCTTGGGCGAGTCTTTGCAACGATTTTCATTGTTTTCTGGCGGTCAGGGAGGTCATGCAATCAGCGCTGATGGGTATTTACAACGTTGATCATCCAACGGATTTTCATACCCCCTTAGCCTGGAAGAAGTCTTCGTCTCTCGGCACCTTTGCTGCCCCTCAAAGAGCATCTACTCTTCGTCTCTGCTGTGTGCTTGGTAACCCTGAGAACGAGAAGCCACCGTTGGAACCCGAGTTCTCACGGTCTCTCCGGCGCGTCTTCGCCGTGTACCGTCTGGCTCTCTCTCGCCTTCTTTATCTCACTCTTCAGGTATACAGAGAGTCTCGAGGGACGTTGGAAGGCCACGTGTGGACCAACGGCCAACGGTCCTCATCATCATTCTCCTTTCCCATATCGACCCATGGATATCTTTTCCAAGTGCTAGACAAAAAAAAGATCGCCGCCATGTGCCGCAAAGCCGATTTATCGGAGAGCCGATGCCGGTGCCGCGGCGATTCACGTGGCGCATCGATGGTATGGAAAACTTTAAAGGATCCGGGCGCAAGAATTCTTGGGACGAAGGGCGCTCAACGGCTCGACCGTACCGACAGATCTTCAGGTATATCTTTACCCGTCAATGCTGCAAGGTTTTCCAGCCAACCGTGCATTGTTTGGTTACGCGTAGGATAGAGTGGGGCAAAATGGAATACGACAGAAAAAGAAACTGTGTGTCCCTTCCATTAGAGTACACCATTTTGCCCCAGTCTCTCCTGTTGTGGACCGAGTATAGCTGTGCATGCACAGCCACTGTAAATCTTGTCCATTCATTCGCGTTCCTTCATTGCCTCGACCGGACATCGTCTATGAGCTTCTAAGACGAAAAACGTTCAGTAGGGCAAGAGCGGGGCAAAATGGACCCCGTGGCCGTAACGACGGATCTTCAGGTATATCTTTACCCGTCAATGCTGCAAGGTTTTTCCAGCCAACCGTGCATTGTTTGGTTACACGTAGGATAGAGTGGGGCAAAATGGAGTACGACAGAAAAAGAAACTGTGTGTCACTTCCATTAGAGTACACCATTTTGCCCCAGTCTCTCCCGTTGTGGACCGAGTATAGCTGTGCATGCACAGCCACTGTAAATCTTGTCCATTCATTCGCGTTCCTTCATTGCCTCGACCGGACATCGTCTATGAGCTTCTAAGACGAAAAACATTCAGTAGGGCAAGAGCGGGGCAAAATGGTCCCGCCGTTCCATTTGCGATTCTTTTTTTCATGGTCCACGAAAAATTGATAAAAAGTAGTCCGTTTTGCCCCACTCTCCCCTATAACACCCCGCCCACTGCAATATCTCCACTGTACTACTCTGTTTTGTCAGCGAGGCATAAGGAATTCGAATAGATTCTCGAAGAGCGAGTGTGAGTCCGAGAGAGATTCAAAGAGAAAAATTGTAGTCGGACAATCGAGGGGATCGCGTCCTCCTCGTTCGTAGTCGGTGCATGCTGGGAGCTGCATAGGCTCTGGCTATCTCGCTCCGAGACTCCTCTCTCGCTTGCCCGTTCGTACATTCCCACGGAGCGTGAGAACCGAGTTCCTTCGTATCGTACAGTGTACGTGTATGCTCTTCCAGAAACTCTGATTTTTCTCACCGAGCCGGGTTCGGTATATCGCGCGCGACGGCGACAGCGACGAGAAGGAGGACTCCGAACGATCGAGGGAAAAAGATCGTAGATAATATGAGTATTATACGTTTCGTTCCTTTTTTTTCATTTTTTTTTTCTTCTTAAATGCATTCGTGTTAAATGTATGGAATTCTTCGGAGAGGTCTCGAGGCTTTAAAATTTAAATGGCCAACGGTGAGCCCGAAGTTGAAGGAACGAAGAACGAGCGGAGGGGATAAGTTTCTCAGGAATTTCTCGGCCTGTCCTCGTTGACAAAGATCGTCTCGTTTCGCGTGAGACTCAACGAGGGCGACGGGAGAATTTCGAATTTATCGCTCCGAGCGTTCTCACGTAAGACGGAGCAGCATGATCGAGCAGGAGGTATTTTTATTTGAAATTGGAAACGTTCCTCAAAACTACCCACACGTCCCGTCCAAGTCTCACCGCCCAGGCGGGTGTCGAGGAATTTTTAATAAAAAAAAATATATATGCCAAAAAAAATTTTACGAGAAAAATTGTCATAGCTTCGAGAAATTTGAGAATACGTGGCTTTGGGGAATTTTAATTCTTTGAAACAGGTGTCCTGCGAGGATAATTGAGCTTAATCGGGACTGCGAGAGCATCCCGAAGGTATTTCGGTCCCGTCTCACCTGCCGCGACGAAAATAATCTTCTCACAAGTCCAGGAAAAACATGAGGAGTGAAGAAGTATTTTTGGGTGTGAAACTTTGCGAGTCCCATGTACCCTGGAAACTTGCAAGGAGGCTCCGCTTTGGTTCGGGGCGTTCACTTGGCACCTGCACTCCGCACACCTTGCGCACTCTCTATGCACGACTCTATGCGCTCGGCTGTCTTGCTGCGAGACCCTCGCGCCGAGAGGGTCCTTTCCAATTATTTCGAGACACCTTCGCGTTACCGCTCGAGTTCGCATGGTTCCCTGTCTCTTGTGTACACAAGCACCGGAGATGACCAATTAAGGACAGGCCGGGGGACAAAGCGGGTCCGGTCGGTAACGAAAACTGTAATTAATTTTCGTTTCACGAGCGCTAACCGTTTCCGGTTAAAGGCTGATTCTTGCGCAAAGCCACTCTCAATTCTTCGTGTAAGAATTTAACTTTCACTGTAAAAAAAAATTGTAAATTTAATGTACCGGAGTGGAAGTTCCTATGCAAAAACTGGTACATTAAATTTAATGTACAATTGTTGTGAGAAATTAATATACTTTTTCATTAAAATTAAAGTAAATTATAAAAATTAAAGTACTTTGCTAGTAAAATTAAAGTAAATTATTAAAAATAAAGTTTTTCCAATGTCTTTAATACTCTGAACATTAATTTTTCATCGCAATTGTACATGAAATTTAATATACCAATTTTTTTGCATAAAAACTTCGTGTCTGGTACATTAAATTCCATATGTTTTTTTTTTCACAGTGTTGTTCTTAAATCATCGTAATCGTTGAAAAAAAATTAATTGATTCTAGTTTTTGTTACCGACCGTGGTATCTCTCGTGCTCTCGAGAGTAAAACCATCCCTGCTCAGTGGGTACGATAGAACGTATCCACGACTCTGCTACCGGGATAACACTGTACTCATTCGCCTCTAAGGAGACTCGATAGTTTCCGAGACTTTCGAGACTGCCGCAACTACAACTTCTTCTCACGACTAACGAAGGAGCATGAGGGTCGAAGAAGTGATTTTGAATGTAAGGAACGGATTTTTTTTTTTTTTTTAAACACATTCTTCAATCACATGGGAATCCTTCGAGGTGCAACGTGCGCTCGCTACCCTCGAGGAATTCACCACCCTTCGTAGTCTTCCGGCTCCACGAGCGAGTTCTCCCATCAGATTATAAAATTCTTCCCATGAAGATCGGAGCAGCATCACCGGCGAGAAAGTCATTTTGGGAATGTGAGAAAGATTTTTTTTTTTCCACGAATATCACCGGACGAAATAAACCGTCGCGTTCCCTCCCGAAGAATTCGTCGGGTTCCCTTCAACGGCAGTTTGTGAAATTAGATCTCACGCTCGTTACGAGCTCGATACACCTGCTCCGCCCGAAACTCCTTCCCATGAGCATCGAAGCAGCATGAGCAGTGAGAAAGTATATAATTTTTTTTTTTTTTTTTTTTTACGTGAGACGGACGATGAAGGGAGACGACCGAAAGAGAACGGACGAAGATCGAAGAAAAAATTATATGAATTCTTTCGGACTCATCATCCCTCTCACGTTTATCGAGGCAGCATGAAGAGCGAAGAAGTCGTCCGAAGATATAATGACCTGACCTAGGGTAATGCCGCGTTTCCTCTGTGGGACTCTTTCGTGCGACCTTCGTTCAACCGTGGTCGGTTGCACCTGCTACTAACCTGCTGCACACAACCGAAGTGCGACTCCATGGTCCCGCATTTACCGTACACGATAATTCCACTATTCGTAATTCTCGAAGCCCCTTCGTTCGTCTGCTACCCCGATTGGCGTGTACACAGAAAATCTTATGGAAGAATAGGCTTAGACACGGTCGTTGAATCGCCGAGACCCGCCGGGGGTGCGTTCTAAATGCCGTGGTGTTTTGGCGTACAAGGCGCATGCGCGATAACGCTCGTCGGTTTTCACAATGAAGGTTCAGGATAATAATAAAAAGAGAAGATCGGAAAAATTATTGTCATGATATTTAATTTTTGCGTACTATGAAAATTCCGAATATCTGGATTTTTTTAAAGAAATCCCCTTCGGGCATTCGGATGATAACTATTCGCCCGACTCACATGGCGTATAGTTATCGTCCGACCGAGTGGAGATAATATTTCAGCATTTAAAAAAGCTCAGAAACCTTTCAGATATTCGAAATTTTCATAGCACGAAAAATAAAATAAAAGGACACGGTTTTTCAGAGCTTCCCCTTTTGTTATTGGACTAAAAAAATGCATTATAAGTACCGGAGAACGTTATTGCGCCTGCGCGTTGTACCCCGAAACAGCTCGGAATTCGGAGAGCACTGCACAGGACAAAAAAAAAGGAAATAACGCGGCACAAGCATTAGCTAAGTTTTGCATGCACCAGAAGAAAAAGAACATATTGAATGGTACTTAAACACCTGTGGGATTTAAAACGTTCCAAGCCGATTCATTTCGTTGGAATTTTTCCGTGGATCGTATGGACCATTTCTCAGTTAGAGTCGAAAAACATCTGCCCACAGTGGAGACCTTTCAGGTAGGAAACGACCGAAGGGTGTTTAACTTCTTGAGGAGGTCTGTTTCCCTATTTCTTGTTTACAACGTTCACCGCAGGGTTCCGCAGGGTACCGCAGTACTAAGAAATCTTTAAAATGAAAATTTTTTCCTACACACCGACGGGCCGAAATCCTCGTTGTGCCAGAGTCGAGAAATCTCACCCTCAAGAGAGGTCTGGAATAAATTTGAGCTACTCCTTAAGACGGTCTGCTCTCCTACTTCTTGTTTACTCTATTCGGCGAAGGGTTCCCGCAGCCGGTAATCCGTGTAATAAAAAGGATCGTCACAGGTTTGTGGATAAACATGATAACTGCATTACAATGCTCGAAAGTGTTCCTTGAAAAAAATGGCGGAGTTATTACTCGCAACTTCTTGAGGCCGTCTACCTCCCTATTTCTTGTTTACAAAAGAACACCGCAAACTTACATAGAGCGGATAATGCACGAAAGGACAAATTCCCTGCTGCGATCAATCGACAATAGGGCTCGAAAGGTTTCGCCCCTCGAGGGATCTTGAAACATCCCTTGAGACTTCCTGAGACGACCTGCTCTCCTATGTCCTGTTTACTACACACACACCGCAACGATTCTGTAGAACCGATGATCCGTAGAATTCGCTCCGAGGGTGGAGAACCCTTCGGCAAGGGCCTTCAAAGGGTCTCGCAGTTATCCACCCCTACAACCTTGCGAATATTTTTTTTCCAACTTCCTGAGACGATATACTCTCCTATTTATTGTTTGCACGGATCCCCGCAAGAATCAATAGCCCCAATAATGCACAGAACGAAAAATTCAATATAGCGGTTAAACGACAATGCGTTCAATCTTTTTTACCTAACAAAAAAAAAAAAACATTTTCAATAATTTCCCGAAGTCTCACTATATTGTGAAACCTTCCTGCGACGCTATGCCTCCCTGTGTCTCGTTTGCTAGGTTCGTGAATCTAATGTCCCGGTAATCCGTGAAACGACAATTGGTCACGATCACGGCAAAGTATGCTTTGGGGAGTGCGAAGGGTCTTTCAGCTATCCACCCTCAACAACCTCTCGAACTATTTTGTTCAACTTCCTGAGACGATATAATCTCCTGCTTCTTATTTACACAGATCGCTGTGAGAATCGGTAGCATCAGTAATAAGTAAAGAGAAACATTCGTTCCAGTCGTTAAACGATAATGCGTATTTTTAAAGCCCTTTTTCGACAATTTCAGGGCCTAAAATTTGTGGAATCTTCCTGCGACGCTATGCATTCCTGTGTCTGGTTTACTCAGTTCACCGCATGATTTCATTGCACCTTCGATCCGTGAAACGACAATTCGTCACGGTATTAGCACCGACGAAGCATATTTTTGGGAGCTCCAACGGTAACTTTGGGCAAAGAAGTAGGTCCAGAAATATTCTCCGGCCACTTCTTAAAACGTTCTACTCTCCTGCTACATATGTACTCTGTTCACGCCAGGCTTCTTTACACAGCTAATGATCCGCAAGATAAACATCAGACGGGTGTGTGCTTAACGCAGTTCCAACGATCGGCAAAAAGGACTTGGGGGATTTCCAGAGCTCGCTTGAGAAACGTTTCCTAGGTACAATGTTGCTCACGAAGTCAATTAACTATTTCCCGGTAACTTGTACGAAATATCTGATCTCCTGGTACTTGTTTACTCGATTCACCGCGGGGTTTTCTGGAGCACGAATAATCTATTGCTGCGATTCTTCCCAAAATGGTGGCTCAGCAAACTCCGAAAGCAATGGACAGGCATCTGGCGATATGATAGTTTTTATGTTTTAATAGTTTTATACGTGTTCCATCAGTACGCTATCCTTCCCCTTTTACACGCCCCACCTTCCCCCTCGGATTGCACCCAGAAATTTTTTTTTTTTTTGTCGGACGCCCCGCAAATAAATATTTATTTGATTAAATGAATATCTATTTGATTAAAATAAATATTTATTTGATTCAATAAATATTTATTCGATTAAATCAATATTTATTTGATTCAAATAAGTATTTATTTGCGGGGCGTCCGTCAAATAAATTATTTTTCTGGGTGTGCGCCCGCAGCCGACTGGCCTTTACTGTGTCGCAATCGCACAAGTGCATAAGAAAACTGCAGAAAACTAGGTCACACACCGACGGCTCTTTCCCCAGAGATTGGTTCCTATAGGATATTGCGTTCCTATGGGATAATCACCAATGTCCGAGAAAATTGCCCCTCGCTCACGTTTCGATGCACCAGCCAGCACGCGGCTAGGCGTCACCCATCCAAGTACTGACCGCGATCTAGCAATACTCATAGTAATGAGTATTGCTAGATCTACTCTACGGGTACGTATCGACCTTGTTGGAGTTTACATCATATTGTATAAACATAACAGAACAATTATTAAGACTTTATAAATACATTTTAGATATCTGTGCATATATGCTATATATATAGCTTTTTGATTAAATTTATTACATATATATATTGATATATATTTATATATTTTCAGGGGTGACAGTTAGTTCCAATCGTAGATTTAAATCCGCACCGTCCTCTTTCCATTCCACCTCTAGAGAAAACACCTTCGACAGCTTTCTACTCTCCTGACGACTTTACGATGCCGGAAAAAAATAACATCGAAATAGTCTATCGATGCAGTAACCCACGATCGCATCGGTTCTCGTCTAATTCACTGTTTGCCGGCTGTGCGCGACATCGTGAATTCACCAACGACCAACAACATTAACCCTGCGGACGGTGCGTGAAATCATGAAATTCACAAAAGCGAGACGATGATTGGCCGGTAACACCGCAGCTCCCTCGTGCGCGTCGCTTTAAATTTTTTGAAGCGCCTTCTCACCGCCTTATGAAACCCTGATTCTTCTTCACGCTTTGATGACCTCAGCCAATGGCACAGAGTGCCTTCACGGCAATGCGGGCTCTCAATGTCTCACGAAAAATATTCACGAATATCGGCCCGATTTTACCGATCCCGTCTCTCACGGTCACGAAAAAAAAGTTACTTCCTTGCAACCTTTGGATCCCTAGCCCGCCGGTCACGGTATATTGACTTTTTCAATTATTCGTCTCGCCGCACAATGCGCCCGGTGACTAATCGCCGTCGCACGCTAGAGATCGATAACCGAGGCTGAGAAGGAAGAGACGGAGAACGTGCTCGAAAATAGTTTTTTTTATTTTTTATTATATTAACGTGTAGATCCGCCCAAAACTGACCTACGACGAATTGGGAGCTCTTGCCCTCATCCCCAAGGACAGAATGCCCCGTTTCGTCCGAAAGTCGGTGTTCAACCATAGTTCGAGTCTTTCCATGGGCCGGATCATCATCGACCCGCCCAAGGCCCGTCAGCCTCGACCAACCATCGTCCAGGGACCGTGAGCCCGATTCTTCAGGGTCCGGTGTTCCGCCACGGATGTCGAGTGCACACGGGAGGACGCAGGGATAGCGTTGCCCCGAGTACTCCCGAACACTGGAACCTTCTGCTCCCTCGTGCACTCCTGCTCAAAATGGTACCATATTTCTCTTCGAGTCTCCAACCCGTTCGCCTCGCGGTCGAGCGCCCTCGATGAATAGGGCGATTCGCGGATGGAAGAGAAGAAGAAGAAACGGAAGAGACGCGAAGAACCGGGCCCGTATGTATTTTGCGGCTGGTGCACGGTGAAGTGAGTGACTCAAGCCTCGAAGAGAAGGGGATTATCGAATTGGACGGGCGAGGAGACCCCTCGGTGTCCATGAGTCCCTATTTCGAGTCGACGAGAAATTAACCCTCTCGAGAAACCGAGGATGAGCCTTCGCAGGTACGAAAGCTGGTCGACCTTGCTCGGTCGGTAAACCCCAAGGACTTGAGCCGGAGTTCGTTCTCGTACACTGATGAGGAACTCCGGCGAAGGCCTCTCAGCTTATTCTGCACTCCTGGTAGAAACTCTTCGATTAATTCGAGTTTACAATGTTCTTCACGCCTCTGCGATGTCCACCGAGGATCAATTAACGCCCGGTGTTTCGAGCATTATAAGGTATTAGCGAAATCGACCTTACCGACGATTCGCACCGTCGGAAAGCTTTTGTCGACCGGTTTTGGTACTGTTTATACACGACGAGCATGTGAACGCGTTGTCGTCCACGGGGTATCCCTCGGTGAAACATAGAGTCGAAGACTCTTCGATCGTCGATGGCCCAAAGCACTCCTCGGCTCTCGCTGCACCACGGAAGAGACGAGGTGCGCGCGGCTCGGACTATCCGTGTGTTCCCTGTTACTAAACCGAACGTCCACAAACTCTTCGCACACTTTCCTCGTCGACATGATGTCCTGTTACACCGAGGATATGAAATTTCTGTTAACATATTTTCGTACACCCACGACCTATAACGCGCGGGCGAGCAAAACTATTCGGCAGTCGCGCAATCGCTTTTTCGACAACTGAGTTTTTTCGATAAATTTCTATTCTATTCCTTCGAATTTATCTACTGGGTCAGTTAAGACTTTATCTGCTTCGACGATTGGTTCTCTTTGCCTCAAAATTTATACTGAGTTGTTGTTCGGGCCATAGTTATCTGAAAAAATGTATTACATTTTCTTATCGGTGAAAAAGACCGCATAAAAAATCCCATGAGATTGATCGCTCTCGTAAGGGTGTGTAGGTCGTGTGAAAAAAATCCCGAGCTCGAATGTAACTAATTGCAGTAGTTCCATTTTAATCGATATACATTTTTCTAAATATTTTCTATTAAAATGAAATGGAACTCCTGCAAATGTTGCTTCTTTAATATTCAAAACTGGAGATTTTTTTACGTCATCGCAACATCATAATGAACTATCAAATCCACGTGATTTTTTATACAACTTTGTTTGCCGATAGAAAACGGAAAACACGTTTTTTTTTACTGAAATCGTCGAACCCCTCCCAAGATAAATTGCTCCGATGCAGCCTTCGGAATGGTCTTCGAGTTTTCGGGACTATGGTTTCAGCCCTCAAAGGAGAGAGGGAGGAGGGGGGACTTTCAAGTTTGAAGGAGGAACCGCCAAGCATCGCACTGTCGTTCACCTCCGAATTTCGTCAGGCCTCCTCGAACCTCCTACTCTCCTTATAGAAAATCTCTGACTAATTTGTATTTACAATGGTTTTCACGCCTCCGAATGAATTACAGAGCTAAGTGATATCATGTAGTGCGCTTATGTTGAAGTGACCGCGATAATATAGCTTTTAAATCTCATGTATTATAAACACCGTTTATATATATATATATATATATATATATATATGTAGGCCTAAGTAGCTGGTGTAACGAATCTCCTAATCTCCTCGGCGACAGTCACGAACCGGTGAGCTCCTCCTCGCTCGGCTGTTACCCTGCGACGCTCGAATGAAAAAACGTCCGTTGAAAAATATTCGAACTACTGCCGAAGCCAGAGGCGGAAGAGCGCGGGAATCCGTTCCGAAAATCGATTCCGACCAACGATAACGAAAAATTCGTATTTCGATCGGTTTCCCGCATCTGACATCTTCGGATATCCTGAACTCCTGGCAATCTTGTTTATTTAAGTCATTTCGTATGAATGAAAAATCTAATGGCCCGTAAAAGTACATAGCCGAGGTCCTTTTGTAGTCCCTACATCGAGCACCTTTTGTGGATGACGAGTGGCTCTCTCGGATCAACCTTCCCACTCGTTTCGCTCTCGAGGAACAGTTCCGTCCGGTTTCTGTTATCCTGGCAGTCCCGTCGTTTGAAGTGGTTTCCCTGAATGCATCGGTTAATCGAGCGTGCAGCCACGGGCTTTGAGAAATTACCTAACCAGGATCCATGACACAAACGACGCTCTGATACACGGTAGAACATTTTTTTTTCACATTTAACGAACATTCCTCGTCCACAAAAGTCCACAATATTATATTTTTAATTTTACAATTTTTTTTCCCGATGATTTTAGTTTACTTGTTAATGTTACAACTTTTTTATTGACAAAATATAGCTTATTGGTAAAAAAAAAATATATATTAAAATTAACAAGACAAAAATCGCAAAATTAACAAGAACAAAAATGATTGACGTTCGTGGATTTAAAAAAATGTTAGTTGATCGCACGACTCTTTTTTGCCGTGTGCGAGTGTATCTTCCGAACTCTCGCTTTCGATCCTGAGAGACGAACAACCAGGTGTCCCGCAACCCGTAGATTTTCGTTTTACGGCGTTCGATGGACGATTTTTGGCTCCAGGTCCGTTCTGATATCCTGGCATACTTGTTTACCGAAGTCATTTCTTCTGAATGAAGAGTGAAATTGGCGTGAAATTATAATGGTTAACGGCGAGGGGGCGGGGGTATTGGCTACTTCCTTTATGGCACGTATATACCCGAAGGGCATATCAAAGGATTATCGAGAAGGTGTTTCACCTCTTCGACCCCTGCGCCTGATCGTCTCTCAAGCGCCCAACGTCCTTGCGGCGTTCGCGGCGCAAGGCTGCGTGAACCAGCTTGGCGTATACCTACTCGCCGGCATGGTTCCCTGATACTTGAGACCAGGGAGACAGTGAGACTCCGGGTCAACCCTTTCAGGCCAATACTCTCAGACGCATGTTTATTCTACTGCGAACCCGGTGCACGGAGTAGCAAACCGGTTTGGCCTTCGTGATCGGGCTCTTATAGCCACCCGCGCATTCCGATAAACCCCACGTATTCCGGTCGTTCACCATGCAAGCCGGGCGACCTTACCCGCTCGACTTTATTAACACGAAAATGGCCGGTATATCGAGAGACATTTTTTTTTCTACTATATTGCCAATTGCATTATTTGCTGGATATGTATACATATACATACACGGGGAGAGGTCATTGTACTCGTACAATGACTTTGCAGGGGGTTGACGACGCAGGGGACTTTTGAAGGGGTCGGAATGACGATCCACGAGGGGACCGGGATTCATTGCCGACAATTCGTACGATATACATCTGCGATAGTTCATTTCGCCTCTTTTATGTTCTCTTAATATTTCAATCTATGTTAAAATACTTCTTCACGATAATATGTAGGTTTGGGGTATCAGGATTCAGAGAGCAGTGTTCGGTCATACAACATGAGCATTATGTCAGTATAAGCCTGCGCGATGGATGCTGCGTGAACGATAAAACCAAAATTGTTTCTTTAGACAACTACCGACGTCCGACTTGCGTTTGGGGCGAGAGTAATATCGGAAACGTGTTCGGCTCGAAGAAATATATCGAATTGCGTGGTCCGGAAGATACTTTGGGATCCTTCTATTTGACGCAAAAAATTGCACGGTACCCCTGTATCATGTTATTTACATTTTTTATCGTTCTGTAGTGGCACGAAAAAAATGATTTTGTAAATCCGTCGAGTACTTTGCCCGTTTATGTTTTCCCGTAGAGTCCGACAAATATCTCGGCTATTTTTATAATTCCACCGGGAAGCAGTTGTCATTTTCTGAAAATACCGAAAGTCGCCAATTTTTCAACAATCGGTCGTTAAACAGGCTTTCGGGGGAATTAATTATTGTATCTCCTTCACGATTAAATTAACCGTCTATAAAAATTCTACGACGTGCAGGTCGTTCTCAAAACAAAACAAAAAAAATCCAAAGCTATACTTCCATCGTTTCTCGCTACCCTGATGGATTCTGTTGACAAAAGTCATTTCTATGAATGGAGAAACTCAAGAGGCCGTAAAATTGGGCGATAATTCGGGGCAAGTTGTCTATTCTGTCGACAGAAAAGCCAACACCTGAGAGGGGGCCCCCCGTAGATCCTTGGCGAGATCTTGCCGAGGGCCTCCTCGAGACACGACCCCTTTTTCCATCGGGAAAGATATACCTCCGCTTCCACGATGCTACCCTGAGCAACCTGTTTACCGAGGGGACTCGAAAGAATAGAAATTTAAGTGAGCGTGAAATCGGCTCTCTCATAGGGTCAGCCCTTATAACGATCATATACCCCGTAAAAACCACTAGAGCACTACATATTATCCCTTCAACTGTATTGTCATCGAAACTTTCGAAGGAGGAACAAGCCGGGCGAGAGAGCTTCTTGTCGACATGGTACCCTGTTCGAAAAGGAGAGTGATTTCGTCACGCCCCCGTATTCACCCTCGGGTGCACTGCACATCTCAAGTCTGTATGTAGACTGATATATATTTATATTCCCATGAACATCAGGAAACAAGAACGAGCGAACGACGAACACTCGCATGTCCGCGTGTTTTCTTCTTCGAAATAAAATATTTCGATACACCTCTTGCAAGGTCTTACATTCCTGGCACTTTTGGGTGACAAAGTTCATTTTTTTTTAAATCTTGTTTTCTTTTTTTTTATCGTAGATGTAGCGCGTGTGACCGCAGACTAGTCTTTTCCGAGAAACGGGAGCTTTCGCTCTCGGCATGTTACCCTGAGAAACTTGTGAACAGAAATCAATTTTTTTTGTTTTCTTTTATGGAGAAACTAAATCGAACCTGGAATTTCGACTGATATCTCACAGACCTTGTGTCGAGCTTCGAGCATTGTTAGGGTGAAACTTACCCCCTATCGAATTTGGACCTTTGCCCTGTACATGTTTTCCTGAGCAACGTGTTTACAGAAGTCGTTATAGTGAATGGGAATTAGACTGAGCGTGACATTTTCGTACCGCAACTTCCGGACCTCATGCTGGGAAGGTAAGATTTCGGAGGAATTCTAAGAGATGAAGAAAAAGGCTCTGGAAGATGCTCCGAGGGTATGGTATCCTAATAGGAAATGGGAACAGAGTCGTCACGCCCTCACTCACCCTTTGGAACTGTAAAGCCTGACCGCAGTCGCAACTAAAAGATACCCTTTTTCGTTTTGAAACTTCCAAATGAGACTCGTAGCTTCGACGGAAAATGTTTGCCGGCCACCTCTGCATTTGCCATACCAGCCCGTTACAGTTGTTTTCAAACGTTATTTTTCGGAGCAGGGTTTACAGCGACCATGAAAATGGGAGATGAAATCCTCGAGTCAGCGAACCGAAATGTATTCAATTTTCAGACACAAGTTTCGATGGTTAATCAAGCCTGGGTCGTTGAAGTTAAAAAATAATAAGTGTTATTTCTTTTAGTTTGCAGTTGATCTAGATAATAGATCACAAATTTAGTACTCGGACGATTGTTAAATAATCAACTTTTTGAAGATTAACCATACTTGGATCTTACGATTAAAAAAAAGTTATAACAAGATGGAAAAGTACCGGTATGGATCCATAGATCACCAATATAGTACTGTAACAATTGATAACATATTTACTATTGGAGGATTAACGAAACTGGGAGCTTTAAGATTTTTTTTAGTTTGTTACAGCAGACGAGTTGAGATGGAGCTTGGACCTTCATGCCGTCCATGTTACCCTGAGAAATGTATTTACAAAAGTAATTCTAGTGAATAGGGATTAGAGCGAGCGTGAAATTTGTTTACCACAAATTCCGGACCTCACGCTGTGAGGGAAAAATTGAGCAGAAATTCTACTCGACGAAGAAAAAGGTCGTGGAAGATACTCCGAGGGTATGGTATCCTGTTAGGAAATAGGAACAAGGCCGTCACGCCCTCGCCTATCCTGGGGTACGATGGAGCCTGCCCGCGGTCGCAATTAAGAGTCGTCGCCGCCCTTTTGAAACTTTCTAACGAGACTCGTGGCTTTGAAAAAAAAGTCACCAGCCACTTCTGCATTTTTCATGCTAGCCCGTTACACTTGTTGACAAAAGACATTTTTCTGAATGGGGATTAGAGCAGCCGTGGAATTGGGAGAATGCGATCTTTAAGGCGGTGACCGAAAAATGTATTCAATCCTCAGGTACGCAGTAAAAGCCTTGAAGAAACTCTTGACAAAACGCATTTGCCTGGATAATGCGTTAATTTGAATGGATAAACTCAACCGTGAAATTGAGGGGTCATAAAATTCTTTTTGAGAAAATGTAAATGTACTCCAGCTTCGGGTGTACAAAGTAAAATCCGAGAATTGTCCATTGCATTCACTTCTGCATTTCCCATGCTACCCCGTTACAGTTGTCGACAAAGGTCATTTTCCTGAATAGAGGGATTAACGCGACCGTGAAATTGGTAGATATGATGCAGTAGGCGAACGAAAATGTATTAATTCCTCAAGTACAAAGGTAAAAGCAGACATTGTAAACGTCGAGGCTAAATTATTGTACCCACCTCGACGACAACGTGAACTTTCGAAAATGTTATGTTACCCTGAGGAAACTGTTGACAAAACGTATTTTTTTGAATGGGGATTAGTTCAACCGTGAAATTGGCAGTCATAATATTCTATTCAGCGCAGGTAAATGTATTCTAGCTTTGGGTGCGTAGTAAAATCCGAGCATTGACCATTCTAACCTCCAAGGGTCGAATCCATCCTCTCCGCAGGGTCGCGAACTTTCGAATGTTTCATGTTATCCTGAAGAAACTGTTTACAAAAGTCACTCTCTAAAACGGGATTAGTGGTTACGGTACAAATGAGGTTAATGGTTTCCAAAGAGCGTGAACCGATACGTATCGTTGAAACGAACCCTTTTTCCCTGAGAGCATTTGTAGCTCTCATGTTACCTCGGCGTAACTGTGACAAAACTAATGTTACCGAATAGGGATTAACTCGACCGTGAAATTGGGAATGTATCCTAGCTTCGGGTGCTAAGTAAAATCCGAGCATTGACCATTCTAACCGCCAAGGGTGGATTGCCATCCATTGTCTTGGCAAGGAACTTTCGCAGCTCTCATGTTACCCTGAAGAAACTGTTTACAAAAGTCACTCTCTGAAATAGGATTAGTGGTTACGGTGCAAATGAGCTTATTGACTTCAAAAGAGCGTGAACCGATATCGTTGGAACGAACCCTTTTTCCCTGAGAGCCTTCGCAGCTCTCATGTTACCCCGTGGTAAGTGTTGACACAAGTGATGTTACTGAATAGGGATTAACTCGACCGTAAAATTGAGAGTCATAATCGTCTTCTCAGCGAAGGTACATGCATCCTCGCTTCAGGTACTAAGTCCCATAGGCGCATTGATAATTCTAACCGCTAAGGGTGGATTACCATCCATCGTCTTGGGAAGGAACTTTCGCAGCTCTCATGTTATCCTGAAGAAACTATTTACAAAAGTCACTCTCTAAAATAGGATTAGTGGTTACGGTGCAAATTATCTTATTGACTACAAAAGAGCGTGAACCGATACGTATCGTTGGAACGAACCTTTTTTCCCTTAGAGCCTTCGATGCTCTCATGTTACCCTGGGGTAACTGTGACAAAACTAATGATACTGAATAGAGATTAACTCGACCGTGAAATTGGACGTCATAATTGTCTTCTCAGCGAAGGTAAATTTATTTTACCTTCAGGTGCTAAGTGAAATCCGAACACTGACCATTGTAAGCGCTAAGGGTGGATTACCATCCATTGTCTTGGCAGGGAACTTTCGCACCTCTCATGTTACCCTGAAGAAACTGTTTACAAAAGTCACTCTCTAAAATAGGATTAGTGGTTATGGTGAAAATGAGATTATGATCTTCAAAAGAGCGTGAACCGATACGTATCGCTGGAACGAACCTTTTTTCCCTTCGAGCCTTCGCAGCTCTCATGTTACCCCGGGGTAACTGTGACAAAACTAATGATACTGAATAGAGATTAACTCGACCGTGAAATTGGGCGTCATAATTGTCTTCTCAGCGAAGGGAAATTTATCCTAGCTTCAGGTGCTAAGTAAAATCCGAACATTGACCATTGTAACCGCTAAGGGTGGATTACCATCCATTGTCTTGGCAGGGAACTTTCGCAGCTCTCATGTTACCCTGAAGAAACTGTTTACAAAAGTCACTCTCTAAAATAGGATTAGTGGTTATGGTGAAAATGAGCTTATGATCTTCAAAAGAGCGTGAACCGATACGTATCGCTGGAACGAACCTTTTTTCCCTTAGAGCCTTCGCAGCTCTCATGTTACCCCGGGGTAACTGTTGACGAAACTGATGTTACTGAATAGGGATTATCTCGACCGTGAAATTGGGCGTCATAATTGTCTTCTCAGCGAAGGTAAATTTATTTTACCTTCAAATGCTAAGTGAAATCCGAACACTGACCATTGTAAGCGCTAAGGGTGGATTACCGTCCATTGTCTTGGCAGGGAACTTTCGCAGCTCTCATGTTACCCTGAAGAAACTGTTTACAAAAGTCACTCTCTAAAATAGGATTAGTGGTTACGGTGCAAACAAGCTTATTCAATTGTCAATTGACTTCAAACGAGCGTGAACTGATACTCATCGCTAGAAAGAAGCTCTCATGTTATCCTGAAGAAACTGTTTACAAAAGTCACTCTCTATAACAGGATTAGTGGTTACCGTGCTAATAACTCAAACAACGTCGAAAGGGCGTGAACCTAAATCTATCGCCGAAGACAACCTTTTTCCCCACGCAGCTTTTATGTTACCCGGAGACAAGTGTTTAAAAAAGAAATTATGCTTAATTGCCTTATTCAAACTCACTTATCGTCTAGGTAACGTTTCTTTGCCTGAAAAACTTCTTTTTTTCTTATATTTTCTTGCGATTTCTGTTGACAAAAGTCATCTTCTTGAATAAAAGTTCCAGCGAGCGTGAAACACGCTTACAAATCTATCGTCGTTAATCCTCGTGTCAACATGTACCATTGTAACATAATACAAATTATTCAAACGTTACGTCCGAACCGCGGAATACATTCTCGGAAAAGTCCTCGAACTATCTAGTCCTCTGAAAGACTCTCTTTCGAAATCGCACTTCCACAGTTCTCCTGCTAGCCCGTGAAAACTGTTTACAAAAGTCATTTTTCTGTATGGGGATTAGCGCGAGGGTGAACAATCTCTATTGTATCGCGGTAGACCACCCGCACTTGGCTTGGCATTTAGGTATGCGGTCAAGAAACCGTGAGTCCCTTGCGTCCCCGATCGCTGAACCGTCCACGAGCCTTTTATAGGGAACCCTCTTTTCGCTGCACAAAGATTTATTAGCCAAGGCAAGGATCTCTCTTCGGCTTCACCCTCCGAGTCCAAGGGTTCTCCGCCCGGCCCATAAATCTTCTTGGAAAAACTTCTCCCAAGAATACTCCTTACACCGCCTGTTGTCCTGTTATAGAAGTGGAGCAACTTCTTCAAACTTTCAACCCTTCGTCTTCCAAAGTTCTTCCATTCGTTATGCAACACTCTTCCCAACAATATTCCGTCATACACGATCACCATCACAAGGGTCGTACTATTGCCAGCTAAACTTTGAATCCGTATTCCATTCTACTTCACCGCCTCTCATTCAACTTCGTCACCCTCGAGTCCCTCCGTGGAATCCTCCGAGGGCGTTGTTCCAAGGAGCACCCCTAGCTCTCTCACTATCGAGCTCTTACCGGCAGCCTTCCTCGACTCTCTGCAACCCTGCTGGAAGTATTCTCCGCCGATGCCCCTTAGAAAGCGCGTTCTCACGCTGCTGAGAACTTCTCTCGCCGGAGTCGAACGGCCGACGATTCTGTCGTGTTTTTTTTTTCTTCTTCATTCTGTAGCTGTACGTAGTATGTGTACCGAACATCTGGGACAGAAGAGTAGGATTTAACGTTCTTCCTGCGTTTTTTTTTTTCTCTTCTTTTCTCTCTCATCTCTGGCGCTCCAGCGACGCGATCCCCTCCTCCGTCTTGCTCCGGTTCGCCTTGGTAAGATTATCTCGGGTCCCGAAGAGTGCCGAGAGGTGAAGCAGGAGGAGAGGAAGTGGGAGGGATGGAGGCTGAGGAGGAGCGGTGTAACGCGCATTCCACGACCCTGGAATGAAGCATGTAGGCGCACGACCGCTTCGACAGCTGCTGGCCTTCCAATCGACGGGCTCTCTCTGGCATTGCAGCCGCGCACGTACGGTGGGTGCGCGACCTTGACGAAAAATTCATACTCGCAGGTACGGGGCTCACTGAGAGAGTCTGGACGACTATATGTGCGATGAATGCTGGCAGATGTGTGTTGGCGGTGTTGTACGAGAGCGAGCCAGCAGCCCAGGCGCGCGTCAGAGTTGAACGTACGAATGGCCGTTGGGGCCGGAACCTTGGCGGCAAGTACGGTGACCGTGAAGTCCTCGGGGACCTGCGGAGAACCCGGTGCCCCTGGCCCTTCGGCCTTCCACACGGTCCTTCGAGCGTCCCGGCGAGTCCAAGGGTTGTAAAAGCGGATGGAGCTAGTGGTCCAGCGTCGCGGCCGGTCCGACCGGGGGGAGAATGAGAGACGGCCGGATCGGCCGTTAAAAAATGTATTCCATCGTTGGCCAATGAAATCACCTGCTCGACCGCACACGCCATGCTGACTCCCGGCCATACCGCAAAAACAAATTTTATCATTCTGCTCCTGGAGTATTGTGGAAGCTTGGAGGATCCATGAGAGATCGGCTTTTGAAAGATTATCTAACCTGGGAGCTTCACACCCAGGAAAATAATTTATTCGACGGCCACCGTTTATTTGGCTTAGGCAAAATATTTATTTCATTTGAATGAATATTTATTTGATTTAAATAAATATTTATTTCATTTGAATGAATATTTATTGGATTAAAATAAATATTTATTTCATTTGAATGAATATTTATTTGATTAAAATAAATATTTATTTCATTTGAATGAATATTTATTTGATTTAAATAAATATTGATTTCATTTAAGTAACTGTTTACTTAATTTAAATAAATATTTATTTGAATGAAATAAACATTTTACTTAAACTAAATAAACGGTGGCCGTGAAATAAATGTTTTTTCTGGGTGCAGGATTTTTTAAAGATTTAACGGCTAGATGAAAGAGGGTTAGGAGATTCTGTTACGAGATTTTTGATCATACATCACAGATCGTAGATCATAGATCATAGATCAAGGATATAGTGCTATGGCGATTGTTGAACGATCGATTTTTGGAACATCAAAATTGGATCTTTGAGCCTAAAAAGGACTTGTTTAGTCATAGCGAGATAGATGGGTACCAATATCAGAATGTAGATCATAGATTCATCAGCCTAGGTAGCCGCCGCAAGTAACCCACGAAGAGGTGCCCCGAGAAAACTATTAGGAGATCCGACAGTCTCATCGAAAATTTCTCAAGATCAACCGATTCGCACACCGATGCATAGAGGGATGCTGGCCAAGTCGCACACAACCGCAGATACCTCGAATAACCGAAGCTCCTCTTCGGTTGTGGACTCCTGGTACCAGAAGCGCCATGCGCCTTCACCATTTTCCCACGCGCCCTCGCCACGTTCTCACGCGCCTTCCCGTGTCGGGTCCTTTCCTCTCTTTTCTCCGCCGCTTCTTCTCGCTATCTTTCATTATTCTTCCCTCCCCCTCTCTCTCTCTCTCACTAACATTCCCTCACCGGACGAAACCAGACAGTTTTATCCGCGCCGTTGCAGACGTGGGAAAATAAAAAATCTCCCTAACTTCGGCACAAACGGACCGCGGCCTCGTGTGTATTCCTACATAATGAAATTCCCTTCGTCGTCATCGTTGAATTTTCTTCGAATTTCTCCCTCCATCTCGCGCGTCTATGCTTCCATCTTGCAGCCGAGAATTTAATGCCGAAAGTTGAAGGGAGACAGCGGGCAGGGGTGGAGAGGGAGTACGCGGGATCGAGCGATGCCGGAATGAGAATCGAGACGCCGGGCGACTTCTTGAACGGGCATGAAGTCCTGGCCATTCGGGGTTTCGATTTCTCGGGTTCTCAGTGAGAGTATCCCACGGTGCGATCCCGTGGGAACGGCTTGATTGGCTGGGAATCCCGAGTGCCCGGTTCCCGAGCTCTCTCGGCACAACCGGCAGCAACGTCAGCATGCAGACACTCCGGCTCGCCGTTCCTTCCCACTCTTTTCTATATACTCCTATAACTCGATTCTCCACTCACGGTTCTTCGCGCCGCTTGGCGGGTCTTTTCTGGAGAGTCTCGTCCTTTCTCTACTTTGCGCTTGCGAGAACATACGCTTTTCTCCCTCTTCGCTGACGGACGGTAATTTAACCCTGCGGAGTCGAAGATCATCTTCGGTGAAGTTCTCGCGCCTCCTTCGACGCCGATCACTCTGTCGTATGCCCATTTGTGCCTACGGTCGAGCGGGGCAAAATGGCCCTACACTTCGAACGGGACTCTCTGTTCGTGTAGAGTCACAAATTTACAACAGCAGTCCGTTTTGCCCCGCCTTTTCCTATGCTTTCTACTCTTCCACTCTTAGACTATCGTTATGTTTATCGAATTGAATCCCGTCATAAACTCGATCCCTAGCGCGATCCAACGAACCTTCCCCGTGGAGAGCGACTGACCGACGGGCCGCGTCACGCTTAATTGGGCGGGCTAGCCCAAGCTAGTCACACATAAAAACCACTCGCCGCTCTTCCCTTCGTTAATTTTTTCGCATTCTCTATATGCGATACGGACACTTAAACGTTGGACGAGGGTCAACCTTTCTTCCCCTCGTAAGTGGGTATACGACCTTCGACCTCTTTCCGGGAAAGTGGGGAGGGGGGTAGAAAAGAATAAGCCACGGAGACATGTGATCGAGATTTTCGCTTGTCTGTTCCACTCGACACATTTAAGGTAGTTCTGTCGCTTGGTATTCATTTCGCATAAGTTTGAGAAAAATTAGACAAAATTGCAAATACTTGTCGATATTAAAGGTATTATACATATTAAAGGTACTGAAAAGATTGATTTCGCATAACAATAAGTCCAAAATGTTATTAACAAATCAAACAAAAAATTAATTGTTTAACAAATTACCCGTCAAACTATTTTTTTTTATTTCGAAAATGATTCGTCCTTTTTTCTGAATACGTATGCTTTTTTCAGATTTTTAAATTTGCTTTGAATTTTGTGGTTTTTTGCCATATAGAAAAAAACAAATTCAAAGGAAATTTAAAAATCTACAAAAATTTCATACGTATTTAGAAAAATTAACGAAACATTTTCGTAGAAAAAAAATGGGTTACCGGGAAATTTGTTAATCAATTTTTTTTTTTCATCAATTTGTTAATAACATTTTGGAATTATTACTATGCAAAATTAATCTTTTCAGTACCTTTACTATGCATGATTTTTTTTCAGATTTTTATACCATCGAGAAGTATTTGCATTTTTATCTTATTTTTCTCGAACTTATGCGAAATGAATACCAAGCGACAGAACTACCTTAAATTGAAACGGAGAATTTAACATATTTTGCATATGGGGTGAAAGTGGTGAATGTGGCCCTCCCGATCCCCCCGCAAATAAATTCTCGACCGGTCCATATTCCCCACCTCTATCCAATTTTATTTCCATCCAACAATTCATCAATCTCGAATCATTTAAATTTCATGAATGACCGATATCTCCACCGCTTCATCGATTCTCGATCCTGTTAAAAGATTATACTCTCGTCATGAGATGAACCTGCCATCCCAGCCGTCTCTAAAGATTTTTCTACGGCTATTAATCCACGGAGCCCTCGTCCATGCCGGCCCATTGATCTACGATCTCAACACCGGTCTATTGTATTCTCGATCACAATACTTCCTCGCGCGTTCGAGAATCGCAAGCCGCAAATGATTTTCTCACGGACGATCCCGAGCGTGCTCGCCGGCTGGCGAATGTACGCGTACGCATCGGGATTCCCGAGAATCTACGGAGACTTTCTTCCCACAGGCTCGTGAAATCTTTCTCGCTCGATCCGTACGCGGCGGTCCTCGCTCGGTCACGAGGAATCCCGAGCGTGGGATAGTTCGTTCCCTGGGGGCAGAAAACGTTCTGGTTTGGTAGTAGGCGGTCAGAGAAGAGAAAGAGTTATTTCTGGGAGGAGAAGTGCGTGCAGTTGAGTGCGTGTACGCAGCAAAATAGCTACCAACATTTCTTCTCCATACAAACATTCACAATCGTTTTCTTGTTTTCACCCAACAAAAATGTTGCGCATTTAAACAAAAATGTTGGTAATTTTCCAAAAATGTTTGATAACTTTACAAACATTTTTTAATAAAATTAACCAGAAAAAAATTGTGAACGCTTGATGACAAAAAAAAAGTTTGTCAAAAGTACAAAATTTCTTTACTGCGTACCGGGATTTTGGTTTACGAACAAACTTTATTTATCGACAAAAGGCCACAATAATTTTCTTGTTACTTTAACAAATATTTATTGTAGAATTAACAAATATTTTTCTGAGATTAACAGAAAAATAATTGTGAAAGTTTGTGGACAAAAAAAAGTTGGTTGAAAGTAGAAATGTTTTTTTTACTGCGTACGGGATTGCGTCTGCGGAGCTGCGTGTATCCCGTACGGCGAGCGCCTTTCTCACTCTCGATTGTGCGCATATACCCGAAACTTCCCACGGGATAGGAGAAACGCTATCTCGCATCGGGTACAAAGCATAGAGTGAATGATAAAGACGCGCCACGTGTGCGCTAACGAGCAGGCGCTTGGACCAACGAGATACGGCGCCAGGCCGAACGGTCTCGGGCCTGTGCGATCCCTACTCTCCCACAGAACCTTCCACGATCGTGAGAATCTTCGCAGCTTCAGGGGAAACTGATTCCCAGTCCTACTAGGAGACCAGACCGCTGCAGGCGGTTTCGTACCGACTACCGGCCGCGGGACTTACCCCTCGCTTGCTCTTCGCCAATAACTGAGGCTTGCTTCTCTTTTCTTTACGGTGAGGAAATTAAAAAAAAAAGCGAAACCCTGCGACGAGAGATTCGCCTGTTCATGATATGTACAAGATCTTACCTTGATTAAGCATCTGCATCATTTCGGAAGTATGACTGCACGGAGGAAAACTGTAAATTAGGAGAACTAATAAGCGATGCATTTTGTGCATCGCTTAGTAGTTCTAATAATATTTTTGGAGAACTCCTAATGACATTTTTGGAGAACTCCTAATGACATTTTTGGACAACTCCTAATAACATTTTCGGAGAACTCCTAATAACATTTTTGGAGGACTGGTAATAACATTTTTGGGGAACTGATAATTGATCGGTTAAAAGGAAAATGGGTTTTACCCATTTTTCTTTTAACCGCCCAACAATCAATTCTCCAAAGTCATAATTTTTATTCACCGTGCGGATCGATTTGCCCGAGCGTGATTCATAATTTTTCGGGACACGTCCCTAGTGAGAGCGCTACACAGGGCCAGTATCGGCACGGCGTCGGCCTAACGTCGGCCAGCACCTGTGTTTCGTTCCCAACAGGGGTATCTCTATCGCAGAAGTCGGAGCTACTGAAACATATTATGGATTTACCGGCTACTCTGGGTGGGCGGTATTCACCACTTTTACCCTGTGAACTGATAGAAAAAATACGGTTGGATCAACTAACGATTCGTGCAGGGACGTTCAAATAAATATTTTTTTGGTCGAACAAAATATTTTAATGGGTCAAAAATTATTTGCTGACAACACCCAAAAAATTTTTTATCAGTGTGTGTGACTTCCATCACATACCCAGAAAAAAATGTATTTGACGGCCACAGTTTGTTTCGTTTAAATAAAATAAGTAAATCTTTGTTTAAATTAAGTCAATAGTTACTTAAATGAAATAAATATTTAGTTAAATCAAATGAATATTTTACTTAAATCAAATGAATATTTAACTTAAATCAAATAAATGGTGGCCGTCAAATAAATTATTTTATTGGGTGCAGGCTTCTAGACGTGCGTTCCGGCAAAACTGTATCAGTTTGAGTTAGGAAAATTGGAAAATTGGTAATTCTTGACCAGAAAATCGTAAATGCCGGGAAAGTGTTTCACCGTAGTTGCTGACGAGCGGATGACATCGCGAAAGAGATGATCTCGAGGACACGTGAGAAAATTCTCGGCCGCGAGTTTGAAACCGCTCCGCCGTTGATAGGTGCCTGGTATCGGGAGCACCAAATTCAGCCCCCAGTTCGGCATCTTCTCACGGTGCCCGGAGAGGCTCGCACGCTGTTCCCGCGATGGAGCGCCGGCATGGGAGTCGCGCAAGCATGCCGAGAAACTCGGCGAGCGAAGGAGCGAGAGGACGACAAGTTGCCCCATGCACGCACGCTCGGTCGACCCGAAATATCTCGCTGTTTCCCTTTTTCGTGAGAAAATCGAGCGCTGGGAACGTTTCGAGGATCGAAAACGGCAACGTCCGTTCGGTGATGTCCCCCAAGATCTATATATTCAGTACACCGAAAACCTCCTCTTCTGCGCTTGATGATAATTCGAGGGGCCACGTGCCGACCCTCCAGTTGATGCATTTCGCCCACATGAGCTCGTATACACATAAGTATACATGCATCCCGTAAAGAAACGTCTAAGACGGTCGCAAGAAATTCGGGAGAATTTGATAAACCGTGAAAACCACCGAGCCACACCTCATCTTATTCTCCCGGTCAATTCACGTGGGAAAAGTTTCGCCGGACGGCTTGCGAGAAAAAAAAATTACATAATTTACGGGGCCACGTGCCGTCCCTCCAATTGACAGGATTCGTCCGACGTAAGCTTACGTAGAGCAAATCGGGGCAAAATGGGACAGTGGGGCAAAACTCAGTTTTCCAATAATTTTTGGATGCCCCATTTTGTGCCAACGATACATCCGGATTTTCAACCCCGTTTTGCCCCACGAACCACCATCGCCACTATCCAATTGTTATCGGAAAATTGCGTTTTGTCTCATTATCCCGTTTTGCCCCGCTGTGCCATTTTGCCCCGCTCTCCCCTATATATACATTCGGTAAAAAAACGCCTATGACTGTCGCCAAAAAATTCGCGAAAATTGACTGGATTCGTTCGACGGAAACTTAAGTATATATATACTTTCGGTAAAAAAAAAAAAAAACGCCTAAGACTGTCGCAAAATATTCGTGAGAATTTGAGAGACCGTGAAAACCACCGGACCGCACCTGCTCTTATCCTCCCGGTCGATTCACGTGGGAAAAGTTTCGCGGCATGGCTTTCAAGAGAAAAAAAAAAAAGAACAGCGTCTCAGATGCCGGGGCGCCGCACGGACGCCGCTGCAGGTCGCAGGCAGACTGGTGCGAACGAGAGAGAAGAAATAAAAAAGGAAAAAAAATATTACTTTAAGGACGTATCCCAGAGGCCCCGGAGGGATGGGAGCGCGTCTGGAAGATCTACACAGCGTCTAGGATCCATGGGGCTCGATGATCGGCCGGGCGTCAGAGAGGTTAGGGCGATACTAACGTAAGCCGAGTGTTTAGAAGCATCAGGCAAGTATGGGGTTGTAGCAAGAGGCTAGGCGAGAGAACACACGAGGAGGAGCAGAAGGAGGAGGTGGAGGAGGCGCGCTCTCGTCGGGTATACCAAAGAGAACAGTAGGAAAGAGAACCTGTGCTGCGCCTGCTCCGAGTCGGCTTTTGCTCAGGAACACCGGTAGATGTAGTTGTGGCGCGGGAGATGATACGAAGGATCGTTTCGAAAGAGCAAGAGATCATTTTTTTTTCTTTTAATAAATTAGTATCGTTAGTTTAGGTACGCGGTTCATCAAATTTGCCCTCTCGATCTTGGGCCATTTACGCTCAATTTTCATTTTCTCGTCAAGCTTCACTATTTTTTCTTAACTAAAACTAATCTAAAAAAACGAAAGAAAAGTAAAATTGCAAAATCGAAGAGGAAAGTTTGTTAAATGTGCAAATATTTTTGTACCATGTCCATCATGCAAAAGTTCGCACATCTCTTGCCGATTAAAAATTAACTCTACGAATATTTGGGAGACAATACGAATAAAAAAAAATAATAAATATTCGAGAGACCGATACTCGCGTTCAAGTTCGCAACGACACTCTGTCCCCAGTCTCTACGCGCACGAGCGTGTGCGCAAGTTGTCGGTGGGAATCATTGAGGTTTCCCATGCCCAGAGAACAGCGGTAATAGTGCCAACACACGTTTTGCTGTATGGACTGTTGTAGTACGCTACAACGGCATTCCGGCTTCCCACAGCCGGCGAACGTTGATATGGCGAACGCCCAGCCAGACGTTCCCAAACCCGACCGTCTACTGTGTGCGATCGTGAGAGACTCGTCCGCGTCACGTTCGTATTGTGTAATAGCATACTCGTGTCACGTGCGGGCCGCCTGTGTCGGCTTACAGTAACGACGCTCTTCTCTTATAGTACATAGTATATATCTATATATATGAAATATATATAAATATATGAAATATATCTATATATATAAAATAGATATATATATATATATATATTTAAGTACATTGAACGACCACTTTTTTAACTTTATAATTGTCGCCTAATAATCTTAGCCCGACAATGTAATAGGATAGCAAGCGGCATGGAACTCTGCACTACCGTCGTAGCTGAATTCATTCCAGCGTACCTTGACCCGAAAAGGGGATCTAAAAGGTCGACGGTGAGGGAGGATACAACGACGGTGAACTAGACTATCGGACGTCTCGCCGCATGCGAAGTCAATCAATCATTTTGTCGATGAAATCGTGTTTAGCTGTACTAGGAGAACAAGCGGGACCAGGGGTCTTCCTAAACACGCGCCAGGCTGACTAGACGGCCCCACTACACTATCCTCGCCTCTGCGCTGCCTACGCAATGGTTATGTGCCTTAGCGTGTTTCACGCATACCGGTGTTAATCGCTGTGTTTCGTAACTTTGTACATACAAGTATTGCGCAAGCCGCTCGCATATTGATAATCATTGAAAATTACTGGATTTGTGACATGCAGAATAAACGGATATGGGCCGGGGGCAAAATGAAACCCCTCGAGTACTTATCGGATAGGTATAAAATATTAACAATCCCGAAGTGAAAAGCTCAGGCGAGACGGCGGAAACGACAAATGGGGTCTCATTGCTGGGGTTAATGCGATGGGGGCAAAAGGGACCATACATTTTTGTTGTCCAACAGCGATGACAAAAGCGTGTGTTTAATATAATTTTTATGTAGGCGATGAAAATGTGAATAGAGAAAAATTGAATTAATATAGGGGCGGAAGCGATTATTTGACCTTCATTTGAGATGAGACTTTCTTTTTAAGTCCCGAAAAAAAATTGGTAAAGCTAGTCTGTTTTGTCCCGCTCTTCATTATTCAGTATATTGATATATTCAATTTGCAAAAAGGGATTTGTGTTGCCGAATAAAAAAAATAAAAAATAAAAAATAAAACTCGACTCATCTCGCAGACATCCAAAGAAGAGATGTCTCTGATCTATTTACGGTAGAGAGCGTCATCACAGGAGCGAGAGCTCCGCGTCCGGCTTTTCGGCGTGAAGAAGTCGGAGCCACGTCCGGATTAAGGTGACGACCTCGCTATCCGCCTCCTCGTCTCCTGTTCCATTTTAACCGAATGCGCCACTCGTCCGAGCCTCGGGAGAACACGGCCGTCGCTACCACCAGTACCTTAACCCACTTTCGGCCAAGCGAGCCACCGCCTTCTCGACGATGTTCTCCTGACAGTTTACTTATTAATTTAGATTATGTCGTATAAGAGCTAATTGCCTCGGGATAGCGGGCGTCGCTCGCCGAAAGAAGAATTGCGCGTTATCCGATCTTTCTTTAAACCGGCACTACTGCGTTATCACATTGAACATATCACGAAGCCTCGAACAATTGAATTCCGTGTCGAGATCAATCGAGATACACAGGAAATACTTATTTTTATTCATAAATGACAGAAAAAAAAATTATATGAAAAAAATAAAAAAAAAAGATCAAAAAGCATCAGTAACGCAACGAAGTAATAATATTTTCTTTCTGTAACTTTATCCTGTACTGAATTTGTTTCCTCTTATTGAGACTAACGGACTGAAAGGGGCAAAAGGGACTATGTTACCCAATTTTTCGTGGAACTTAAACAAAGTGTCGAAAACGGAGGTTCATTTTGCCCCGCTCTTACCCGTTGCATTATATTTTCCCGCAATTCGAAAAAACAAAAATAGAGAAAAGTTTTTCGTTCAGATCCTCGTGTTACCATCTCGTGTAACACACAGGATTTACACACTCCGATAGTGTCTAAACGAATTCTCGAAACAGCTGAAATTTTCCCCGCGGAGTCGGCGGACAGGCATCTGCAGCCGAAATTCTCCGGTGGTAAAAAAGGTCGGGTTTACCTCCTGCACGCTATAATTTCAGCATCGAGTCCGAGCAACCGGGTCGAAGCTGGCCGTGGCCATGAAGCCCGCCGATCGCACTCGCGCGCTACTCATGTTCTCCTAGTAAGGTGATACAGTTTATTGGACTTCTTCAGATTGGAATGCGGCGTCAATGACACTTGTCGCGTTGAGATCCCCCGAGACACATGGCAATCGTCCATTCCGCTCTTCGCGCACAAGTGCTGTGCAAGAAGACTCAGTAAAAACAAAATAAAAAAAAAGAAGCGTATAATAAATTACGTCTTCCGGATTAATTTTGAAGAAGAAGTTGCCTTCGGGTCCGCCACGCGGTCTGCTCCTGATACACCGAGTGCTCGTTGCCGCGACTCTTGGTCGCAGCTGTATGTATATATATATAAATATATATATGAATGTGTGTTCGGATTTCTTTGGCCCAAGGGCGTATATATGTATGTATATATATATATACGTGTATATACACTTTTGGACCAAAGAAATTCGACTACCTCTTCCTCCTCCCGCGACACGCACGTCGCCCGCGACCAACTGTATTTTTATACATCACTGGTAGAGTGACTATGCTCGAGCGACAAGTGCCAGGTGGAATGGAAGCACCTCGTGCGCTACGCTCTAGAGGAACGAACGGTTTCTCTCCCTCTCGTCTTTCGACTCTTCGAAGTTGCCCGGTTATTCTTTTCACCCGTCCGAAAACCTCTCCACGGTATTGTGGACTCTAAAATATTTTTCTTCTTCTTCTTTTTTTTCCATCTTCTTATTCTTCGTCCTCCGAGATCTTCCTATATTATTCTGATCGCCTGATAGGCCCGACGCGCAAACTCATTTTTTCTCATCGAAGAAGACACTTGTTAAAAACTTCTTTATTGTCAATTATTATTGTGTTGTTTTTGGGCCGAGGCGCGAGTTTACCCAGTCTGCAAAGACACACCGCGCCGGAGGGACTAGCCTTCCCGTTTACTCTCCCATTACGGATAATGACGTCGTGACCCGCAAACGCCAAGTCGTCCAGCGAGGCCGACAGCACGCCACAGTGTTTGCAGTCGCCCGAGCGCCGAAGTGGGCGGTGTCTCGTCCCGCTCGAACGCACATCCGGTACCGCCGAGCGGACAGCTTTCCTCCTACTCGCCTAGTAAAAAAATAGCGGTATTATCGATTTTTTTCGATCGTGATCTCACCTCGAGGCCCGTCCGGGAACGGGCCCACGACCTCCGAGCCGCACATGCTGGCCTGTTATTCACTCTTCGCTTGATTTACATATCTTCCAGGCAAATTCGCCACCCTAGGTAAACGGTGAAATAAATACCAACGTTCCTTTTCCATAGGCATCTACAAGTTTATTCTTGTTAATTTTACAAAAAAAAAAAAACTTTCTTCGCTTTTTCCCAAAAATTGTTGTTAATTTTACAAATATATAAATTTATTGAATTGATAATAAAATAATTGTCGGCGTTTGTGAACAAAAATTGTATTGAAAGTACAAAACCTTTTTACTGTGCATATAATACGCCATAAAAAAATACGCGTAAGTTAAACGTCCCAGTGACCGGACAAGCCGTGCGTGCAAGAGAGTCAGAAATGCGATTTTTCATGCAAGCCTGGGGACTGGGACTGCCCCCTCAGGTATCCGGTCATTGGTACTTTTACCTTACGGTATCGTTACAGTCACGAACTAACTGTCGGTAACGAACCAGCTGTAAGTACAGAGTTGAAAAAAAAAGTTTTCGACCAGAATCGAGGATGTCAATGAAAGATTTGGTCGGACCCTCAGGGAATCGGAAGGAGTGTATATGATTGGGCGTATTAGATGCGGAAGACGGGATTGCAGTCTCGAAGGGCCACCGACGCCCTTCGCAGTCCACATGCTCGCCTGTTCCCAAAACTAACGAAATTTAGACCCTGTACGAAAGCAGGCGGCCCTTTCTCCGAGGATCGAACGTCTTGGAAAGGGAAAAGGGACGCGCGAGTGCTCTCGAGGGACCGGAGAAAGCTATCTCCCTCTCGTGCGAGTCTCGTTCACGATCGCTCGCGGCTCACAAGGAGAACTAGCTCGACGAGAGTAGCCAATGGTCAGTCGGGCGGGGCGACGAGACTCCGCGGACACCGCGAACTAACGCCCTCGTGCTGCTTTCCTGATGGTCGGTCAAACGAAAACACTGACCGGACAAAGAATCGCCTCTCGGAGGGACACTCGGCCTTCTCGCATGTCTTCTCGAATGGCCTTGAAACTTTTTATTTTTTAGTATGATTATCGTATCGTACTACTGGGTAAAAAAAGTTTGCACATTTGAGAAACATTGTTTGTTCCCGACTTTGTTAGAATAAGCTAATTCCTAGCGTGAAACACAGTGGAAAATCGCCTATTATTGACCAATGATCATTATTAAACTGTGCGCGTGCGCACTACTGTTTCATTAGTCCTTAGGTAGTTATAGGGCTCATTACTCCCTCTGGAACGCCTCACTCCCGCAGGGAGTAATGGGCATTAGCGAATATGAACATTTTGTGACGCAAGATACGTAGTTATTTTAACGAAGTCGGAAAAAAGTATTGTATGCTACACGGGAGGGAGCGGAGTTATACCTCGTGTGATTTCTGCCCTCGTTTCGCTCGGGCAGCAAACTTCTCGCTCCGCTAAAATCGCGCATTTTCCTCCACTATAGCATACTAATACTATTTGTCCACAAACAGCCACAATCTTAATTTTATTATTTTGTAATTCTTTTAGTTTCAAATATGGTTCGTTGGCCAAAAAAATATTAAGCAAACAAAAATGTTGACCTTCGTGAACAAGACATATTTGTCAAATATACAAACCTCTACATTTAACTATGTATACACATTTGGTTTATCCATTCATTGAGGGGATGTAAAAAAAAATCTCCAAGTTCTGTTTCTACAGCAAGGTCCTTTTTTCTTTTTTCCACAGGTCATCAACTGACGGTCTTCAACGCCCAATCGACGATCCAAGTTGGTGGTAGATGGAATCGCAGCAACGGGAGAGTCGAACGACCGTTTCTTGGAGTGATATCAGGATTGGTCGTGAACGGGGCGAGAATTTTGGAATTGACCTCCACGAGGGAGGATCGTGTAGTCATAACTATAAGAGGAGACGTGCAGCCACTGCCCCCAGGAAGTTTGCTCGACAGAGCTGCACCGCTTCAAAGAATGCAACAGGTGCGAATTAGAGAAAAGTCGACATTGGGATAGAGCCCAGATGCCCAATCAAAATTGAACTGTCAAGATGATTTTTTTTTCTTAGACTCCAGCTTCCGGAAGACCGGGAGTGATGGACGATTTAATATTCTCCGGAGCCGGAAGTGGCTGCGCCGGCGACGACGAGGATGCAGAGTGTAAAGCTGTTTACGACCCTGTATCAGGTAGGTGTAAGTAAATTTTTCGAGGGCCCCGTAAATAATCTAGCACGATGCGTAAATTTGTAAAAAAAAAAAATTTGTCAGAAATCATTATCACTTTCACATTTCGAATTTTAATTGTATCCCAGCACTCATCGAGCACGTTCCCGAAAAATCGCTGCTATTTCGATCGAACAGGGTTAAAAGGCAATATTAAAATTTGCGCGTCAACCGTAGGATTTGGACAAGTTAAATTAGCACAAAGAATTGTACTTCCTTCATAGCTAAATATTTTTCCTTTGGAGTTTTTCTGTCAGACAATTGAGTAAAAAGTTATCAGCAAAAAACAAGTTTCTCGCAAGTGCTCCGCGCACTAGTCACTTCATATATAAAGCGACCGCCTGGCACAATCGGTTGTGTAGTATGAAAGGAGAGACGTTTAGCACTCCCCTAGACAAGGATGGACACACATATACCTGGTAAGGCACTGTCGCCTTTGGCGGCTCTTACCACAATTTTTTTTGTACTTGTTTGTTATCTTTAATTTATTAAGAATGACATAACCGACGGTAACCTTGAATCGATTTTGTATCAAACTCTACACAAAAAAAGCCTAAATATTGTTTTCCTAAAAAATCATCTTAACAAAAAACTCGTATATATAAGGGTGATGTGGCAAAACGGTCACCGTCTTGACTTTCTTATAAACAACTTGTTACAGTTTTCTGATGGCCGTTACATAAGAAAGGTGCGAAAAATAAGTCAAATTGTTCATGAAACAAAAATATCGATAGAGACGGAATTTTTTTAAACATTTGTTCAGAACTTTTTTCGAAAATTTGTTAAGCAAATTCATTTTTATTTTTTTTTGTTTTTTCATTTAATTTATTTTTTGAATGATTTTTTATGAAATCTGTGTTTTTTTTATTTTTGCAACGGATTTATTTTTTACGTTTAACAAGTTTCGTATCAATACCGTGATAATAGGTTACGTGGTCAGATCATGGCATATCATGGAACATCACCTAAGACAACATTATAATTTTCAAACTTGGTGCCCGTTTTTCCCCCAATTGTCATTTTTATTCGAGGCACCCGTTTTGCCCCCGCGCCCGTTTTACCTCCATGTCCCCTATATATATATCGAACGCTTGTCGGTTCGTTACCATTCACGAAACATTCCAAAGCTGCTGGTTAAACAAATTAATGGTCCCGCGTTGCAATTATTAAATGCAAAAAAAAATGAAATCAACTACAAATCGTCTGATCTTCGATCCGTTATTCGTATCCAATCAAGAAGTCCGTTCCCGCACGTTTCGGTAGCTCGAGTCGAGAGAACAAACCCTCGCACCTACCCACATGACACACGCATATCACATTCTCTACGCACACGCACACCCATATATCGCCAGCTGTGCATGTTGAGCAGCAGGAACAGCAGCAGTAGCGGAGAGGTCTTCGAGAGCGCGCGTTTGCCGCTCTCGGATCTCTCCCGGCTGCCACCTTCCCGGCTTCATGCTTGCCCGGTTGTATCTCCAATTCATTTGCATATTTAGGATCGAACCGGGACCGCCCGAAGATAAACTTCCGCCACCCCTCCTTTCTCTTTCCGTGTCGAGCTCTTCGCAGGGTCTGCTTTCCCGTTTCTAAATCTTCTCCGACTGACTAAAAACTGAATTAATGGTCGTCCGAGCGACCGCTCGACGACTCCCGCGACAAACGTGTATCGCCGGGACCCGGCTTAGTCCCGATCTTTTTGCCGGTATCGTACTTGGCCGAGATTTGTTTACATTCAAATATCGATTCCGGTCGCGTTGAGTAGCGCGGATCCGAAAATTCGTTACTATTGAAACGTTAACGTGATTTATCCTTGCCCCCGTCTTATCCTTAATTTATCACGAGAGAATCTGGGCAACGAGGTTGGCTGCATTATATTTATAGAATGGAAAACGCGGAGGGGGGCGGGGGTTCTCGTTGCCCCGAGAGAAACGAGATCGATACGCGGGCTTGCTGTACAAGTTGCAGGCCAGTAAAATAGAACGCGCGAGTGGGCAGCGACCGGATATACCCCGAGAATCCGCGAACACCTACTTCTCTCTCTTATCGGACGTCCAATGATTGTTCCGCGTGTAACCGGCGGCGCCATTGCTGTTGCCAGCATCGGATTCGACGACGCAGGGGCTTATCGGTTGCGCCCAAAGCCCTCCGCGAACATCAACCCCCTCTCCCGGCCGTTTTTAATTCGACGGAGGTATCGCGGCTAGAGCCGCGAGGCTCTCTTTATCCGTCGTCGCGCATCTCGCGACCGAACGCGCTTATATCGACGGCCTCGAAATTTACACGCCGGGTAAAGAATTATAAAAAAATCGATTTCTTCAGATTCTTCGAGCACTCTATACTTATTACATGAGCACGTTGATCATCGACATTCGCCGATAAATCCACTCAGCAACAGAAGTTTGGTTTTTACAAGTTTATCGGACAACTGGCTATCAATATAGTTAGCATTATTATTATTCGGCAGAAAAAATTATAATAATTAAATAATAAATAATCAAATGAAATCTTTTATGGCTTAGTTGCACCCGCAAGCGAGCATTTCTTCCGTGTCCGAGAGTTAAGATCACCGATAGAAAATAGAAAATAGATTTGCCTTCGACCGAAACGATGAACTAATCTAATGACTTTTTTTTTCTTTCTCCACAGACGATCTAATAACACCGGTCTACGTAGCTCCGACGAGGTCGCCGATACCGCCTAGGCCGAAAGGCGGTACCAAAGAAAACATTCAAGAACGCCCGTCGTGCGACGACGAGGAGGATTGCGAGGAAGGTTCCGGTGACCCCGGCACGACCGAAGGAATCTTCGTTACCTCCGCTACCGGTGGGTGTCTAACTACCGACGACACCGAGTTTTTTTCACACACTCGGCAAATCTTTTATCGTCGAATACGTCAGGCCCACGCCACACGTCCATTTACCGTTATTGATCCTTCACTGCCTCCACCTTATACGTGTTATACACATTATATGTACATATCTCCTTCGTCCGCGCATCCATCGGATACAGCCAGCCCTCCTATCCGTCCGTTCACGCGATATTAACCCCGCGCTCTCTATCCGCCCGTATAACTCGAGGATCTGTAACATATAACTCTGCCGCAGCCTGACACGACTTCCGAAATAGATTCGGCGAAGGGGCCGAGGGAGAGAGACAGAATATCGAATATCCGACGAGCGAAGCTCCGCCCTCCTGCCCTCGTCACTGTCCTCGCCCGTCGTACGATAGTATTTGTCGGAGTTAATCCTGTTGCCAATTCGATGCGATAATTACTTGTTCCGAATTGACAGGATCGTTAACTCGGACCAACCGTTTAAAATCCTCGCTAACGAGCCTCCGAGTACCTACGATCCATTATTATTATCATTACTATTTTCGTCGTCGTCGTCGTTTGTATACCCTCGACCGTGCATATCGCACTTCCCTTTTGTCATTTTTCTTTTCCATTGCCGTTTCTCTCCGTGATTTCTGATTCCGAATTCTCGACGAGTGGATGCGCACTCGAACAATGAATCCTCGACTCGTCGATGCCGGGCTTGTACGTGTGCAGCCCTGAGAGTAACTAGTGCGGAAATGCTCTCGGCAGGATTTTTCATTCCTGCATGGCGAAGGGGGGGAGGGGGAGCTTGGCGATCCGATTTATACCTCTCTACTTTAGCGTGTACGTTACCTATATCGGTATTCCACCGGTATACACACATCTATATACCGAGTATATACGCGATATCACCGGCGCGTTCTCTCGCCAACCCGGATTCCATTCCCACCCTCCGCAGAAACTTCTACGTCCCAACCAACCGACAGCGTCGAATGGCTGACTCCGCTCTCTCTCTCTCCCCACCGGTAGGAAAACAGTGCCCTCGTGTGCGCTTCCCCCCGACGCCTTTTCGCTTTACTCTCGATCGAGAAAGTACTCCGAGTGAGAATCTCCGCGATATACCATCGAATTTCGTGTTTGTGGAGAACTTGTATTTTCCACTTCTCGGCCCCGATCGGAAAGTCCAAAATTGTCCTCGCTAATTCTAACCTCCGGTTTCGCTTGCGACTAGCGATAAATGCATTAACGGCTCTAACGTCGTCGAATTAATTTTACGATCCGATGAGATTGACGCGCTTGTAATGAAGAGACCCTGCATTCGGAGCGATTAACAACACGAATTTAACAGCTAGGTGGAAGGGTTAATAGTGCGCGGATAACATGCGATAATAAACACGAGTCTTGTGGTCGAAGCGAGCGCGTGTTTGTTTGTGTGTGCGCGCATTAGTTCCGAAGAGAACGAGTGGCAGGTCGATCGCTGACGCGCTACGACACGCCGCCGGTCTGTTTTGTAGCATCGGAGGAAGAGTCGTTCCCCTGCGCCCTTCTTCCCACGGTTCACATCCGAACGTTCGCGACCTGTGTTTCGCCATCCCGCTTCACGATGCTCGCTGTGCTCGACCACCAGGCAAACGAGCTCCTGCTCACCCGCTTCGATACGTCCCTGCCACTTACGCACGCGTAATACACACGTAACTGTACGCGATACCCTCGATAGAAAATTCATGACGAGATTTCGCAGCATCTGACAACCTACCGTTTCCAGTGAACTTTTATTAATATTCGCTCTCGTCGGTCTCAATGTGTTTAATGTGAGAAGTTTTTTTTTTTTTCTTATGGCAGTGAGTTGATTTTCGTATTTGTATTTTGATCGGGCAGATTCAAGCTCGGTGACGTACACAACGCAACGGGAGACACCGACCAGCCACACGAGTACCCAAACGTCCTCGAGCTCGACTTCAGTGTCACGAGGACCCGTGACCGTTTCCACCCAGTACAATGTCTCGAGCACTGCCACTGAGACCACACACGGAAGGTACGTAAACACTTCGGGATCGCATTCGACGGGAGTCGAGGGCCACTCGGCTCTTCCGTGGCATATCTATGTTATGGATCGTATAGATATAATATAGTATGTGGGGTAAATGCAACAAGTATCTCTAAATGGGTATTCGAGTCAACGCGTATATATAACACGGCGGAGAGTCTCCGTACGTTTATGCCCTGACTAGGGAGCCGTGGTCCGACCCGACACAGGTTGAACGTGTTAGTTATATTTTTAGAAATATTATTGATCGATTAGCGCGACGCGATATATTATTGAGCCCTCGCGTAAGCGAGTCCCGAGTCTGCCGGTATCGTCGCACCGGTCGGATAATGACCAAACGTGTCTGAGAAAAAGTGAAAATATTACCAACCGTGTTTGAAAACATTATTAAACGCGTCTGAAAAATGCGGAAAATTATCAATCGTGTTTGAAAAAATCTGAAAAAATTACCAAACGTGCCTGAAAAAATCTGAAAAAATTCACGGTGGTAGCCCGAAGTGGGGTTTTTGTTACGGGTATGAAAACAAAAAAAATTATAGCGAACCGGTGGTAGCTGTTTTGGTTGAAAGTAAGCGGAGCGGTTAAGTATCTCGCGCGAAAAGTCATTCGCACGCGACGTTTCGAGCGTGAAAATTCGCATTGAAAAATTCCGTGCTAATTTTGATTTTCGTGTTTGCAGCAGTACCGTGACGCATCGTGCTACGACTGCAACGACGCATATCCCGACGACGAAGATGACGGATCCACCGCCGTACACACCGGAGACTTATCCCCCTATACCGACCCCGCCGAAGACAAAGGAGTTTCCAAAAGTGCCGAGCATACACTCGGACGCGGCAAGCAGCGCGGCGTTAATAATCGCCATTATTGCCGGCGCTCTCATAGCGATAGTCGTCATAATACTGCTGATCCTCAAGTTCAAGAATCGTCCGGAGGCGAGCTACAAGGTCGACGAGACGAAGAACTTTTGTCAGGATCCGAACGCGGCGCTCCTCGGAGCCGCGGCGAGTTCGGGTCAGCAGTACAACGGTGCCTTGAAGAACGGGACGAACGGTAGTAAAAACGGTAAGAAACGAGAACTCAAGGACATTAAAGAGTGGTACGTCTAGAGGTGCCCCGGCGGTTTCACGGGGGTATCGCGGCTGCCAGCCGCGTCACGAGAGCCGACGACGATGATTGTCCGAGGTGACTCGCGTGACTTCCGGTACCGGCGACGTTCTTCGTTAATGAGAGAGCTGACTACAAAACTCCGCGAGAGTTGAGAGCTACGAGTGCTGCTGGTTTAAATAAGCTTAAAAATAATGTCTTAGGAACACGACGAAAAAAAAGCGCGGTTTGTTACACGTAGGAGTTATACGAGAGTTCGAGGCTTGAACGCATAATGTACGTCCGGCAAATAATTCAACCGCGAGGATGAAACGCCGTGAGAGAACGGGAGAGAGATATGGTGGCGAGGCGAGCGAAGACTGACTGTGTTAAAATAAGGATGAAAATAATTCAGACACAAATCACGCCGCACGAACGACGACGAACGAATCCGATTTTGTGTGTGTATCCACGTGAGTATGTATGTGTGTGTGTGTGAGGGAGGAAAAAATAACGAATGTCGAGGTGTGCCCAAGTGCGACTGTGTATAAAGGGAGGAAAACTCGGGTGACGATGATTTTCACACAATGACGATACTAGGAAAAAAAAAATGAAAAAAATGCTTGTTAAAGACGCGCATGTAACAATAGTAGGTATATGATATTAATAATATACCGGAGTATGTGTAAAATGATAAAAGATTATATCGACTCCTGAATGAAAAAAAAAAACGAGGAGAAGGCCGGGGACAGAGGACCTTTCGTTTCTCAAGTAGATCGCGTTGATTTTGTCGTCAACACTTTCATCGCCGTGAACAGTGAGAAAGATGAATAATCGCGTCGACGGAAGTGAGACTTTGCGGGACGTTTGGAAGGAGGAACTTTGACGAATAGTGCAGAGGGTGATGCAGGGCGCAAAGTGTTGATACGATTGGGTCGAAAGTATAGCGCGCATGACGGCGTGAGCATAAAGATCCTACTTAGTAACTGCTAAAAAAAAACACACACACACCTATTGTTGTATAGAAGAGTATTATATATGACAAATATTTATTAATTATGTTATGCGTGTAAATTGTTTATCGAATTATAGATTTTATTAATTAAGAAAGGTCCGCGGGTTCCGTAGGACGAATGAGACGAGAAAAAGCGAGAGTAAACGTACAGGCGATTCGATAACGAGCACCGGGAGATAAACTCCATTATCGAGAGTATGCAAAACGTGAAAGAACCCGAGAAAAGAGGGGAAAAAAAACGCCACCCAATCCCAATCGAGAAACTTATGAAATAAGTATAATTATGTAGCATGCGAGAGATGCTTATACACAACACACAGGGTGCGATTTGCAGTATTGCCAATACGAATTTAAGAAAACGTCGATTATTGACGTTTCGAATTCTTCTAAGCCGACGAACGCGTATTTTTTTCGCTAAAGCGAGAGAGACGCATCAGAACTGTTTGTTTTCTTTCTTCTAATTAACAAAAACGAACGAAGATCGAACTTTCGCTTTCTATAAATACACAAATGAGAACAAAAATGTTTGACACAAAAATCACGAAGCCGTAGATATCCAAAGTTTAAATTTTTTTTCTTTTGTACGTTGCTTTCGACTTTTGTGTTACCCCACCGAAGGCACATTTACACTGTTTCTCCCATTCGAAAAAATCTCTACGAAAGACCCTTCGTCATATATATTTTCCTTTGTACAAAAAATATCGAGCTGATCGGCAAAAATACCCCGTAACGAACGAAAATCCCGAGACGATCGTACGAGAACGTCGTACGAACTGTGTAACTTCTAATGTAATTCTTCATGCAATTCTTTTGTTATCCTCGATCCAACGCGATTATTAACGATATCTACACAATAAAAAAAAAAGAAATAAAAAGCGCGCGACTGACTGCTACCGTATAACGATATTTCCGGTGCATATTTCCAAAGGCTTCGGGCGCAGTTTTATCTCTACGCACACAAAAGGAGGCATGCGATTTTTAGCCAAAGTCGCAATGCCGAGCGCCGTATAGCCATAGAGAGAAAGAGAGGGAGACACGAATCATCGGTAGATTTGTAAACGATGAAAAAAAAAAAAAAAACAAAAAATGGTTTGAAGAGAAGAGAAAACAAAGGAAAAGAACGCGATGCTAACAAAATATCGATGTCGAATTTATATTACGTGGCTAACTTATCCGGGCAGTATCAACGATATCGTTGCAGTTGGTTTCGACATTATTCTAGCTAGAGAGTAAAAAAAAATGAGAGATATGAATACGAGAGGTAATACGCATATCGTTCTCACTGCCCCCCTACCTCTATCTGCATATCCTTCAATGTACTGATGACTAATGTTTATACTAAGCTAATTAACTTCTATACGATATCTACGAGCGATGAAAAAGATGAATTGAAAAAAAAAAACGAAAATGTTACTCTCTATTTAAATAATTGCATTACACGACACTTGAATGAAAAAAAATGCGCGTATTCACGGAAACCGACTACCTTGTAGCGGCGCCAAAAAACAAGGGGGAAAAATCAGTTTCGTGGCACTTATTTACTATTAAAAAAATCATAAAGTGACGACGAGCGGCGTAATAAAAGTAAAAAAAAAAAGAAGAAAACAAACATAAGGGAATGTACGAGAGCGCTCAGCCGTATCCAGAGCCGCTACTAGCTAGATGGAATTATATTTTACATTGTACAGTTACCATGGATGCACTATAGATAGAGATTATATTCGTGATATAAGATACCGATGTTAGGCATTAAAATAATTATATCATTGATATATAAGAGGTCTAACGATAGACTGCGCGATGCCCGCGGATATTTTAGTCGCTTGCTCATACTTGAAAAAAAAAATACTAATTAAATACGAGGAAAAAAAATCAATACCAAAAATAAGAAATCTTCGCAAGTCGGCAAACGAAGAAAGTATTCACGCAGTCAGAGTGCTCGATCAGCGTTTTATTTACGACTATAATAAGCAAGAGAAAAAGATAACGAAGGTGATGAAAAAAAAAAAAAAAACGAAGTGAAGTTAAACGTGTAGCGTGTGGTGCATTTAGATTTTTTACACGTCAGCGCGAAGACTCTCCTGTTAAAACGCATTTTCGTTAGAATTTTAATGTTTAAGCGGTTAATAAGTGCAAATCTAAATGCATAACGTCGCAATTTTTATCTTCTTCATTCGATCCCCGAAGTTAATAGTGTGTACTATATACACAGTATTATAGTATAGTATACGAACTGTATTATGTTTTACAGAAAAATTATCGATCCAAAATTTGTCACGATCACCCACGCAAATTAACTGGCACGCGTATTACTCTTGGCAGTCCGTGTATAGTCGCATTACAGATCCCGAAACTGGAGACATGTAAATATCTAGGAATACTAATGATAATTATACGAATAAAAAGTATTTGAAAAATGTGAAAAGAAATCGTTCTATGGAGTTTACTAGTATGTCTGATTTTGATCTTCGCATGACGGTGTAATCATAGCGACGGTACGCTTCGCAACGGATTTGGTACACCTTTGAAAAAATTATACATATACGGCGATCCTAACAGCCAACGCATGGCGATCGTAACTGCCGAACAACATATACGATAGCTATCAGAACAACATAGGGTAAAAGACGTGAATATGGCCCACCTCGATTAACACATAAATCAATGATATATGGACCGGGCCATATTCCCCACTTTTACCCTATACGATAGCTATCAGAACGACATATCGCACCCTCAGAACAACAGTGTAACATCTTATATGGTAATCCCATAAGAGATGTTACACTGTTGTTCTAGGGGTGCGATATACGATAGCTATCAGAACAACATATACGATAGCTATCGGAACAAAAAACGCACCTGGCAGTTTTTTTTTCTATTTTTTTATTTAACGTCTCATTAACTGCTATGGACATTAGCGCCGGGACCTACCATTTTTTTCCTTTAGTGCGAACCGCACTGCTTCAGGGGTAACTCTGTATGCGTGAACGTTAAGGTGATCTCGAACATCATCCCATCCATTTGCCCCGTGCTCAGCTGGTAACAAAAACTTTAATGAATGCCGTTTTGACACCGCAGAGCCCCGGGCAAAAAGAAAATTGTCTTTCCCTGCGTCTACCAGTTCTCCAGGAAAAGACAATTTTCTTTTTCCTCGGCGGACCGCGGTCTCAAAACGGCATTCAGTACAGTTTTTGTTACCGGCAGCGGTATTTTACATCACCTTAATTGTACTTTTGGGTAACGGTAATAGTCGGTTTTCTGAGCTTGGTTCACGACGCTGGAGCTACGTCACGGCCACGTCGATTGCTGGCTGTAAACATTCGACGTCTACTGACATATGTGTCGAATATGGTACTATAGATGTAAGGAGCTCCTTCCCCTGGCAAGTTCTGCGACTTGAAAAACCACCACCAAACTACCTTCAAAGCGACCGAGTAAACGACCGGTCGTTTTCGGACAAAAATACGTCCGCGAAAACGACTGTCAAAACGACTTTATCCGTGTCCGTACCAGCCGCATACGAGCAGCTTCCAGGGAGGGCTTTCAGTCAGGTGGTTTTTACAATTAATAAGCGAATGCACTACCGCGAAAACGACTGTTCAAAACACCTTTCAGTCCGGTCGTTTTTTTATTTTCAACCGAAGAAACGACCGCATAACGATAACCGGACTGAAAGGTCTTTTGAACGGTCGTTTCCGCGGTTGTTCATCCAGTCTTGAAATGTAAAATGACCTGACTGAAAGCTCTCTGACGCGGATGAAGTCGTTTTAACAGTCGTTTTACCGGACGTATTTTTGTCCGAAAACGACCGGTCGTTTTCTCGGCGGATTTGTTGGTCGCAGGATCTGTCAGGGTCGCGTCACAATTTCCGCCATCTTCAATTGTTAAATGGAACATTTTATTAAAAAAATTAACGTATTGCGACATTAATCAAGAGTAAAATCCGCTCTTTAATGTGCCGTCAATGTCTTTTGTATTAAACATAAACTGTATTTATTATTAGTATAAATTACTCTAGCCACGAGACCAAAATAATCAGTCGTCGGCTTTTTCTAACTTGTAAGAACAAATGTTTAACACTCACTGAAACAGCAACCGCATGGAACAGGTGAAGTCGCAAGTGGAGTATGAAGCTGCTTCTGAAGTTTGTGTCTTTGCCTCGCCAATCTAGCCGATCTCCCTTCAGCCGAAATCGAAACGTTGAAATAATCGCACATTCTTCATCGTGTCCAATATGAACCTCAATAAAACGGCCTTTTATCGTCTCGTTCGATGGTCACGCGATGTAAGCATTACACAATCACTGTTTTCATAAGTTCAGAACATTTGGCACGGACAAGACCGTTGCCCGTGCTTCCAAAAACGACCAGTGACTTCGCCACACGCGACCGTCTCTAGCGGAACTGGTGCAATCACGGACTCGGCGTTGCATCGTAGTCGCCGTCGCACTACGGTTGACTAGACATGCATCTTGGAGTTGCAATGACTACGACGAAACTCCGAGTATACTGAAATGAAACCGATCGCTTTGTTCGAACTTTTAACCTTTGTGCAACTCTGTTTTGATGGACGCGAACGATCCTCATGCAACTACAAATCAAATAAATGAGACTATACAATGATGGTTGCAAGGGTTACAGGAAAAATGACGTTCAAATAAAGGTTATACGCGAACCTAGAGCAAGTAAAAATTTTGAGCATTGTGCATTAGTCTATCGAAGTCTGCCGACGGTCACCTCAGTTCCGTTAGGGGCGGAAAACAGAGTGGATCAGAGTGAAACTAGTAATCGCAAGAAGCTCTGCATTTTGATGCTGTTGTTGCAAAAATGCCGTAATTAGTTATGAGTAAAAGCGTCGAAGTATAAATTAAATACTAAGAAAAGGAAATACCTGTGCCCGAGGCAAATAAATGCAACCCATTTTATGTGAGGAGTCGTTGGATTCAGGGAGGTTGGGGTTAAATGACTCGATCATTGTGTCCAGCCGTCTCGTCGGAGAAGTGAACGGCTCGACTAAAAAATCAACACAAGTTGAGTCTATCATCATATCATCAATTAAAAATATAATTCAACGGAATTTGTATTGCACAAACTCTCGAATCAAAATGGTATCATTCTCATTACTTGCTGTTTGTTTATCCGTTTTATTATTTATTATTTTTATTTCGTCTTATTATTCTATTCCCCTTTTATTTCGATAGTCGAAATAAAAGGCTATATAACTTCATTTTCATTTCCCATACTTGGCTCCATTCCCATTAGTTTATTGTCAAATAATCTTCCCAAAAATACCCCCGACCTTGAAATGTATCCTTTAAAACTTGATTCTCATTCGTCCAACATTAAACATTGCAATTTACAATTCCCTGAACAATAGTGATGATTGACAATTTATTGATATTCACATATCTGCCGACGGTCGCGCGCAGCATGATGCACATCATGACACGCGTCGTACAAGCGGGTCTTGTGTTCGATAAGCGTGATTAATTACACCGATATCCTTATCTGCATATTTACGCCACAGGTTACCGAGTTGTATGCAGTTGATTCTTACTGTACAGTCATTCTTGTACATCCACCTACCTCCCTTGATATTCTATCTGGTATTGCCGGCGGATAATTTATCCATTATCATTTATTCACCAAAAATTGTTGAGACTTCCGTGAGATCTGTGCGAGAAGCGGAGGTTTGCTTAGCTGAGGAAAAGAGTCGAGAGTGGCTATAAGAACACAGTACACAATCGTTGACTTTAACGAGAACAAAAATGCACTTCATTTAATAAGTCCTTCTGAGACGATCAATACAGGTCGAGAAATCGCTCGAAACTGAAGACAACCGAAGACTTTTCGACAACGGACGCAGCAAGTGTCAGACGGGAATAGTATGTGTGTGTATTGTCCAGGTGCTGGTAAGAGGGTATTAGTGTGTCCGTGTATCGCGAGTCCGGCCGGGCGTCCGAGATGTCAACAAAGCGGAACGCGAGAGGTCGAGCCAGCGAGACTCGAGAGAAGCAACGGTGAGAGTTCGAGCGTTCGCTCGATCGACCGTCGATCGACCTTTTACCGAGTCACTAGGGACAATGACGCGCGCTGCCGCGCGCGAGCGGAAATTTGTTAGCGCTGCGGCGCTCCGTTTGCCCAAGATCTCTAAATTAGTAATTTGATAAGGAAACTACGGATAAGGGATAAGGGATCATCTGTCCATCGATCTACTGAACTTGCGAATTGAAAGGTCACCCATCTAACTACCGAACTCTCGATTTGAACGATCACCTATCCATTTACTGGACTCCCTACTTGAACGGTCACCCATTCATCTACCGAACTCTCGATCGGAATGGTCACCTATTCATCTATTGAACTTTTGATTTGAACATTCAGCCATGCAACTACCATTTTGAAAGTGGAAAAATGAGAAGGGGGATCCTTACAATTTTTCGACAAAAATGGTATTTTTACAAAAAAATTGTTTTCGAATTTTTTCGTTAATGAAATCGGTTGGTAACTATGCCACTTGAAAACAATGGCGAAGGTTTTAATTTGATATCTCGAAATTTTTTGAAAAAAAGTACCGTTTCGCAAAATTTAACATAGGATTCCCTATGCTGCAAATGGTCAATTTTTAAAATTTCGAAAAAAATACAAGTTGCATGTGTTTTGAGCCGGAAATGGGCCACTTGAAGCCAATAGAGAGGTGGTAAAAAATCGATATCTCGAAAAAAAAATGTTGCCATTTTAAAAGTCGAAAAATGGTAAGGGTACCCCCTTCTCATTTTTCCACTTTCAAAATGGCCAAATATTTTTTTTCGAGATATCGATTTTTTACCATCTCCATTGGCTTCAAGTGGCCCATTTCCGGCTCAAAACACATGCGACTTGTATTTTTTTTTTAATTTTTAAAATTGACCATTCTCAGCATAGGGAATCCTATGTTAAATTTTGCGAAACGGCACTTTTTTTCAAAAAATTTCGAGATATCGAATTAAAACCTTCGCTATTGTTTTCAAGTGGCATATTTACCAACCGATTTCATTAACGAAAAAATGCTAAACAATTTTTTTGTAGAAATACCATTTTTGTCGAGAAATGGTAAGGGTACCATTAAAAATGGTAAGCCTATGGTACCCCTACAATTTTTACCCCCTTCTCATTTTTCCACTTTCGAAATGGCCAAATATTTTTTTTCGAGATATCGATTTTTTACCATCTCCATTGGCTTCAAGTGGCCCATTTCCGGCTCAAAACACATGCGACTTGTATTTTTTTTTTAATTTTTAAAATTGACCATTCTCAGCATAGGGAATCCTATGTTAAATTTTGCGAAACGGCACTTTTTTTCAAAAAATTTCGAGATATCGAATTAAAACCTCCGCCATTGGTTTCAAGTGGCATATTTACCAACCGATTTCATTAACGAAAAAATTCTAAAAAATTTTTTTGTAAAAATACCATTTTTGTCGAAAAATTGTAAGGGTACCCCCTTCTCATTTTTCCACTTTCGAAATGGCCAAATATTTTTTTTCGAGATATGGATTTTTTACCATCTCCATTGGCTTCAAGTGGCCCATTTCCGGCTCAAAACACATGCGACTTGTATTTTTTTTTAATTTTTAAAATTGACCATTCTCAGCATAGGGAATCCTATGTTAAATTTTGCGAAACGGCACTTTTTATCAAAAAATTTCGAGATATCGAATTAAAACCTTCGCCAGTGTTTTCAAGTGGCATATTTACCAACCGATTTCATTAACGAAAAAATTCTAAAAAATTTTTTTGTAAAAATACCATTTTTGTCGAGAAATGGTAAGGGTACCATTAAAAATGGTAAGCCTATGGTACCCCTACAATTTTTACCCCCTTCTCATTTTTCCACTTTCGAAATGGCCAAATATTTTTTTTCGAGATATCGATTTTTTACCATCTCCATTGGCTTCAAGTGGCCCATTTCCGGCTCAAAACACATGCGACTTGTATTTTTTTTTTAATTTTTAAAATTGACCATTCTCAGCATAGGGAATCCTATGTTAAATTTTGCGAAACGGCACTTTTTTTCAAAAAATTTCGAGATATCGAATTAAAACCTCCGCCATTGGTTTCAAGTGGCATATTTACCAACCGATTTCATTAACGAAAAAATTCTAAAAAATTTTTTTGTAAAAATACCATTTTTGTCGAAAAATTGTAAGGGTACCCCCTTCTCATTTTTCCACTTTCGAAATGGCCAAATATTTTTTTTCGAGATATGGATTTTTTACCATCTCCATTGGCTTCAAGTGGCCCATTTCCGGCTCAAAACACATGCGACTTGTATTTTTTTTAATTTTTAAAATTGACCATTCTCAGCATAGGGAATCCTATGTTAAATTTTGCGAAACGGCACTTTTTATCAAAAAATTTCGAGATATCGAATTAAAACCTTCGCCAGTGTTTTCAAGTGGCATATTTACCAACCGATTTCATTAACGAAAAAATTCTAAAAAATTTTTTACCCTTACCATTTTTCGACAAAAATTTTTTACCCTTACCATTTTTCGACAAAAATGGTATTTTTACAAAAAAATTTTTTAGAATTTTTTCGTTAATGAAATCGGTTGGTAAATATGCCACTTGAAAACAATGGCGAAGGTTTTAATTCGATATCTCGAAATTTTTTGAAAAAAAGTGCCGTTTCGCAAAATTTAACATAGGATTCCCTATGCTGAGAATGGTCAATTTTAAAAATTAAAAAAAAAATACAAGTCGCATGTGTTTTGAGCCGGAAATGGGCCACTTGAAGCCAATGGAGATGGTAAAAAATCGATATCTCGAAAAAAAATATTTGGCCATTTTGAAAGTGGAAAAATGAGAAGGGGGTACCCTTACCATTTTTCGACAAAAATGGTATTTTTACAAAAAAATTTTTTAGAATTTTTTCGTTAATGAAATCGGTTGGTAAATATGCCACTTGAAAACAATGGCGAAGGTTTTAATTCGATATCTCGAAATTTTTTGAAAAAAAGTGCCGTTTCGCAAAATTTAACATAGGATTCCCTATGCTGAGAATGGTCAATTTTAAAAATTAAAAAAAAAATACAAGTCGCATGTGTTTTGAGCCGGAAATGGGCCACTTGAAGCCAATGGAGATGGTAAAACATCGATATCTCGAAAAAAAATATTTGGCCATTTTGAAAGTGGAAAAATGAGAAGGGGGTACCCTTACCATTTTTCGACAAAAATGGTATTTTTACAAAAAAATTTTTTAGAATTTTTTCGTTAATGAAATTGGTTGGTAAATATGCCACTTGAAAACAATGGCGAAGGTTTTAATTCGATATCTCGAAATTTTTTGAAAAAAAGTGCCGTTTCGCAAAATTTAACATAGGATTCCCTATGCTGAGAATGGTCAATTTTAAAAATTAAAAAAAAAATACAAGTCGCATGTGTTTTGAGCCGGAAATGGGCCACTTGAAGCCAATGGAGATGGTAAAAAATCGATATCTCGAAAAAAAATATTTGGCCATTTTGAAAGTGGAAAAATGAGAAGGGGGTACCCTTACAATTTTTCGACAAAAATGGTATTTTTACAAAAAAATTTTTTAGAATTTTTTCGTTAATGAAATCGGTTGGTAAATATGCCACTTGAAAACAATGGCGAAGGTTTTAATTCGATATCTCGAAATTTTTTGCAAAAAAGTGCGGTTTCGCAAAATTTAACATAGGATTCCCTATGCTGAGAATGGTAAATTTTAAAAATTAAAAAAAAAATACAAGTCGCATGTGTTTTGAGCCGGAAATGGGCCACTTGAAGCCAATGGAGATGGTAAAAAATCGATATCTCGAAAAAAAATATTTGGCCATTTTGAAAGTGGAAAAATGAGAAGGGGGTACCCTTACCATTTTTCGACAAAAATTGTATTTTTACAAAAAAATTTTTTAGAATTTTTTCGTTAATGAAATCGGTTGGTAAATATGCCACTTGAAAACAATGGCGAAGGTTTTAATTCGATATCTCGAAATTTTTTGAAAAAAAGTGCGGTTTCGCAAAATTTAACATAGGATTCCCTATGCTGAGAATGGTCAATTTTAAAAATAAAAAAAAAAATACAAGTCGCATGTGTTTTGAGCCGGAAATGGGCCACTTGAAGCCAATGGAGATGGTAAAAAATCGATATCTCGAAAAAAAATATTTGGCCATTTTGAAAGTGGAAATATGAGAAGGGGGTACCCTTACCATTTTTCGACAAAAATGGTATTTTTACAAAAAAATTTTTTAGAATTTTTTCGTTAATGAAATCGGTTGGTAAATATGCCACTTGAAAACAATGGCGAAGGTTTTAATTCGATATCTCGAAATTTTTTGAAAAAAAGTGCCGTTTCGCAAAATTTAACATAGGATTCCCTATGCTGAGAATGGTCAATTTTAAAAATTAAAAAAAAAATACAAGTCGCATGTGTTTTGAGCCGGAAATGGGCCACTTGAAGCCAATGGAGATGGTAAAAAATCGATATCTCGAAAAAAAATATTTGCCCATTTTGAAAGTGGAAAAATGAAAAGGGGGTACCCTTACCATTTTTCGACAAAAATGGTATTTTTACAAAAAAATTTTTTAGAATTTTTTCGTTAATGAAATCGGTTGGTAAATATGCCACTTGAAAACAATGGCGAAGGTTTTAATTCGATATCTCGAAATTTTTTGAAAAAAAGTGCCGTTTCGCAAAATTTAACATAGGATTCCCTATGCTGAGAATGGTCAATTTTAAAAATTAAAAAAAAAAATACAAGTCGCATGTGTTTTGAGCCGGAAATGGGCCACTTGAAGCCAATGGAGATGGTAAAAAATCGATATCTCGAAATAAAATATTTGGCCATTTCGAAAGTGGAAAAATGAGAAGGGGGTACCCTTACAATTTTTCGACAAAAATGGTATTTTTACAAAAAAATTTTTTAGAATTTTTTCGTTAATGAAATCGGTTGGTAAATATGCCACTTGAAAACAATGGCGAAGGTTTTAATTCGATATCTCGAAATTTTTTGCAAAAAAGTGCGGTTTCGCAAAATTTAACATAGGATTCCCTATGCTGAGAATGGTAAATTTTAAAAATTAAAAAAAAAATACAAGTCGCATGTGTTTTGAGCCGGAAATGGGCCACTTGAAGCCAATGGAGATGGTAAAAAATCGATATCTCGAAAAAAAATATTTGGCCATTTTGAAAGTGGAAAAATGAGAAGGGGGTACCCTTACCATTTTTCGACAAAAATTGTATTTTTACAAAAAAATTTTTTAGAATTTTTTCGTTAATGAAATCGGTTGGTAAATATGCCACTTGAAAACAATGGCGAAGGTTTTAATTCGATATCTCGAAATTTTTTGAAAAAAAGTGCCGTTTCGCAAAATTTAACATAGGATTCCCTATGCTGAGAATGGTCAATTTTAAAAATTAAAAAAAAAAATACAAGTCGCATGTGTTTTGAGCCGGAAATGGGCCACTTGAAGCCAATGGAGATGGTAAAAAATCGATATCTCGAAATAAAATATTTGGCCATTTTGAAAGTGGAAAAATGAGAAGGGGGTACCCTTACCATTTTTCGACAAAAATGGTATTTTTACAAAAAAATTTTTTAGAATTTTTTCGTTAATGAAATTGGTTGGTAAATATGCCACTTGAAAACAATGGCGAAGGTTTTAATTCGATATCTCGAAATTTTTTGAAAAAAAGTGCCGTTTCGCAAAATTTAACATAGGATTCCCTATGCTGAGAATGGTCAATTTTAAAAATTAAAAAAAAAAATACAAGTCGCATGTGTTTTGAGCCGGAAATGGGCCACTTGAAGCCAATGGAGATGGTAAAAAATCGATATCTCGAAAAAAAATATTTGGCCATTTTGAAAGTGGAAAAATGAGAAGGGGGTACCCTTACAATTTTTCGACAAAAATGGTATTTTTACAAAAAAATTTTTTAGAATTTTTTCGTTAATGAAATCGGTTGGTAAATATGCCACTTGAAAACAATGGCGAAGGTTTTAATTCGATATCTCGAAATTTTTTGCAAAAAAGTGCGGTTTCGCAAAATTTAACATAGGATTCCCTATGCTGAGAATGGTAAATTTTAAAAATTAAAAAAAAAATACAAGTCGCATGTGTTTTGAGCCGGAAATGGGCCACTTGAAGCCAATGGAGATGGTAAAAAATCGATATCTCGAAAAAAAATATTTGGCCATTTTGAAAGTGGAAAAATGAGAAGGGGGTACCCTTACCATTTTTCGACAAAAATTGTATTTTTACAAAAAAATTTTTTAGAATTTTTTCGTTAATGAAATCGGTTGGTAAATATGCCACTTGAAAACAATGGCGAAGGTTTTAATTCGATATCTCGAAATTTTTTGAAAAAAAGTGCGGTTTCGCAAAATTTAACATAGGATTCCCTATGCTGAGAATGGTCAATTTTAAAAATAAAAAAAAAAATACAAGTCGCATGTGTTTTGAGCCGGAAATGGGCCACTTGAAGCCAATGGAGATGGTAAAAAATCGATATCTCGAAAAAAAATATTTGGCCATTTTGAAAGTGGAAATATGAGAAGGGGGTACCCTTACCATTTTTCGACAAAAATGGTATTTTTACAAAAAAATTTTTTAGAATTTTTTCGTTAATGAAATCGGTTGGTAAATATGCCACTTGAAAACAATGGCGAAGGTTTTAATTCGATATCTCGAAATTTTTTGAAAAAAAGTGCCGTTTCGCAAAATTTAACATAGGATTCCCTATGCTGAGAATGGTCAATTTTAAAAATTAAAAAAAAAATACAAGTCGCATGTGTTTTGAGCCGGAAATGGGCCACTTGAAGCCAATGGAGATGGTAAAAAATCGATATCTCGAAAAAAAATATTTGCCCATTTTGAAAGTGGAAAAATGAAAAGGGGGTACCCTTACCATTTTTCGACAAAAATGGTATTTTTACAAAAAAATTTTTTAGAATTTTTTCGTTAATGAAATCGGTTGGTAAATATGCCACTTGAAAACAATGGCGAAGGTTTTAATTCGATATCTCGAAATTTTTTGAAAAAAAGTGCCGTTTCGCAAAATTTAACATAGGATTCCCTATGCTGAGAATGGTCAATTTTAAAAATTAAAAAAAAAAATACAAGTCGCATGTGTTTTGAGCCGGAAATGGGCCACTTGAAGCCAATGGAGATGGTAAAAAATCGATATCTCGAAATAAAATATTTGGCCATTTCGAAAGTGGAAAAATGAGAAGGGGGTACCCTTACAATTTTTCGACAAAAATGGTATTTTTACAAAAAAATTTTTTAGAATTTTTTCGTTAATGAAATCGGTTGGTAAATATGCCACTTGAAAACAATGGCGAAGGTTTTAATTCGATATCTCGAAATTTTTTGCAAAAAAGTGCGGTTTCGCAAAATTTAACATAGGATTCCCTATGCTGAGAATGGTAAATTTTAAAAATTAAAAAAAAAATACAAGTCGCATGTGTTTTGAGCCGGAAATGGGCCACTTGAAGCCAATGGAGATGGTAAAAAATCGATATCTCGAAAAAAAATATTTGGCCATTTTGAAAGTGGAAAAATGAGAAGGGGGTACCCTTACCATTTTTCGACAAAAATTGTATTTTTACAAAAAAATTTTTTAGAATTTTTTCGTTAATGAAATCGGTTGGTAAATATGCCACTTGAAAACAATGGCGAAGGTTTTAATTCGATATCTCGAAATTTTTTGAAAAAAAGTGCCGTTTCGCAAAATTTAACATAGGATTCCCTATGCTGAGAATGGTCAATTTTAAAAATTAAAAAAAAAAATACAAGTCGCATGTGTTTTGAGCCGGAAATGGGCCACTTGAAGCCAATGGAGATGGTAAAAAATCGATATCTCGAAATAAAATATTTGGCCATTTCGAAAGTGGAAAAATGAGAAGGGGGTACCCTTACAATTTTTCGACAAAAATGGTATTTTTACAAAAAAATTTTTTAGAATTTTTTCGTTAATGAAATCGGTTGGTAAATATGCCACTTGAAAACAATGGCGAAGGTTTTAATTCGATATCTCGAAATTTTTTGCAAAAAAGTGCGGTTTCGCAAAATTTAACATAGGATTCCCTATGCTGAGAATGGTAAATTTTAAAAATTAAAAAAAAAATACAAGTCGCATGTGTTTTGAGCCGGAAATGGGCCACTTGAAGCCAATGGAGATGGTAAAAAATCGATATCTCGAAAAAAAATATTTGGCCATTTTGAAAGTGGAAAAATGAGAAGGGGGTACCCTTACCATTTTTCGACAAAAATTGTATTTTTACAAAAAAATTTTTTAGAATTTTTTCGTTAATGAAATCGGTTGGTAAATATGCCACTTGAAAACAATGGCGAAGGTTTTAATTCGATATCTCGAAATTTTTTGAAAAAAAGTGCCGTTTCGCAAAATTTAACATAGGATTCCCTATGCTGAGAATGGTCAATTTTAAAAATTAAAAAAAAAAATACAAGTCGCATGTGTTTTGAGCCGGAAATGGGCCACTTGAAGCCAATGGAGATGGTAAAAAATCGATATCTCGAAATAAAATATTTGGCCATTTTGAAAGTGGAAAAATGAGAAGGGGGTACCCTTACCATTTTTCGACAAAAATGGTATTTTTACAAAAAAATTTTTTAGAATTTTTTCGTTAATGAAATTGGTTGGTAAATATGCCACTTGAAAACAATGGCGAAGGTTTTAATTCGATATCTCGAAATTTTTTGAAAAAAAGTGCCGTTTCGCAAAATTTAACATAGGATTCCCTATGCTGAGAATGGTCAATTTTAAAAATTAAAAAAAAAAATACAAGTCGCATGTGTTTTGAGCCGGAAATGGGCCACTTGAAGCCAATGGAGATGGTAAAAAATCGATATCTCGAAAAAAAATATTTGGCCATTTTGAAAGTGGAAAAATGAGAAGGGGGTACCCTTACAATTTTTCGACAAAAATGGTATTTTTACAAAAAAATTTTTTAGAATTTTTTCGTTAATGAAATCGGTTGGTAAATATGCCACTTGAAAACAATGGCGAAGGTTTTAATTCGATATCTCGAAATTTTTTGCAAAAAAGTGCGGTTTCGCAAAATTTAACATAGGATTCCCTATGCTGAGAATGGTAAATTTTAAAAATTAAAAAAAAAATACAAGTCGCATGTGTTTTGAGCCGGAAATGGGCCACTTGAAGCCAATGGAGATGGTAAAAAATCGATATCTCGAAAAAAAATATTTGGCCATTTTGAAAGTGGAAAAATGAGAAGGGGGTACCCTTACCATTTTTCGACAAAAATTGTATTTTTACAAAAAAATTTTTTAGAATTTTTTCGTTAATGAAATCGGTTGGTAAATATGCCACTTGAAAACAATGGCGAAGGTTTTAATTCGATATCTCGAAATTTTTTGAAAAAAAGTGCGGTTTCGCAAAATTTAACATAGGATTCCCTATGCTGAGAATGGTCAATTTTAAAAATAAAAAAAAAAATACAAGTCGCATGTGTTTTGAGCCGGAAATGGGCCACTTGAAGCCAATGGAGATGGTAAAAAATCGATATCTCGAAAAAAAATATTTGGCCATTTTGAAAGTGGAAATATGAGAAGGGGGTACCCTTACCATTTTTCGACAAAAATGGTATTTTTACAAAAAAATTTTTTAGAATTTTTTCGTTAATGAAATCGGTTGGTAAATATGCCACTTGAAAACAATGGCGAAGGTTTTAATTCGATATCTCGAAATTTTTTGAAAAAAAGTGCCGTTTCGCAAAATTTAACATAGGATTCCCTATGCTGAGAATGGTCAATTTTAAAAATTAAAAAAAAAATACAAGTCGCATGTGTTTTGAGCCGGAAATGGGCCACTTGAAGCCAATGGAGATGGTAAAAAATCGATATCTCGAAAAAAAATATTTGCCCATTTTGAAAGTGGAAAAATGAAAAGGGGGTACCCTTACCATTTTTCGACAAAAATGGTATTTTTACAAAAAAATTTTTTAGAATTTTTTCGTTAATGAAATCGGTTGGTAAATATGCCACTTGAAAACAATGGCGAAGGTTTTAATTCGATATCTCGAAATTTTTTGAAAAAAAGTGCCGTTTCGCAAAATTTAACATAGGATTCCCTATGCTGAGAATGGTCAATTTTAAAAATTAAAAAAAAAAATACAAGTCGCATGTGTTTTGAGCCGGAAATGGGCCACTTGAAGCCAATGGAGATGGTAAAAAATCGATATCTCGAAATAAAATATTTGGCCATTTCGAAAGTGGAAAAATGAGAAGGGGGTACCCTTACAATTTTTCGACAAAAATGGTATTTTTACAAAAAAATTTTTTAGAATTTTTTCGTTAATGAAATCGGTTGGTAAATATGCCACTTGAAAACAATGGCGAAGGTTTTAATTCGATATCTCGAAATTTTTTGCAAAAAAGTGCGGTTTCGCAAAATTTAACATAGGATTCCCTATGCTGAGAATGGTAAATTTTAAAAATTAAAAAAAAAATACAAGTCGCATGTGTTTTGAGCCGGAAATGGGCCACTTGAAGCCAATGGAGATGGTAAAAAATCGATATCTCGAAAAAAAATATTTGGCCATTTTGAAAGTGGAAAAATGAGAAGGGGGTACCCTTACCATTTTTCGACAAAAATTGTATTTTTACAAAAAAATTTTTTAGAATTTTTTCGTTAATGAAATCGGTTGGTAAATATGCCACTTGAAAACAATGGCGAAGGTTTTAATTCGATATCTCGAAATTTTTTGAAAAAAAGTGCCGTTTCGCAAAATTTAACATAGGATTCCCTATGCTGAGAATGGTCAATTTTAAAAATTAAAAAAAAAAATACAAGTCGCATGTGTTTTGAGCCGGAAATGGGCCACTTGAAGCCAATGGAGATGGTAAAAAATCGATATCTCGAAATAAAATATTTGGCCATTTCGAAAGTGGAAAAATGAGAAGGGGGTACCCTTACAATTTTTCGACAAAAATGGTATTTTTACAAAAAAATTTTTTAGAATTTTTTCGTTAATGAAATCGGTTGGTAAATATGCCACTTGAAAACAATGGCGAAGGTTTTAATTCGATATCTCGAAATTTTTTGCAAAAAAGTGCGGTTTCGCAAAATTTAACATAGGATTCCCTATGCTGAGAATGGTAAATTTTAAAAATTAAAAAAAAAATACAAGTCGCATGTGTTTTGAGCCGGAAATGGGCCACTTGAAGCCAATGGAGATGGTAAAAAATCGATATCTCGAAAAAAAATATTTGGCCATTTTGAAAGTGGAAAAATGAGAAGGGGGTACCCTTACCATTTTTCGACAAAAATTGTATTTTTACAAAAAAATTTTTTAGAATTTTTTCGTTAATGAAATCGGTTGGTAAATATGCCACTTGAAAACAATGGCGAAGGTTTTAATTCGATATCTCGAAATTTTTTGAAAAAAAGTGCGGTTTCGCAAAATTTAACATAGGATTCCCTATGCTGAGAATGGTCAATTTTAAAAATAAAAAAAAAAATACAAGTCGCATGTGTTTTGAGCCGGAAATGGGCCACTTGAAGCCAATGGAGATGGTAAAAAATCGATATCTCGAAAAAAAATATTTGGCCATTTTGAAAGTGGAAATATGAGAAGGGGGTACCCTTACCATTTTTCGACAAAAATGGTATTTTTACAAAAAAATTTTTTAGAATTTTTTCGTTAATGAAATCGGTTGGTAAATATGCCACTTGAAAACAATGGCGAAGGTTTTAATTCGATATCTCGAAATTTTTTGAAAAAAAGTGCCGTTTCGCAAAATTTAACATAGGATTCCCTATGCTGAGAATGGTCAATTTTAAAAATTAAAAAAAAAATACAAGTCGCATGTGTTTTGAGCCGGAAATGGGCCACTTGAAGCCAATGGAGATGGTAAAAAATCGATATCTCGAAAAAAAATATTTGGCCATTTTGAAAGTGGAAAAATGAGAAGGGGGTACCCTAACCATTTTTCGACAAAAATGGTATTTTTACAAAAAAATTTTTTAGAATTTTTTCGTTAATGAAATCGGTTGGTAAATATGCCACTTGAAAACAATGGCGAAGGTTTTAATTCGATATCTCGAAATTTTTTGAAAAAAAGTGCCGTTTCGCAAAATTTAACATAGGATTCCCTATGCTGAGAATGGTCAATTTTAAAAATTAAAAAAAAAAATACAAGTCGCATGTGTTTTGAGCCGGAAATGGGCCACTTGAAGCCAATGGAGATGGTAAAACATCGATATCTCGAAAAAAAATATTTGGCCATTTTGAAAGTGGAAAAATGAGAAGGGGGTACCCTTACCATTTTTCGACAAAAATGGTATTTTTACAAAAAAATTTTTTAGAATTTTTTCGTTAATGAAATCGGTTGGTAAATATGCCACTTGAAAACAATGGCGAAGGTTTTAATTCGATATCTCGAAATTTTTTGAAAAAAAGTGCCGTTTCGCAAAATTTAACATAGGATTCCCTATGCTGAGAATGGTCAATTTTAAAAATTAAAAAAAAAATACAAGTCGCATGTGTTTTGAGCCGGAAATGGGCCACTTGAAGCCAATGGAGATGGTAAAAAATCGATATCTCGAAAAAAAATATTTGGCCATTTTGAAAGTGGAAAAATGAGAAGGGGGTACCCTTACCATTTTTCGACAAAAATGGTATTTTTACAAAAAAATTTTTTAGAATTTTTTCGTTAATGAAATTGGTTGGTAAATATGCCACTTGAAAACAATGGCGAAGGTTTTAATTCGATATCTCGAAATTTTTTGAAAAAAAGTGCCGTTTCGCAAAATTTAACATAGGATTCCCTATGCTGAGAATGGTCAATTTTAAAAATTAAAAAAAAAAATACAAGTCGCATGTGTTTTGAGCCGGAAATGGGCCACTTGAAGCCAATGGAGATGGTAAAAAATCGATATCTCGAAAAAAAATATTTGGCCATTTTGAAAGTGGAAAAATGAGAAGGGGGTACCCTTACCATTTTTCGACAAAAATGGTATTTTTACAAAAAAATTTTTTAGAATTTTTTCGTTAATGAAATCGGTTGGTAAATATGCCACTTGAAAACAATGGCGAAGGTTTTAATTCGATATCTCGAAATTTTTTGAAAAAAAGTGCCGTTTCGCAAAATTTAACATAGGATTCCCTATGCTGAGAATGGTCAATTTTAAAAATTAAAAAAAAAAATACAAGTCGCATGTGTTTTGAGCCGGAAATGGGCCACTTGAAGCCAATGGAGATGGTAAAACATCGATATCTCGAAAAAAAATATTTGGCCATTTTGAAAGTGGAAAAATGAGAAGGGGGTACCCTTACCATTTTTCGACAAAAATGGTATTTTTACAAAAAAATTTTTTAGAATTTTTTCGTTAATGAAATCGGTTGGTAAATATGCCACTTGAAAACAATGGCGAAGGTTTTAATTCGATATCTCGAAATTTTTTGCAAAAAAGTGCCGTTTCGCAAAATTTAACATAGGATTCCCTATGCTGAGAACGGTCAATTTTAAAAATTAAAAAAAAAATACAAGTCGCATGTGTTTTGAGCCGGAAATGGGCCACTTGAAGCCAATGGAGATGGTAAAAAATCGATATCTCGAAAAAAAATATTTGGCCATTTTGAAAGTGGAAAAATGATAAGGGGGTACCCTTACCATTTTTCGACAAAAATGGTATTTTTACAAAAAAATTTTTTAGAATTTTTTCGTTAATGAAATCGGTTGGTAAATATGCCACTTGAAAACAATGGCGAAGGTTTTAATTCGATATCTCGAAATTTTTTGAAAAAAAGTGCCGTTTCGCAAAATTTAACATAGGATTCCCTATGCTGAGAATGGTCAATTTTAAAAATTAAAAAAAAAAATACAAGTCGCATGTGTTTTGAGCCGGAAATGGGCCACTTGAAGCCAATGGAGATGGTAAAACATCGATATCTCGAAAAAAAATATTTGGCCATTTTGAAAGTGGAAAAATGAGAAGGGGGTACCCTTACCATTTTTCGACAAAAATGGTATTTTTACAAAAAAATTTTTTAGAATTTTTTCGTTAATGAAATCGGTTGGTAAATATGCCACTTGAAAACAATGGCGAAGGTTTTAATTCGATATCTCGAAATTTTTTGAAAAAAAGTGCCGTTTCGCAAAATTTAACATAGGATTCCCTATGCTGAGAATGGTCAATTTTAAAAATTAAAAAAAAAATACAAGTCGCATGTGTTTTGAGCCGGAAATGGGCCACTTGAAGCCAATGGAGATGGTAAAACATCGATATCTCGAAAAAAAATATTTGGCCATTTTGAAAGTGGAAAAATGAGAAGGGGGTACCCTTACCATTTTTCGACAAAAATGGTATTTTTACAAAAAAATTTTTTAGAATTTTTTCGTTAATGAAATCGGTTGGTAAATATGCCACTTGAAAACAATGGCGAAGGTTTTAATTCGATATCTCGAAATTTTTTGAAAAAAAGTGCCGTTTCGCAAAATTTAACATAGGATTCCCTATGCTGAGAATGGTAAATTTTAAAAATTAAAAAAAAAATACAAGTCGCATGTGTTTTGAGCCGGAAATGGGCCACTTGAAGCCAATGGAGATGGTAAAAAATCCATAACTCGAAAAAAAATATTTTGCCATTTCAAAAGTCGAAAAATGGTAAGGGTACCCCCTTCACATTTTTCCACTTTCGAAATGGCCAAATATTTTTTTTCGAGATATCGATTTTTTACCATCTCCATTGGCTTCAAGTGGCCCATTTCCGGCTCAAAACACATGCGACTTGTATTTTTTTTTAATTTTTAAAATTGACCATTCCCAGCATAGGGAATCCTATGTTAAATTTTGCGAAACGGCACTTTTTTTCAAAAAATTTCGAGATATCGAATTAAAACCTCCGCCATTGGTTTCAAGTGGCATATTTACCAACCGATTTCATTAACGAAAAAATTCTAAAAAATTTTTTTGTAAAAATACCATTTTCGTCGAGAAATGGTAAGGGTACCCCCTTCTCATTTTTCCACTTTCAAAATGGCCAAATATTTTTTTTCGAGATATCGATTTTTTACCATCTCCATTGGCTTCAAGTGGCCCATTTCCGGCTCAAAACACATGCGACTTGTATTTTTTTTTTAATTTTTAAAATTGACCATTCCCAGCATAGGGAATCCTATGTTAAATTTTGCGAAACGGCACTTTTTTTCAAAAAATTTCGAGATATCGAATTAAAACCTCCGCCATTGGTTTCAAGTGGCATATTTACCAACCGATTTCATTAACGAAAAAATTCTAAAAAATTTTTTTGTAAAAATACCATTTTCGTCGAAAAATGGTAAGGGTACCCCCTTCTCATTTTTCCACTTTCAAAATGGCCAAATATTTTTTTTCGAGATATCGATTTTTTACCATCTCCATTGGCTTCAAGTGGCCCATTTCCGGCTCAAAACACATGCGACTTGTATTTTTTTTTTAATTTTTAAAATTGACCATTCTCAGCATAGGGAATCCTATGTTAAATTTTGCGAAACGGCACTTTTTTTCAAAAAATTTCGAGATATCGAATTAAAACCTTCGCCATTGTTTTCAAGTGGCATATTTACCAACCGATTTCATCAACGAAAAAATTCTAAAAAATTTTTTTGTAAAAATACCATTTTTGTCGAAAAATGGTAAGGGTACCCCCTTCTCATTTTTCCACTTTCAAAATGGCCAAATATTTTTTTTCGAGATATCGATTTTTTACCATCTCCATTGGCTTCAAGTGGCCCATTTCCGGCTCAAAACACATGCGACTTGTATTTTTTTTTTAATTTTTAAAATTGACCATTCCCAGCATAGGGAATCCTATGTTAAATTTTGCGAAACGGCACTTTTTTTCAAAAAATTTCGAGATATCGAATTAAAACCTCCGCCATTGGTTTCAAGTGGCATATTTACCAACCGATTTCATTAACGAAAAAATTCTAAAAAATTTTTTTGTAAAAATACCATTTTCGTCGAAAAATGGTAAGGGTACCCCCTTCTCATTTTTCCACTTTCAAAATGGCCAAATATTTTTTTTCGAGATATCGATTTTTTACCATCTCCATTGGCTTCAAGTGGCCCATTTCCGGCTCAAAACACATGCGACTTGTATTTTTTTTTAATTTTTAAAATTGACCATTCTCAGCATAGGGAATCCTATGTTAAATTTTGCGAAACGGCACTTTTTTTCAAAAAATTTCGAGATATCGAATTAAAACCTTCGCCATTGTTTTCAAGTGGCATATTTATTAACCGATTTCATTAACGAAAAAATTCTAAAAAATTTTTTTGTAAAAATACCATTTTTGTCGAAAAATGGTAAGGGTACCCCCTTCACATTTTTCCACTTTCGAAATGGCCAAATATTTTTTTTCGAGATATCGATGTTTTACCATCTCCATTGGCTTCAAGTGGCCCATTTCCGGCTCAAAACACATGCGACTTGTATTTTTTTTTTAATTTTTAAAATTGACCATTCCCAGCATAGGGAATCCTATGTTAAATTTTGCGAAACGGCACTTTTTTTCAAAAAATTTCGAGATATCGAATTAAAACCTTCGCCACTGTTTTCAAGTGGCATATTTACCAACCGATTTCATTAACGAAAAAATTCTAAAAAATTTTTTTGTAAAAATACCATTTTTGTCGAAAAATGGTAAGGGTACCCCCTTCTCATTTTTCCACTTTCAAAATGGCCAAATATTTTTTTTCGAGATATCGATTTTTTACCATCTCCATTGGCTTCAAGTGGCCCATTTCCGGCTCAAAACACATGCGACTTGTATTTTTTTTTTAATTTTTAAAATTGACCATTCTCAGCATAGGGAATCATAGGATTCCCTATGCTGAGAATGCCTATGTTAAATTTTGCGAAACGGCACTTTTTTTCAAAAAATTTCGAGATATCGAATTAAAACCTTCGCCATTGTTTTCAAGTGGCATATTTATTAACCGATTTCATTAACGAAAAAATTCTAAAAAATTTTTTTGTAAAAATACCATTTTTGTCGAAAAATGGTAAGGGTACCCCCTTCACATTTTTCCACTTTCGAAATGGCCAAATATTTTTTTTCGAGATATCGATGTTTTACCATCTCCATTGGCTTCAAGTGGCCCATTTCCGGCTCAAAACACATGCGACTTGTATTTTTTTTTTAATTTTTAAAATTGACCATTCCCAGCATAGGGAATCCTATGTTAAATTTTGCGAAACGGCACTTTTTTTCAAAAAATTTCGAGATATCGAATTAAAACCTTCGCCACTGTTTTCAAGTGGCATATTTACCAACCGATTTCATTAACGAAAAAATTCTAAAAAATTTTTTTGTAAAAATACCATTTTTGTCGAAAAATGGTAAGCCTATGGTACCCCTACAATTTTTCGACAAAAATGGTATTTTTACAAAAAAATTTTTTAGAATTTTTTCGTTAATGAAATCGGTTGGTAAATATGCCACTTGAAAACAATGGCGAAGGTTTTAATTCGATATCTCGAAATTTTTTGAAAAAAAGTGCCGTTTCGCAAAATTTAACATAGGATTCCCTATGCTGAGAATGGTCAATTTTAAAAATTAAAAAAAAAATACAAGTCGCATGTGTTTTGAGCCGGAAATGGGCCACTTGAAGCCAATGGAGATGGTAAAAAATCGATATCTCGAAAAAAAATATTTGGCCATTTTGAAAGTGGAAAAATGAGAAGGGGGTACCCTTACCATTTTTCGACAAAAATGGTATTTTTACAAAAAATTTTTTTAGAATTTTCTCGTTAATGAAATCGGTTGGTAAATATGCCACTTGAAAACAATGGCGAAGGTTTTAATTCGATATCTCGAAATTTTTTGAAAAAAAGTGCCGTTTCGCAAAATTTAACATAGGATTCCCTATGCTGAGAATGGTCAATTTTAAAAATTAAAAAAAAAATACAAGTCGCATGTGTTTTGAGCCGGAAATGGGCCACTTGAAGCCAATGGAGATGGTAAAACATCGATATCTCGAAAAAAAATATTTGGCCATTTTGAAAGTGGAAAAATGAGAAGGGGGTACCCTTACCATTTTTCGACAAAAATGGTATTTTTACAAAAAAATTTTTTAGAATTTTCTCGTTAATGAGGTTGGTAAATATGCCACTTGAAAACAATGGCGAAGGTTTTAATTCGATATCTCGAAATTTTTTGAAAAAAAGTGCCGTTTCGCAAAATTTAACATAGGATTCCCTATGCTGAGAATGGTCAATTTTAAAAATTAAAAAAAAAATACAAGTCGCATGTGTTTTGAGCCGGAAATGGGCCACTTGAAGCCAATGGAGATGGTAAAACATCGATATCTCGAAAAAAAATATTTGGCCATTTTGAAAGTGGAAAAATGAGAAGGGGGTACCCTTACCATTTTTCGACAAAAATGGTATTTCTACAAAAAAATTTTTTAGAATTGTTTCGTTAATGAAATCGGTTGGTAAATATGCCACTTGAAAACAATGGCGAAGGTTTTAATTCGATATCTCGAAATTTTTTGAAAAAAAGTGCCGTTTCGCAAAATTTAACATAGGATTCCCTATGCTGAGAATGGTCAATTTTAAAAATAAAAAAAAAAATACAAGTCGCATGTGTTTTGAGCCGGAAATGGGCCACTTGAAGCCAATGGAGATGGTAAAAAATCGATATCTCGAAAAAAAATATTTGGCCATTTTGAAAGTGGAAAAATGAGAAGGGGGTACCCTTACCATTTTTCGACAAAAATGGTATTTTTACAAAAAAATTTTTTAGAATTTTTTCGTTAATGAAATTGGTTGGTAAATATGCCACTTGAAAACAATGGCGAAGGTTTTAATTCGATATCTCGAAATTTTTTGAAAAAAAGTGCCGTTTCGCAAAATTTAACATAGGATTCCCTATGCTGAGAATGGTCAATTTTAAAAATTAAAAAAAAAATACAAGTCGCATGTGTTTTGAGCCGGAAATGGGCCACTTGAAGCCAATGGAGATGGTAAAAAATCGATATCTCGAAAAAAAATATTTGGCCATTTTGAAAGTGGAAAAATGAGAAGGGGGTACCCTTACCATTTTTCGACAAAAATGGTATTTTTACAAAAAAATTTTTTAGAATTTTTTCGTTAATGAAATCGGTTGGTAAATATGCCACTTGAAAACAATGGAGAAGGTTTTAATTCGATATCTCGAAATTTTTTGAAAAAAAGTGCCGTTTCGCAAAATTTAACATAGGATTCCCTATGCTGAGAATGGTCAATTTTAAAAATTAAAAAAAAAATACAAGTCGCATGTGTTTTGAGCCGGAAATGGGCCACTTGAAGCCAATGGAGATGGTAAAAAATCGATATCTCGAAAAAAAATATTTGGCCATTTTGAAAGTGGAAAAATGAGAAGGGGGTACCCTTACCATTTTTCGGCAAAAATGGTATTTTTACAAAAAAATTTTTTAGAATTTTTTCGTTAATGAAATCGGTTGGTAAATATGCGACTTGAAAACAATGGCGAAGGTTTTAATTCGATATCTCGAAATTTTTTGAAAAAAAGTGCCGTTTCGCAAAATTTAACATAGGATTCCCTATGCTGAGAATGGTCAATTTTAAAAATTAAAAAAAAAATACAAGTCGCATGTGTTTTGAGCCGGAAATGGGCCACTTGAAGCCAATGGAGATGGTAAAACATCGATATCTCGAAAAAAAATATTTGGCCATTTTGAAAGTGGAAAAATGAGAAGGGGGTACCCTTACCATTTTTCGACAAAAATGGTATTTTTACAAAAAAATTTTTTAGAATTTTCTCGTTAATGAAATCGGTTGGTAAATATGCCACTTGAAAACAATGGCGAAGGTTTTAATTCGATATCTCGAAATTTTTTGAAAAAAAGTGCCGTTTCGCAAAATTTAACATAGGATTCCCTATGCTGAGAATTGTCAATTTTAAAAATTAAAAAAAAAATACAAGTCGCATGTGTTTTGAGCCGGAAATGGGCCACTTGAAGCCAATGGAGATGGTAAAAAATCGATATCTCGAAATAAAATATTTGGCCATTTCGAAAGTGGAAAAATGAGAAGGGGGTACCCTTACAATTTTTCGACAAAAATGGTATTTTTACAAAAAAATTTTTTAGAATTTTTTCGTTAATGTAATCGGTTGGTAAATATGCGACTTGAAAACAATGGCGAAGGTTTTAATTCGATATCTCGAAATTTTTTGAAAAAAAGTGCGGTTTCGCAAAATTTAACATAGGATTCCCTATGCTGAGAATGGTAAATTTTAAAAATTAAAAAAAAAATACAAGTCGCATGTGTTTTGAGCCGGAAATGGGCCACTTGAAGCCAATGGAGATGGTAAAAAATCGATATCTCGAAAAAAAATATTTGGCCATTTTGAAAGTGGAAAAATGAGAAGGGGGTACCCTTACCATTTTTCGACAAAAATTGTATTTTTACAAAAAAATTTTTTAGAATTTTTTCGTTAATGAAATCGGTTGGTAAATATGCCACTTGAAAACAATGGCGAAGGTTTTAATTCGATATCTCGAAATTTTTTGAAAAAAAGTGCGGTTTCGCAAAATTTAACATAGGATTCCCTATGCTGAGAATGGTCAATTTTAAAAATTAAAAAAAAAATACAAGTCGCATGTGTTTTGAGCCGGAAATGGGCCACTTGAAGCCAATGGAGATGGTAAGAAATCGATATCTCGAAAAAAAATATTTCGCCATTTCGAAAGTGGAAATATGAGAAGGGGGTACCCTTACCATTTTTCGACAAAAATGGTATTTTTACAAAAAAATTTTTTAGAATTTTTTCGTTAATGAAATCGGTTGGTAAATATGCCACTTGAAAACAACGGTGAAGGTTTTAATTCGATATCTCGAAATTTTTTGAAAAAAAGTGCCGTTTCGCAAAATTTAACATAGGATTCCCTATGCTGAGAATGGTAAATTTTAAAAATTAAAAAAAAAATACAAGTCGCATGTGTTTTGAGCCGGAAATGGGCCACTTGAAGCCAATGGAGATGGTAAGAAATCGATATCTCGAAAAAAAATATTTCGCCATTTCGAAAGTGGAAATATGAGAAGGGGGTACCCTTACCATTTTTCGACAAAAATGGTATTTTTACAAAAAAATTTTTTAGAATTTTTTCGTTAATGAAATCGGTTGGTAAATATGCGACTTGAAAACAATGGCGAAGGTTTTAATTCGATATCTCGAAATTTTTTGAAAAAAAGTGCGGTTTCGGAAAATTTAACATAGGATTCCCTATGCTGAGAATGGTCAATTTTAAAAATTAAAAAAAAAATACAAGTCGCATGTGTTTTGAGCCGGAAATGGGCCACTTGAAGCCAATGGAGATGGTAAAAAATCGATATCTCGAAAAAAAATATTTGGCCATTTTGAAAGTGGAAAAATGAGAAGGGGGTACCCTTACCATTTTTCGACAAAAATGGTATTTTTACAAAAAAATTTTTTAGAATTTTTTCGTTAATGAAATCGGTTGGTAAATATGCCACTTGAAAACAATGGCGAAGGTTTTAATTCGATATCTCGAAATTTTTTGAAAAAAAGTGCCGTTTCGCAAAATTTAACATAGGATTCCCTATGCTGAGAATGGTCAATTTAAAAAATAAAAAAAAAAATACAAGTCGCATGTGTTTTGAGCCGGAAATGGGCCACTTGAAGCCAATGGAGATGGTAAAAAATCGATATCTCGAAAAAAAATATTTGGCCATTTTGAAAGTGGAAAAATGAGAAGGGGGTACCCTTACCATTTTTCGACAAAAATGGTATTTTTACAAAAAAATTTTTTAGAATTTTTTCGTTAATGAAATCGGTTGGTAAATATGCCACTTGAAAACAATGGCGAAGGTTTTAATTCGATATCTCGAAATTTTTTGAAAAAAAGTGCCGTTTCGCAAAATTTAACATAGGATTCCCTATGCTGAGAATGGTCAATTTTAAAAATTAAAAAAAAAATACAAGTCGCATGTGTTTTGAGCCGGAAATGGGCCACTTGAAGCCAATGGAGATGGTAAAACATCGATATCTCGAAAAAAAATATTTGGCCATTTTGAAAGTGGAAAAATGAGAAGGGGGTACCCTTACCATTTTTCGACAAAAATGGTATTTTTACAAAAAAATTTTTTAGAATTTTTTCGTTAATGAAATCGGTTGGTAAATATGCCACTTGAAAACAATGGCGAAGGTTTTAATTCGATATCTCGAAATTTTTTGAAAAAAAGTGCCGTTTCGCAAAATTTAACATAGGATTCCCTATGCTGAGAATGGTCAATTTTAAAAATTAAAAAAAAAAAATACAAGTCGCATGTGTTTTGAGCCGGAAATGGGCCACTTGAAGCCAATGGAGATGGTAAAACATCGATATCTCGAAAAAAAATATTTGGCCATTTTGAAAGTGGAAAAATGAGAAGGGGGTACCCTTACCATTTTTCGACAAAAATGGTATTTTTACAAAAAAATTTTTTAGAATTTTTTCGTTAATGAAATCGGTTGGTAAATATGCCACTTGAAAACAATGGCGAAGGTTTTAATTCGATATCTCGAAATTTTTTGAAAAAAAGTGCCGTTTCGCAAAATTTAACATAGGATTCCCTATGCTGAGAATGGTCAATTTTAAAAATTAAAAAAAAAATACAAGTCGCATGTGTTTTGAGCCGGAAATGGGCCACTTGAAGCCAATGGAGATGGTAAAAAATCGATATCTCGAAAAAAAATATTTGGCCATTTTGAAAGTGGAAAAATGAGAAGGGGGTACCCTTACCATTTTTCGACAAAAATGGTATTTTTACAAAAAAATTTTTTAGAATTTTTTCGTTAATGAAATCGGTTGGTAAATATGCCACTTGAAAACAATGGCGAAGGTTTTAATTCGATATCTCGAAATTTTTTGAAAAAAAGTGCCGTTTCGCAAAATTTAACATAGGATTCCCTATGCTGAGAATGGTCAATTTTAAAAATAAAAAAAAAAATACAAGTCGCATGTGTTTTGAGCCGGAAATGGGCCACTTGAAGCCAATGGAGATGGTAAAAAATCGATATCTCGAAAAAAAATATTTGGCCATTTTGAAAGTGGAAATATGAGAAGGGGGTACCCTTACCATTTTTCGACAAAAATGGTATTTTTACAAAAAAATTTTTTAGAATTTTTTCGTTAATGAAATCGGTTGGTAAATATGCCACTTGAAAACAATGGCGAAGGTTTTAATTCGATATCTCGAAATTTTTTGAAAAAAAGTGCCGTTTCGCAAAATTTAACATAGGATTCCCTATGCTGAGAATGGTCAATTTTAAAAATTAAAAAAAAAATACAAGTCGCATGTGTTTTGAGCCGGAAATGGGCCACTTGAAGCCAATGGAGATGGTAAAAAATCGATATCTCGAAAAAAAATATTTGGCCATTTTGAAAGTGGAAAAATGAGAAGGGGGTACCCTAACCATTTTTCGACAAAAATGGTATTTTTACAAAAAAATTTTTTAGAATTTTTTCGTTAATGAAATCGGTTGGTAAATATGCCACTTGAAAACAATGGCGAAGGTTTTAATTCGATATCTCGAAATTTTTTGAAAAAAAGTGCCGTTTCGCAAAATTTAACATAGGATTCCCTATGCTGAGAATGGTCAATTTTAAAAATTAAAAAAAAAAATACAAGTCGCATGTGTTTTGAGCCGGAAATGGGCCACTTGAAGCCAATGGAGATGGTAAAACATCGATATCTCGAAAAAAAATATTTGGCCATTTTGAAAGTGGAAAAATGAGAAGGGGGTACCCTTACCATTTTTCGACAAAAATGGTATTTTTACAAAAAAATTTTTTAGAATTTTTTCGTTAATGAAATCGGTTGGTAAATATGCCACTTGAAAACAATGGCGAAGGTTTTAATTCGATATCTCGAAATTTTTTGAAAAAAAGTGCCGTTTCGCAAAATTTAACATAGGATTCCCTATGCTGAGAATGGTCAATTTTAAAAATTAAAAAAAAAATACAAGTCGCATGTGTTTTGAGCCGGAAATGGGCCACTTGAAGCCAATGGAGATGGTAAAAAATCGATATCTCGAAAAAAAATATTTGGCCATTTTGAAAGTGGAAAAATGAGAAGGGGGTACCCTTACCATTTTTCGACAAAAATGGTATTTTTACAAAAAAATTTTTTAGAATTTTTTCGTTAATGAAATTGGTTGGTAAATATGCCACTTGAAAACAATGGCGAAGGTTTTAATTCGATATCTCGAAATTTTTTGAAAAAAAGTGCCGTTTCGCAAAATTTAACATAGGATTCCCTATGCTGAGAATGGTCAATTTTAAAAATTAAAAAAAAAAATACAAGTCGCATGTGTTTTGAGCCGGAAATGGGCCACTTGAAGCCAATGGAGATGGTAAAAAATCGATATCTCGAAAAAAAATATTTGGCCATTTTGAAAGTGGAAAAATGAGAAGGGGGTACCCTTACCATTTTTCGACAAAAATGGTATTTTTACAAAAAAATTTTTTAGAATTTTTTCGTTAATGAAATCGGTTGGTAAATATGCCACTTGAAAACAATGGCGAAGGTTTTAATTCGATATCTCGAAATTTTTTGAAAAAAAGTGCCGTTTCGCAAAATTTAACATAGGATTCCCTATGCTGAGAATGGTCAATTTTAAAAATTAAAAAAAAAAATACAAGTCGCATGTGTTTTGAGCCGGAAATGGGCCACTTGAAGCCAATGGAGATGGTAAAACATCGATATCTCGAAAAAAAATATTTGGCCATTTTGAAAGTGGAAAAATGAGAAGGGGGTACCCTTACCATTTTTCGACAAAAATGGTATTTTTACAAAAAAATTTTTTAGAATTTTTTCGTTAATGAAATCGGTTGGTAAATATGCCACTTGAAAACAATGGCGAAGGTTTTAATTCGATATCTCGAAATTTTTTGCAAAAAAGTGCCGTTTCGCAAAATTTAACATAGGATTCCCTATGCTGAGAACGGTCAATTTTAAAAATTAAAAAAAAAATACAAGTCGCATGTGTTTTGAGCCGGAAATGGGCCACTTGAAGCCAATGGAGATGGTAAAAAATCGATATCTCGAAAAAAAATATTTGGCCATTTTGAAAGTGGAAAAATGATAAGGGGGTACCCTTACCATTTTTCGACAAAAATGGTATTTTTACAAAAAAATTTTTTAGAATTTTTTCGTTAATGAAATCGGTTGGTAAATATGCCACTTGAAAACAATGGCGAAGGTTTTAATTCGATATCTCGAAATTTTTTGAAAAAAAGTGCCGTTTCGCAAAATTTAACATAGGATTCCCTATGCTGAGAATGGTCAATTTTAAAAATTAAAAAAAAAAATACAAGTCGCATGTGTTTTGAGCCGGAAATGGGCCACTTGAAGCCAATGGAGATGGTAAAACATCGATATCTCGAAAAAAAATATTTGGCCATTTTGAAAGTGGAAAAATGAGAAGGGGGTACCCTTACCATTTTTCGACAAAAATGGTATTTTTACAAAAAAATTTTTTAGAATTTTTTCGTTAATGAAATCGGTTGGTAAATATGCCACTTGAAAACAATGGCGAAGGTTTTAATTCGATATCTCGAAATTTTTTGAAAAAAAGTGCCGTTTCGCAAAATTTAACATAGGATTCCCTATGCTGAGAATGGTCAATTTTAAAAATTAAAAAAAAAATACAAGTCGCATGTGTTTTGAGCCGGAAATGGGCCACTTGAAGCCAATGGAGATGGTAAAACATCGATATCTCGAAAAAAAATATTTGGCCATTTTGAAAGTGGAAAAATGAGAAGGGGGTACCCTTACCATTTTTCGACAAAAATGGTATTTTTACAAAAAAATTTTTTAGAATTTTTTCGTTAATGAAATCGGTTGGTAAATATGCCACTTGAAAACAATGGCGAAGGTTTTAATTCGATATCTCGAAATTTTTTGAAAAAAAGTGCCGTTTCGCAAAATTTAACATAGGATTCCCTATGCTGAGAATGGTAAATTTTAAAAATTAAAAAAAAAATACAAGTCGCATGTGTTTTGAGCCGGAAATGGGCCACTTGAAGCCAATGGAGATGGTAAAAAATCCATAACTCGAAAAAAAATATTTTGCCATTTCAAAAGTCGAAAAATGGTAAGGGTACCCCCTTCACATTTTTCCACTTTCGAAATGGCCAAATATTTTTTTTCGAGATATCGATTTTTTACCATCTCCATTGGCTTCAAGTGGCCCATTTCCGGCTCAAAACACATGCGACTTGTATTTTTTTTTAATTTTTAAAATTGACCATTCCCAGCATAGGGAATCCTATGTTAAATTTTGCGAAACGGCACTTTTTTTCAAAAAATTTCGAGATATCGAATTAAAACCTCCGCCATTGGTTTCAAGTGGCATATTTACCAACCGATTTCATTAACGAAAAAATTCTAAAAAATTTTTTTGTAAAAATACCATTTTCGTCGAGAAATGGTAAGGGTACCCCCTTCTCATTTTTCCACTTTCAAAATGGCCAAATATTTTTTTTCGAGATATCGATTTTTTACCATCTCCATTGGCTTCAAGTGGCCCATTTCCGGCTCAAAACACATGCGACTTGTATTTTTTTTTTAATTTTTAAAATTGACCATTCCCAGCATAGGGAATCCTATGTTAAATTTTGCGAAACGGCACTTTTTTTCAAAAAATTTCGAGATATCGAATTAAAACCTCCGCCATTGGTTTCAAGTGGCATATTTACCAACCGATTTCATTAACGAAAAAATTCTAAAAAATTTTTTTGTAAAAATACCATTTTCGTCGAAAAATGGTAAGGGTACCCCCTTCTCATTTTTCCACTTTCAAAATGGCCAAATATTTTTTTTCGAGATATCGATTTTTTACCATCTCCATTGGCTTCAAGTGGCCCATTTCCGGCTCAAAACACATGCGACTTGTATTTTTTTTTTAATTTTTAAAATTGACCATTCTCAGCATAGGGAATCCTATGTTAAATTTTGCGAAACGGCACTTTTTTTCAAAAAATTTCGAGATATCGAATTAAAACCTTCGCCATTGTTTTCAAGTGGCATATTTACCAACCGATTTCATCAACGAAAAAATTCTAAAAAATTTTTTTGTAAAAATACCATTTTTGTCGAAAAATGGTAAGGGTACCCCCTTCTCATTTTTCCACTTTCAAAATGGCCAAATATTTTTTTTCGAGATATCGATTTTTTACCATCTCCATTGGCTTCAAGTGGCCCATTTCCGGCTCAAAACACATGCGACTTGTATTTTTTTTTTAATTTTTAAAATTGACCATTCCCAGCATAGGGAATCCTATGTTAAATTTTGCGAAACGGCACTTTTTTTCAAAAAATTTCGAGATATCGAATTAAAACCTCCGCCATTGGTTTCAAGTGGCATATTTACCAACCGATTTCATTAACGAAAAAATTCTAAAAAATTTTTTTGTAAAAATACCATTTTCGTCGAAAAATGGTAAGGGTACCCCCTTCTCATTTTTCCACTTTCAAAATGGCCAAATATTTTTTTTCGAGATATCGATTTTTTACCATCTCCATTGGCTTCAAGTGGCCCATTTCCGGCTCAAAACACATGCGACTTGTATTTTTTTTTAATTTTTAAAATTGACCATTCTCAGCATAGGGAATCCTATGTTAAATTTTGCGAAACGGCACTTTTTTTCAAAAAATTTCGAGATATCGAATTAAAACCTTCGCCATTGTTTTCAAGTGGCATATTTATTAACCGATTTCATTAACGAAAAAATTCTAAAAAATTTTTTTGTAAAAATACCATTTTTGTCGAAAAATGGTAAGGGTACCCCCTTCACATTTTTCCACTTTCGAAATGGCCAAATATTTTTTTTCGAGATATCGATGTTTTACCATCTCCATTGGCTTCAAGTGGCCCATTTCCGGCTCAAAACACATGCGACTTGTATTTTTTTTTTAATTTTTAAAATTGACCATTCCCAGCATAGGGAATCCTATGTTAAATTTTGCGAAACGGCACTTTTTTTCAAAAAATTTCGAGATATCGAATTAAAACCTTCGCCACTGTTTTCAAGTGGCATATTTACCAACCGATTTCATTAACGAAAAAATTCTAAAAAATTTTTTTGTAAAAATACCATTTTTGTCGAAAAATGGTAAGGGTACCCCCTTCTCATTTTTCCACTTTCAAAATGGCCAAATATTTTTTTTCGAGATATCGATTTTTTACCATCTCCATTGGCTTCAAGTGGCCCATTTCCGGCTCAAAACACATGCGACTTGTATTTTTTTTTTAATTTTTAAAATTGACCATTCTCAGCATAGGGAATCATAGGATTCCCTATGCTGAGAATGCCTATGTTAAATTTTGCGAAACGGCACTTTTTTTCAAAAAATTTCGAGATATCGAATTAAAACCTTCGCCATTGTTTTCAAGTGGCATATTTATTAACCGATTTCATTAACGAAAAAATTCTAAAAAATTTTTTTGTAAAAATACCATTTTTGTCGAAAAATGGTAAGGGTACCCCCTTCACATTTTTCCACTTTCGAAATGGCCAAATATTTTTTTTCGAGATATCGATGTTTTACCATCTCCATTGGCTTCAAGTGGCCCATTTCCGGCTCAAAACACATGCGACTTGTATTTTTTTTTTAATTTTTAAAATTGACCATTCCCAGCATAGGGAATCCTATGTTAAATTTTGCGAAACGGCACTTTTTTTCAAAAAATTTCGAGATATCGAATTAAAACCTTCGCCACTGTTTTCAAGTGGCATATTTACCAACCGATTTCATTAACGAAAAAATTCTAAAAAATTTTTTTGTAAAAATACCATTTTTGTCGAAAAATGGTAAGCCTATGGTACCCCTACAATTTTTCGACAAAAATGGTATTTTTACAAAAAAATTTTTTAGAATTTTTTCGTTAATGAAATCGGTTGGTAAATATGCCACTTGAAAACAATGGCGAAGGTTTTAATTCGATATCTCGAAATTTTTTGAAAAAAAGTGCCGTTTCGCAAAATTTAACATAGGATTCCCTATGCTGAGAATGGTCAATTTTAAAAATTAAAAAAAAAATACAAGTCGCATGTGTTTTGAGCCGGAAATGGGCCACTTGAAGCCAATGGAGATGGTAAAAAATCGATATCTCGAAAAAAAATATTTGGCCATTTTGAAAGTGGAAAAATGAGAAGGGGGTACCCTTACCATTTTTCGACAAAAATGGTATTTTTACAAAAAATTTTTTTAGAATTTTCTCGTTAATGAAATCGGTTGGTAAATATGCCACTTGAAAACAATGGCGAAGGTTTTAATTCGATATCTCGAAATTTTTTGAAAAAAAGTGCCGTTTCGCAAAATTTAACATAGGATTCCCTATGCTGAGAATGGTCAATTTTAAAAATTAAAAAAAAAATACAAGTCGCATGTGTTTTGAGCCGGAAATGGGCCACTTGAAGCCAATGGAGATGGTAAAACATCGATATCTCGAAAAAAAATATTTGGCCATTTTGAAAGTGGAAAAATGAGAAGGGGGTACCCTTACCATTTTTCGACAAAAATGGTATTTTTACAAAAAAATTTTTTAGAATTTTCTCGTTAATGAGGTTGGTAAATATGCCACTTGAAAACAATGGCGAAGGTTTTAATTCGATATCTCGAAATTTTTTGAAAAAAAGTGCCGTTTCGCAAAATTTAACATAGGATTCCCTATGCTGAGAATGGTCAATTTTAAAAATTAAAAAAAAAATACAAGTCGCATGTGTTTTGAGCCGGAAATGGGCCACTTGAAGCCAATGGAGATGGTAAAACATCGATATCTCGAAAAAAAATATTTGGCCATTTTGAAAGTGGAAAAATGAGAAGGGGGTACCCTTACCATTTTTCGACAAAAATGGTATTTCTACAAAAAAATTTTTTAGAATTGTTTCGTTAATGAAATCGGTTGGTAAATATGCCACTTGAAAACAATGGCGAAGGTTTTAATTCGATATCTCGAAATTTTTTGAAAAAAAGTGCCGTTTCGCAAAATTTAACATAGGATTCCCTATGCTGAGAATGGTCAATTTTAAAAATAAAAAAAAAAATACAAGTCGCATGTGTTTTGAGCCGGAAATGGGCCACTTGAAGCCAATGGAGATGGTAAAAAATCGATATCTCGAAAAAAAATATTTGGCCATTTTGAAAGTGGAAAAATGAGAAGGGGGTACCCTTACCATTTTTCGACAAAAATGGTATTTTTACAAAAAAATTTTTTAGAATTTTTTCGTTAATGAAATTGGTTGGTAAATATGCCACTTGAAAACAATGGCGAAGGTTTTAATTCGATATCTCGAAATTTTTTGAAAAAAAGTGCCGTTTCGCAAAATTTAACATAGGATTCCCTATGCTGAGAATGGTCAATTTTAAAAATTAAAAAAAAAATACAAGTCGCATGTGTTTTGAGCCGGAAATGGGCCACTTGAAGCCAATGGAGATGGTAAAAAATCGATATCTCGAAAAAAAATATTTGGCCATTTTGAAAGTGGAAAAATGAGAAGGGGGTACCCTTACCATTTTTCGACAAAAATGGTATTTTTACAAAAAAATTTTTTAGAATTTTTTCGTTAATGAAATCGGTTGGTAAATATGCCACTTGAAAACAATGGAGAAGGTTTTAATTCGATATCTCGAAATTTTTTGAAAAAAAGTGCCGTTTCGCAAAATTTAACATAGGATTCCCTATGCTGAGAATGGTCAATTTTAAAAATTAAAAAAAAAATACAAGTCGCATGTGTTTTGAGCCGGAAATGGGCCACTTGAAGCCAATGGAGATGGTAAAAAATCGATATCTCGAAAAAAAATATTTGGCCATTTTGAAAGTGGAAAAATGAGAAGGGGGTACCCTTACCATTTTTCGGCAAAAATGGTATTTTTACAAAAAAATTTTTTAGAATTTTTTCGTTAATGAAATCGGTTGGTAAATATGCGACTTGAAAACAATGGCGAAGGTTTTAATTCGATATCTCGAAATTTTTTGAAAAAAAGTGCCGTTTCGCAAAATTTAACATAGGATTCCCTATGCTGAGAATGGTCAATTTTAAAAATTAAAAAAAAAATACAAGTCGCATGTGTTTTGAGCCGGAAATGGGCCACTTGAAGCCAATGGAGATGGTAAAACATCGATATCTCGAAAAAAAATATTTGGCCATTTTGAAAGTGGAAAAATGAGAAGGGGGTACCCTTACCATTTTTCGACAAAAATGGTATTTTTACAAAAAAATTTTTTAGAATTTTCTCGTTAATGAAATCGGTTGGTAAATATGCCACTTGAAAACAATGGCGAAGGTTTTAATTCGATATCTCGAAATTTTTTGAAAAAAAGTGCCGTTTCGCAAAATTTAACATAGGATTCCCTATGCTGAGAATTGTCAATTTTAAAAATTAAAAAAAAAATACAAGTCGCATGTGTTTTGAGCCGGAAATGGGCCACTTGAAGCCAATGGAGATGGTAAAAAATCGATATCTCGAAATAAAATATTTGGCCATTTCGAAAGTGGAAAAATGAGAAGGGGGTACCCTTACAATTTTTCGACAAAAATGGTATTTTTACAAAAAAATTTTTTAGAATTTTTTCGTTAATGTAATCGGTTGGTAAATATGCGACTTGAAAACAATGGCGAAGGTTTTAATTCGATATCTCGAAATTTTTTGAAAAAAAGTGCGGTTTCGCAAAATTTAACATAGGATTCCCTATGCTGAGAATGGTAAATTTTAAAAATTAAAAAAAAAATACAAGTCGCATGTGTTTTGAGCCGGAAATGGGCCACTTGAAGCCAATGGAGATGGTAAAAAATCGATATCTCGAAAAAAAATATTTGGCCATTTTGAAAGTGGAAAAATGAGAAGGGGGTACCCTTACCATTTTTCGACAAAAATTGTATTTTTACAAAAAAATTTTTTAGAATTTTTTCGTTAATGAAATCGGTTGGTAAATATGCCACTTGAAAACAATGGCGAAGGTTTTAATTCGATATCTCGAAATTTTTTGAAAAAAAGTGCGGTTTCGCAAAATTTAACATAGGATTCCCTATGCTGAGAATGGTCAATTTTAAAAATTAAAAAAAAAATACAAGTCGCATGTGTTTTGAGCCGGAAATGGGCCACTTGAAGCCAATGGAGATGGTAAGAAATCGATATCTCGAAAAAAAATATTTCGCCATTTCGAAAGTGGAAATATGAGAAGGGGGTACCCTTACCATTTTTCGACAAAAATGGTATTTTTACAAAAAAATTTTTTAGAATTTTTTCGTTAATGAAATCGGTTGGTAAATATGCCACTTGAAAACAACGGTGAAGGTTTTAATTCGATATCTCGAAATTTTTTGAAAAAAAGTGCCGTTTCGCAAAATTTAACATAGGATTCCCTATGCTGAGAATGGTAAATTTTAAAAATTAAAAAAAAAATACAAGTCGCATGTGTTTTGAGCCGGAAATGGGCCACTTGAAGCCAATGGAGATGGTAAGAAATCGATATCTCGAAAAAAAATATTTCGCCATTTCGAAAGTGGAAATATGAGAAGGGGGTACCCTTACCATTTTTCGACAAAAATGGTATTTTTACAAAAAAATTTTTTAGAATTTTTTCGTTAATGAAATCGGTTGGTAAATATGCGACTTGAAAACAATGGCGAAGGTTTTAATTCGATATCTCGAAATTTTTTGAAAAAAAGTGCGGTTTCGGAAAATTTAACATAGGATTCCCTATGCTGAGAATGGTCAATTTTAAAAATTTAAAAAAAAATACAAGTCGCATGTGTTTTGAGCCGGAAATGGGCCACTTGAAGCCAATGGAGATGGTAAAAAATCGATATCTCGAAAAAAAATATTTGGCCATTTTGAAAGTGGAAAAATGAGAAGGGGGTACCCTTACCATTTTTCGACAAAAATGGTATTTTTACAAAAAAATTTTTTAGAATTTTTTCGTTAATGAAATCGGTTGGTAAATATGCCACTTGAAAACAATGGCGAAGGTTTTAATTCGATATCTCGAAATTTTTTGAAAAAAAGTGCCGTTTCGCAAAATTTAACATAGGATTCCCTATGCTGAGAATGGTCAATTTAAAAAATAAAAAAAAAAATACAAGTCGCATGTGTTTTGAGCCGGAAATGGGCCACTTGAAGCCAATGGAGATGGTAAAAAATCGATATCTCGAAAAAAAATATTTGGCCATTTTGAAAGTGGAAAAATGAGAAGGGGGTACCCTTACCATTTTTCGACAAAAATGGTATTTTTACAAAAAAATTTTTTAGAATTTTTTCGTTAATGAAATCGGTTGGTAAATATGCCACTTGAAAACAATGGCGAAGGTTTTAATTCGATATCTCGAAATTTTTTGAAAAAAAGTGCCGTTTCGCAAAATTTAACATAGGATTCCCTATGCTGAGAATGGTCAATTTTAAAAATTAAAAAAAAAAATACAAGTCGCATGTGTTTTGAGCCGGAAATGGGCCACTTGAAGCCAATGGAGATGGTAAAACATCGATATCTCGAAAAAAAATATTTGGCCATTTTGAAAGTGGAAAAATGAGAAGGGGGTACCCTTACCATTTTTCGACAAAAATGGTATTTTTACAAAAAAATTTTTTAGAATTTTTTCGTTAATGAAATCGGTTGGTAAATATGCCACTTGAAAACAATGGCGAAGGTTTTAATTCGATATCTCGAAATTTTTTGAAAAAAAGTGCCGTTTCGCAAAATTTAACATAGGATTCCCTATGCTGAGAATGGTCAATTTTAAAAATTAAAAAAAAAAAATACAAGTCGCATGTGTTTTGAGCCGGAAATGGGCCACTTGAAGCCAATGGAGATGGTAAAACATCGATATCTCGAAAAAAAATATTTGGCCATTTTGAAAGTGGAAAAATGAGAAGGGGGTACCCTTACCATTTTTCGACAAAAATGGTATTTTTACAAAAAAATTTTTTAGAATTTTTTCGTTAATGAAATCGGTTGGTAAATATGCCACTTGAAAACAATGGCGAAGGTTTTAATTCGATATCTCGAAATTTTTTGAAAAAAAGTGCCGTTTCGCAAAATTTAACATAGGATTCCCTATGCTGAGAATGGTCAATTTTAAAAATTAAAAAAAAAATACAAGTCGCATGTGTTTTGAGCCGGAAATGGGCCACTTGAAGCCAATGGAGATGGTAAAAAATCGATATCTCGAAAAAAAATATTTGGCCATTTTGAAAGTGGAAAAATGAGAAGGGGGTACCCTTACCATTTTTCGACAAAAATGGTATTTTTACAAAAAAATTTTTTAGAATTTTTTCGTTAATGAAATCGGTTGGTAAATATGCCACTTGAAAACAATGGCGAAGGTTTTAATTCGATATCTCGAAATTTTTTGAAAAAAAGTGCCGTTTCGCAAAATTTAACATAGGATTCCCTATGCTGAGAATGGTCAATTTTAAAAATAAAAAAAAAAATACAAGTCGCATGTGTTTTGAGCCGGAAATGGGCCACTTGAAGCCAATGGAGATGGTAAAAAATCGATATCTCGAAAAAAAATATTTGGCCATTTTGAAAGTGGAAAAATGAGAAGGGGGTACCCTTACCATTTTTCGACAAAAATGGTATTTTTACAAAAAAATTTTTTAGAATTTTTTCGTTAATGAAATCGGTTGGTAAATATGCCACTTGAAAACAATGGCGAAGGTTTTAATTCGATATCTCGAAATTTTTTGAAAAAAAGTGCCGTTTCGCAAAATTTAACATAGGATTCCCTATGCTGAGAATGGTCAATTTTAAAAATTAAAAAAAAAAATACAAGTCGCATGTGTTTTGAGCCGGAAATGGGCCACTTGAAGCCAATGGAGATGGTAAAACATCGATATCTCGAAAAAAAATATTTGGCCATTTTGAAAGTGGAAAAATGAGAAGGGGGTACCCTTACCATTTTTCGACAAAAATGGTATTTTTACAAAAAAATTTTTTAGAATTTTTTCGTTAATGAAATCGGTTGGTAAATATGCCACTTGAAAACAATGGCGAAGGTTTTAATTCGATATCTCGAAATTTTTTGAAAAAAAGTGCCGTTTCGCAAAATTTAACATAGGATTCCCTATGCTGAGAATGGTCAATTTTAAAAATTAAAAAAAAAATACAAGTCGCATGTGTTTTGAGCCGGAAATGGGCCACTTGAAGCCAATGGAGATGGTAAAAAATCGATATCTCGAAAAAAAATATTTGGCCATTTTGAAAGTGGAAAAATGAGAAGGGGGTACCCTTACCATTTTTCGACAAAAATGGTATTTTTACAAAAAAATTTTTTAGAATTTTTTCGTTAATGAAATCGGTTGGTAAATATGCCACTTGAAAACAATGGCGAAGGTTTTAATTCGATATCTCGAAATTTTTTGAAAAAAAGTGCCGTTTCGCAAAATTTAACATAGGATTCCCTATGCTGAGAATGGTCAATTTTAAAAATTAAAAAAAAAAATACAAGTCGCATGTGTTTTGAGCCGGAAATGGGCCACTTGAAGCCAATGGAGATGGTAAAACATCGATATCTCGAAAAAAAATATTTGGCCATTTTGAAAGTGGAAAAATGAGAAGGGGGTACCCTTACCATTTTTCGACAAAAATGGTATTTTTACAAAAAAATTTTTTAGAATTTTTTCGTTAATGAAATCGGTTGGTAAATATGCCACTTGAAAACAATGGCGAAGGTTTTAATTCGATATCTCGAAATTTTTTGAAAAAAAGTGCCGTTTCGCAAAATTTAACATAGGATTCCCTATGCTGAGAATGGTCAATTTTAAAAATTAAAAAAAAAATACAAGTCGCATGTGTTTTGAGCCGGAAATGGGCCACTTGAAGCCAATGGAGATGGTAAAACATCGATATCTCGAAAAAAAATATTTGGCCATTTTGAAAGTGGAAAAATGAGAAGGGGGTACCCTTACCATTTTTCGACAAAAATGGTATTTTTACAAAAAAATTTTTTAGAATTTTTTCGTTAATGAAATTGGTTGGTAAATATGCCACTTGAAAACAATGGCGAAGGTTTTAATTCGATATCTCGAAATTTTTTGAAAAAAAGTGCCGTTTCGCAAAATTTAACATAGGATTCCCTATGCTGAGAATGGTCAATTTTAAAAATTAAAAAAAAAATACAAGTCGCATGTGTTTTGAGCCGGAAATGGGCCACTTGAAGCCAATGGAGATGGTAAAAAATCGATATCTCGAAAAAAAATATTTGGCCATTTTGAAAGTGGAAAAATGAGAAGGGGGTACCCTTACCATTTTTCGACAAAAATGGTATTTTTACAAAAAAATTTTTTAGAATTTTTTCGTTAATGAAATCGGTTGGTAAATATGCCACTTGAAAACAATGGCGAAGGTTTTAATTCGATATCTCGAAATTTTTTGAAAAAAAGTGCCGTTTCGCAAAATTTAACATAGGATTCCCTATGCTGAGAATGGTCAATTTTAAAAATTAAAAAAAAAAATACAAGTCGCATGTGTTTTGAGCCGGAAATGGGCCACTTGAAGCCAATGGAGATGGTAAAACATCGATATCTCGAAAAAAAATATTTTGCCATTTTGAAAGTGGAAAAATGAGAAGGGGGTACCCTTACCATTTTTCGACAAAAATGGTATTTTTACAAAAAAATTTTTTAGAATTTTTTCGTTAATGAAATCGGTTGGTAAATATGCCACTTGAAAACAATGGCGAAGGTTTTAATTCGATATCTCGAAATTTTTTGAAAAAAAGTGCCGTTTCGCAAAATTTAACATAGGATTCCCTATGCTGAGAATGGTCAATTTTAAAAATTAAAAAAAAAAATACAAGTCGCATGTGTTTTGAGCCGGAAATGGGCCACTTGAAGCCAATGGAGATGGTAAAACATCGATATCTCGAAAAAAAATATTTGGCCATTTTGAAAGTGGAAAAATGAGAAGGGGGTACCCTTACCATTTTTCGACAAAAATGGTATTTTTACAAAAAAATTTTTTAGAATTTTTTCGTTAATGAAATCGGTTGGTAAATATGCCACTTGAAAACAATGGCGAAGGTTTTAATTCGATATCTCGAAATTTTTTGAAAAAAAGTGCCGTTTCGCAAAATTTAACATAGGATTCCCTATGCTGAGAATGGTCAATTTTAAAAATTAAAAAAAAAATACAAGTCGCATGTGTTTTGAGCCGGAAATGGGCCACTTGAAGCCAATGGAGATGGTAAAACATCGATATCTCGAAAAAAAATATTTGGCCATTTTGAAAGTGGAAAAATGAGAAGGGGGTACCCTTACCATTTTTCGACAAAAATGGTATTTTTACAAAAAAATTTTTTAGAATTTTTTCGTTAATGAAATTGGTTGGTAAATATGCCACTTGAAAACAATGGCGAAGGTTTTAATTCGATATCTCGAAATTTTTTGAAAAAAAGTGCCGTTTCGCAAAATTTAACATAGGATTCCCTATGCTGAGAATGGTCAATTTTAAAAATTAAAAAAAAAATACAAGTCGCATGTGTTTTGAGCCGGAAATGGGCCACTTGAAGCCAATGGAGATGGTAAAAAATCGATATCTCGAAAAAAAATATTTGGCCATTTTGAAAGTGGAAAAATGAGAAGGGGGTACCCTTACCATTTTTCGACAAAAATGGTATTTTTACAAAAAAATTTTTTAGAATTTTTTCGTTAATGAAATCGGTTGGTAAATATGCCACTTGAAAACAATGGCGAAGGTTTTAATTCGATATCTCGAAATTTTTTGAAAAAAAGTGCCGTTTCGCAAAATTTAACATAGGATTCCCTATGCTGAGAATGGTCAATTTTAAAAATTAAAAAAAAAAATACAAGTCGCATGTGTTTTGAGCCGGAAATGGGCCACTTGAAGCCAATGGAGATGGTAAAACATCGATATCTCGAAAAAAAATATTTGGCCATTTTGAAAGTGGAAAAATGAGAAGGGGGTACCCTTACCATTTTTCGACAAAAATGGTATTTTTACAAAAAAATTTTTTAGAATTTTTTCGTTAATGAAATCGGTTGGTAAATATGCCACTTGAAAACAATGGCGAAGGTTTTAATTCGATATCTCGAAATTTTTTGCAAAAAAGTGCCGTTTCGCAAAATTTAACATAGGATTCCCTATGCTGAGAATGGTCAATTTTAAAAATAAAAAAAAAAATACAAGTCGCATGTGTTTTGAGCCGGAAATGGGCCACTTGAAGCCAATGGAGATGGTAAAACATCGATATCTCGAAAAAAAATATTTGGCCATTTTGAAAGTGGAAAAATGAGAAGGGGGTACCCTTACCATTTTTCGACAAAAATGGTATTTTTACAAAAAAATTTTTTAGAATTTTTTCGTTAATGAAATCGGTTGGTAAATATGCCACTTGAAAACAATGGCGAAGGTTTTAATTCGATATCTCGAAATTTTTTGAAAAAAAGTGCCGTTTCGCAAAATTTAACATAGGATTCCCTATGCTGAGAATGGTCAATTTTAAAAATTAAAAAAAAAAATACAAGTCGCATGTGTTTTGAGCCGGAAATGGGCCACTTGAAGCCAATGGAGATGGTAAAACATCGATATCTCGAAAAAAAATATTTGGCCATTTTGAAAGTGGAAAAATGAGAAGGGGGTACCCTTACCATTTTTCGACAAAAATGGTATTTTTACAAAAAAATTTTTTAGAATTTTTTCGTTAATGAAATCGGTTGGTAAATATGCCACTTGAAAACAATGGCGAAGGTTTTAATTCGATATCTCGAAATTTTTTGCAAAAAAGTGCCGTTTCGCAAAATTTAACATAGGATTCCCTATGCTGAGAATGGTCAATTTTAAAAATAAAAAAAAAAATACAAGTCGCATGTGTTTTGAGCCGGAAATGGGCCACTTGAAGCCAATGGAGATGGTAAAACATCGATATCTCGAAAAAAAATATTTGGCCATTTTGAAAGTGGAAAAATGAGAAGGGGGTACCCTTACCATTTTTCGACAAAAATGGTATTTTTACAAAAAAATTTTTTAGAATTTTTTCGTTAATGAAATCGGTTGGTAAATATGCCACTTGAAAACAATGGCGAAGGTTTTAATTCGATATCTCGAAATTTTTTGAAAAAAAGTGCCGTTTCGCAAAATTTAACATAGGATTCCCTATGCTGAGAATGGTCAATTTTAAAAATTAAAAAAAAAATACAAGTCGCATGTGTTTTGAGCCGGAAATGGGCCACTTGAAGCCAATGGAGATGGTAAAAAATCGATATCTCGAAAAAAAATATTTGGCCATTTTGAAAGTGGAAAAATGAGAAGGGGGTACCCTTACCATTTTTCGACAAAAATGGTATTTTTACAAAAAAATTTTTTAGAATTTTCTCGTTAATGAAATCGGTTGGTAAATATGCCACTTGAAAACAATGGCGAAGGTTTTAATTCGATATCTCGAAATTTTTTGAAAAAAAGTGCCGTTTCGCAAAATTTAACATAGGATTCCCTATGCTGAGAATGGTCAAAAAAAAAATTAAAAAAAAAATACAAGTCGCATGTGTTTTGAGCCGGAAATGGGCCACTTGAAGCCAATGGAGATGGTAAAAAATCGATATCTCGAAAAAAAATATTTGGCCATTTTGAAAGTGGAAAAATGAGAAGGGGGAACCCTTACCATTTTTCGACAAAAATGGTATTTTTACAAAAAAATTTTTTAGAATTTTTTCGTTAATGAAATCGGTTGGTAAATATGCCACTTGAAAACAATGGCGAAGGTTTTAATTCGATATCTCGAAATTTTTTGAAAAAAAGTGCCGTTTCGCAAAATTTAACATAGGATTCCCTATGCTGAGAATGGTCAATTTTAAAAATTAAAAAAAAAATACAAGTCGCATGTGTTTTGAGCCGGAAATGGGCCACTTGAAGCCAATGGAGATGGTAAAAAATCGATATCTCGAAAAAAAATATTTGGCCATTTTGAAAGTGGAAAAATGAGAAGGGGGTACCCTTACCATTTTTCGACAAAAATGGTATTTTTACAAAAAAATTTTTTAGAATTTTCTCGTTAATGAAATCGGTTGGTAAATATGCCACTTGAAAACAATGGCGAAGGTTTTAATTCGATATCTCGAAATTTTTTGAAAAAAAGTGCCGTTTCGCAAAATTTAACATAGGATTCCCTATGCTGAGAATGGTCAAAAAAAAAATTAAAAAAAAAATACAAGTCGCATGTGTTTTGAGCCGGAAATGGGCCACTTGAAGCCAATGGAGATGGTAAAAAATCGATATCTCGAAAAAAAATATTTGGCCATTTTGAAAGTGGAAAAATGAGAAGGGGGAACCCTTACCATTTTTCGACAAAAATGGTATTTCTACAAAAAAATTTTTTAGAATTGTTTCGTTAATGAAATCGGTTGGTAAATATGCCACTTGAAAACAATGGCGAAGGTTTTAATTCGATATCTCGAAATTTTTTGAAAAAAAGTGCCGTTTCGCAAAATTTAACATAGGATTCCCTATGCTGAGAATGGTCAATTTTAAAAATTAAAAAAAAAATACAAGTCGCATGTGTTTTGAGCCGGAAATGGGCCACTTGAAGCCAATGGAGATGGTAAAACATCGATATCTCGAAAAAAAATATTTGGCCATTTTGAAAGTGGAAAAATGAGAAGGGGGTACCCTTACCATTTTTCGACAAAAATTGTATTTTTACAAAAAAATTTTTTAGAATTTTTTCGTTAATGAAATCGGTTGGTAAATATGCCACTTGAAAACAATGGCGAAGGTTTTAATTCGATATCTCGAAATTTTTTGAAAAAAAGTGCGGTTTCGCAAAATTTAACATAGGATTCCCTATGCTGAGAATGGTCAATTTTAAAAATTAAAAAAAAATACAAGTCGCATGTGTTTTGAGCCGGAAATGGGCCACTTGAAGCCAATGGAGATGGTAAGAAATCGATATCTCGAAAAAAAATATTTCGCCATTTCGAAAGTGGAAATATGAGAAGGGGGTACCCTTACCATTTTTCGACAAAAATGGTATTTTTACAAAAAAATTTTTTAGAATTTTTTCGTTAATGAAATCGGTTGGTAAATATGCCACTTGAAAACAATGGCGAAGGTTTTAATTCGATATCTCGAAATTTTTTGAAAAAAAGTGCCGTTTCGCAAAATTTAACATAGGATTCCCTATGCTGAGAATGGTAAATTTTAAAAATTAAAAAAAAAATACAAGTCGCATGTGTTTTGAGCCGGAAATGGGCCACTTGAAGCCAATGGAGATGGTAAAAAATCGATATCTCGAAAAAAAATATTTGGCCATTTTGAAAGTGGAAAAATGAGAAGGGGGTACCCTTACAATTTTTCGACAAAAATGGTATTTTTACAAAAAAATTTTTTAGAATTTTTTCGTTAATGAAATCGGTTGGTAAATATGCGACTTGAAAACAATGGCGAAGGTTTTAATTCGATATCTCGAAATTTTTTGAAAAAAAGTGCGGTTTCGGAAAATTTAACATAGGATTCCCTATGCTGAGAATGGTCAATTTTAAAAATTAAAAAAAAAATACAAGTCGCATGTGTTTTGAGCCGGAAATGGGCCACTTGAAGCCAATGGAGATGGTAAAAAATCGATATCTCGAAAAAAAATATTTGGCCATTTTGAAAGTGGAAAAATGAGAAGGGGGTACCCTTACCATTTTTCGACAAAAATGGTATTTTTACAAAAAAATTTTTTAGAATTTTTTCGTTAATGAAATTGGTTGGTAAATATGCCACTTGAAAACAATGGCGAAGGTTTTAATTCGATATCTCGAAATTTTTTGAAAAAAAGTGCCGTTTCGCAAAATTTAACATAGGATTCCCTATGCTGAGAATGGTCAATTTTAAAAATTAAAAAAAAAATACAAGTCGCATGTGTTTTGAGCCGGAAATGGGCCACTTGAAGCCAATGGAGATGGTAAAAAATCGATATCTCGAAAAAAAATATTTGGCCATTTTGAAAGTGGAAAAATGAGAAGGGGGTACCCTTACCATTTTTCGACAAAAATGGTATTTTTACAAAAAAATTTTTTAGAATTTTTTCGTTAATGAAATCGGTTGGTAAATATGCCACTTGAAAACAATGGCGAAGGTTTTAATTCGATATCTCGAAATTTTTTGAAAAAAAGTGCCGTTTCGCAAAATTTAACATAGGATTCCCTATGCTGAGAATGGTCAATTTTAAAAATTAAAAAAAAAATACAAGTCGCATGTGTTTTGAGCCGGAAATGGGCCACTTGAAGCCAATGGAGATGGTAAAACATCGATATCTCGAAAAAAAATATTTGGCCATTTTGAAAGTGGAAAAATGAGAAGGGGGTACCCTTACCATTTTTCGACAAAAATGGTATTTTTACAAAAAAATTTTTTAGAATTTTCTCGTTAATGAAATCGGTTGGTAAATATGCCACTTGAAAACAATGGCGAAGGTTTTAATTCGATATCTCGAAATTTTTTGAAAAAAAGTGCCGTTTCGCAAAATTTAACATAGGATTCCCTATGCTGAGAATTGTCAATTTTAAAAATTAAAAAAAAAATACAAGTCGCATGTGTTTTGAGCCGGAAATGGGCCACTTGAAGCCAATGGAGATGGTAAAAAATCGATATCTCGAAATAAAATATTTGGCCATTTCGAAAGTGGAAAAATGAGAAGGGGGTACCCTTACAATTTTTCGACAAAAATGGTATTTTTACAAAAAAATTTTTTAGAATTTTTTCGTTAATGTAATCGGTTGGTAAATATGCGACTTGAAAACAATGGCGAAGGTTTTAATTCGATATCTCGAAATTTTTTGAAAAAAAGTGCGGTTTCGCAAAATTTAACATAGGATTCCCTATGCTGAGAATGGTAAATTTTAAAAATTAAAAAAAAAATACAAGTCGCATGTGTTTTGAGCCGGAAATGGGCCACTTGAAGCCAATGGAGATGGTAAAAAATCGATATCTCGAAAAAAAATATTTGGCCATTTTGAAAGTGGAAAAATGAGAAGGGGGTACCCTTACCATTTTTCGACAAAAATTGTATTTTTACAAAAAAATTTTTTAGAATTTTTTCGTTAATGAAATCGGTTGGTAAATATGCCACTTGAAAACAATGGCGAAGGTTTTAATTCGATATCTCGAAATTTTTTGAAAAAAAGTGCGGTTTCGCAAAATTTAACATAGGATTCCCTATGCTGAGAATGGTCAATTTTAAAAATTAAAAAAAAAATACAAGTCGCATGTGTTTTGAGCCGGAAATGGGCCACTTGAAGCCAATGGAGATGGTAAGAAATCGATATCTCGAAAAAAAATATTTCGCCATTTCGAAAGTGGAAATATGAGAAGGGGGTACCCTTACCATTTTTCGACAAAAATGGTATTTTTACAAAAAAATTTTTTAGAATTTTTTCGTTAATGAAATCGGTTGGTAAATATGCCACTTGAAAACAACGGTGAAGGTTTTAATTCGATATCTCGAAATTTTTTGAAAAAAAGTGCCGTTTCGCAAAATTTAACATAGGATTCCCTATGCTGAGAATGGTAAATTTTAAAAATTAAAAAAAAAATACAAGTCGCATGTGTTTTGAGCCGGAAATGGGCCACTTGAAGCCAATGGAGATGGTAAGAAATCGATATCTCGAAAAAAAATATTTCGCCATTTCGAAAGTGGAAATATGAGAAGGGGGTACCCTTACCATTTTTCGACAAAAATGGTATTTTTACAAAAAAATTTTTTAGAATTTTTTCGTTAATGAAATCGGTTGGTAAATATGCGACTTGAAAACAATGGCGAAGGTTTTAATTCGATATCTCGAAATTTTTTGAAAAAAAGTGCGGTTTCGGAAAATTTAACATAGGATTCCCTATGCTGAGAATGGTAAATTTTAAAAATTAAAAAAAAAATACAAGTCGCATGTGTTTTGAGCCGGAAATGGGCCACTTGAAGCCAATGGAGATGGTAAAAAATCGATATCTCGAAAAAAAATATTTGGCCATTTTGAAAGTGGAAAAATGAGAAGGGGGTACCCTTACCATTTTTCGACAAAAATGGTATTTTTACAAAAAAATTTTTTAGAATTTTTTCGTTAATGAAATCGGTTGGTAAATATGCCACTTGAAAACAATGGCGAAGGTTTTAATTCGATATCTCGAAATTTTTTGAAAAAAAGTGCCGTTTCGCAAAATTTAACATAGGATTCCCTATGCTGAGAATGGTCAATTTTAAAAATTAAAAAAAAAATACAAGTCGCATGTGTTTTGAGCCGGAAATGGGCCACTTGAAGCCAATGGAGATGGTAAAAAATCGATATCTCGAAAAAAAATATTTGGCCATTTTGAAAGTGGAAAAATGAGAAGGGGGTACCCTTACCATTTTTCGACAAAAATGGTATTTTTACAAAAAAATTTTTTAGAATTTTTTCGTTAATGAAATCGGTTGGTAAATATGCCACTTGAAAACAATGGCGAAGGTTTTAATTCGATATCTCGAAATTTTTTGAAAAAAAGTGCCGTTTCGCAAAATTTAACATAGGATTCCCTATGCTGAGAATGGTCAATTTTAAAAATTAAAAAAAAAATACAAGTCGCATGTGTTTTGAGCCGGAAATGGGCCACTTGAAGCCAATGGAGATGGTAAAACATCGATATCTCGAAAAAAAATATTTGGCCATTTTGAAAGTGGAAAAATGAGAAGGGGGTACCCTTACCATTTTTCGACAAAAATGGTATTTTTACAAAAAAATTTTTTAGAATTTTTTCGTTAATGAAATCGGTTGGTAAATATGCCACTTGAAAACAATGGCGAAGGTTTTAATTCGATATCTCGAAATTTTTTGAAAAAAAGTGCCGTTTCGCAAAATTTAACATAGGATTCCCTATGCTGAGAATGGTCAATTTTAAAAATTAAAAAAAAAATACAAGTCGCATGTGTTTTGAGCCGGAAATGGGCCACTTGAAGCCAATGGAGATGGTAAAACATCGATATCTCGAAAAAAAATATTTGGCCATTTTGAAAGTGGAAAAATGAGAAGGGGGTACCCTTACCATTTTTCGACAAAAATGGTATTTTTACAAAAAAATTTTTTAGAATTTTTTCGTTAATGAAATTGGTTGGTAAATATGCCACTTGAAAACAATGGCGAAGGTTTTAATTCGATATCTCGAAATTTTTTGAAAAAAAGTGCCGTTTCGCAAAATTTAACATAGGATTCCCTATGCTGAGAATGGTCAATTTTAAAAATTAAAAAAAAAATACAAGTCGCATGTGTTTTGAGCCGGAAATGGGCCACTTGAAGCCAATGGAGATGGTAAAACATCGATATCTCGAAAAAAAATATTTGGCCATTTTGAAAGTGGAAAAATGAGAAGGGGGTACCCTTACCATTTTTCGACAAAAATGGTATTTTTACAAAAAAATTTTTTAGAATTTTTTCGTTAATGAAATTGGTTGGTAAATATGCCACTTGAAAACAATGGCGAAGGTTTTAATTCGATATCTCGAAATTTTTTGAAAAAAAGTGCCGTTTCGCAAAATTTAACATAGGATTCCCTATGCTGAGAATGGTCAATTTTAAAAATTAAAAAAAAAATACAAGTCGCATGTGTTTTGAGCCGGAAATGGGCCACTTGAAGCCAATGGAGATGGTAAAAAATCGATATCTCGAAAAAAAATATTTGGCCATTTTGAAAGTGGAAAAATGAGAAGGGGGTACCCTTACCATTTTTCGACAAAAATGGTATTTTTACAAAAAAATTTTTTAGAATTTTTTCGTTAATGAAATCGGTTGGTAAATATGCCACTTGAAAACAATGGCGAAGGTTTTAATTCGATATCTCGAAATTTTTTGAAAAAAAGTGCCGTTTCGCAAAATTTAACATAGGATTCCCTATGCTGAGAATGGTCAATTTTAAAAATTAAAAAAAAAAATACAAGTCGCATGTGTTTTGAGCCGGAAATGGGCCACTTGAAGCCAATGGAGATGGTAAAACATCGATATCTCGAAAAAAAATATTTGGCCATTTTGAAAGTGGAAAAATGAGAAGGGGGTACCCTTACCATTTTTCGACAAAAATGGTATTTTTACAAAAAAATTTTTTAGAATTTTTTCGTTAATGAAATCGGTTGGTAAATATGCCACTTGAAAACAATGGCGAAGGTTTTAATTCGATATCTCGAAATTTTTTGCAAAAAAGTGCCGTTTCGCAAAATTTAACATAGGATTCCCTATGCTGAGAATGGTCAATTTTAAAAATTAAAAAAAAAATACAAGTCGCATGTGTTTTGAGCCGGAAATGGGCCACTTGAAGCCAATGGAGATGGTAAAACATCGATATCTCGAAAAAAAATATTTGGCCATTTTGAAAGTGGAAAAATGAGAAGGGGGTACCCTTACCATTTTTCGACAAAAATGGTATTTTTACAAAAAAATTTTTTAGAATTTTTTCGTTAATGAAATTGGTTGGTAAATATGCCACTTGAAAACAATGGCGAAGGTTTTAATTCGATATCTCGAAATTTTTTGAAAAAAAGTGCCGTTTCGCAAAATTTAACATAGGATTCCCTATGCTGAGAATGGTCAATTTTAAAAATTAAAAAAAAAATACAAGTCGCATGTGTTTTGAGCCGGAAATGGGCCACTTGAAGCCAATGGAGATGGTAAAACATCGATATCTCGAAAAAAAATATTTGGCCATTTTGAAAGTGGAAAAATGAGAAGGGGGTACCCTTACCATTTTTCGACAAAAATGGTATTTTTACAAAAAAATTTTTTAGAATTTTTTCGTTAATGAAATTGGTTGGTAAATATGCCACTTGAAAACAATGGCGAAGGTTTTAATTCGATATCTCGAAATTTTTTGAAAAAAAGTGCCGTTTCGCAAAATTTAACATAGGATTCCCTATGCTGAGAATGGTCAATTTTAAAAATTAAAAAAAAAATACAAGTCGCATGTGTTTTGAGCCGGAAATGGGCCACTTGAAGCCAATGGAGATGGTAAAAAATCGATATCTCGAAAAAAAATATTTGGCCATTTTGAAAGTGGAAAAATGAGAAGGGGGTACCCTTACCATTTTTCGACAAAAATGGTATTTTTACAAAAAAATTTTTTAGAATTTTTTCGTTAATGAAATCGGTTGGTAAATATGCCACTTGAAAACAATGGCGAAGGTTTTAATTCGATATCTCGAAATTTTTTGAAAAAAAGTGCCGTTTCGCAAAATTTAACATAGGATTCCCTATGCTGAGAATGGTCAATTTTAAAAATTAAAAAAAAAAATACAAGTCGCATGTGTTTTGAGCCGGAAATGGGCCACTTGAAGCCAATGGAGATGGTAAAACATCGATATCTCGAAAAAAAATATTTGGCCATTTTGAAAGTGGAAAAATGAGAAGGGGGTACCCTTACCATTTTTCGACAAAAATGGTATTTTTACAAAAAAATTTTTTAGAATTTTTTCGTTAATGAAATCGGTTGGTAAATATGCCACTTGAAAACAATGGCGAAGGTTTTAATTCGATATCTCGAAATTTTTTGCAAAAAAGTGCCGTTTCGCAAAATTTAACATAGGATTCCCTATGCTGAGAATGGTCAATTTTAAAAATAAAAAAAAAAATACAAGTCGCATGTGTTTTGAGCCGGAAATGGGCCACTTGAAGCCAATGGAGATGGTAAAACATCGATATCTCGAAAAAAAATATTTGGCCATTTTGAAAGTGGAAAAATGAGAAGGGGGTACCCTTACCATTTTTCGACAAAAATGGTATTTTTACAAAAAAATTTTTTAGAATTTTTTCGTTAATGAAATCGGTTGGTAAATATGCCACTTGAAAACAATGGCGAAGGTTTTAATTCGATATCTCGAAATTTTTTGAAAAAAAGTGCCGTTTCGCAAAATTTAACATAGGATTCCCTATGCTGAGAATGGTCAATTTTAAAAATTAAAAAAAAAATACAAGTCGCATGTGTTTTGAGCCGGAAATGGGCCACTTGAAGCCAATGGAGATGGTAAAAAATCGATATCTCGAAAAAAAATATTTGGCCATTTTGAAAGTGGAAAAATGAGAAGGGGGTACCCTTACCATTTTTCGACAAAAATGGTATTTTTACAAAAAAATTTTTTAGAATTTTCTCGTTAATGAAATCGGTTGGTAAATATGCCACTTGAAAACAATGGCGAAGGTTTTAATTCGATATCTCGAAATTTTTTGAAAAAAAGTGCCGTTTCGCAAAATTTAACATAGGATTCCCTATGCTGAGAATGGTCAATTTTAAAAATTAAAAAAAAAATACAAGTCGCATGTGTTTTGAGCCGGAAATGGGCCACTTGAAGCCAATGGAGATGGTAAAAAATCGATATCTCGAAAAAAAATATTTGGCCATTTTGAAAGTGGAAAAATGAGAAGGGGGAACCCTTACCATTTTTCGACAAAAATGGTATTTTTACAAAAAAATTTTTTAGAATTTTCTCGTTAATGAAATCGGTTGGTAAATATGCCACTTGAAAACAATGGCGAAGGTTTTAATTCGATATCTCGAAATTTTTTGAAAAAAAGTGCCGTTTCGCAAAATTTAACATAGGATTCCCTATGCTGAGAATGGTCAATTTTAAAAATAAAAAAAAAAATACAAGTCGCATGTGTTTTGAGCCGGAAATGGGCCACTTGAAGCCAATGGAGATGGTAAAACATCGATATCTCGAAAAAAAATATTTGGCCATTTTGAAAGTGGAAAAATGAGAAGGGGGTACCCTTACCATTTTTCGACAAAAATGGTATTTTTACAAAAAAATTTTTTAGAATTTTTTCGTTAATGAAATCGGTTGGTAAATATGCCACTTGAAAACAATGGCGAAGGTTTTAATTCGATATCTCGAAATTTTTTGAAAAAAAGTGCCGTTTCGCAAAATTTAACATAGGATTCCCTATGCTGAGAATGGTCAATTTTAAAAATTAAAAAAAAAATACAAGTCGCATGTGTTTTGAGCCGGAAATGGGCCACTTGAAGCCAATGGAGATGGTAAAAAATCGATATCTCGAAAAAAAATATTTGGCCATTTTGAAAGTGGAAAAATGAGAAGGGGGTACCCTTACCATTTTTCGACAAAAATGGTATTTTTACAAAAAAATTTTTTAGAATTTTCTCGTTAATGAAATCGGTTGGTAAATATGCCACTTGAAAACAATGGCGAAGGTTTTAATTCGATATCTCGAAATTTTTTGAAAAAAAGTGCCGTTTCGCAAAATTTAACATAGGATTCCCTATGCTGAGAATGGTCAATTTTAAAAATTAAAAAAAAAATACAAGTCGCATGTGTTTTGAGCCGGAAATGGGCCACTTGAAGCCAATGGAGATGGTAAAAAATCGATATCTCGAAAAAAAATATTTGGCCATTTTGAAAGTGGAAAAATGAGAAGGGGGAACCCTTACCATTTTTCGACAAAAATGGTATTTTTACAAAAAAATTTTTTAGAATTTTCTCGTTAATGAAATCGGTTGGTAAATATGCCACTTGAAAACAATGGCGAAGGTTTTAATTCGATATCTCGAAATTTTTTGAAAAAAAGTGCCGTTTCGCAAAATTTAACATAGGATTCCCTATGCTGAGAATGGTCAATTTTAAAAATTAAAAAAAAAATACAAGTCGCATGTGTTTTGAGCCGGAAATGGGCCACTTGAAGCCAATGGAGATGGTAAAACATCGATATCTCGAAAAAAAATATTTGGCCATTTTGAAAGTGGAAAAATGAGAAGGGGGTACCCTTACCATTTTTCGACAAAAATGGTATTTCTACAAAAAAATTTTTTAGAATTGTTTCGTTAATGAAATCGGTTGGTAAATATGCCACTTGAAAACAATGGCGAAGGTTTTAATTCGATATCTCGAAATTTTTTGAAAAAAAGTGCCGTTTCGCAAAATTTAACATAGGATTCCCTATGCTGAGAATGGTCAATTTTAAAAATTAAAAAAAAAATACAAGTCGCATGTGTTTTGAGCCGGAAATGGGCCACTTGAAGCCAATGGAGATGGTAAAACATCGATATCTCGAAAAAAAATATTTGGCCATTTTGAAAGTGGAAAAATGAGAAGGGGGTACCCTTACCATTTTTCGACAAAAATTGTATTTTTACAAAAAAATTTTTTAGAATTTTTTCGTTAATGAAATCGGTTGGTAAATATGCCACTTGAAAACAATGGCGAAGGTTTTAATTCGATATCTCGAAATTTTTTGAAAAAAAGTGCGGTTTCGCAAAATTTAACATAGGATTCCCTATGCTGAGAATGGTCAATTTTAAAAATTAAAAAAAAAATACAAGTCGCATGTGTTTTGAGCCGGAAATGGGCCACTTGAAGCCAATGGAGATGGTAAGAAATCGATATCTCGAAAAAAAATATTTCGCCATTTCGAAAGTGGAAATATGAGAAGGGGGTACCCTTACCATTTTTCGACAAAAATGGTATTTTTACAAAAAAATTTTTTAGAATTTTTTCGTTAATGAAATCGGTTGGTAAATATGCCACTTGAAAACAATGGCGAAGGTTTTAATTCGATATCTCGAAATTTTTTGAAAAAAAGTGCCGTTTCGCAAAATTTAACATAGGATTCCCTATGCTGAGAATGGTAAATTTTAAAAATTAAAAAAAAAATACAAGTCGCATGTGTTTTGAGCCGGAAATGGGCCACTTGAAGCCAATGGAGATGGTAAAAAATCGATATCTCGAAAAAAAATATTTGGCCATTTTGAAAGTGGAAAAATGAGAAGGGGGTACCCTTACAATTTTTCGACAAAAATGGTATTTTTACAAAAAAATTTTTTAGAATTTTTTCGTTAATGAAATCGGTTGGTAAATATGCGACTTGAAAACAATGGCGACGGTTTTAATTCGATATCTCGAAATTTTTTGAAAAAAAGTGCGGTTTCGGAAAATTTAACATAGGATTCCCTATGCTGAGAATGGTCAATTTTAAAAATTAAAAAAAAAATACAAGTCGCATGTGTTTTGAGCCGGAAATGGGCCACTTGAAGCCAATGGAGATGGTAAAAAATCGATATCTCGAAAAAAAATATTTGGCCATTTTGAAAGTGGAAAAATGAGAAGGGGGTACCCTTACCATTTTTCGACAAAAATGGTATTTTTACAAAAAAATTTTTTAGAATTTTTTCGTTAATGAAATCGGTTGGTAAATATGCCACTTGAAAACAATGGCGAAGGTTTTAATTCGATATCTCGAAATTTTTTGAAAAAAAGTGCCGTTTCGCAAAATTTAACATAGGATTCCCTATGCTGAGAATGGTCAATTTTAAAAATAAAAAAAAAAATACAAGTCGCATGTGTTTTGAGCCGGAAATGGGCCACTTGAAGCCAATGGAGATGGTAAAAAATCGATATCTCGAAAAAAAATATTTGGCCATTTTGAAAGTGGAAAAATGAGAAGGGGGTACCCTTACCATTTTTCGACAAAAATGGTATTTTTACAAAAAAATTTTTTAGAATTTTTTCGTTAATGAAATTGGTTGGTAAATATGCCACTTGAAAACAATGGCGAAGGTTTTAATTCGATATCTCGAAATTTTTTGAAAAAAAGTGCCGTTTCGCAAAATTTAACATAGGATTCCCTATGCTGAGAATGGTCAATTTTAAAAATTAAAAAAAAAATACAAGTCGCATGTGTTTTGAGCCGGAAATGGGCCACTTGAAGCCAATGGAGATGGTAAAAAATCGATATCTCGAAAAAAAATATTTGGCCATTTTGAAAGTGGAAAAATGAGAAGGGGGTACCCTTACCATTTTTCGACAAAAATGGTATTTTTACAAAAAAATTTTTTAGAATTTTTTCGTTAATGAAATCGGTTGGTAAATATGCCACTTGAAAACAATGGCGAAGGTTTTAATTCGATATCTCGAAATTTTTTGAAAAAAAGTGCCGTTTCGCAAAATTTAACATAGGATTCCCTATGCTGAGAATGGTCAATTTTAAAAATTAAAAAAAAAATAGAAGTCGCATGTGTTTTGAGCCGGAAATGGGCCACTTGAAGCCAATGGAGATGGTAAAACATCGATATCTCGAAAAAAAATATTTGGCCATTTTGAAAGTGGAAAAATGAGAAGGGGGTACCCTTACCATTTTTCGACAAAAATGGTATTTTTACAAAAAAATTTTTTAGAATTTTTTCGTTAATGAAATCGGTTGGTAAATATGCCACTTGAAAACAATGGCGAAGGTTTTAATTCGATATCTCGAAATTTTTTGAAAAAAAGTGCCGTTTCGCAAAATTTAACATAGGATTCCCTATGCTGAGAATGGTAAATTTTAAAAATTAAAAAAAAAATACAAGTCGCATGTGTTTTGAGCCGGAAATGGGCCACTTGAAGCCAATGGAGATGGTAAAAAATCCATAACTCGAAAAAAAATATTTTGCCATTTCAAAAGTCGAAAAATGGTAAGGGTACCCCCTTCACATTTTTCCACTTTCGAAATGGCCAAATATTTTTTTTCGAGATATCGATTTTTTACCATCTCCATTGGCTTCAAGTGGCCCATTTCCGGCTCAAAACACATGCGACTTGTATTTTTTTTTTAATTTTTAAAATTGACCATTCCCAGCATAGGGAATCCTATGTTAAATTTTGCGAAACGGCACTTTTTTTCAAAAAATTTCGAGATATCGAATTAAAACCTCCGCCATTGGTTTCAAGTGGCATATTTACCAACCGATTTCATTAACGAAAAAATTCTAAAAAATTTTTTTGTAAAAATACCATTTTCGTCGAGAAATGGTAAGGGTACCCCCTTCTCATTTTTCCACTTTCAAAATGGCCAAATATTTTTTTTCGAGATATCGATTTTTTACCATCTCCATTGGCTTCAAGTGGCCCATTTCCGGCTCAAAACACATGCGACTTGTATTTTTTTTTAAATTTTTAAAATTGACCATTCCCAGCATAGGGAATCCTATGTTAAATTTTGCGAAACGGCACTTTTTTTCAAAAAATTTCGAGATATCGAATTAAAACCTCCGCCATTGGTTTCAAGTGGCATATTTACCAACCGATTTCATTAACGAAAAAATTCTAAAAAATTTTTTTGTAAAAATACCATTTTCGTCGAAAAATGGTAAGGGTACCCCCTTCTCATTTTTCCACTTTCAAAATGGCCAAATATTTTTTTTCGAGATATCGATGTTTTACCATCTCCATTGGCTTCAAGTGGCCCATTTCCGGCTCAAAACACATGCGACTTGTATTTTTTTTTTAATTTTTAAAATTTACCATTCTCAGCATAGGGAATCCTATGTTAAATTTTGCGAAACGGCACTTTTTTTCAAAAAATTTCGAGATATCGAATTAAAACCTTCGCCATTGTTTTCAAGTGGCATATTTACCAACCGATTTCATTAACGAAAAAATTCTAAAAACTTTTTTTGTAAAAATACCATTTTTGTCGAAAAATGGTAAGGGTACCCCCTTCTCATTTTTCCACTTTCAAAATGGCCAAATATTTTTTTTCGAGATATCGATTTTTTACCATCTCCATTGGCTTCAAGTGGCCCATTTCCGGCTCAAAACACATGCGACTTGTATTTTTTTTTTAATTTTTAAAATTGACCATTCCCAGCATAGGGAATCCTATGTTAAATTTTGCGAAACGGCACTTTTTTTCAAAAAATTTCGAGATATCGAATTAAAACCTCCGCCATTGGTTTCAAGTGGCATATTTACCAACCGATTTCATTAACGAAAAAATTCTAAAAAATTTTTTTGTAAAAATACCATTTTCGTCGAGAAATGGTAAGGGTACCCCCTTCTCATTTTTCCACTTTCAAAATGGCCAAATATTTTTTTTCGAGATATCGATTTTTTACCATCTCCATTGGCTTCAAGTGGCCCATTTCCGGCTCAAAACACATGCGACTTGTATTTTTTTTTAAATTTTTAAAATTGACCATTCCCAGCATAGGGAATCCTATGTTAAATTTTGCGAAACGGCACTTTTTTTCAAAAAATTTCGAGATATCGAATTAAAACCTCCGCCATTGGTTTCAAGTGGCATATTTACCAACCGATTTCATTAACGAAAAAATTCTAAAAAATTTTTTTGTAAAAATACCATTTTCGTCGAAAAATGGTAAGGGTACCCCCTTCTCATTTTTCCACTTTCAAAATGGCCAAATATTTTTTTTCGAGATATCGATGTTTTACCATCTCCATTGGCTTCAAGTGGCCCATTTCCGGCTCAAAACACATGCGACTTGTATTTTTTTTTTAATTTTTAAAATTGACCATTCCCAGCATAGGGAATCCTATGTTAAATTTTGCGAAACGGCACTTTTTTTCAAAAAATTTCGAGATATCGAATTAAAACCTTCGCCACTGTTTTCAAGTGGCATATTTACCAACCGATTTCATTAACGAAAAAATTCTAAAAAATTTTTTTGTAAAAATACCATTTTTGTCGAAAAATGGTAAGCCTATGGTACCCCTACAATTTTTCGACAAAAATGGTATTTTTACAAAAAAATTTTTTAGAATTTTTTCGTTAATGAAATCGGTTGGTAAATATGCCACTTGAAAACAATGGCGAAGGTTTTAATTCGATATCTCGAAATTTTTTGAAAAAAAGTGCCGTTTCGCAAAATTTAACATAGGATTCCCTATGCTGAGAATGGTCAATTTTAAAAATTAAAAAAAAAATACAAGTCGCATGTGTTTTGAGCCGGAAATGGGCCACTTGAAGCCAATGGAGATGGTAAAACATCGATATCTCGAAAAAAAATATTTGGCCATTTTGAAAGTGGAAAAATGAGAAGGGGGTACCCTTACCATTTTTCGACAAAAATGGTATTTTTACAAAAAAATTTTTTAGAATTTTCTCGTTAATGAGGTTGGTAAATATGCCACTTGAAAACAATGGCGAAGGTTTTAATTCGATATCTCGAAATTTTTTGAAAAAAAGTGCCGTTTCGCAAAATTTAACATAGGATTCCCTATGCTGAGAATGGTCAATTTTAAAAATTAAAAAAAAAATACAAGTCGCATGTGTTTTGAGCCGGAAATGGGCCACTTGAAGCCAATGGAGATGGTAAAACATCGATATCTCGAAAAAAAATATTTGGCCATTTTGAAAGTGGAAAAATGAGAAGGGGGTACCCTTACCATTTTTCGACAAAAATGGTATTTTTACAAAAAAATTTTTTAGAATTTTCTCGTTAATGAAATCGGTTGGTAAATATGCCACTTGAAAACAATGGCGAAGGTTTTAATTCGATATCTCGAAATTTTTTGAAAAAAAGTGCCGTTTCGCAAAATTTAACATAGGATTCCCTATGCTGAGAATGGTCAATTTTAAAAATTTAAAAAAAAATACAAGTCGCATGTGTTTTGAGCCGGAAATGGGCCACTTGAAGCCAATGGAGATGGTAAAAAATCGATATCTCGAAAAAAAATATTTGGCCATTTTGAAAGTGGAAAAATGAGAAGGGGGTACCCTTACCATTTTTCGACAAAAATGGTATTTTTACAAAAAAATTTTTTAGAATTTTCTCGTTAATGAAATCGGTTGGTAAATATGCCACTTGAAAACAATGGCGAAGGTTTTAATTCGATATCTCGAAATTTTTTGAAAAAAAGTGCCGTTTCGCAAAATTTAACATAGGATTCCCTATGCTGAGAATGGTCAATTTTAAAAATTAAAAAAAAAATACAAGTCGCATGTGTTTTGAGCCGGAAATGGGCCACTTGAAGCCAATGGAGATGGTAAAAAATCGATATCTCGAAAAAAAATATTTGGCCATTTTGAAAGTGGAAAAATGAGAAGGGGGTACCCTTACCATTTTTCGACAAAAATGGTATTTTTACAAAAAAAGTTTTTAGAATTTTTTCGTTAATGAAATCGGTTGGTAAATATGCCACTTGAAAACAATGGCGAAGGTTTTAATTCGATATCTCGAAATTTTTTGAAAAAAAGTGCCGTTTCGCAAAATTTAACATAGGATTCCCTATGCTGAGAATGGTAAATTTTAAAAATTAAAAAAAAAATACAAGTCGCATGTGTTTTGAGCCGGAAATGGGCCACTTGAAGCCAATGGAGATGGTAAAAAATCCATAACTCGAAAAAAAATATTTTGCCATTTCAAAAGTCGAAAAATGGTAAGGGTACCCCCTTCACATTTTTCCACTTTCGAAATGGCCAAATATTTTTTTTCGAGATATCGATTTTTTACCATCTCCATTGGCTTCAAGTGGCCCATTTCCGGCTCAAAACACATGCGACTTGTATTTTTTTTTTAATTTTTAAAATTGACCATTCCCAGCATAGGGAATCCTATGTTAAATTTTGCGAAACGGCACTTTTTTTCAAAAAATTTCGAGATATCGAATTAAAACCTCCGCCATTGGTTTCAAGTGGCATATTTACCAACCGATTTCATTAACGAAAAAATTCTAAAAAATTTTTTTGTAAAAATACCATTTTCGTCGAGAAATGGTAAGGGTACCCCCTTCTCATTTTTCCACTTTCAAAATGGCCAAATATTTTTTTTCGAGATATCGATTTTTTACCATCTCCATTGGCTTCAAGTGGCCCATTTCCGGCTCAAAACACATGCGACTTGTATTTTTTTTTAAATTTTTAAAATTGACCATTCCCAGCATAGGGAATCCTATGTTAAATTTTGCGAAACGGCACTTTTTTTCAAAAAATTTCGAGATATCGAATTAAAACCTCCGCCATTGGTTTCAAGTGGCATATTTACCAACCGATTTCATTAACGAAAAAATTCTAAAAAATTTTTTTGTAAAAATACCATTTTCGTCGAAAAATGGTAAGGGTACCCCCTTCTCATTTTTCCACTTTCAAAATGGCCAAATATTTTTTTTCGAGATATCGATGTTTTACCATCTCCATTGGCTTCAAGTGGCCCATTTCCGGCTCAAAACACATGCGACTTGTATTTTTTTTTTAATTTTTAAAATTGACCATTCCCAGCATAGGGAATCCTATGTTAAATTTTGCGAAACGGCACTTTTTTTCAAAAAATTTCGAGATATCGAATTAAAACCTTCGCCACTGTTTTCAAGTGGCATATTTACCAACCGATTTCATTAACGAAAAAATTCTAAAAAATTTTTTTGTAAAAATACCATTTTTGTCGAAAAATGGTAAGCCTATGGTACCCCTACAATTTTTCGACAAAAATGGTATTTTTACAAAAAAATTTTTTAGAATTTTTTCGTTAATGAAATCGGTTGGTAAATATGCCACTTGAAAACAATGGCGAAGGTTTTAATTCGATATCTCGAAATTTTTTGAAAAAAAGTGCCGTTTCGCAAAATTTAACATAGGATTCCCTATGCTGAGAATGGTCAATTTTAAAAATTAAAAAAAAAATACAAGTCGCATGTGTTTTGAGCCGGAAATGGGCCACTTGAAGCCAATGGAGATGGTAAAAAATCGATATCTCGAAAAAAAATATTTGGCCATTTTGAAAGTGGAAAAATGAGAAGGGGGTACCCTTACCATTTTTCGACAAAAATGGTATTTTTACAAAAAATTTTTTTAGAATTTTCTCGTTAATGAAATCGGTTGGTAAATATGCCACTTGAAAACAATGGCGAAGGTTTTAATTCGATATCTCGAAATTTTTTGAAAAAAAGTGCCGTTTCGCAAAATTTAACATAGGATTCCCTATGCTGAGAATGGTCAATTTTAAAAATTAAAAAAAAAATACAAGTCGCATGTGTTTTGAGCCGGAAATGGGCCACTTGAAGCCAATGGAGATGGTAAAACATCGATATCTCGAAAAAAAATATTTGGCCATTTTGAAAGTGGAAAAATGAGAAGGGGGTACCCTTACCATTTTTCGACAAAAATGGTATTTTTACAAAAAAATTTTTTAGAATTTTCTCGTTAATGAGGTTGGTAAATATGCCACTTGAAAACAATGGCGAAGGTTTTAATTCGATATCTCGAAATTTTTTGAAAAAAAGTGCCGTTTCGCAAAATTTAACATAGGATTCCCTATGCTGAGAATGGTCAATTTTAAAAATTAAAAAAAAAATACAAGTCGCATGTGTTTTGAGCCGGAAATGGGCCACTTGAAGCCAATGGAGATGGTAAAACATCGATATCTCGAAAAAAAATATTTGGCCATTTTGAAAGTGGAAAAATGAGAAGGGGGTACCCTTACCATTTTTCGACAAAAATGGTATTTTTACAAAAAAATTTTTTAGAATTTTCTCGTTAATGAAATCGGTTGGTAAATATGCCACTTGAAAACAATGGCGAAGGTTTTAATTCGATATCTCGAAATTTTTTGAAAAAAAGTGCCGTTTCGCAAAATTTAACATAGGATTCCCTATGCTGAGAATGGTCAATTTTAAAAATTTAAAAAAAAATACAAGTCGCATGTGTTTTGAGCCGGAAATGGGCCACTTGAAGCCAATGGAGATGGTAAAAAATCGATATCTCGAAAAAAAATATTTGGCCATTTTGAAAGTGGAAAAATGAGAAGGGGGTACCCTTACCATTTTTCGACAAAAATGGTATTTTTACAAAAAAATTTTTTAGAATTTTCTCGTTAATGAAATCGGTTGGTAAATATGCCACTTGAAAACAATGGCGAAGGTTTTAATTCGATATCTCGAAATTTTTTGAAAAAAAGTGCCGTTTCGCAAAATTTAACATAGGATTCCCTATGCTGAGAATGGTCAATTTTAAAAATTAAAAAAAAAATACAAGTCGCATGTGTTTTGAGCCGGAAATGGGCCACTTGAAGCCAATGGAGATGGTAAAAAATCGATATCTCGAAAAAAAATATTTGGCCATTTTGAAAGTGGAAAAATGAGAAGGGGGTACCCTTACCATTTTTCGACAAAAATGGTATTTTTACAAAAAAATTTTTTAGAATTTTTTCGTTAATGAAGTCGGTTGGTAAATATGCCACTTGAAAACAATGGCGAAGGTTTTAATTCGATATCTCGAAATTTTTTGAAAAAAAGTGCCGTTTCGCAAAATTTAACATAGGATTCCCTATGCTGAGAATGGTCAATTTTAAAAATTAAAAAAAAAATACAAGTCGCATGTGTTTTGAGCCGGAAATGGGCCACTTGAAGCCAATGGAGATGGTAAAACATCGATATCTCGAAAAAAAATATTTGGCCATTTTGAAAGTGGAAAAATGAGAAGGGGGTACCCTTACCATTTTTCGACAAAAATTGTATTTTTACAAAAAAATTTTTTAGAATTTTTTCGTTAATGAAATCGGTTGGTAAATATGCCACTTGAAAACAATGGCGAAGGTTTTAATTCGATATCTCGAAATTTTTTGAAAAAAAGTGCGGTTTCGCAAAATTTAACATAGGATTCCCTATGCTGAGAATGGTCAATTTTAAAAATTAAAAAAAAAATACAAGTCGCATGTGTTTTGAGCCGGAAATGGGCCACTTGAAGCCAATGGAGATGGTAAGAAATCGATATCTCGAAAAAAAATATTTCGCCATTTCGAAAGTGGAAATATGAGAAGGGGGTACCCTTACCATTTTTCGACAAAAATGGTATTTTTACAAAAAAATTTTTTAGAATTTTTTCGTTAATGAAATCGGTTGGTAAATATGCCACTTGAAAACAATGGCGAAGGTTTTAATTCGATATCTCGAAATTTTTTGAAAAAAAGTGCCGTTTCGCAAAATTTAACATAGGATTCCCTATGCTGAGAATGGTAAATTTTAAAAATTAAAAAAAAAATACAAGTCGCATGTGTTTTGAGCCGGAAATGGGCCACTTGAAGCCAATGGAGATGGTAAAAAATCGATATCTCGAAAAAAAATATTTGGCCATTTTGAAAGTGGAAAAATGAGAAGGGGGTACCCTTACAATTTTTCGACAAAAATGGTATTTTTACAAAAAAATTTTTTAGAATTTTTTCGTTAATGAAATCGGTTGGTAAATATGCGACTTGAAAACAATGGCGAAGGTTTTAATTCGATATCTCGAAATTTTTTGAAAAAAAGTGCGGTTTCGGAAAATTTAACATAGGATTCCCTATGCTGAGAATGGTCAATTTTAAAAATTAAAAAAAAAAATACAAGTCGCATGTGTTTTGAGCCGGAAATGGGCCACTTGAAGCCAATGGAGATGGTAAAACATCGATATCTCGAAAAAAAATATTTGGCCATTTTGAAAGTGGAAAAATGAGAAGGGGGTACCCTTACCATTTTTCGACAAAAATGGTATTTTTACAAAAAAATTTTTTAGAATTTTTTCGTTAATGAAATCGGTTGGTAAATATGCCACTTGAAAACAATGGCGAAGGTTTTAATTCGATATCTCGAAATTTTTTGAAAAAAAGTGCCGTTTCGCAAAATTTAACATAGGATTCCCTATGCTGAGAATGGTCAATTTTAAAAATTAAAAAAAAAAATACAAGTCGCATGTGTTTTGAGCCGGAAATGGGCCACTTGAAGCCAATGGAGATGGTAAAAAATCGATATCTCGAAAAAAAATATTTGGCCATTTTGAAAGTGGAAAAATGAGAAGGGGGTACCCTTACCATTTTTCGACAAAAATGGTATTTTTACAAAAAAATTTTTTAGAATTTTTTCGTTAATGAAATCGGTTGGTAAATATGCCACTTGAAAACAATGGCGAAGGTTTTAATTCGATATCTCGAAATTTTTTGAAAAAAAGTGCCGTTTCGCAAAATTTAACATAGGATTCACTATGCTGAGAATGGTCAATTTTAAAAATTAAAAAAAAAATACAAGTCGCATGTGTTTTGAGCCGGAAATGGGCCACTTGAAGCCAATGGAGATGGTAAAACATCGATATCTCGAAAAAAAATATTTGGCCATTTTGAAAGTGGAAAAATGAGAAGGGGGTACCCTTACCATTTTTCGACAAAAATGGTATTTTTACAAAAAAATTTTTTAGAATTTTTTCGTTAATGAAATCGGTTGGTAAATATGCCACTTGAAAACAATGGCGAAGGTTTTAATTCGATATCTCGAAATTTTTTGAAAAAAAGTGCCGTTTCGCAAAATTTAACATAGGATTCCGTATGCTGAGAATGGTAAATTTTAAAAATTAAAAAAAAAATACAAGTCGCATGTGTTTTGAGCCGGAAATGGGCCACTTGAAGCCAATGGAGATGGTAAAAAATCCATAACTCGAAAAAAAATATTTTGCCATTTCAAAAGTCGAAAAATGGTAAGGGTACCCCCTTCACATTTTTCCACTTTCGAAATGGCCAAATATTTTTTTTCGAGATATCGATTTTTTACCATCTCCATTGGCTTCAAGTGGCCCATTTCCGGCTCAAAACACATGCGACTTGTATTTTTTTTTTAATTTTTAAAATTGACCATTCCCAGCATAGGGAATCCTATGTTAAATTTTGCGAAACGGCACTTTTTTTCAAAAAATTTCGAGATATCGAATTAAAACCTCCGCCATTGGTTTCAAGTGGCATATTTACCAACCGATTTCATTAACGAAAAAATTCTAAAAAATTTTTTTGTAAAAATACCATTTTCGTCGAGAAATGGTAAGGGTACCCCCTTCTCATTTTTCCACTTTCAAAATGGCCAAATATTTTTTTTCGAGATATCGATTTTTTACCATCTCCATTGGCTTCAAGTGGCCCATTTCCGGCTCAAAACACATGCGACTTGTATTTTTTTTTTAATTTTTAAAATTGACCATTCCCAGCATAGGAAATCCTATGTTAAATTTTGCGAAACGGCACTTTTTTTCAAAAAATTTCGAGATATCGAATTAAAACCTCCGCCATTGGTTTCAAGTGGCATATTTACCAACCGATTTCATTAACGAAAAAATTCTAAAAAATTTTTTTGTAAAAATACCATTTTCGTCGAAAAATGGTAAGGGTACCCCCTTCTCATTTTTCCACTTTCAAAATGGCCAAATATTTTTTTTCGAGATATCGATTTTTTACCATCTCCATTGGCTTCAAGTGGCCCATTTCCGGCTCAAAACACATGCGACTTGTATTTTTTTTTTAATTTTTAAAATTGACCATTCTCAGCATAGGGAATCCTATGTTAAATTTTGCGAAACGGCACTTTTTTTCAAAAAATTTCGAGATATCGAATTAAAACCTTCGCCATTGTTTTCAAGTGGCATATTTACCAACCGATTTCATTAACGAAAAAATTCTAAAAAATTTTTTTGTAAAAATACCATTTTTGTCGAAAAATGGTAAGGGTACCCCCTTCTCATTTTTCCACTTTCAAAATGGCCAAATATTTTTTTTCGAGATATCGATTTTTTACCATCTCCATTGGCTTCAAGTGGCCCATTTCCGGCTCAAAACACATGCGACTTGTATTTTTTTTTTAATTTTTAAAATTGACCATTCCCAGCATAGGGAATCCTATGTTAAATTTTGCGAAACGGCACTTTTTTTCAAAAAATTTCGAGATATCGAATTAAAACCTCCGCCATTGGTTTCAAGTGGCATATTTACCAACCGATTTCATTAACGAAAAAATTCTAAAAAATTTTTTTGTAAAAATACCATTTTCGTCGAAAAATGGTAAGGGTACCCCCTTCTCATTTTTCCACTTTCAAAATGGCCAAATATTTTTTTTCGAGATATCGATTTTTTACCATCTCCATTGGCTTCAAGTGGCCCATTTCCGGCTCAAAACACATGCGACTTGTATTTTTTTTTAATTTTTAAAATTGACCATTCTCAGCATAGGGAATCCTATGTTAAATTTTGCGAAACGGCACTTTTTTTCAAAAAATTTCGAGATATCGAATTAAAACCTTCGCCATTGTTTTCAAGTGGCATATTTACCAACCGATTTCATTAACGAAAAAATTCTAAAAAATTTTTTTGTAAAAATACCATTTTTGTCGAAAAATGGTAAGGGTACCCCCTTCTCATTTTTCCACTTTCAAAATGGCCAAATATTTTTTTTCGAGATATCGATTTTTTACCATCTCCATTGGCTTCAAGTGGCCCATTTCCGGCTCAAAACACATGCGACTTGTATTTTTTTTTTAATTTTTAAAATTGACCATTCTCAGCATAGGGAATCATAGGATTCCCTATGCTGAGAATGCCTATGTTAAATTTTGCGAAACGGCACTTTTTTTCAAAAAATTTCGAGATATCGAATTAAAACCTTCGCCATTGTTTTCAAGTGGCATATTTATTAACCGATTTCATTAACGAAAAAATTCTAAAAAATTTTTTTGTAAAAATACCATTTTTGTCGAAAAATGGTAAGGGTACCCCCTTCACATTTTTCCACTTTCGAAATGGCCAAATATTTTTTTTCGAGATATCGATTTTTTACCATCTCCATTGGCTTCAAGTGGCCCATTTCCGGCTCAAAACACATGCGACTTGTATTTTTTTTTTAATTTTTAAAATTGACCATTCTCAGCATAGGGAATCATAGGATTCCCTATGCTGAGAATGCCTATGTTAAATTTTGCGAAACGGCACTTTTTTTCAAAAAATTTCGAGATATCGAATTAAAACCTTCGCCATTGTTTTCAAGTGGCATATTTATTAACCGATTTCATTAACGAAAAAATTCTAAAAAATTTTTTTGTAAAAATACCATTTTTGTCGAAAAATGGTAAGGGTACCCCCTTCACATTTTTCCACTTTCGAAATGGCCAAATATTTTTTTTCGAGATATCGATGTTTTACCATCTCCATTGGCTTCAAGTGGCCCATTTCCGGCTCAAAACACATGCGACTTGTATTTTTTTTTTAATTTTTAAAATTGACCATTCCCAGCATAGGGAATCCTATGTTAAATTTTGCGAAACGGCACTTTTTTTCAAAAAATTTCGAGATATCGAATTAAAACCTTCGCCACTGTTTTCAAGTGGCATATTTACCAACCGATTTCATTAACGAAAAAATTCTAAAAAATTTTTTTGTAAAAATACCATTTTCGTCGAAAAATGGTAAGGGTACCCCCTTCTCATTTTTCCACTTTCAAAATGGCCAAATATTTTTTTTCGAGATATCGATTTTTTACCATCTCCATTGGCTTCAAGTGGCCCATTTCCGGCTCAAAACACATGCGACTTGTATTTTTTTTTAATTTTTAAAATTGACCATTCTCAGCATAGGGAATCCTATGTTAAATTTTGCGAAACGGCACTTTTTTTCAAAAAATTTCGAGATATCGAATTAAAACCTTCGCCATTGTTTTCAAGTGGCATATTTACCAACCGATTTCATTAACGAAAAAATTCTAAAAAATTTTTTTGTAAAAATACCATTTTTGTCGAAAAATGGTAAGGGTACCCCCTTCTCATTTTTCCACTTTCAAAATGGCCAAATATTTTTTTTCGAGATATCGATTTTTTACCATCTCCATTGGCTTCAAGTGGCCCATTTCCGGCTCAAAACACATGCGACTTGTATTTTTTTTTTAATTTTTAAAATTGACCATTCTCAGCATAGGGAATCATAGGATTCCCTATGCTGAGAATGCCTATGTTAAATTTTGCGAAACGGCACTTTTTTTCAAAAAATTTCGAGATATCGAATTAAAACCTTCGCCATTGTTTTCAAGTGGCATATTTATTAACCGATTTCATTAACGAAAAAATTCTAAAAAATTTTTTTGTAAAAATACCATTTTTGTCGAAAAATGGTAAGGGTACCCCCTTCACATTTTTCCACTTTCGAAATGGCCAAATATTTTTTTTCGAGATATCGATTTTTTACCATCTCCATTGGCTTCAAGTGGCCCATTTCCGGCTCAAAACACATGCGACTTGTATTTTTTTTTTAATTTTTAAAATTGACCATTCTCAGCATAGGGAATCATAGGATTCCCTATGCTGAGAATGCCTATGTTAAATTTTGCGAAACGGCACTTTTTTTCAAAAAATTTCGAGATATCGAATTAAAACCTTCGCCATTGTTTTCAAGTGGCATATTTATTAACCGATTTCATTAACGAAAAAATTCTAAAAAATTTTTTTGTAAAAATACCATTTTTGTCGAAAAATGGTAAGGGTACCCCCTTCACATTTTTCCACTTTCGAAATGGCCAAATATTTTTTTTCGAGATATCGATGTTTTACCATCTCCATTGGCTTCAAGTGGCCCATTTCCGGCTCAAAACACATGCGACTTGTATTTTTTTTTTAATTTTTAAAATTGACCATTCCCAGCATAGGGAATCCTATGTTAAATTTTGCGAAACGGCACTTTTTTTCAAAAAATTTCGAGATATCGAATTAAAACCTTCGCCACTGTTTTCAAGTGGCATATTTACCAACCGATTTCATTAACGAAAAAATTCTAAAAAATTTTTTTGTAAAAATACCATTTTTGTCGAAAAATGGTAAGCCTATGGTACCCCTACAATTTTTCGACAAAAATGGTATTTTTACAAAAAAATTTTTTAGAATTTTTTCGTTAATGAAATCGGTTGGTAAATATGCCACTTGAAAACAATGGCGAAGGTTTTAATTCGATATCTCGAAATTTTTTGAAAAAAAGTGCCGTTTCGCAAAATTTAACATAGGATTCCCTATGCTGAGAATGGTCAATTTTAAAAATTAAAAAAAAAATACAAGTCGCATGTGTTTTGAGCCGGAAATGGGCCACTTGAAGCCAATGGAGATGGTAAAAAATCGATATCTCGAAAAAAAATATTTGGCCATTTTGAAAGTGGAAAAATGAGAAGGGGGTACCCTTACCATTTTTCGACAAAAATGGTATTTTTACAAAAAATTTTTTTAGAATTTTCTCGTTAATGAAATCGGTTGGTAAATATGCCACTTGAAAACAATGGCGAAGGTTTTAATTCGATATCTCGAAATTTTTTGAAAAAAAGTGCCGTTTCGCAAAATTTAACATAGGATTCCCTATGCTGAGAATGGTCAATTTTAAAAATTAAAAAAAAAATACAAGTCGCATGTGTTTTGAGCCGGAAATGGCCCACTTGAAGCCAATGGAGATGGTAAAACATCGATATCTCGAAAAAAAATATTTGGCCATTTTGAAAGTGGAAAAATGAGAAGGGGGTACCCTTACCATTTTTCGACAAAAATGGTATTTTTACAAAAAAATTTTTTAGAATTTTTTCGTTAATGAAATCGGTTGGTAAATATGCCACTTGAAAACAATGGCGAAGGTTTTAATTCGATATCTCGAAATTTTTTGAAAAAAAGTGCCGTTTCGCAAAATTTAACATAGGATTCCCTATGCTGAGAATGGTCAATTTTAAAAATTAAAAAAAAAATACAAGTCGCATGTGTTTTGAGCCGGAAATGGGCCACTTGAAGCCAATGGAGATGGTAAAAAATCGATATCTCGAAAAAAAATATTTGGCCATTTTGAAAGTGGAAAAATGAGAAGGGGGTACCCTTACCATTTTTCGACAAAAATGGTATTTTTACAAAAAAATTTTTTAGAATTTTCTCGTTAATGAAATCGGTTGGTAAATATGCCACTTGAAAACAATGGCGAAGGTTTTAATTCGATATCTCGAAATTTTTTGAAAAAAAGTGCCGTTTCGCAAAATTTAACATAGGATTCCCTATGCTGAGAATGGTCAATTTTAAAAATTAAAAAAAAAATACAAGTCGCATGTGTTTTGAGCCGGAAATGGGCCACTTGAAGCCAATGGAGATGGTAAAAAATCGATATCTCGAAAAAAAATATTTGGCCATTTTGAAAGTGGAAAAATGAGAAGGGGGTACCCTTACCATTTTTCGACAAAAATGGTATTTTTACAAAAAAATTTTTTAGAATTTTTTCGTTAATGAAATTGGTTGGTAAATATGCCACTTGAAAACAATGGCGAAGGTTTTAATTCGATATCTCGAAATTTTTTGAAAAAAAGTGCCGTTTCGCAAAATTTAACATAGGATTCCCTATGCTGAGAATGGTCAATTTTAAAAATTAAAAAAAAAATACAAGTCGCATGTGTTTTGAGCCGGAAATGGGCCACTTGAAGCCAATGGAGATGGTAAAAAATCGATATCTCGAAAAAAAATATTTGGCCATTTTGAAAGTGGAAAAATGAGAAGGGGGTACCCTTACCATTTTTCGACAAAAATGGTATTTTTACAAAAAAATTTTTTAGAATTTTTTCGTTAATGAAATCGGTTGGTAAATATGCCACTTGAAAACAATGGCGAAGGTTTTAATTCGATATCTCGAAATTTTTTGAAAAAAAGTGCCGTTTCGCAAAATTTAACATAGGATTCCCTATGCTGAGAATGGTCAATTTTAAAAATTAAAAAAAAAATACAAGTCGCATGTGTTTTGAGCCGGAAATGGGCCACTTGAAGCCAATGGAGATGGTAAAAAATCGATATCTCGAAAAAAAATATTTGGCCATTTTGAAAGTGGAAAAATGAGAAGGGGGTACCCTTACCATTTTTCGACAAAAATGGTATTTTTACAAAAAAATTTTTTAGAATTTTTTCGTTAATGAAATCGGTTGGTAAATATGCCACTTGAAAACAATGGCGAAGGTTTTAATTCGATATCTCGAAATTTTTTGAAAAAAAGTGCCGTTTCGCAAAATTTAACATAGGATTCCCTATGCTGAGAATGGTCAATTTTAAAAATTAAAAAAAAAAATACAAGTCGCATGTGTTTTGAGCCGGAAATGGGCCACTTGAAGCCAATGGAGATGGTAAAACATCGATATCTCGAAAAAAAATATTTGGCCATTTTGAAAGTGGAAAAATGAGAAGGGGGTACCCTTACCATTTTTCGACAAAAATGGTATTTTTACAAAAAAATTTTTTAGAATTTTTTCGTTAATGAAATCGGTTGGTAAATATGCCACTTGAAAACAATGGCGAAGGTTTTAATTCGATATCTCGAAATTTTTTGAAAAAAAGTGCCGTTTCGCAAAATTTAACATAGGATTCCCTATGCTGAGAATGGTCAATTTTAAAAATTAAAAAAAAAATACAAGTCGCATGTGTTTTGAGCCGGAAATGGGCCACTTGAAGCCAATGGAGATGGTAAAAAATCGATATCTCGAAAAAAAATATTTGGCCATTTTGAAAGTGGAAAAATGAGAAGGGGGTACCCTTACCATTTTTCGACAAAAATGGTATTTTTACAAAAAAATTTTTTAGAATTTTTTCGTTAACGAAATCGGTTGGTAAATATGCCACTTGAAAACAATGGCGAAGGTTTTAATTCGATATCTCGAAATTTTTTGAAAAAAAATGCCGTTTCGCAAAATTTAACATAGGATTCCCTATGCTGAGAATGGTCAATTTTAAAAATTAAAAAAAAAAATACAAGTCGCATGTGTTTTGAGCCGGAAATGGGCCACTTGAAGCCAATGGAGATGGTAAAACATCGATATCTCGAAAAAAAATATTTGGCCATTTTGAAAGTGGAAAAATGAGAAGGGGGTACCCTTACCATTTTTCGACAAAAATGGTATTTTTACAAAAAAATTTTTTAGAATTTTTTCGTTAATGAAATCGGTTGGTAAATATGCCACTTGAAAACAATGGCGAAGGTTTTAATTCGATATCTCGAAATTTTTTGCAAAAAAGTGCCGTTTCGCAAAATTTAACATAGGATTCCCTATGCTGAGAATGGTCAATTTTAAAAATTAAAAAAAAAATACAAGTCGCATGTGTTTTGAGCCGGAAATGGGCCACTTGAAGCCAATGGAGATGGTAAAAAATCGATATCTCGAAAAAAAATATTTGGCCATTTTGAAAGTGGAAAAATGAGAAGGGGGTACCCTTACCATTTTTCGACAAAAATGGTATTTTTACAAAAAAATTTTTTAGAATTTTTTCGTTAATGAAATCGGTTGGTAAATATGCCACTTGAAAACAATGGCGAAGGTTTTAATTCGATATCTCGAAATTTTTTGAAAAAAAGTGCCGTTTCGCAAAATTTAACATAGGATTCCCTATGCTGAGAATGGTCAATTTTAAAAATTAAAAAAAAAAATACAAGTCGCATGTGTTTTGAGCCGGAAATGGGCCACTTGAAGCCAATGGAGATGGTAAAACATCGATATCTCGAAAAAAAATATTTGGCCATTTTGAAAGTGGAAAAATGAGAAGGGGGTACCCTTACCATTTTTCGACAAAAATGGTATTTTTACAAAAAAATTTTTTAGAATTTTTTCGTTAATGAAATCGGTTGGTAAATATGCCACTTGAAAACAATGGCGAAGGTTTTAATTCGATATCTCGAAATTTTTTGAAAAAAAGTGCCGTTTCGCAAAATTTAACATAGGATTCCCTATGCTGAGAATGGTCAATTTTAAAAATTAAAAAAAAAATACAAGTCGCATGTGTTTTGAGCCGGAAATGGGCCACTTGAAGCCAATGGAGATGGTAAAACATCGATATCTCGAAAAAAAATATTTGGCCATTTTGAAAGTGGAAAAATGAGAAGGGGGTACCCTTACCATTTTTCGACAAAAATGGTATTTTTACAAAAAAATTTTTTAGAATTTTTTCGTTAATGAAATCGGTTGGTAAATATGCCACTTGAAAACAATGGCGAAGGTTTTAATTCGATATCTCGAAATTTTTTGAAAAAAAGTGCCGTTTCGCAAAATTTAACATAGGATTCCCTATGCTGAGAATGGTAAATTTTAAAAATTAAAAAAAAAATACAAGTCGCATGTGTTTTGAGCCGGAAATGGGCCACTTGAAGCCAATGGAGATGGTAAAAAATCCATAACTCGAAAAAAAATATTTTGCCATTTCAAAAGTCGAAAAATGGTAAGGGTACCCCCTTCACATTTTTCCACTTTCGAAATGGCCAAATATTTTTTTTCGAGATATCGATTTTTTACCATCTCCATTGGCTTCAAGTGGCCCATTTCCGGCTCAAAACACATGCGACTTGTATTTTTTTTTTAATTTTTAAAATTGACCATTCCCAGCATAGGGAATCCTATGTTAAATTTTGCGAAACGGCACTTTTTTTCAAAAAATTTCGAGATATCGAATTAAAACCTTCGCCATTGTTTTCAAGTGGCATATTTACCAACCGATTTCATTAACGAAAAAATTCTAAAAAATTTTTTTGTAAAAATACCATTTTTGTCGAAAAATGGTAAGGGTACCCCCTTCTCATTTTTCCACTTTCAAAATGGCCAAATATTTTTTTTCGAGATATCGATTTTTTACCATCTCCATTGGCTTCAAGTGGCCCATTTCCGGCTCAAAACACATGCGACTTGTATTTTTTTTTTAATTTTTAAAATTGACCATTCTCAGCATAGGGAATCCTATGTTAAATTTTGCGAAACGGCACTTTTTTTCAAAAAATTTCGAGATATCGAATTAAAACCTTCGCCATTGTTTTCAAGTGGCATATTTACCAACCGATTTCATTAACGAAAAAATTCTAAAAAATTTTTTTGTAAAAATACCATTTTTGTCGAAAAATGGTAAGGGTACCCCCTTCTCATTTTTCCACTTTCAAAATGGCCAAATATTTTTTTTCGAGATATCGATTTTTTACCATCTCCATTGGCTTCAAGTGGCCCATTTCCGGCTCAAAACACATGCGACTTGTATTTTTTTTTTAATTTTTAAAATTGACCATTCTCAGCATAGGGAATCCTATGTTAAATTTTGCGAAACGGCACTTTTTTTCAAAAAATTTCGAGATATCGAATTAAAACCTTCGCCATTGTTTTCAAGTGGCATATTTACCAACCGATTTCATTAACGAAAAAATTCTAAAAAATTTTTTTGTAAAAATACCATTTTTGTCGAAAAATGGTAAGGGTACCCCCTTCTCATTTTTCCACTTTCAAAATGGCCAAATATTTTTTTTCGAGATATCGATTTTTTACCATCTCCATTGGCTTCAAGTGGCCCATTTCCGGCTCAAAACACATGCGACTTGTATTTTTTTTTTAATTTTTAAAATTGACCATTCTCAGCATAGGGAATCATAGGATTCCCTATGCTGAGAATGCCTATGTTAAATTTTGCGAAACGGCACTTTTTTTCAAAAAATTTCGAGATATCGAATTAAAACCTTCGCCATTGTTTTCAAGTGGCATATTTATTAACCGATTTCATTAACGAAAAAATTCTAAAAAATTTTTTTGTAAAAATACCATTTTTGTCGAAAAATGGTAAGGGTACCCCCTTCACATTTTTCCACTTTCGAAATGGCCAAATATTTTTTTTCGAGATATCGATTTTTTACCATCTCCATTGGCTTCAAGTGGCCCATTTCCGGCTCAAAACACATGCGACTTGTATTTTTTTTTTAATTTTTAAAATTGACCATTCTCAGCATAGGGAATCATAGGATTCCCTATGCTGAGAATGCCTATGTTAAATTTTGCGAAACGGCACTTTTTTTCAAAAAATTTCGAGATATCGAATTAAAACCTTCGCCATTGTTTTCAAGTGGCATATTTATTAACCGATTTCATTAACGAAAAAATTCTAAAAAATTTTTTTGTAAAAATACCATTTTTGTCGAAAAATGGTAAGGGTACCCCCTTCACATTTTTCCACTTTCGAAATGGCCAAATATTTTTTTTCGAGATATCGATGTTTTACCATCTCCATTGGCTTCAAGTGGCCCATTTCCGGCTCAAAACACATGCGACTTGTATTTTTTTTTTAATTTTTAAAATTGACCATTCCCAGCATAGGGAATCCTATGTTAAATTTTGCGAAACGGCACTTTTTTTCAAAAAATTTCGAGATATCGAATTAAAACCTTCGCCACTGTTTTCAAGTGGCATATTTACCAACCGATTTCATTAACGAAAAAATTCTAAAAAATTTTTTTGTAAAAATACCATTTTTGTCGAAAAATGGTAAGGGTACCCCCTTCTCATTTTTCCACTTTCAAAATGGCCAAATATTTTTTTTCGAGATATCGATTTTTTACCATCTCCATTGGCTTCAAGTGGCCCATTTCCGGCTCAAAACACATGCGACTTGTATTTTTTTTTTAATTTTTAAAATTGACCATTCTCAGCATAGGGAATCCTATGTTAAATTTTGCGAAACGGCACTTTTTTTCAAAAAATTTCGAGATATCGAATTAAAACCTTCGCCATTGTTTTCAAGTGGCATATTTACCAACCGATTTCATTAACGAAAAAATTCTAAAAAATTTTTTTGTAAAAATACCATTTTTGTCGAAAAATGGTAAGGGTACCCCCTTCTCATTTTTCCACTTTCAAAATGGCCAAATATTTTTTTTCGAGATATCGATTTTTTACCATCTCCATTGGCTTCAAGTGGCCCATTTCCGGCTCAAAACACATGCGACTTGTATTTTTTTTTTAATTTTTAAAATTGACCATTCTCAGCATAGGGAATCCTATGTTAAATTTTGCGAAACGGCACTTTTTTTCAAAAAATTTCGAGATATCGAATTAAAACCTTCGCCATTGTTTTCAAGTGGCATATTTACCAACCGATTTCATTAACGAAAAAATTCTAAAAAATTTTTTTGTAAAAATACCATTTTTGTCGAAAAATGGTAAGGGTACCCCCTTCTCATTTTTCCACTTTCAAAATGGCCAAATATTTTTTTTCGAGATATCGATTTTTTACCATCTCCATTGGCTTCAAGTGGCCCATTTCCGGCTCAAAACACATGCGACTTGTATTTTTTTTTTAATTTTTAAAATTGACCATTCTCAGCATAGGGAATCATAGGATTCCCTATGCTGAGAATGCCTATGTTAAATTTTGCGAAACGGCACTTTTTTTCAAAAAATTTCGAGATATCGAATTAAAACCTTCGCCATTGTTTTCAAGTGGCATATTTATTAACCGATTTCATTAACGAAAAAATTCTAAAAAATTTTTTTGTAAAAATACCATTTTTGTCGAAAAATGGTAAGGGTACCCCCTTCACATTTTTCCACTTTCGAAATGGCCAAATATTTTTTTTCGAGATATCGATTTTTTACCATCTCCATTGGCTTCAAGTGGCCCATTTCCGGCTCAAAACACATGCGACTTGTATTTTTTTTTTAATTTTTAAAATTGACCATTCTCAGCATAGGGAATCATAGGATTCCCTATGCTGAGAATGCCTATGTTAAATTTTGCGAAACGGCACTTTTTTTCAAAAAATTTCGAGATATCGAATTAAAACCTTCGCCATTGTTTTCAAGTGGCATATTTATTAACCGATTTCATTAACGAAAAAATTCTAAAAAATTTTTTTGTAAAAATACCATTTTTGTCGAAAAATGGTAAGGGTACCCCCTTCACATTTTTCCACTTTCGAAATGGCCAAATATTTTTTTTCGAGATATCGATGTTTTACCATCTCCATTGGCTTCAAGTGGCCCATTTCCGGCTCAAAACACATGCGACTTGTATTTTTTTTTTAATTTTTAAAATTGACCATTCCCAGCATAGGGAATCCTATGTTAAATTTTGCGAAACGGCACTTTTTTTCAAAAAATTTCGAGATATCGAATTAAAACCTTCGCCACTGTTTTCAAGTGGCATATTTACCAACCGATTTCATTAACGAAAAAATTCTAAAAAATTTTTTTGTAAAAATACCATTTTTGTCGAAAAATGGTAAGCCTATGGTACCCCTACAATTTTTCGACAAAAATGGTATTTTTACAAAAAAATTTTTTAGAATTTTTTCGTTAATGAAATCGGTTGGTAAATATGCCACTTGAAAACAATGGCGAAGGTTTTAATTCGATATCTCGAAATTTTTTGAAAAAAAGTGCCGTTTCGCAAAATTTAACATAGGATTCCCTATGCTGAGAATGGTCAATTTTAAAAATTAAAAAAAAAATACAAGTCGCATGTGTTTTGAGCCGGAAATGGGCCACTTGAAGCCAATGGAGATGGTAAAAAATCGATATCTCGAAAAAAAATATTTGGCCATTTTGAAAGTGGAAAAATGAGAAGGGGGTACCCTTACCATTTTTCGACAAAAATGGTATTTTTACAAAAAATTTTTTTAGAATTTTCTCGTTAATGAAATCGGTTGGTAAATATGCCACTTGAAAACAATGGCGAAGGTTTTAATTCGATATCTCGAAATTTTTTGAAAAAAAGTGCCGTTTCGCAAAATTTAACATAGGATTCCCTATGCTGAGAATGGTCAATTTTAAAAATTAAAAAAAAAATACAAGTCGCATGTGTTTTGAGCCGGAAATGGCCCACTTGAAGCCAATGGAGATGGTAAAACATCGATATCTCGAAAAAAAATATTTGGCCATTTTGAAAGTGGAAAAATGAGAAGGGGGTACCCTTACCATTTTTCGACAAAAATGGTATTTTTACAAAAAAATTTTTTAGAATTTTCTCGTTAATGAGGTTGGTAAATATGCCACTTGAAAACAATGGCGAAGGTTTTAATTCGATATCTCGAAATTTTTTGAAAAAAAGTGCCGTTTCGCAAAATTTAACATAGGATTCCCTATGCTGAGAATGGTCAATTTTAAAAATTAAAAAAAAAATACAAGTCGCATGTGTTTTGAGCCGGAAATGGGCCACTTGAAGCCAATGGAGATGGTAAAACATCGATATCTCGAAAAAAAATATTTGGCCATTTTGAAAGTGGAAAAATGAGAAGGGGGTACCCTTACCATTTTTCGACAAAAATGGTATTTTTACAAAAAAATTTTTTAGAATTTTCTCGTTAATGAAATCGGTTGGTAAATATGCCACTTGAAAACAATGGCGAAGGTTTTAATTCGATATCTCGAAATTTTTTGAAAAAAAGTGCCGTTTCGCAAAATTTAACATAGGATTCCCTATGCTGAGAATGGTCAATTTTAAAAATTTAAAAAAAAATACAAGTCGCATGTGTTTTGAGCCGGAAATGGGCCACTTGAAGCCAATGGAGATGGTAAAAAATCGATATCTCGAAAAAAAATATTTGGCCATTTTGAAAGTGGAAAAATGAGAAGGGGGTACCCTTACCATTTTTCGACAAAAATGGTATTTTTACAAAAAAATTTTTTAGAATTTTCTCGTTAATGAAATCGGTTGGTAAATATGCCACTTGAAAACAATGGCGAAGGTTTTAATTCGATATCTCGAAATTTTTTGAAAAAAAGTGCCGTTTCGCAAAATTTAACATAGGATTCCCTATGCTGAGAATGGTCAATTTTAAAAATTAAAAAAAAAATACAAGTCGCATGTGTTTTGAGCCGGAAATGGGCCACTTGAAGCCAATGGAGATGGTAAAAAATCGATATCTCGAAAAAAAATATTTGGCCATTTTGAAAGTGGAAAAATGAGAAGGGGGTACCCTTACCATTTTTCGACAAAAATGGTATTTTTACAAAAAAATTTTTTAGAATTTTTTCGTTAATGAAGTCGGTTGGTAAATATGCCACTTGAAAACAATGGCGAAGGTTTTAATTCGATATCTCGAAATTTTTTGAAAAAAAGTGCCGTTTCGCAAAATTTAACATAGGATTCCCTATGCTGAGAATGGTCAATTTTAAAAATTAAAAAAAAAATACAAGTCGCATGTGTTTTGAGCCGGAAATGGGCCACTTGAAGCCAATGGAGATGGTAAAACATCGATATCTCGAAAAAAAATATTTGGCCATTTTGAAAGTGGAAAAATGAGAAGGGGGTACCCTTACCATTTTTCGACAAAAATTGTATTTTTACAAAAAAATTTTTTAGAATTTTTTCGTTAATGAAATCGGTTGGTAAATATGCCACTTGAAAACAATGGCGAAGGTTTTAATTCGATATCTCGAAATTTTTTGAAAAAAAGTGCGGTTTCGCAAAATTTAACATAGGATTCCCTATGCTGAGAATGGTCAATTTTAAAAATTAAAAAAAAAATACAAGTCGCATGTGTTTTGAGCCGGAAATGGGCCACTTGAAGCCAATGGAGATGGTAAGAAATCGATATCTCGAAAAAAAATATTTCGCCATTTCGAAAGTGGAAATATGAGAAGGGGGTACCCTTACCATTTTTCGACAAAAATGGTATTTTTACAAAAAAATTTTTTAGAATTTTTTCGTTAATGAAATCGGTTGGTAAATATGCCACTTGAAAACAATGGCGAAGGTTTTAATTCGATATCTCGAAATTTTTTGAAAAAAAGTGCCGTTTCGCAAAATTTAACATAGGATTCCCTATGCTGAGAATGGTAAATTTTAAAAATTAAAAAAAAAATACAAGTCGCATGTGTTTTGAGCCGGAAATGGGCCACTTGAAGCCAATGGAGATGGTAAAAAATCGATATCTCGAAAAAAAATATTTGGCCATTTTGAAAGTGGAAAAATGAGAAGGGGGTACCCTTACAATTTTTCGACAAAAATGGTATTTTTACAAAAAAATTTTTTAGAATTTTTTCGTTAATGAAATCGGTTGGTAAATATGCGACTTGAAAACAATGGCGAAGGTTTTAATTCGATATCTCGAAATTTTTTGAAAAAAAGTGCGGTTTCGGAAAATTTAACATAGGATTCCCTATGCTGAGAATGGTCAATTTTAAAAATTAAAAAAAAAAATACAAGTCGCATGTGTTTTGAGCCGGAAATGGGCCACTTGAAGCCAATGGAGATGGTAAAACATCGATATCTCGAAAAAAAATATTTGGCCATTTTGAAAGTGGAAAAATGAGAAGGGGGTACCCTTACCATTTTTCGACAAAAATGGTATTTTTACAAAAAAATTTTTTAGAATTTTTTCGTTAATGAAATCGGTTGGTAAATATGCCACTTGAAAACAATGGCGAAGGTTTTAATTCGATATCTCGAAATTTTTTGAAAAAAAGTGCCGTTTCGCAAAATTTAACATAGGATTCCCTATGCTGAGAATGGTCAATTTTAAAAATTAAAAAAAAAAATACAAGTCGCATGTGTTTTGAGCCGGAAATGGGCCACTTGAAGCCAATGGAGATGGTAAAAAATCGATATCTCGAAAAAAAATATTTGGCCATTTTGAAAGTGGAAAAATGAGAAGGGGGTACCCTTACCATTTTTCGACAAAAATGGTATTTTTACAAAAAAATTTTTTAGAATTTTTTCGTTAATGAAATCGGTTGGTAAATATGCCACTTGAAAACAATGGCGAAGGTTTTAATTCGATATCTCGAAATTTTTTGAAAAAAAGTGCCGTTTCGCAAAATTTAACATAGGATTCCGTATGCTGAGAATGGTAAATTTTAAAAATTAAAAAAAAAATACAAGTCGCATGTGTTTTGAGCCGGAAATGGGCCACTTGAAGCCAATGGAGATGGTAAAAAATCCATAACTCGAAAAAAAATATTTTGCCATTTCAAAAGTCGAAAAATGGTAAGGGTACCCCCTTCACATTTTTCCACTTTCGAAATGGCCAAATATTTTTTTTCGAGATATCGATTTTTTACCATCTCCATTGGCTTCAAGTGGCCCATTTCCGGCTCAAAACACATGCGACTTGTATTTTTTTTTTAATTTTTAAAATTGACCATTCCCAGCATAGGGAATCCTATGTTAAATTTTGCGAAACGGCACTTTTTTTCAAAAAATTTCGAGATATCGAATTAAAACCTCCGCCATTGGTTTCAAGTGGCATATTTACCAACCGATTTCATTAACGAAAAAATTCTAAAAAATTTTTTTGTAAAAATACCATTTTCGTCGAGAAATGGTAAGGGTACCCCCTTCTCATTTTTCCACTTTCAAAATGGCCAAATATTTTTTTTCGAGATATCGATTTTTTACCATCTCCATTGGCTTCAAGTGGCCCATTTCCGGCTCAAAACACATGCGACTTGTATTTTTTTTTTAATTTTTAAAATTGACCATTCCCAGCATAGGAAATCCTATGTTAAATTTTGCGAAACGGCACTTTTTTTCAAAAAATTTCGAGATATCGAATTAAAACCTCCGCCATTGGTTTCAAGTGGCATATTTACCAACCGATTTCATTAACGAAAAAATTCTAAAAAATTTTTTTGTAAAAATACCATTTTCGTCGAAAAATGGTAAGGGTACCCCCTTCTCATTTTTCCACTTTCAAAATGGCCAAATATTTTTTTTCGAGATATCGATTTTTTACCATCTCCATTGGCTTCAAGTGGCCCATTTCCGGCTCAAAACACATGCGACTTGTATTTTTTTTTTAATTTTTAAAATTGACCATTCTCAGCATAGGGAATCCTATGTTAAATTTTGCGAAACGGCACTTTTTTTCAAAAAATTTCGAGATATCGAATTAAAACCTTCGCCATTGTTTTCAAGTGGCATATTTACCAACCGATTTCATTAACGAAAAAATTCTAAAAAATTTTTTTGTAAAAATACCATTTTTGTCGAAAAATGGTAAGGGTACCCCCTTCTCATTTTTCCACTTTCAAAATGGCCAAATATTTTTTTTCGAGATATCGATTTTTTACCATCTCCATTGGCTTCAAGTGGCCCATTTCCGGCTCAAAACACATGCGACTTGTATTTTTTTTTTAATTTTTAAAATTGACCATTCCCAGCATAGGGAATCCTATGTTAAATTTTGCGAAACGGCACTTTTTTTCAAAAAATTTCGAGATATCGAATTAAAACCTCCGCCATTGGTTTCAAGTGGCATATTTACCAACCGATTTCATTAACGAAAAAATTCTAAAAAATTTTTTTGTAAAAATACCATTTTCGTCGAAAAATGGTAAGGGTACCCCCTTCTCATTTTTCCACTTTCAAAATGGCCAAATATTTTTTTTCGAGATATCGATTTTTTACCATCTCCATTGGCTTCAAGTGGCCCATTTCCGGCTCAAAACACATGCGACTTGTATTTTTTTTTAATTTTTAAAATTGACCATTCTCAGCATAGGGAATCCTATGTTAAATTTTGCGAAACGGCACTTTTTTTCAAAAAATTTCGAGATATCGAATTAAAACCTTCGCCATTGTTTTCAAGTGGCATATTTACCAACCGATTTCATTAACGAAAAAATTCTAAAAAATTTTTTTGTAAAAATACCATTTTTGTCGAAAAATGGTAAGGGTACCCCCTTCTCATTTTTCCACTTTCAAAATGGCCAAATATTTTTTTTCGAGATATCGATTTTTTACCATCTCCATTGGCTTCAAGTGGCCCATTTCCGGCTCAAAACACATGCGACTTGTATTTTTTTTTTAATTTTTAAAATTGACCATTCTCAGCATAGGGAATCATAGGATTCCCTATGCTGAGAATGCCTATGTTAAATTTTGCGAAACGGCACTTTTTTTCAAAAAATTTCGAGATATCGAATTAAAACCTTCGCCATTGTTTTCAAGTGGCATATTTATTAACCGATTTCATTAACGAAAAAATTCTAAAAAATTTTTTTGTAAAAATACCATTTTTGTCGAAAAATGGTAAGGGTACCCCCTTCACATTTTTCCACTTTCGAAATGGCCAAATATTTTTTTTCGAGATATCGATTTTTTACCATCTCCATTGGCTTCAAGTGGCCCATTTCCGGCTCAAAACACATGCGACTTGTATTTTTTTTTTAATTTTTAAAATTGACCATTCTCAGCATAGGGAATCATAGGATTCCCTATGCTGAGAATGCCTATGTTAAATTTTGCGAAACGGCACTTTTTTTCAAAAAATTTCGAGATATCGAATTAAAACCTTCGCCATTGTTTTCAAGTGGCATATTTATTAACCGATTTCATTAACGAAAAAATTCTAAAAAATTTTTTTGTAAAAATACCATTTTTGTCGAAAAATGGTAAGGGTACCCCCTTCACATTTTTCCACTTTCGAAATGGCCAAATATTTTTTTTCGAGATATCGATGTTTTACCATCTCCATTGGCTTCAAGTGGCCCATTTCCGGCTCAAAACACATGCGACTTGTATTTTTTTTTTAATTTTTAAAATTGACCATTCCCAGCATAGGGAATCCTATGTTAAATTTTGCGAAACGGCACTTTTTTTCAAAAAATTTCGAGATATCGAATTAAAACCTTCGCCACTGTTTTCAAGTGGCATATTTACCAACCGATTTCATTAACGAAAAAATTCTAAAAAATTTTTTTGTAAAAATACCATTTTTGTCGAAAAATGGTAAGCCTATGGTACCCCTACAATTTTTCGACAAAAATGGTATTTTTACAAAAAAATTTTTTAGAATTTTTTCGTTAATGAAATCGGTTGGTAAATATGCCACTTGAAAACAATGGCGAAGGTTTTAATTCGATATCTCGAAATTTTTTGAAAAAAAGTGCCGTTTCGCAAAATTTAACATAGGATTCCCTATGCTGAGAATGGTCAATTTTAAAAATTAAAAAAAAAATACAAGTCGCATGTGTTTTGAGCCGGAAATGGGCCACTTGAAGCCAATGGAGATGGTAAAAAATCGATATCTCGAAAAAAAATATTTGGCCATTTTGAAAGTGGAAAAATGAGAAGGGGGTACCCTTACCATTTTTCGACAAAAATGGTATTTTTACAAAAAATTTTTTTAGAATTTTCTCGTTAATGAAATCGGTTGGTAAATATGCCACTTGAAAACAATGGCGAAGGTTTTAATTCGATATCTCGAAATTTTTTGAAAAAAAGTGCCGTTTCGCAAAATTTAACATAGGATTCCCTATGCTGAGAATGGTCAATTTTAAAAATTAAAAAAAAAATACAAGTCGCATGTGTTTTGAGCCGGAAATGGCCCACTTGAAGCCAATGGAGATGGTAAAACATCGATATCTCGAAAAAAAATATTTGGCCATTTTGAAAGTGGAAAAATGAGAAGGGGGTACCCTTACCATTTTTCGACAAAAATGGTATTTTTACAAAAAAATTTTTTAGAATTTTTTCGTTAATGAAATCGGTTGGTAAATATGCCACTTGAAAACAATGGCGAAGGTTTTAATTCGATATCTCGAAATTTTTTGAAAAAAAGTGCCGTTTCGCAAAATTTAACATAGGATTCCCTATGCTGAGAATGGTCAATTTTAAAAATTAAAAAAAAAATACAAGTCGCATGTGTTTTGAGCCGGAAATGGGCCACTTGAAGCCAATGGAGATGGTAAAAAATCGATATCTCGAAAAAAAATATTTGGCCATTTTGAAAGTGGAAAAATGAGAAGGGGGTACCCTTACCATTTTTCGACAAAAATGGTATTTTTACAAAAAAATTTTTTAGAATTTTCTCGTTAATGAAATCGGTTGGTAAATATGCCACTTGAAAACAATGGCGAAGGTTTTAATTCGATATCTCGAAATTTTTTGAAAAAAAGTGCCGTTTCGCAAAATTTAACATAGGATTCCCTATGCTGAGAATGGTCAATTTTAAAAATTTAAAAAAAAATACAAGTCGCATGTGTTTTGAGCCGGAAATGGGCCACTTGAAGCCAATGGAGATGGTAAAAAATCGATATCTCGAAAAAAAATATTTGGCCATTTTGAAAGTGGAAAAATGAGAAGGGGGTACCCTTACCATTTTTCGACAAAAATGGTATTTTTACAAAAAAATTTTTTAGAATTTTTTCGTTAATGAAATTGGTTGGTAAATATGCCACTTGAAAACAATGGCGAAGGTTTTAATTCGATATCTCGAAATTTTTTGAAAAAAAGTGCCGTTTCGCAAAATTTAACATAGGATTCCCTATGCTGAGAATGGTCAATTTTAAAAATTAAAAAAAAAATACAAGTCGCATGTGTTTTGAGCCGGAAATGGGCCACTTGAAGCCAATGGAGATGGTAAAAAATCGATATCTCGAAAAAAAATATTTGGCCATTTTGAAAGTGGAAAAATGAGAAGGGGGTACCCTTACCATTTTTCGACAAAAATGGTATTTTTACAAAAAAATTTTTTAGAATTTTTTCGTTAATGAAATCGGTTGGTAAATATGCCACTTGAAAACAATGGCGAAGGTTTTAATTCGATATCTCGAAATTTTTTGAAAAAAAGTGCCGTTTCGCAAAATTTAACATAGGATTCCCTATGCTGAGAATGGTCAATTTTAAAAATTAAAAAAAAAATACAAGTCGCATGTGTTTTGAGCCGGAAATGGGCCACTTGAAGCCAATGGAGATGGTAAAAAATCGATATCTCGAAAAAAAATATTTGGCCATTTTGAAAGTGGAAAAATGAGAAGGGGGTACCCTTACCATTTTTCGACAAAAATGGTATTTTTACAAAAAAATTTTTTAGAATTTTTTCGTTAATGAAATCGGTTGGTAAATATGCCACTTGAAAACAATGGCGAAGGTTTTAATTCGATATCTCGAAATTTTTTGAAAAAAAGTGCCGTTTCGCAAAATTTAACATAGGATTCCCTATGCTGAGAATGGTCAATTTTAAAAATTAAAAAAAAAAATACAAGTCGCATGTGTTTTGAGCCGGAAATGGGCCACTTGAAGCCAATGGAGATGGTAAAACATCGATATCTCGAAAAAAAATATTTGGCCATTTTGAAAGTGGAAAAATGAGAAGGGGGTACCCTTACCATTTTTCGACAAAAATGGTATTTTTACAAAAAAATTTTTTAGAATTTTTTCGTTAATGAAATCGGTTGGTAAATATGCCACTTGAAAACAATGGCGAAGGTTTTAATTCGATATCTCGAAATTTTTTGAAAAAAAGTGCCGTTTCGCAAAATTTAACATAGGATTCCCTATGCTGAGAATGGTCAATTTTAAAAATTAAAAAAAAAATACAAGTCGCATGTGTTTTGAGCCGGAAATGGGCCACTTGAAGCCAATGGAGATGGTAAAAAATCGATATCTCGAAAAAAAATATTTGGCCATTTTGAAAGTGGAAAAATGAGAAGGGGGTACCCTTACCATTTTTCGACAAAAATGGTATTTTTACAAAAAAATTTTTTAGAATTTTTTCGTTAACGAAATCGGTTGGTAAATATGCCACTTGAAAACAATGGCGAAGGTTTTAATTCGATATCTCGAAATTTTTTGAAAAAAAATGCCGTTTCGCAAAATTTAACATAGGATTCCCTATGCTGAGAATGGTCAATTTTAAAAATTAAAAAAAAAAATACAAGTCGCATGTGTTTTGAGCCGGAAATGGGCCACTTGAAGCCAATGGAGATGGTAAAACATCGATATCTCGAAAAAAAATATTTGGCCATTTTGAAAGTGGAAAAATGAGAAGGGGGTACCCTTACCATTTTTCGACAAAAATGGTATTTTTACAAAAAAATTTTTTAGAATTTTTTCGTTAATGAAATCGGTTGGTAAATATGCCACTTGAAAACAATGGCGAAGGTTTTAATTCGATATCTCGAAATTTTTTGCAAAAAAGTGCCGTTTCGCAAAATTTAACATAGGATTCCCTATGCTGAGAATGGTCAATTTTAAAAATTAAAAAAAAAATACAAGTCGCATGTGTTTTGAGCCGGAAATGGGCCACTTGAAGCCAATGGAGATGGTAAAAAATCGATATCTCGAAAAAAAATATTTGGCCATTTTGAAAGTGGAAAAATGAGAAGGGGGTACCCTTACCATTTTTCGACAAAAATGGTATTTTTACAAAAAAATTTTTTAGAATTTTTTCGTTAATGAAATCGGTTGGTAAATATGCCACTTGAAAACAATGGCGAAGGTTTTAATTCGATATCTCGAAATTTTTTGAAAAAAAGTGCCGTTTCGCAAAATTTAACATAGGATTCCCTATGCTGAGAATGGTCAATTTTAAAAATTAAAAAAAAAAATACAAGTCGCATGTGTTTTGAGCCGGAAATGGGCCACTTGAAGCCAATGGAGATGGTAAAACATCGATATCTCGAAAAAAAATATTTGGCCATTTTGAAAGTGGAAAAATGAGAAGGGGGTACCCTTACCATTTTTCGACAAAAATGGTATTTTTACAAAAAAATTTTTTAGAATTTTTTCGTTAATGAAATCGGTTGGTAAATATGCCACTTGAAAACAATGGCGAAGGTTTTAATTCGATATCTCGAAATTTTTTGAAAAAAAGTGCCGTTTCGCAAAATTTAACATAGGATTCCCTATGCTGAGAATGGTCAATTTTAAAAATTAAAAAAAAAATACAAGTCGCATGTGTTTTGAGCCGGAAATGGGCCACTTGAAGCCAATGGAGATGGTAAAACATCGATATCTCGAAAAAAAATATTTGGCCATTTTGAAAGTGGAAAAATGAGAAGGGGGTACCCTTACCATTTTTCGACAAAAATGGTATTTTTACAAAAAAATTTTTTAGAATTTTTTCGTTAATGAAATCGGTTGGTAAATATGCCACTTGAAAACAATGGCGAAGGTTTTAATTCGATATCTCGAAATTTTTTGAAAAAAAGTGCCGTTTCGCAAAATTTAACATAGGATTCCCTATGCTGAGAATGGTAAATTTTAAAAATTAAAAAAAAAATACAAGTCGCATGTGTTTTGAGCCGGAAATGGGCCACTTGAAGCCAATGGAGATGGTAAAAAATCCATAACTCGAAAAAAAATATTTTGCCATTTCAAAAGTCGAAAAATGGTAAGGGTACCCCCTTCACATTTTTCCACTTTCGAAATGGCCAAATATTTTTTTTCGAGATATCGATTTTTTACCATCTCCATTGGCTTCAAGTGGCCCATTTCCGGCTCAAAACACATGCGACTTGTATTTTTTTTTTAATTTTTAAAATTGACCATTCCCAGCATAGGGAATCCTATGTTAAATTTTGCGAAACGGCACTTTTTTTCAAAAAATTTCGAGATATCGAATTAAAACCTTCGCCATTGTTTTCAAGTGGCATATTTACCAACCGATTTCATTAACGAAAAAATTCTAAAAAATTTTTTTGTAAAAATACCATTTTTGTCGAAAAATGGTAAGGGTACCCCCTTCTCATTTTTCCACTTTCAAAATGGCCAAATATTTTTTTTCGAGATATCGATTTTTTACCATCTCCATTGGCTTCAAGTGGCCCATTTCCGGCTCAAAACACATGCGACTTGTATTTTTTTTTTAATTTTTAAAATTGACCATTCTCAGCATAGGGAATCCTATGTTAAATTTTGCGAAACGGCACTTTTTTTCAAAAAATTTCGAGATATCGAATTAAAACCTTCGCCATTGTTTTCAAGTGGCATATTTACCAACCGATTTCATTAACGAAAAAATTCTAAAAAATTTTTTTGTAAAAATACCATTTTTGTCGAAAAATGGTAAGGGTACCCCCTTCTCATTTTTCCACTTTCAAAATGGCCAAATATTTTTTTTCGAGATATCGATTTTTTACCATCTCCATTGGCTTCAAGTGGCCCATTTCCGGCTCAAAACACATGCGACTTGTATTTTTTTTTTAATTTTTAAAATTGACCATTCTCAGCATAGGGAATCCTATGTTAAATTTTGCGAAACGGCACTTTTTTTCAAAAAATTTCGAGATATCGAATTAAAACCTTCGCCATTGTTTTCAAGTGGCATATTTACCAACCGATTTCATTAACGAAAAAATTCTAAAAAATTTTTTTGTAAAAATACCATTTTTGTCGAAAAATGGTAAGGGTACCCCCTTCTCATTTTTCCACTTTCAAAATGGCCAAATATTTTTTTTCGAGATATCGATTTTTTACCATCTCCATTGGCTTCAAGTGGCCCATTTCCGGCTCAAAACACATGCGACTTGTATTTTTTTTTTAATTTTTAAAATTGACCATTCTCAGCATAGGGAATCATAGGATTCCCTATGCTGAGAATGCCTATGTTAAATTTTGCGAAACGGCACTTTTTTTCAAAAAATTTCGAGATATCGAATTAAAACCTTCGCCATTGTTTTCAAGTGGCATATTTATTAACCGATTTCATTAACGAAAAAATTCTAAAAAATTTTTTTGTAAAAATACCATTTTTGTCGAAAAATGGTAAGGGTACCCCCTTCACATTTTTCCACTTTCGAAATGGCCAAATATTTTTTTTCGAGATATCGATGTTTTACCATCTCCATTGGCTTCAAGTGGCCCATTTCCGGCTCAAAACACATGCGACTTGTATTTTTTTTTTAATTTTTAAAATTGACCATTCCCAGCATAGGGAATCCTATGTTAAATTTTGCGAAACGGCACTTTTTTTCAAAAAATTTCGAGATATCGAATTAAAACCTTCGCCACTGTTTTCAAGTGGCATATTTACCAACCGATTTCATTAACGAAAAAATTCTAAAAAATTTTTTTGTAAAAATACCATTTTTGTCGAAAAATGGTAAGCCTATGGTACCCCTACAATTTTTCGACAAAAATGGTATTTTTACAAAAAAATTTTTTAGAATTTTTTCGTTAATGAAATCGGTTGGTAAATATGCCACTTGAAAACAATGGCGAAGGTTTTAATTCGATATCTCGAAATTTTTTGAAAAAAAGTGCCGTTTCGCAAAATTTAACATAGGATTCCCTATGCTGAGAATGGTCAATTTTAAAAATTAAAAAAAAAATACAAGTCGCATGTGTTTTGAGCCGGAAATGGGCCACTTGAAGCCAATGGAGATGGTAAAAAATCGATATCTCGAAAAAAAATATTTGGCCATTTTGAAAGTGGAAAAATGAGAAGGGGGTACCCTTACCATTTTTCGACAAAAATGGTATTTTTACAAAAAAATTTTTTAGAATTTTTTCGTTAATGAAATTGGTTGGTAAATATGCCACTTGAAAACAATGGCGAAGGTTTTAATTCGATATCTCGAAATTTTTTGAAAAAAAGTGCCGTTTCGCAAAATTTAACATAGGATTCCCTATGCTGAGAATGGTCAATTTTAAAAATTAAAAAAAAAATACAAGTCGCATGTGTTTTGAGCCGGAAATGGGCCACTTGAAGCCAATGGAGATGGTAAAAAATCGATATCTCGAAAAAAAATATTTGGCCATTTTGAAAGTGGAAAAATGAGAAGGGGGTACCCTTACCATTTTTCGACAAAAATGGTATTTTTACAAAAAAATTTTTTAGAATTTTTTCGTTAATGAAGTCGGTTGGTAAATATGCCACTTGAAAACAATGGCGAAGGTTTTAATTCGATATCTCGAAATTTTTTGAAAAAAAGTGCCGTTTCGCAAAATTTAACATAGGATTCCCTATGCTGAGAATGGTCAATTTTAAAAATTAAAAAAAAAATACAAGTCGCATGTGTTTTGAGCCGGAAATGGGCCACTTGAAGCCAATGGAGATGGTAAAACATCGATATCTCGAAAAAAAATATTTGGCCATTTTGAAAGTGGAAAAATGAGAAGGGGGTACCCTTACCATTTTTCGACAAAAATGGTATTTTTACAAAAAAATTTTTTAGAATTTTTTCGTTAATGAAGTCGGTTGGTAAATATGCCACTTGAAAACAATGGCGAAGGTTTTAATTCGATATCTCGAAATTTTTTGAAAAAAAGTGCCGTTTCGCAAAATTTAACATAGGATTCCCTATGCTGAGAATGGTCAATTTTAAAAATTAAAAAAAAAATACAAGTCGCATGTGTTTTGAGCCGGAAATGGGCCACTTGAAGCCAATGGAGATGGTAAAACATCGATATCTCGAAAAAAAATATTTGGCCATTTTGAAAGTGGAAAAATGAGAAGGGGGTACCCTTACCATTTTTCGACAAAAATGGTATTTTTACAAAAAAATTTTTTAGAATTTTTTCGTTAATGAAATCGGTTGGTAAATATGCCACTTGAAAACAATGGCGAAGGTTTTAATTCGATATCTCGAAATTTTTTGAAAAAAAGTGCCGTTTCGCAAAATTTAACATAGGATTCCCTATGCTGAGAATGGTCAATTTTAAAAATTAAAAAAAAATACAAGTCGCATGTGTTTTGAGCCGGAAATGGGCCACTTGAAGCCAATGGAGATGGTAAAACATCGATATCTCGAAAAAAAATATTTGGCCATTTTGAAAGTGGAAAAATGAGAAGGGGGTACCCTTACCATTTTTCGACAAAAATGGTATTTTTACAAAAAAATTTTTTAGAATTTTCTCGTTAATGAGGTTGGTAAATATGCCACTTGAAAACAATGGCGAAGGTTTTAATTCGATATCTCGAAATTTTTTGAAAAAAAGTGCCGTTTCGCAAAATTTAACATAGGATTCCCTATGCTGAGAATGGTCAATTTTAAAAATAAAAAAAAAAATACAAGTCGCATGTGTTTTGAGCCGGAAATGGGCCACTTGAAGCCAATGGAGATGGTAAAAAATCGATATCTCGAAAAAAAATATTTGGCCATTTTGAAAGTGGAAAAATGAGAAGGGGGTACCCTTACCATTTTTCGACAAAAATGGTATTTTTACAAAAAAATTTTTTAGAATTTTCTCGTTAATGAAATCGGTTGGTAAATATGCCACTTGAAAACAATGGCGAAGGTTTTAATTCGATATCTCGAAATTTTTTGAAAAAAAGTGCCGTTTCGCAAAATTTAACATAGGATTCCCTATGCTGAGAATGGTCAATTTTAAAAATTAAAAAAAAAATACAAGTCGCATGTGTTTTGAGCCGGAAATGGGCCACTTGAAGTTAATGGAGATGGTAAAACATCGATATCTCGAAAAAAAATATTTGGCCATTTTGAAAGTGGAAAAATGAGAAGGGGGTACCCTTACCATTTTTCGACAAAAATGGTATTTTTACAAAAAAATTTTTTAGAATTTTTTCGTTAATGAAATCGGTTGGTAAATATGCCACTTGAAAACAATGGCGAAGGTTTTAATTCGATATCTCGAAATTTTTTGAAACAAAGTGCCGTTTCGCAAAATTTAACATAGGATTCCCTATGCTGAGAATGGTCAATTTTAAAAATTAAAAAAAAAATACAAGTCGCATGTGTTTTGAGCCGGAAATGGGCCACTTGAAGCCAATGGAGATGGTAAAAAATCGATATCTCGAAAAAAAATATTTGGCCATTTTGAAAGTGGAAAAATGAGAAGGGGGTACCCTTACCATTTTTCGACAAAAATGGTATTTTTACAAAAAAATTTTTTAGAATTTTCTCGTTAATGAAATCGGTTGGTAAATATGCCACTTGAAAACAATGGCGAAGGTTTTAATTCGATATCTCGAAATTTTTTGAAAAAAAGTGCCGTTTCGCAAAATTTAACATAGGATTCCCTATGCTGAGAATGGTCAATTTTAAAAATTAAAAAAAAAATACAAGTCGCATGTGTTTTGAGCCGGAAATGGGCCACTTGAAGCCAATGGAGATGGTAAAAAATCGATATCTCGAAAAAAAATATTTGGCCATTTTGAAAGTGGAAAAATGAGAAGGGGGTACCCTTACCATTTTTCGACAAAAATGGTATTTTTACAAAAAAATTTTTTAGAATTTTTTCGTTAATGAAATCGGTTGGTAAATATGCGACTTGAAAACAATGGCGAAGGTTTTAATTCGATATCTCGAAATTTTTTGAAAAAAAGTGCCGTTTCGCAAAATTTAACATAGGATTCCCTATGCTGAGAATGGTCAATTTTAAAAATTAAAAAAAAAATACAAGTCGCATGTGTTTTGAGCCGGAAATGGGCCACTTGAAGCCAATGGAGATGGTAAAACATCGATATCTCGAAAAAAAATATTTGGCCATTTTGAAAGTGGAAAAATGAGAAGGGGGTACCCTTACCATTTTTCGACAAAAATGGTATTTTTACAAAAAAATTTTTTAGAATTTTCTCGTTAATGAAATCGGTTGGTAAATATGCCACTTGAAAACAATGGCGAAGGTTTTAATTCGATATCTCGAAATTTTTTGAAAAAAAGTGCCGTTTCGCAAAATTTAACATAGGATTCCCTATGCTGAGAATGGTCAATTTTAAAAATTAAAAAAAAAATACAAGTCGCATGTGTTTTGAGCCGGAAATGGGCCACTTGAAGCCAATGGAGATGGTAAAACATCGATATCTCGAAAAAAAATATTTGGCCATTTTGAAAGTGGAAAAATGAGAAGGGGGTACCCTTACCATTTTTCGACAAAAATGGTATTTTTACAAAAAAATTTTTTAGAATTTTTTCGTTAATGAAATCGGTTGGTAAATATGCCACTTGAAAACAATGGCGAAGGTTTTAATTCGATATCTCGAAATTTTTTGAAAAAAAGTGCCGTTTCGCAAAATTTAACATAGGATTCCCTATGCTGAGAATGGTCAATTTTAAAAATTTAAAAAAAAATACAAGTCGCATGTGTTTTGAGCCGGAAATGGGCCACTTGAAGCCAATGGAGATGGTAAAACATCGATATCTCGAAAAAAAATATTTGGCCATTTTGAAAGTGGAAAAATGAGAAGGGGGTACCCTTACCATTTTTCGACAAAAATGGTATTTTTACAAAAAAATTTTTTAGAATTTTTTCGTTAATGAAGTCGGTTGGTAAATATGCCACTTGAAAACAATGGCGAAGGTTTTAATTCGATATCTCGAAATTTTTTGAAAAAAAGTGCCGTTTCGCAAAATTTAACATAGGATTCCCTATGCTGAGAATGGTCAATTTTAAAAATTAAAAAAAAAATACAAGTCGCATGTGTTTTGAGCCGGAAATGGGCCACTTGAAGCCAATGGAGATGGTAAAACATCGATATCTCGAAAAAAAATATTTGGCCATTTTGAAAGTGGAAAAATGAGAAGGGGGTACCCTTACCATTTTTCGACAAAAATGGTATTTTTACAAAAAAATTTTTTAGAATTTTCTCGTTAATGAAATCGGTTGGTAAATATGCCACTTGAAAACAATGGCGAAGGTTTTAATTCGATATCTCGAAATTTTTTGAAAAAAAGTGCCGTTTCGCAAAATTTAACATAGGATTCCCTATGCTGAGAATGGTCAATTTTAAAAATTAAAAAAAAAATACAAGTCGCATGTGTTTTGAGCCGGAAATGGGCCACTTGAAGCCAATGGAGATGGTAAAACATCGATATCTCGAAAAAAAATATTTGGCCATTTTGAAAGTGGAAAAATGAGAAGGGGGTACCCTTACCATTTTTCGACAAAAATGGTATTTTTACAAAAAAATTTTTTAGAATTTTCTCGTTAATGAAATCGGTTGGTAAATATGCCACTTGAAAACAATGGCGAAGGTTTTAATTCGATATCTCGAAATTTTTTGAAAAAAAGTGCCGTTTCGCAAAATTTAACATAGGATTCCCTATGCTGAGAATGGTCAATTTTAAAAATTAAAAAAAAAATACAAGTCGCATGTGTTTTGAGCCGGAAATGGGCCACTTGAAGCCAATGGAGATGGTAAAACATCGATATCTCGAAAAAAAATATTTGGCCATTTTGAAAGTGGAAAAATGAGAAGGGGGTACCCTTACCATTTTTCGACAAAAATGGTATTTTTACAAAAAAATTTTTTAGAATTTTTTCGTTAATGAAATCGGTTGGTAAATATGCCACTTGAAAACAATGGCGAAGGTTTTAATTCGATATCTCGAAATTTTTTGAAAAAAAGTGCCGTTTCGCAAAATTTAACATAGGATTCCCTATGCTGAGAATGGTCAATTTTAAAAATTTAAAAAAAAATACAAGTCGCATGTGTTTTGAGCCGGAAATGGGCCACTTGAAGCCAATGGAGATGGTAAAACATCGATATCTCGAAAAAAAATATTTGGCCATTTTGAAAGTGGAAAAATGAGAAGGGGGTACCCTTACCATTTTTCGACAAAAATGGTATTTTTACAAAAAAATTTTTTAGAATTTTTTCGTTAATGAAATCGGTTGGTAAATATGCCACTTGAAAACAATGGCGAAGGTTTTAATTCGATATCTCGAAATTTTTTGAAAAAAAGTGCCGTTTCGCAAAATTTAACATAGGATTCCCTATGCTGAGAATGGGCAATTTTTAAAATTAAAAAAAAAATACAAGTCGCATGTGTTTTGAGCCGGAAATGGGCCACTTGAAGCCAATGGAGATGGTAAAACATCGATATCTCGAAAAAAAATATTTGGCCATTTTGAAAGTGGAAAAATGAGAAGGGGGTACCCTTACCATTTTTCGACAAAAATGGTATTTTTACAAAAAAATTTTTTAGAATTTTCTCGTTAATGAAATCGGTTGGTAAATATGCCACTTGAAAACAATGGCGAAGGTTTTAATTCGATATCTCGAAATTTTTTGAAAAAAAGTGCCGTTTCGCAAAATTTAACATAGGATTCCCTATGCTGAGAATGGTCAATTTTAAAAATTAAAAAAAAAATACAAGTCGCATGTGTTTTGAGCCGGAAATGGGCCACTTGAAGCCAATGGAGATGGTAAAACATCGATATCTCGAAAAAAAATATTTGGCCATTTTGAAAGTGGAAAAATGAGAAGGGGGTACCCTTACCATTTTTCGACAAAAATGGTATTTTTACAAAAAAATTTTTTAGAATTTTTTCGTTAATGAAATCGGTTGGTAAATATGCCACTTGAAAACAATGGCGAAGGTTTTAATTCGATATCTCGAAATTTTTTGAAAAAAAGTGCCGTTTCGCAAAATTTAACATAGGATTCCCTATGCTGAGAATGGTCAATTTTAAAAATTTAAAAAAAAATACAAGTCGCATGTGTTTTGAGCCGGAAATGGGCCACTTGAAGCCAATGGAGATGGTAAAACATCGATATCTCGAAAAAAAATATTTGGCCATTTTGAAAGTGGAAAAATGAGAAGGGGGTACCCTTACCATTTTTCGACAAAAATGGTATTTTTACAAAAAAATTTTTTAGAATTTTTTCGTTAATGAAGTCGGTTGGTAAATATGCCACTTGAAAACAATGGCGAAGGTTTTAATTCGATATCTCGAAATTTTTTGAAAAAAAGTGCCGTTTCGCAAAATTTAACATAGGATTCCCTATGCTGAGAATGGTCAATTTTAAAAATTAAAAAAAAAATACAAGTCGCATGTGTTTTGAGCCGGAAATGGGCCACTTGAAGCCAATGGAGATGGTAAAACATCGATATCTCGAAAAAAAATATTTGGCCATTTTGAAAGTGGAAAAATGAGAAGGGGGTACCCTTACCATTTTTCGACAAAAATGGTATTTTTACAAAAAAATTTTTTAGAATTTTTTCGTTAATGAAATCGGTTGGTAAATATGCCACTTGAAAACAATGGCGAAGGTTTTAATTCGATATCTCGAAATTTTTTGAAAAAAAGTGCCGTTTCGCAAAATTTAACATTGGATTCCCTATGCTGAGAATGGTCAATTTTAAAAATTTAAAAAAAAATACAAGTCGCATGTGTTTTGAGCCGGAAATGGGCCACTTGAAGCCAATGGAGATGGTAAAACATCGATATCTCGAAAAAAAATATTTGGCCATTTTGAAAGTGGAAAAATGAGAAGGGGGTACCCTTACCATTTTTCGACAAAAATGGTATTTTTACAAAAAAATTTTTTAGAATTTTTTCGTTAATGAAATCGGTTGGTAAATATGCCACTTGAAAACAATGGCGAAGGTTTTAATTCGATATCTCGAAATTTTTTGAAACAAAGTGCCGTTTCGCAAAATTTAACATAGGATTCCCTATGCTGAGAATGGTCAATTTTAAAAATTAAAAAAAAAATACAAGTCGCATGTGTTTTGAGCCGGAAATGGGCCACTTGAAGCCAATGGAGATGGTAAAAAATCGATATCTCGAAAAAAAATATTTGGCCATTTTGAAAGTGGAAAAATGAGAAGGGGGTACCCTTACCATTTTTCGACAAAAATGGTATTTTTACAAAAAAATTTTTTAGAATTTTTTCGTTAATGAAATCGGTTGGTAAATATGCGACTTGAAAACAATGGCGAAGGTTTTAATTCGATATCTCGAAATTTTTTGAAAAAAAGTGCCGTTTCGCAAAATTTAACATAGGATTCCCTATGCTGAGAATGGTCAATTTTAAAAATTAAAAAAAAAATACAAGTCGCATGTGTTTTGTGCCGGAAATGGGCCACTTGAAGCCAATGGAGATGGTAAAACATCGATATCTCGAAAAAAAATATTTGGCCATTTTGAAAGTGGAAAAATGAGAAGGGGGTACCCTTACCATTTTTCGACAAAAATGGTATTTTTACAAAAAAATTTTTTAGAATTTTCTCGTTAATGAAATCGGTTGGTAAATATGCCACTTGAAAACAATGGCGAAGGTTTTAATTCGATATCTCGAAATTTTTTGAAAAAAAGTGCCGTTTCGCAAAATTTAACATAGGATTCCCTATGCTGAGAATGGTCAATTTTAAAAATTAAAAAAAAAATACAAGTCGCATGTGTTTTGAGCCGGAAATGGGCCACTTGAAGCCAATGGAGATGGTAAAACATCGATATCTCGAAAAAAAATATTTGGCCATTTTGAAAGTGGAAAAATGAGAAGGGGGTACCCTTACCATTTTTCGACAAAAATGGTATTTTTACAAAAAAATTTTTTAGAATTTTCTCGTTAATGAAATCGGTTGGTAAATATGCCACTTGAAAACAATGGCGAAGGTTTTAATTCGATATCTCGAAATTTTTTGAAAAAAAGTGCCGTTTCGCAAAATTTAACATAGGATTCCCTATGCTGAGAATGGTCAATTTTAAAAATTAAAAAAAAAATACAAGTCGCATGTGTTTTGAGCCGGAAATGGGCCACTTGAAGCCAATGGAGATGGTAAAACATCGATATCTCGAAAAAAAATATTTGGCCATTTTGAAAGTGGAAAAATGAGAAGGGGGTACCCTTACCATTTTTCGACAAAAATGGTATTTTTACAAAAAAATTTTTTAGAATTTTTTCGTTAATGAAATCGGTTGGTAAATATGCCACTTGAAAACAATGGCGAAGGTTTTAATTCGATATCTCGAAATTTTTTGAAAAAAAGTGCCGTTTCGCAAAATTTAACATAGGATTCCCTATGCTGAGAATGGTCAATTTTAAAAATTAAAAAAAAAATACAAGTCGCATGTGTTTTGAGCCGGAAATGGGCCACTTGAAGCCAATGGAGATGGTAAAACATCGATATCTCGAAAAAAAATATTTGGCCATTTTGAAAGTGGAAAAATGAGAAGGGGGTACCCTTACCATTTTTCGACAAAAATGGTATTTTTACAAAAAAATTTTTTAGAATTTTTTCGTTAATGAAATCGGTTGGTAAATATGCCACTTGAAAACAATGGCGAAGGTTTTAATTCGATATCTCGAAATTTTTTGAAAAAAAGTGCCGTTTCGCAAAATTTAACATAGGATTCCCTATGCTGAGAATGGGCAATTTTTAAAATTAAAAAAAAAATACAAGTCGCATGTGTTTTGAGCCGGAAATGGGCCACTTGAAGCCAATGGAGATGGTAAAACATCGATATCTCGAAAAAAAATATTTGGCCATTTTGAAAGTGGAAAAATGAGAAGGGGGTACCCTTACCATTTTTCGACAAAAATGGTATTTTTACAAAAAAATTTTTTAGAATTTTCTCGTTAATGAAATCGGTTGGTAAATATGCCACTTGAAAACAATGGCGAAGGTTTTAATTCGATATCTCGAAATTTTTTGAAAAAAAGTGCCGTTTCGCAAAATTTAACATAGGATTCCCTATGCTGAGAATGGTCAATTTAAAAAATTTAAAAAAAAATACAAGTCGCATGTGTTTTGAGCCGGAAATGGGCCACTTGAAGCCAATGGAGATGGTAAAACATCGATATCTCGAAAAAAAATATTTGGCCATTTTGAAAGTGGAAAAATGAGAAGGGGGTACCCTTACCATTTTTCGACAAAAATGGTATTTTTACAAAAAAATTTTTTAGAATTTTTTCGTTAATGAAATCGGTTGGTAAATATGCCACTTGAAAACAATGGCGAAGGTTTTAATTCGATATCTCGAAATTTTTTGAAAAAAAGTGCCGTTTCGCAAAATTTAACATAGGATTCCCTATGCTGAGAATGGTCAATTTTAAAAATTTAAAAAAAAATACAAGTCGCATGTGTTTTGAGCCGGAAATGGGCCACTTGAAGCCAATGGAGATGGTAAAACATCGATATCTCGAAAAAAAATATTTGGCCATTTTGAAAGTGGAAAAATGAGAAGGGGGTACCCTTACCATTTTTCGACAAAAATGGTATTTTTACAAAAAAATTTTTTAGAATTTTTTCGTTAATGAAATCGGTTGGTAAATATGCCACTTGAAAACAATGGCGAAGGTTTTAATTCGATATCTCGAAATTTTTTGAAAAAAAGTGCCGTTTCGCAAAATTTAACATAGGATTCCCTATGCTGAGAATGGTCAATTTTAAAAATTTAAAAAAAAATACAAGTCGCATGTGTTTTGAGCCGGAAATGGGCCACTTGAAGCCAATGGAGATGGTAAAACATCGATATCTCGAAAAAAAATATTTGGCCATTTTGAAAGTGGAAAAATGAGAAGGGGGTACCCTTACCATTTTTCGACAAAAATGGTATTTTTACAAAAAAATTTTTTAGAATTTTCTCGTTAATGAAATCGGTTGGTAAATATGCCACTTGAAAACAATGGCGAAGGTTTTAATTCGATATCTCGAAATTTTTTGAAAAAAAGTGCCGTTTCGCAAAATTTAACATAGGATTCCCTATGCTGAGAATGGTCAATTAAAAAAATTAAAAAAAAAATACAAGTCGCATGTGTTTTGAGCCGGAAATGGGCCACTTGAAGCCAATGGAGATGGTAAAACATCGATATCTCGAAAAAAAATATTTGGCCATTTTGAAAGTGGAAAAATGAGAACGGGGTACCCTTACCATTTTTCGACAAAAATGGTATTTTTACAAAAAAATTTTTTAGAATTTTTTCGTTAATGAAATCGGTTGGTAAATATGCCACTTGAAAACAATGGCGAAGGTTTTAATTCGATATCTCGAAATTTTTTGAAAAAAAGTGCCGTTTCGCAAAATTTAACATAGGATTCCCTATGCTGAGAATGGTCAATTTAAAAAATTAAAAAAAAAATACAAGTCGCATGTGTTTTGAGCCGGAAATGGGCCACTTGAAGCTAATGGAGATGGTAAAAAATCGTTATCTCGAAAAAAAATATTTGGCCATTTTGAAAGTGGAAAAATGAGAAGGGGGTACCCTTACCATTTTTCGACAAAAATGGTATTTTTACAAAAAATTTTTTTAGATTTTTCGTTAATGAAATCGGTTGGTAAATATGCCACTTGAAAACAATGGCGAAGGTTTTAATTCGATATCTCGAAATTTTTTGAAAAAAAGTGCCGTTTCGCAAAATTTAACATAGGATTCCCTATGCTGAGAATGGTCAATTTTAAAAATTAAAAAAAAAATACAAGTCGCATGTGTTTTGAGCCGGAAATGGGCCACTTGAAGCCAATGGAGATGGTAAAAAATCGATATCTCGAAAAAAAATATTTGGCCATTTTGATAGTGGAAAAATGAGAAGGGGGTACCCTTACCATTTTTCGACAAAAATGGTATTTTTACAAAAAAATTTTTTAGAATTTTTTCGTTAATGAAATCGGTTGGTAAATATGCCACTTGAAAACAATGGCGAAGGTTTTAATTCGATATCTCGAAATTTTTTGAAAAAAAGTGCCGTTTCGCAAAATTTAACATAGGATTCCCTATGCTGAGAATGGTCAATTTTAAAAATTAAAAAAAAAATACAAGTCGCATGTGTTTTGAGCCGGAAATGGGCCACTTGAAGCCAATGGAGATGGTAAAACATCGATATCTCGAAAAAAAATATTTGGCCATTTTGAAAGTGGAAAAATGAGAAGGGGGTACCCTTACCATTTTTCGACAAAAATGGTATTTTTACAAAAAAATTTTTTAGAATTTTTTCGGTAATGAAATCGGTTGGTAAATATGCCACTTGAAAACAATGGCGAAGGTTTTAATTCGATATCTCGAAATTTTTTGAAAAAAAGTGCCGTTTCGCAAAATTTAACATAGGATTCCCTATGCTGAGAATGGTCAATTTTAAAAATTAAAAAAAAAATACAAGTCGCATGTGTTTTGAGCCGGAAATGGGCCACTTGAAGCCAATGGAGATGGTAAAAAATCGATATCTCGAAAAAAAATATTTGGCCATTTTGAAAGTGGAAAAATGAGAAGGGGGTACCCTTACCATTTTTCGACAAAAATGGTATTTTTACAAAAAAATTTTTTAGAATTTTTTCGTTAATGAAATCGGTTGGTAAATATGCCACTTGAAAACAATGGCGAAGGTTTTAATTCGATATCTCGAAATTTTTTGAAAAAAAGTGCCGTTTCGCAAAATTTAACATAGGATTCCCTATGCTGAGAATGGTCAATTTTAAAAATTAAAAAAAAAATACAAGTCGCATGTGTTTTGAGCCGGAAATGGGCCACTTGAAGCCAATGGAGATGGTAAAAAATCGATATCTCGAAAAAAAATATTTGGCCATTTTGAAAGTGGAAAAATGAGAAGGGGGTACCCTTACCATTTTTCGACAAAAATGGTATTTTTACAAAAAAATTTTTTAGAATTTTCTCGTTAATGAAATCGGTTGGTAAATATGCCACTTGAAAACAATGGCGAAGGTTTTAATTCGATATCTCGAAATTTTTTGAAAAAAAGTGCCGTTTCGCAAAATTTAACATAGGATTCCCTATGCTGAGAATGGGCAATTTTTAAAATTAAAAAAAAAATACAAGTCGCATGTGTTTTGAGCCGGAAATGGGCCACTTGAAGCCAATGGAGATGGTAAAACATCGATATCTCGAAAAAAAATATTTGGCCATTTTGAAAGTGGAAAAATGAGAAGGGGGTACCCTTACCATTTTTCGACAAAAATGGTATTTTTACAAAAAAATTTTTTAGAATTTTTTCGTTAATGAAATCGGTTGGTAAATATGCCACTTGAAAACAATGGCGAAGGTTTTAATTCGATATCTCGAAATTTTTTGAAAAAAAGTGCCGTTTCGCAAAATTTAACATAGGATTCCCTATGCTGAGAATGGTCAATTTTAAATATTAAAAAAAAAATACAAGTCGCATGTGTTTTGAGCCGGAAATGGGCCACTTGAAGCCAATGGAGATGGTAAAACATCGATATCTCGAAAAAAAATATTTGGCCATTTTGAAAGTGGGAAAATGAGAAGGGGGTACCCTTACCATTTTTCGACAAAAATGGTATTTTTACAAAAAAATTTTTTAGAATTTTCTCGTTAATGAAATCGGTTGGTAAATATGCCACTTGAAAACAATGGCGAAGGTTTTAATTCGATATCTCGAAATTTTTTGAAAAAAAGTGGCGTTTCGCAAAATTTAACATAGGATTCCCTATGCTGAGAATGGTCAATTTTAAAAATTAAAAAAAAAATACAAGTCGCATGTGTTTTGAGCCGGAAATGGGCCACTTGAAGCCAATGGAGATGGTAAAACATCGATATCTCGAAAAAAAATATTTGGCCATTTTGAAAGTGGAAAAATGAGAAGGGGGTACCCTTACCATTTTTCGACAAAAATGGTATTTTTACAAAAAAATTTTTTAGAATTTTTTCGTTAATGAAATCGGTTGGTAAATATGCCACTTGAAAACAATGGCGAAGGTTTTAATTCGATATCTCGAAATTTTTTGAAAAAAAGTGCCGTTTCGCAAAATTTAACATAGGATTCCCTATGCTGAGAATGGTCAATTTTAAAAATTTAAAAAAAAATACAAGTCGCATGTGTTTTGAGCCGGAAATGGGCCACTTGAAGCCAATGGAGATGGTAAAACATCGATATCTCGAAAAAAAATATTTGGCCATTTTGAAAGTGGAAAAATGAGAAGGGGGTACCCTTACCATTTTTCGACAAAAATGGTATTTTTACAAAAAAATTTTTTAGAATTTTCTCGTTAATGAAATCGGTTGGTAAATATGCCACTTGAAAACAATGGCGAAGGTTTTAATTCGATATCTCGAAATTTTTTGAAAAAAAGTGCCGTTTCGCAAAATTTAACATAGGATTCCCTATGCTGAGAATGGTCAATTAAAAAAATTTAAAAAAAAATACAAGTCGCATGTGTTTTGAGCCGGAAATGGGCCACTTGAAGCCAATGGAGATGGTAAAACATCGATATCTCGAAAAAAAATATTTGGCCATTTTGAAAGTGGAAAAATGAGAACGGGGTACCCTTACCATTTTTCGACAAAAATGGTATTTTTACAAAAAAATTTTTTAGAATTTTTTCGTTAATGAAATCGGTTGGTAAATATGCCACTTGAAAACAATGGCGAAGGTTTTAATTCGATATCTCGAAATTTTTTGAAAAAAAGTGCCGTTTCGCAAAATTTAACATAGGATTCCCTATGCTGAGAATGGTCAATTTAAAAAATTAAAAAAAAAATACAAGTCGCATGTGTTTTGAGCCGGAAATGGGCCACTTGAAGCCAATGGAGATGGTAAAAAATCGTTATCTCGAAAAAAAATATTTGGCCATTTTGAAAGTGGAAAAATGAGAAGGGGGTACCCTTACCATTTTTCGACAAAAATGGTATTTTTACAAAAAATTTTTTTAGATTTTTCGTTAATGAAATCGGTTGGTAAATATGCCACTTGAAAACAATGGCGAAGGTTTTAATTCGATATCTCGAAATTTTTTGAAAAAAAGTGCCGTTTCGCAAAATTTAACATAGGATTCCCTATGCTGAGAATGGTCAATTTTAAAAATTAAAAAAAAAATACAAGTCGCATGTGTTTTGAGCCGGAAATGGGCCACTTGAAGCCAATGGAGATGGTAAAAAATCGATATCTCGAAAAAAAATATTTGGCCATTTTGATAGTGGAAAAATGAGAAGGGGGTACCCTTACCATTTTTCGACAAAAATGGTATTTTTACAAAAAAATTTTTTAGAATTTTCTCGTTAATGAAATCGGTTGGTAAATATGCCACTTGAAAACAATGGCGAAGGTTTTAATTCGATATCTCGAAATTTTTTGAAAAAAAGTGGCGTTTCGCAAAATTTAACATAGGATTCCCTATGCTGAGAATGGTCAATTTTAAAAATTAAAAAAAAAATACAAGTCGCATGTGTTTTGAGCCGGAAATGGGCCACTTGAAGCCAATGGAGATGGTAAAACATCGATATCTCGAAAAAAAATATTTGGCCATTTTGAAAGTGGAAAAATGAGAAGGGGGTACCCTTACCATTTTTCGACAAAAATGGTATTTTTACAAAAAAATTTTTTAGAATTTTTTCGTTAATGAAATCGGTTGGTAAATATGCCACTTGAAAACAATGGCGAAGGTTTTAATTCGATATCTCGAAATTTTTTGAAAAAAAGTGCCGTTTCGCAAAATTTAACATAGGATTCCCTATGCTGAGAATGGTCAATTTTAAAAATTTAAAAAAAAATACAAGTCGCATGTGTTTTGAGCCGGAAATGGGCCACTTGAAGCCAATGGAGATGGTAAAACATCGATATCTCGAAAAAAAATATTTGGCCATTTTGAAAGTGGAAAAATGAGAAGGGGGTACCCTTACCATTTTTCGACAAAAATGGTATTTTTACAAAAAAATTTTTTAGAATTTTCTCGTTAATGAAATCGGTTGGTAAATATGCCACTTGAAAACAATGGCGAAGGTTTTAATTCGATATCTCGAAATTTTTTGAAAAAAAGTGCCGTTTCGCAAAATTTAACATAGGATTCCCTATGCTGAGAATGGTCAATTAAAAAAATTAAAAAAAAAATACAAGTCGCATGTGTTTTGAGCCGGAAATGGGCCACTTGAAGCCAATGGAGATGGTAAAACATCGATATCTCGAAAAAAAATATTTGGCCATTTTGAAAGTGGAAAAATGAGAACGGGGTACCCTTACCATTTTTCGACAAAAATGGTATTTTTACAAAAAAATTTTTTAGAATTTTTTCGTTAATGAAATCGGTTGGTAAATATGCCACTTGAAAACAATGGCGAAGGTTTTAATTCGATATCTCGAAATTTTTTGAAAAAAAGTGCCGTTTCGCAAAATTTAACATAGGATTCCCTATGCTGAGAATGGTCAATTTAAAAAATTAAAAAAAAAATACAAGTCGCATGTGTTTTGAGCCGGAAATGGGCCACTTGAAGCCAATGGAGATGGTAAAAAATCGTTATCTCGAAAAAAAATATTTGGCCATTTTGAAAGTGGAAAAATGAGAAGGGGGTACCCTTACCATTTTTCGACAAAAATGGTATTTTTACAAAAAATTTTTTTAGATTTTTCGTTAATGAAATCGGTTGGTAAATATGCCACTTGAAAACAATGGCGAAGGTTTTAATTCGATATCTCGAAATTTTTTGAAAAAAAGTGCCGTTTCGCAAAATTTAACATAGGATTCCCTATGCTGAGAATGGTCAATTTTAAAAATTAAAAAAAAAATACAAGTCGCATGTGTTTTGAGCCGGAAATGGGCCACTTGAAGCCAATGGAGATGGTAAAAAATCGATATCTCGAAAAAAAATATTTGGCCATTTTGATAGTGGAAAAATGAGAAGGGGGTACCCTTACCATTTTTCGACAAAAATGGTATTTTTACAAAAAAATTTTTTAGAATTTTTTCGTTAATGAAATCGGTTGGTAAATATGCCACTTGAAAACAATGGCGAAGGTTTTAATTCGATATCTCGAAATTTTTTGAAAAAAAGTGCCGTTTCGCAAAATTTAACATAGGATTCCCTATGCTGAGAATGGTCAATTTTAAAAATTAAAAAAAAAATACAAGTCGCATGTGTTTTGAGCCGGAAATGGGCCACTTGAAGCCAATGGAGATGGTAAAACATCGATATCTCGAAAAAAAATATTTGGCCATTTTGAAAGTGGAAAAATGAGAAGGGGGTACCCTTACCATTTTTCGACAAAAATGGTATTTTTACAAAAAAATTTTTTAGAATTTTTTCGTTAATGAAATCGGTTGGTAAATATGCGACTTGAAAACAATGGCGAAGGTTTTAATTCGATATCTCGAAATTTTTTGAAAAAAAGTGCCGTTTCGCAAAATTTAACATAGGATTCCCTATGCTGAGAATGGTCAATTTTAAAAATTAAAAAAAAAATACAAGTCGCATGTGTTTTGAGCCGGAAATGGGCCACTTGAAGCCAATGGAGATGGTAAAACATCGATATCTCGAAAAAAAATATTTGGCCATTTTGAAAGTGGAAAAATGAGAAGGGGGTACCCTTACCATTTTTCGACAAAAATGGTATTTTTACAAAAAAATTTTTTAGAATTTTCTCGTTAATGAAATCGGTTGGTAAATATGCCACTTGAAAACAATGGCGAAGGTTTTAATTCGATATCTCGAAATTTTTTGAAAAAAAGTGCCGTTTCGCAAAATTTAACATAGGATTCCCTATGCTGAGAATGGTCAATTTTAAAAATTAAAAAAAAAATACAAGTCGCATGTGTTTTGAGCCGGAAATGGGCCACTTGAAGCCAATGGAGATGGTAAAACATCGATATCTCGAAAAAAAATATTTGGCCATTTTGAAAGTGGAAAAATGAGAAGGGGGTACCCTTACCATTTTTCGACAAAAATGGTATTTTTACAAAAAAATTTTTTAGAATTTTCTCGTTAATGAAATCGGTTGGTAAATATGCCACTTGAAAACAATGGCGAAGGTTTTAATTCGATATCTCGAAATTTTTTGAAAAAAAGTGCCGTTTCGCAAAATTTAACATAGGATTCCCTATGCTGAGAATGGTCAATTTTAAAAATTAAAAAAAAAATACAAGTCGCATGTGTTTTGAGCCGGAAATGGGCCACTTGAAGCCAATGGAGATGGTAAAACATCGATATCTCGAAAAAAAATATTTGGCCATTTTGAAAGTGGAAAAATGAGAAGGGGGTACCCTTACCATTTTTCGACAAAAATGGTATTTTTACAAAAAAATTTTTTAGAATTTTTTCGTTAATGAAATCGGTTGGTAAATATGCCACTTGAAAACAATGGCGAAGGTTTTAATTCGATATCTCGAAATTTTTTGAAAAAAAGTGCCGTTTCGCAAAATTTAACATAGGATTCCCTATGCTGAGAATGGTCAATTTTAAAAATTAAAAAAAAAATACAAGTCGCATGTGTTTTGAGCCGGAAATGGGCCACTTGAAGCCAATGGAGATGGTAAAACATCGATATCTCGAAAAAAAATATTTGGCCATTTTGAAAGTGGAAAAATGAGAAGGGGGTACCCTTACCATTTTTCGACAAAAATGGTATTTTTACAAAAAAATTTTTTAGAATTTTTTCGTTAATGAAATCGGTTGGTAAATATGCCACTTGAAAACAATGGCGAAGGTTTTAATTCGATATCTCGAAATTTTTTGAAAAAAAGTGCCGTTTCGCAAAATTTAACATAGGATTCCCTATGCTGAGAATGGTCAATTTTAAAAATTTAAAAAAAAATACAAGTCGCATGTGTTTTGAGCCGGAAATGGGCCACTTGAAGCCAATGGAGATGGTAAAACATCGATATCTCGAAAAAAAATATTTGGCCATTTTGAAAGTGGAAAAATGAGAAGGGGGTACCCTTACCATTTTTCGACAAAAATGGTATTTTTACAAAAAAATTTTTTAGAATTTTTTCGTTAATGAAATCGGTTGGTAAATATGCCACTTGAAAACAATGGCGAAGGTTTTAATTCGATATCTCGAAATTTTTTGAAAAAAAGTGCCGTTTCGCAAAATTTAACATAGGATTCCCTATGCTGAGAATGGGCAATTTTTAAAATTAAAAAAAAAATACAAGTCGCATGTGTTTTGAGCCGGAAATGGGCCACTTGAAGCCAATGGAGATGGTAAAACATCGATATCTCGAAAAAAAATATTTGGCCATTTTGAAAGTGGAAAAATGAGAAGGGGGTACCCTTACCATTTTTCGACAAAAATGGTATTTTTACAAAAAAATTTTTTAGAATTTTCTCGTTAATGAAATCGGTTGGTAAATATGCCACTTGAAAACAATGGCGAAGGTTTTAATTCGATATCTCGAAATTTTTTGAAAAAAAGTGCCGTTTCGCAAAATTTAACATAGGATTCCCTATACTGAGAATGGTCAATTTAAAAAATTTAAAAAAAAATACAAGTCGCATGTGTTTTGAGCCGGAAATGGGCCACTTGAAGCCAATGGAGATGGTAAAACATCGATATCTCGAAAAAAAATATTTGGCCATTTTGAAAGTGGAAAAATGAGAAGGGGGTACCCTTACCATTTTTCGACAAAAATGGTATTTTTACAAAAAAATTTTTTAGAATTTTTTCGTTAATGAAATCGGTTGGTAAATATGCCACTTGAAAACAATGGCGAAGGTTTTAATTCGATATCTCGAAATTTTTTGAAAAAAAGTGCCGTTTCGCAAAATTTAACATAGGATTCCCTATGCTGAGAATGGTCAATTTTAAAAATTTAAAAAAAAATACAAGTCGCATGTGTTTTGAGCCGGAAATGGGCCACTTGAAGCCAATGGAGATGGTAAAACATCGATATCTCGAAAAAAAATATTTGGCCATTTTGAAAGTGGAAAAATGAGAAGGGGGTACCCTTACCATTTTTCGACAAAAATGGTATTTTTACAAAAAAATTTTTTAGAATTTTTTCGTTAATGAAATCGGTTGGTAAATATGCCACTTGAAAACAATGGCGAAGGTTTTAATTCGATATCTCGAAATTTTTTGAAAAAAAGTGCCGTTTCGCAAAATTTAACATAGGATTCCCTATGCTGAGAATGGTCAATTTTAAAAATTTAAAAAAAAATACAAGTCGCATGTGTTTTGAGCCGGAACTGGGCCACTTGAAGCCAATGGAGATGGTAAAACATCGATATCTCGAAAAAAAATATTTGGCCATTTTGAAAGTGGAAAAATGAGAAGGGGGTACCCTTACCATTTTTCGACAAAAATGGTATTTTTACAAAAAAATTTTTTAGAATTTTCTCGTTAATGAAATCGGTTGGTAAATATGCCACTTGAAAACAATGGCGAAGGTTTTAATTCGATATCTCGAAATTTTTTGAAAAAAAGTGCCGTTTCGCAAAATTTAACATAGGATTCCCTATGCTGAGAATGGTCAATTAAAAAAATTAAAAAAAAAATACAAGTCGCATGTGTTTTGAGCCGGAAATGGGCCACTTGAAGCCAATGGAGATGGTAAAACATCGATATCTCGAAAAAAAATATTTGGCCATTTTGAAAGTGGAAAAATGAGAACGGGGTACCCTTACCATTTTTCGACAAAAATGGTATTTTTACAAAAAAATTTTTTAGAATTTTTTCGTTAATGAAATCGGTTGGTAAATATGCCACTTGAAAACAATGGCGAAGGTTTTAATTCGATATCTCGAAATTTTTTGAAAAAAAGTGCCGTTTCGCAAAATTTAACATAGGATTCCCTATGCTGAGAATGGTCAATTTAAAAAATTAAAAAAAAAATACAAGTCGCATGTGTTTTGAGCCGGAAATGGGCCACTTGAAGCCAATGGAGATGGTAAAAAATCGTTATCTCGAAAAAAAATATTTGGCCATTTTGAAAGTGGAAAAATGAGAAGGGGGTACCCTTACCATTTTTCGACAAAAATGGTATTTTTACAAAAAATTTTTTTAGATTTTTCGTTAATGAAATCGGTTGGTAAATATGCCACTTGAAAACAATGGCGAAGGTTTTAATTCGATATCTCGAAATTTTTTGAAAAAAAGTGCCGTTTCGCAAAATTTAACATAGGATTCCCTATGCTGAGAATGGTCAATTTTAAAAATTAAAAAAAAAATACAAGTCGCATGTGTTTTGAGCCGGAAATGGGCCACTTGAAGCCAATGGAGATGGTAAAAAATCGATATCTCGAAAAAAAATATTTGGCCATTTTGATAGTGGAAAAATGAGAAGGGGGTACCCTTACCATTTTTCGACAAAAATGGTATTTTTACAAAAAAATTTTTTAGAATTTTTTCGTTAATGAAATCGGTTGGTAAATATGCCACTTGAAAACAATGGCGAAGGTTTTAATTCGATATCTCGAAATTTTTTGAAAAAAAGTGCCGTTTCGCAAAATTTAACATAGGATTCCCTATGCTGAGAATGGTCAATTTTAAAAATTAAAAAAAAAATACAAGTCGCATGTGTTTTGAGCCGGAAATGGGCCACTTGAAGCCAATGGAGATGGTAAAACATCGATATCTCGAAAAAAAATATTTGGCCATTTTGAAAGTGGAAAAATGAGAAGGGGGTACCCTTACCATTTTTCGACAAAAATGGTATTTTTACAAAAAAATTTTTTAGAATTTTTTCGGTAATGAAATCGGTTGGTAAATATGCCACTTGAAAACAATGGCGAAGGTTTTAATTCGATATCTCGAAATTTTTTGAAAAAAAGTGCCGTTTCGCAAAATTTAACATAGGATTCCCTATGCTGAGAATGGTCAATTTTAAAAATTAAAAAAAAAATACAAGTCGCATGTGTTTTGAGCCGGAAATGGGCCACTTGAAGCCAATGGAGATGGTAAAAAATCGATATCTCGAAAAAAAATATTTGGCCATTTTGAAAGTGGAAAAATGAGAAGGGGGTACCCTTACCATTTTTCGACAAAAATGGTATTTTTACAAAAAAATTTTTTAGAATTTTTTCGTTAATGAAATCGGTTGGTAAATATGCCACTTGAAAACAATGGCGAAGGTTTTAATTCGATATCTCGAAATTTTTTGAAAAAAAGTGCCGTTTCGCAAAATTTAACATAGGATTCCCTATGCTGAGAATGGTCAATTTTAAATATTAAAAAAAAAATACAAGTCGCATGTGTTTTGAGCCGGAAATGGGCCACTTGAAGCCAATGGAGATGGTAAAACATCGATATCTCGAAAAAAAATATTTGGCCATTTTGAAAGTGGGAAAATGAGAAGGGGGTACCCTTACCATTTTTCGACAAAAATGGTATTTTTACAAAAAAATTTTTTAGAATTTTCTCGTTAATGAAATCGGTTGGTAAATATGCCACTTGAAAACAATGGCGAAGGTTTTAATTCGATATCTCGAAATTTTTTGAAAAAAAGTGGCGTTTCGCAAAATTTAACATAGGATTCCCTATGCTGAGAATGGTCAATTTTAAAAATTAAAAAAAAAATACAAGTCGCATGTGTTTTGAGCCGGAAATGGGCCACTTGAAGCCAATGGAGATGGTAAAACATCGATATCTCGAAAAAAAATATTTGGCCATTTTGAAAGTGGAAAAATGAGAAGGGGTACCCTTACCATTTTTCGACAAAAATGGTATTTTTACAAAAAAATTTTTTAGAATTTTTTCGTTAATGAAATCGGTTGGTAAATATGCCACTTGAAAACAATGGCGAAGGTTTTAATTCGATATCTCGAAATTTTTTGAAAAAAAGTGCCGTTTCGCAAAATTTAACATAGGATTCCCTATGCTGAGAATGGTCAATTTTAAAAATTTAAAAAAAAATACAAGTCGCATGTGTTTTGAGCCGGAAATGGGCCACTTGAAGCCAATGGAGATGGTAAAACATCGATATCTCGAAAAAAAATATTTGGCCATTTTGAAAGTGGAAAAATGAGAAGGGGGTACCCTTACCATTTTTCGACAAAAATGGTATTTTTACAAAAAAATTTTTTAGAATTTTCTCGTTAATGAAATCGGTTGGTAAATATGCCACTTGAAAACAATGGCGAAGGTTTTAATTCGATATCTCGAAATTTTTTGAAAAAAAGTGCCGTTTCGCAAAATTTAACATAGGATTCCCTATGCTGAGAATGGTCAATTAAAAAAATTAAAAAAAAAATACAAGTCGCATGTGTTTTGAGCCGGAAATGGGCCACTTGAAGCCAATGGAGATGGTAAAACATCGATATCTCGAAAAAAAATATTTGGCCATTTTGAAAGTGGAAAAATGAGAACGGGGTACCCTTACCATTTTTCGACAAAAATGGTATTTTTACAAAAAAATTTTTTAGAATTTTTTCGTTAATGAAATCGGTTGGTAAATATGCCACTTGAAAACAATGGCGAAGGTTTTAATTCGATATCTCGAAATTTTTTGAAAAAAAGTGCCGTTTCGCAAAATTTAACATAGGATTCCCTATGCTGAGAATGGTCAATTTAAAAAATTAAAAAAAAAATACAAGTCGCATGTGTTTTGAGCCGGAAATGGGCCACTTGAAGCCAATGGAGATGGTAAAAAATCGTTATCTCGAAAAAAAATATTTGGCCATTTTGAAAGTGGAAAAATGAGAAGGGGGTACCCTTACCATTTTTCGACAAAAATGGTATTTTTACAAAAAAATTTTTTAGAATTTTTTCGTTAATGAAATCGGTTGGTAAATATGCCACTTGAAAACAATGGCGAAGGTTTTAATTCGATATCTCGAAATTTTTTGAAAAAAAGTGCCGTTTCGCAAAATTTAACATAGGATTCCCTATGCTGAGAATGGTCAATTTTAAAAATTAAAAAAAAAATACAAGTCGCATGTGTTTTGAGCCGGAAATGGGCCACTTGAAGCCAATGGAGATGGTAAAACATCGATATCTCGAAAAAAAATATTTGGCCATTTTGAAAGTGGAAAAATGAGAAGGGGGTACCCTTACCATTTTTCGACAAAAATGGTATTTTTACAAAAAAATTTTTTAGAATTTTTTCGTTAATGAAATCGGTTGGTAAATATGCCACTTGAAAACAATGGCGAAGGTTTTAATTCGATATCTCGAAATTTTTTGAAAAAAAGTGCCGTTTCGCAAAATTTAACATAGGATTCCCTATGCTGAGAATGGTCAATTTTAAAAATTAAAAAAAAAATACAAGTCGCATGTGTTTTGAGCCGGAAATGGGCCACTTGAAGCCAATGGAGATGGTAAAACATCGATATCTCGAAAAAAAATATTTGGCCATTTTGAAAGTGGAAAAATGAGAAGGGGGTACCCTTACCATTTTTCGACAAAAATGGTATTTTTACAAAAAAATTTTTTAGAATTTTTTCGTTAATGAAATCGGTTGGTAAATATGCCACTTGAAAACAATGGCGAAGGTTTTAATTCGATATCTCGAAATTTTTTGAAAAAAAGTGCCGTTTCGCAAAATTTAACATAGGATTCCCTATGCTGAGAATGGGCAATTTTTAAAATTAAAAAAAAAATACAAGTCGCATGTGTTTTGAGCCGGAAATGGGCCACTTGAAGCCAATGGAGATGGTAAAACATCGATATCTCGAAAAAAAATATTTGGCCATTTTGAAAGTGGAAAAATGAGAAGGGGGTACCCTTACCATTTTTCGACAAAAATGGTATTTTTACAAAAAAATTTTTTAGAATTTTCTCGTTAATGAAATCGGTTGGTAAATATGCCACTTGAAAACAATGGCGAAGGTTTTAATTCGATATCTCGAAATTTTTTGAAAAAAAGTGCCGTTTCGCAAAATTTAACATAGGATTCCCTATGCTGAGAATGGTCAATTTAAAAAATTTAAAAAAAAATACAAGTCGCATGTGTTTTGAGCCGGAAATGGGCCACTTGAAGCCAATGGAGATGGTAAAACATCGATATCTCGAAAAAAAATATTTGGCCATTTTGAAAGTGGAAAAATGAGAAGGGGGTACCCTTACCATTTTTCGACAAAAATGGTATTTTTACAAAAAAATTTTTTAGAATTTTTTCGTTAATGAAATCGGTTGGTAAATATGCCACTTGAAAACAATGGCGAAGGTTTTAATTCGATATCTCGAAATTTTTTGAAAAAAAGTGCCGTTTCGCAAAATTTAACATAGGATTCCCTATGCTGAGAATGGTCAATTTTAAAAATTTAAAAAAAAATACAAGTCGCATGTGTTTTGAGCCGGAAATGGGCCACTTGAAGCCAATGGAGATGGTAAAACATCGATATCTCGAAAAAAAATATTTGGCCATTTTGAAAGTGGAAAAATGAGAAGGGGGTACCCTTACCATTTTTCGACAAAAATGGTATTTTTACAAAAAAATTTTTTAGAATTTTTTCGTTAATGAAATCGGTTGGTAAATATGCCACTTGAAAACAATGGCGAAGGTTTTAATTCGATATCTCGAAATTTTTTGAAAAAAAGTGCCGTTTCGCAAAATTTAACATAGGATTCCCTATGCTGAGAATGGTCAATTTTAAAAATTTAAAAAAAAATACAAGTCGCATGTGTTTTGAGCCGGAACTGGGCCACTTGAAGCCAATGGAGATGGTAAAACATCGATATCTCGAAAAAAAATATTTGGCCATTTTGAAAGTGGAAAAATGAGAAGGGGGTACCCTTACCATTTTTCGACAAAAATGGTATTTTTACAAAAAAATTTTTTAGAATTTTCTCGTTAATGAAATCGGTTGGTAAATATGCCACTTGAAAACAATGGCGAAGGTTTTAATTCGATATCTCGAAATTTTTTGAAAAAAAGTGCCGTTTCGCAAAATTTAACATAGGATTCCCTATGCTGAGAATGGTCAATTAAAAAAATTAAAAAAAAAATACAAGTCGCATGTGTTTTGAGCCGGAAATGGGCCACTTGAAGCCAATGGAGATGGTAAAACATCGATATCTCGAAAAAAAATATTTGGCCATTTTGAAAGTGGAAAAATGAGAACGGGGTACCCTTACCATTTTTCGACAAAAATGGTATTTTTACAAAAAAATTTTTTAGAATTTTTTCGTTAATGAAATCGGTTGGTAAATATGCCACTTGAAAACAATGGCGAAGGTTTTAATTCGATATCTCGAAATTTTTTGAAAAAAAGTGCCGTTTCGCAAAATTTAACATAGGATTCCCTATGCTGAGAATGGTCAATTTAAAAAATTAAAAAAAAAATACAAGTCGCATGTGTTTTGAGCCGGAAATGGGCCACTTGAAGCCAATGGAGATGGTAAAAAATCGTTATCTCGAAAAAAAATATTTGGCCATTTTGAAAGTGGAAAAATGAGAAGGGGGTACCCTTACCATTTTTCGACAAAAATGGTATTTTTACAAAAAATTTTTTTAGATTTTTCGTTAATGAAATCGGTTGGTAAATATGCCACTTGAAAACAATGGCGAAGGTTTTAATTCGATATCTCGAAATTTTTTGAAAAAAAGTGCCGTTTCGCAAAATTTAACATAGGATTCCCTATGCTGAGAATGGTCAATTTTAAAAATTAAAAAAAAAATACAAGTCGCATGTGTTTTGAGCCGGAAATGGGCCACTTGAAGCCAATGGAGATGGTAAAAAATCGATATCTCGAAAAAAAATATTTGGCCATTTTGATAGTGGAAAAATGAGAAGGGGGTACCCTTACCATTTTTCGACAAAAATGGTATTTTTACAAAAAAATTTTTTAGAATTTTTTCGTTAATGAAATCGGTTGGTAAATATGCCACTTGAAAACAATGGCGAAGGTTTTAATTCGATATCTCGAAATTTTTTGAAAAAAAGTGCCGTTTCGCAAAATTTAACATAGGATTCCCTATGCTGAGAATGGTCAATTTTAAAAATTAAAAAAAAAATACAAGTCGCATGTGTTTTGAGCCGGAAATGGGCCACTTGAAGCCAATGGAGATGGTAAAACATCGATATCTCGAAAAAAAATATTTGGCCATTTTGAAAGTGGAAAAATGAGAAGGGGGTACCCTTACCATTTTTCGACAAAAATGGTATTTTTACAAAAAAATTTTTTAGAATTTTTTCGGTAATGAAATCGGTTGGTAAATATGCCACTTGAAAACAATGGCGAAGGTTTTAATTCGATATCTCGAAATTTTTTGAAAAAAAGTGCCGTTTCGCAAAATTTAACATAGGATTCCCTATGCTGAGAATGGTCAATTTTAAAAATTAAAAAAAAAATACAAGTCGCATGTGTTTTGAGCCGGAAATGGGCCACTTGAAGCCAATGGAGATGGTAAAAAATCGATATCTCGAAAAAAAATATTTGGCCATTTTGAAAGTGGAAAAATGAGAAGGGGGTACCCTTACCATTTTTCGACAAAAATGGTATTTTTACAAAAAAATTTTTTAGAATTTTTTCGTTAATGAAATCGGTTGGTAAATATGCCACTTGAAAACAATGGCGAAGGTTTTAATTCGATATCTCGAAATTTTTTGAAAAAAAGTGCCGTTTCGCAAAATTTAACATAGGATTCCCTATGCTGAGAATGGTCAATTTTAAATATTAAAAAAAAAATACAAGTCGCATGTGTTTTGAGCCGGAAATGGGCCACTTGAAGCCAATGGAGATGGTAAAACATCGATATCTCGAAAAAAAATATTTGGCCATTTTGAAAGTGGGAAAATGAGAAGGGGGTACCCTTACCATTTTTCGACAAAAATGGTATTTTTACAAAAAAATTTTTTAGAATTTTCTCGTTAATGAAATCGGTTGGTAAATATGCCACTTGAAAACAATGGCGAAGGTTTTAATTCGATATCTCGAAATTTTTTGAAAAAAAGTGGCGTTTCGCAAAATTTAACATAGGATTCCCTATGCTGAGAATGGTCAATTTTAAAAATTAAAAAAAAAATACAAGTCGCATGTGTTTTGAGCCGGAAATGGGCCACTTGAAGCCAATGGAGATGGTAAAACATCGATATCTCGAAAAAAAATATTTGGCCATTTTGAAAGTGGAAAAATGAGAAGGGGGTACCCTTACCATTTTTCGACAAAAATGGTATTTTTACAAAAAAATTTTTTAGAATTTTTTCGTTAATGAAATCGGTTGGTAAATATGCCACTTGAAAACAATGGCGAAGGTTTTAATTCGATATCTCGAAATTTTTTGAAAAAAAGTGCCGTTTCGCAAAATTTAACATAGGATTCCCTATGCTGAGAATGGTCAATTTTAAAAATTTAAAAAAAAATACAAGTCGCATGTGTTTTGAGCCGGAAATGGGCCACTTGAAGCCAATGGAGATGGTAAAACATCGATATCTCGAAAAAAAATATTTGGCCATTTTGAAAGTGGAAAAATGAGAAGGGGGTACCCTTACCATTTTTCGACAAAAATGGTATTTTTACAAAAAAATTTTTTAGAATTTTCTCGTTAATGAAATCGGTTGGTAAATATGCCACTTGAAAACAATGGCGAAGGTTTTAATTCGATATCTCGAAATTTTTTGAAAAAAAGTGCCGTTTCGCAAAATTTAACATAGGATTCCCTATGCTGAGAATGGTCAATTAAAAAAATTAAAAAAAAAATACAAGTCGCATGTGTTTTGAGCCGGAAATGGGCCACTTGAAGCCAATGGAGATGGTAAAACATCGATATCTCGAAAAAAAATATTTGGCCATTTTGAAAGTGGAAAAATGAGAACGGGGTACCCTTACCATTTTTCGACAAAAATGGTATTTTTACAAAAAAATTTTTTAGAATTTTTTCGTTAATGAAATCGGTTGGTAAATATGCCACTTGAAAACAATGGCGAAGGTTTTAATTCGATATCTCGAAATTTTTTGAAAAAAAGTGCCGTTTCGCAAAATTTAACATAGGATTCCCTATGCTGAGAATGGTCAATTTAAAAAATTAAAAAAAAAATACAAGTCGCATGTGTTTTGAGCCGGAAATGGGCCACTTGAAGCCAATGGAGATGGTAAAAAATCGTTATCTCGAAAAAAAATATTTGGCCATTTTGAAAGTGGAAAAATGAGAAGTGGGTACCCTTACCATTTTTCGACAAAAATGGTATTTTTACAAAAAATTTTTTTAGATTTTTCGTTAATGAAATCGGTTGGTAAATATGCCACTTGAAAACAATGGCGAAGGTTTTAATTCGATATCTCGAAATTTTTTGAAAAAAAGTGCCGTTTCGCAAAATTTAACATAGGATTCCCTATGCTGAGAATGGTCAATTTTAAAAATTAAAAAAAAAATACAAGTCGCATGTGTTTTGAGCCGGAAATGGGCCACTTGAAGCCAATGGAGATGGTAAAAAATCGATATCTCGAAAAAAAATATTTGGCCATTTTGATAGTGGAAAAATGAGAAGGGGGTACCCTTACCATTTTTCGACAAAAATGGTATTTTTACAAAAAAATTTTTTAGAATTTTTTCGTTAATGAAATCGGTTGGTAAATATGCCACTTGAAAACAATGGCGAAGGTTTTAATTCGATATCTCGAAATTTTTTGAAAAAAAGTGCCGTTTCGCAAAATTTAACATAGGATTCCCTATGCTGAGAATGGTCAATTTTAAAAATTAAAAAAAAAATACAAGTCGCATGTGTTTTGAGCCGGAAATGGGCCACTTGAAGCCAATGGAGATGGTAAAACATCGATATCTCGAAAAAAAATATTTGGCCATTTTGAAAGTGGAAAAATGAGAAGGGGGTACCCTTACCATTTTTCGACAAAAATGGTATTTTTACAAAAAAATTTTTTAGAATTTTTTCGGTAATGAAATCGGTTGGTAAATATGCCACTTGAAAACAATGGCGAAGGTTTTAATTCGATATCTCGAAATTTTTTGAAAAAAAGTGCCGTTTCGCAAAATTTAACATAGGATTCCCTATGCTGAGAATGGTCAATTTTAAAAATTAAAAAAAAAATACAAGTCGCATGTGTTTTGAGCCGGAAATGGGCCACTTGAAGCCAATGGAGATGGTAAAAAATCGATATCTCGAAAAAAAATATTTGGCCATTTTGAAAGTGGAAAAATGAGAAGGGGGTACCCTTACCATTTTTCGACAAAAATGGTATTTTTACAAAAAAATTTTTTAGAATTTTTTCGTTAATGAAATCGGTTGGTAAATATGCCACTTGAAAACAATGGCGAAGGTTTTAATTCGATATCTCGAAATTTTTTGAAAAAAAGTGCCGTTTCGCAAAATTTAACATAGGATTCCCTATGCTGAGAATGGTCAATTTTAAAAATTAAAAAAAAAATACAAGTCGCATGTGTTTTGAGCCGGAAATGGGCCACTTGAAGCCAATGGAGATGGTAAAAAATCGATATCTCGAAAAAAAATATTTGGCCATTTTGAAAGTGGAAAAATGAGAAGGGGGTACCCTTACCATTTTTCGACAAAAATGGTATTTTTACAAAAAAATTTTTTAGAATTTTCTCGTTAATGAAATCGGTTGGTAAATATGCCACTTGAAAACAATGGCGAAGGTTTTAATTCGATATCTCGAAATTTTTTGAAAAAAAGTGCCGTTTCGCAAAATTTAACATAGGATTCCCTATGCTGAGAATGGTCAATTTAAAAAATTAAAAAAAAAATACAAGTCGCATGTGTTTTGAGCCGGAAATGGGCCACTTGAAGCCAATGGAGATGGTAAAAAATCGATATCTCGAAAAAAAATATTTGGCCATTTTGAAAGTGGAAAAATGAGAAGGGGGTACCCTTACCATTTTTCGACAAAAATGGTATTTTTACAAAAAAATTTTTTAGAATTTTTTCGTTAATGAAATTGGTTGGTAAATATGCCACTTGAAAACAATGGCGAAGGTTTTAATTCGATATCTCGAAATTTTTTGAAAAAAAGTGCCGTTTCGCAAAATTTAACATAGGATTCCCTATGCTGAGAATGGTCAATTTTAAAAATTTAAAAAAAAATACAAGTCGCATGTGTTTTGAGCCGGAAATGGGCCACTTGAAGCCAATGGAGATGGTAAAAAATCGATATCTCGAAAAAAAATATTTGGCCATTTTGAAAGTGGAAAAATGAGAAGGGGGTACCCTTACCATTTTTCGACAAAAATGGTATTTTTACAAAAAAATTTTTTAGAATTTTCTCGTTAATGAAATCGGTTGGTAAATATGCCACTTGAAAACAATGGCGAAGGTTTTAATTCGATATCTCGAAATTTTTTGAAAAAAAGTGCCGTTTCGCAAAATTTAACATAGGATTCCCTATGCTGAGAATGGTCAATTTAAAAAATTAAAAAAAAAATACAAGTCGCATGTGTTTTGAGCCGGAAATGGGCCACTTGAAGCCAATGGAGATGGTAAAAAATCGATATCTCGAAAAAAAATATTTGGCCATTTTGAAAGTGGAAAAATGAGAAGGGGGTACCCTTACCATTTTTCGACAAAAATGGTATTTTTACAAAAAAATTTTTTAGAATTTTTTCGTTAATGAAATTGGTTGGTAAATATGCCACTTGAAAACAATGGCGAAGGTTTTAATTCGATATCTCGAAATTTTTTGAAAAAAAGTGCCGTTTCGCAAAATTTAACATAGGATTCCCTATGCTGAGAATGGTCAATTTTAAAAATTTAAAAAAAAATACAAGTCGCATGTGTTTTGAGCCGGAAATGGGCCACTTGAAGCCAATGGAGATGGTAAAAAATCGATATCTCGAAAAAAAATATTTGGCCATTTTGAAAGTGGAAAAATGAGAAGGGGGTACCCTTACCATTTTTCGACAAAAATGGTATTTTTACAAAAAAATTTTTTAGAATTTTTTCGTTAATGAAGTCGGTTGGTAAATATGCCACTTGAAAACAATGGCGAAGGTTTTAATTCGATATCTCGAAATTTTTTGAAAAAAAGTGCCGTTTCGCAAAATTTAACATAGGATTCCCTATGCTGATAATGGTCAATTTTAAAAATTAAAAAAAAAATACAAGTCGCATGTGTTTTGAGCCGGAAATGGGCCACTTGAAGCCAATGGAGATGGTAAAAAATCGATATCTCGAAAAAAAATATTTGGCCATTTTGAAAGTGGAAAAATGAGAAGGGGGTACCCTTACCATTTTTCGACAAAAATGGTATTTTTACAAAAAAATTTTTTAGAATTTTTTCGTCACTGAAGTCGGTTGGTAAATATGCCACTTGAAAACAATGGCGAAGGTTTTAATTCGATATCTCGAAATTTTTTGAAAAAAAGTGCCGTTTCGCAAAATTTAACATAGGATTCCCTATGCTGAGAATGGTCAATTTTAAAAATTAAAAAAAAAATACAAGTCGCATGTGTTTTGAGCCGGAAATGGGCCACTTGAAGCCAATGGAGATGGTAAAAAATCGATATCTCGAAAAAAAATATTTGGCCATTTTGAAAGTGGAAAAATGAGAAGGGGGTACCCTTACCATTTTTCGACAAAAATGGTATTTTTACAAAAAAATTTTTTAGAATTTTTTCGTTAATGAAGTCGGTTGGTAAATATGCCACTTGAAAACAATGGCGAAGGTTTTAATTCGATATCTCGAAATTTTTTGAAAAAAAGTGCCGTTTCGCAAAATTTAACATAGGATTCCCTATGCTGAGAATGGTCAATTTAAAAAATTTAAAAAAAAATACAAGTCGCATGTGTTTTGAGCCGGAAATGGGCCACTTGAAGCCAATGGAGATGGTAAAACATCGATATCTCGAAAAAAAATATTTGGCCATTTTGAAAGTGGAAAAATGAGAAGGGGGTACCCTTACCATTTTTCGACAAAAATGGTATTTTTACAAAAAAATTTTTTAGAATTTTTTCGTTAATGAAATCGGTTGGTAAATATGCCACTTGAAAACAATGGCGAAGGTTTTAATTCGATATCTCGAAATTTTTTGAAAAAAAGTGCCGTTTCGCAAAATTTAACATAGGATTCCCTATGCTGAGAATGGTCAATTTTAAAAATTAAAAAAAAAATACAAGTCGCATGTGTTTTGAGCCGGAAATGGGCCACTTGAAGCCAATGGAGATGGTAAAAAATCGATATCTCGAAAAAAAATATTTGGCCATTTTGAAAGTGGAAAAATGAGAAGGGGGTACCCTTACCATTTTTCGACAAAAATGGTATTTTTACAAAAAAATTTTTTAGAATTTTTTCGTTAATGAAATCGGTTGGTAAATATGCCACTTGAAAACAATGGCGAAGGTTTTAATTCGATATCTCGAAATTTTTTGAAAAAAAGTGCCGTTTCGCAAAATTTAACATAGGATTCCCTATGCTGAGAATGGTCAATTTTAAAAATTAAAAAAAAAATACAAGTCGCATGTGTTTTGAGCCGGAAATGGGCCACTTGAAGCCAATGGAGATGGTAAAAAATCGATATCTCGAAAAAAAATATTTGGCCATTTTGAAAGTGGAAAAATGAGAAGGGGGTACCCTTACCATTTTTCGACAAAAATTGTATTTTTACAAAAAAATTTTTTAGAATTTTTTCGTTAATGAAATCGGTTGGTAAATATGCTACTTGAAAACAATGGCGAAGGTTTTAATTCGATATCTCGAAATTTTTTGAAAAAAAGTGCCGTTTCGCAAAATTTAACATAGGATTCCCTATGCTGAGAATGGTCAATTTTAAAAATTAAAAAAAAAATACAAGTCGCATGTGTTTTGAGCCGGAAATGGGCCACTTGAAGCCAATGGAGATGGTAAAAAATCGATATCTCGAAAAAAAATATTTGGCCATTTTGAAAGTGGAAAAATGAGAAGGGGGTACCCTTACCATTTTTCGACAAAAATGGTATTTTTACAAAAAAATTTTTTAGAATTTTTTCGTTAATGAAGTCGGTTGGTAAATATGCCACTTGAAAACAATGGCGAAGGTTTTAATTCGATATCTCGAAATTTTTTGAAAAAAAGTGCCGTTTCGCAAAATTTAACATAGGATTCCCTATGCTGAGAATGGTCAATTTAAAAAATTAAAAAAAAAATACAAGTCGCATGTGTTTTGAGCCGGAAATGGGCCACTTGAAGCCAATGGAGATGGTAAAACATCGATATCTCGAAAAAAAATATTTGGCCATTTTGAAAGTGGAAAAATGAGAAGGGGGTACCCTTACCATTTTTCGACAAAAATGGTATTTTTACAAAAAAATTTTTTAGAATTTTTTCGTTAATGAAATCGGTTGGTAAATATGCCACTTGAAAACAATGGCGAAGGTTTTAATTCGATATCTCGAAATTTTTTGAAAAAAAAGTGCCGTTTCGCAAAATTTAACATAGGATTCCCTATGCTGAGAATGGTCAATTTTAAAAATTAAAAAAAAAATACAAGTCGCATGTGTTTTGAGCCGGAAATGGGCCACTTGAAGCCAATGGAGATGGTAAAAAATCGATATCTCGAAAAAAAATATTTGGCCATTTTGAAAGTGGAAAAATGAGAAGGGGGTACCCTTACCATTTTTCGACAAAAATGGTATTTTTACAAAAAAATTTTTTAGAATTTTTTCGTTAATGAAATCGGTTGGTAAATATGCCACTTGAAAACAATGGCGAAGGTTTTAATTCGATATCTCGAAATTTTTTGAAAAAAAGTGCCGTTTCGCAAAATTTAACATAGGATTCCCTATGCTGAGAATGGTCAATTTTAAAAATTAAAAAAAAAATACAAGTCGCATGTGTTTTGAGCCGGAAATGGGCCACTTGAAGCCAATGGAGATGGTAAAAAATCGATATCTCGAAAAAAAATATTTGGCCATTTTGAAAGTGGAAAAATGAGAAGGGGGTACCCTTACCATTTTTCGACAAAAATTGTATTTTTACAAAAAAATTTTTTAGAATTTTTTCGTTAATGAAATCGGTTGGTAAATATGCTACTTGAAAACAATGGCGAAGGTTTTAATTCGATATCTCGAAATTTTTTGAAAAAAAGTGCCGTTTCGCAAAATTTAACATAGGATTCCCTATGCTGAGAATGGTCAATTTTAAAAATTAAAAAAAAACACACAAGTCGCATGTGTTTTGAGCCGGAAATGAGCCACTTGAAGCCAATGGAGATGGTAAGAAATCGATATCTCGAAAAAAAATATTTTGCCATTTCGAAAGTGGAAATATGAGAAGGGGGTACCCTTACCATTTTTCGACTTTTGAAATGGCAAAATATTTTTTTTCGAGATATGGATTTTTCATGATGGATAAATAATGGATTTATTCATGATTTCCCACATTCAAGATAGGAACAGATTGCGTCAAAAGATAAAGCGACGTACGGACCGATGGCTGTCAGTCACAGCGATGACGTCAGCACGACCAATTGACGCCTACGTGATATAAACGCGACGTACGCCGGTGTCAAGACGTTCGGTAGGCGCCAGGTAAAGTAGAAGCATGAATATCAATCAATTCATGCAATACGAAATCACGAATTAAACGTGAGAAAAGGGAACCAAAAACAAACCCAGGAAACCTCCGCTCAACCTTCACTCGTGGATCCTGAAGAGGCCCGAATCTGGCCTACCATGAACTTCACATACATTAGGAGGCATTCCAGTGACAAAAAGGCAGGGAAACCGACCGCCACTCAGACTAACGGAATGGCGCCAGGAGTCCTATAGGGTTCCCTGCCAAACGAGGAACCTAATTAATTCGCCAATTATCACAACGATTGCGTGGTAACGATAGTGCACGAATTCTTGATTTCGAGATGAGTCGGGAATCGAGCCCCAACACTCTTTTTTCATTCGAACGAAAAGAAAAGCCACAAAAATGGTTATTCAACTTATTTTGCCCAAATCTAAACACGTATTAAATTGGGTGTTAAGCCCCATACGGTACTGCACAAGGGAGGCCGTATGAATACTTTATTAAAGTATTCATACGGCCTGTAATAGGTCTGTTTGTTACAAGAGTAGATCAGAGTGGAGCGCGAGCAAAGCGTTCGTTTAGCCGGATGTACTGCTGCGCCCCCTAGTGTGCCTTGGGTTTCGATAGAGGAGTCAAATGCACCGAGGTTTCTATTTTTTTTATGCTGCTAACCGCTAATAAAAGTTCCTGGAAAAAGCCTGGAGTCGACATGAGCCCGAACACGTGTTTGTTTATCTAAACTGAAGTTGAAATGAGCCCGACCGCGTGTTTTTTTATAAAGTCGCGCTCCCGTACGTAGTATGTGTAACTCAACTCGGCTAGAGTTGGGCAAAGACCGAACGCAGGTTCGTTTTTGTCCCGTGAGGCGTTTCCGGTTCCGAGCGCTGTGGAACACTCTGAAAGTACTCTAGAAGCGCTCGGAGTAAAAGTTTACTCTAGTAACGAACAGATCTAATAAAAAAGCATATTTTCCGCTGATCGTCAAAGATCATAAGCGGCTATCGCGTTATTACGTCGATGATCAATTTACAAAACGTAAAATCCGTAGAGTCTGACTTCCTTCTGAACTCAACTCCATGTCCACTTTTATTTTCCATCCAATAGAATCCTTAATTAAAATCTCCAGTAAAATCATTCTCAATTTCCTTTTGGCCCCTCGCTTCTCGAGTGGCGGCTTTATAATTCTTGACTCATTAATGTGCCTAGGATGAAGGGTCAAGCACTCATCCGCACGGACTTGAGTGATCCCTACTGAAGCTAAGTAAATTAAATTAAATTTAATAAATTAACTTTCCTAAATTTCTCATCACATTTTCCATTATTAAATCCGTTTTTTATTCCTTTCCTAGCTATCCAAAGTCGCGCCCAGTGTACGAACCTACCGTCGGTCAGCACTTTATTTTTATTTTTGTTTACTCGTACAACGCGAATTTAACATCAGCATTTCGGAATTTGTACTATACTCGCTTAAAGGCCTCCGATAACATCCGAGGAGCGCTTTCTTAGGATAGCTCGAATTATCGAAATATCACAGTATATATGATTAAATGTGAAAATGACTTTATTTTTATTTAATGTTCATGCATAATAACAGCATGAATTCCATCGTCAAAAAATGAAACGGCACAATATGCTGCAATTAAGACGTTATGGAGCCATCATATCATGTCATTCGAGTTTGAAAGATGCTGCCCATGTGACACAAATACGTCATCACTACCGACACCCTTCACACTCACGGCGACACGTTTTGTAGTAATTATGTTTGTATCATGTCATCATCTGCTTGCGACGTCATTCACTGTGTGTGTCAATTATGCCGCTACAGTGACACCACCGTGTGCCAATGTGATTCCAATGCGATGGTACGAAGAGATGGCACGACGTAACGTGAAAAATTAGCTTAATGTGACTATATATCACTTCGCTTGTGTTGTTACGACGTGCCGCTGCCCGAGGCGTTTCTGCCCCCATTGAATAGTCGTTTGTCTATTGGGGTGTGAACGAAAAGACGGAATAAATAAAAGAAGTATCGGTGTTTATGACAAAGTTTATTATCTTACACGTTCATGGGCAAATCCCGTTCCGGTGATAAAATTTGGAAAACATCGTGCCCACAGTTAGCTTATTCTTATAATATTTGTTTCATAAGTATCCACTGATTTAGCCAAGATACTCCACTATCTCCTGGAACTTGTCTTTCTCAGGCTCAAGGGGCAGCGCTTGGATGCAGCTCGTAAAATGTTCAGTGCTCAAGCAATCTTGCCGGTTTTTTTCCGAAGGGACTTTTAACAAACTGGAAGAAAACAAAATTGATTAATGCGATGTGACCATCAAAAATAAAAATAATTAAATATTGGGTTTAAGTCCGTGCAATGGTTAGTTAAGTTCGTGCGTTGGTTGGAACGGACAGATGAGACTGCTCTTTCACTCGGCAGCCTCGCCGGAAAAAATGCGTTGCTAATACAACACTTTATTACCCTTCCAGATGAAGCTACTGCCGGGCTTGTGTAAAAAATTCGGCCTTCTCATTCGCATTTTTTGTTAATTCATTCGTTTCGTCACACCGATCCTCCATGACAATACGTGTTACACGGAAGAATGATCGTGAGTAGGCCAGAATGTTGTAAAAAAAGTTTCAAAAAATTGAAGAATTGCAGAAAAAAAGAAAAACCGTGTTCTGGCTTTATCGCCTTATAAAGAAGAAGCCTTATAAAAGACATATACACGTTGTCCATTCATGATTTTCATGAGACCCTGATTTACTTTATTTACTATATTTACTGCGCGCGAGACTCGTTGTCGAGTACGGGTGAAAAAAAATTGCAGAGTAGAAAGAAAAAAAATTGAATAAAAAAGAATTGAAGAACGTATAAGAAAACTGAGGATGAATTCGCGACGAGTAGGGAGATAAGAAAAGTACTATAATTCAATCTTTCATAAATATAAGAGCGCTAATGATAAAGAAAACCATGAACGAAAACAAATAAAAAGCTACCTATTGAACCGAAGGCGCGACTCCGTGAAGTTGTATGATAAGCTCTTGGATCTTCGATACTTCGTTTTGCAGTTCAAGCACTTCTACGCATTCTCCGAATTCGACCGAGGTGAAGCAGCCCTCCCTGAAAATATCGACGAAAAAAAGTCACATATCGAATCTGTTTGGTAAGATGTGTGAAAAAAGTAAAAAAAAAAAAAAAAAAAAAAAGTGGGGACCCATAATATGCCGTAAAAGTCGTTGGAAAAGGCTTTGTCGGTATCGCGGCGAAATTTGATTTTTTTTAAAAATTATTAGAAAGGGTCTAGTTTGAAGAGACATGGAGGTATCGAGTTTCAATTTGACACGGGAATGGGCTAACACTGTACAATGTTCAGTATTACATTTGGCGGAAATGTATCTAACTGTTCAAATTTTATAAGATTATCAACATTTTTAGTTTTTTGGAAAATTTGTATTCTACGTCTGACGAGTGTTTCTACATCAAATTTTTTATTTAAAATTTTTTCAATTTTACCGGCTCTAGGGGTAAAATAATTTGGAGATTCGTCATCGAGAAGACAAATACATTAAATGTGGCCGCTAATCAACGAATTACGCAACTTCGGTTAGCGATGTTCTACAATAAATTTTGTGCTAACTGTTGACCGTTTCAATGTCATGATGTGTACAAATTTGTTAATTTTACCAAATAAGCTGTAAAGTAAAGTACTCATTTATTACAATTTTGCGCATACCTTCCTCTAATGAACTTTCTCGTCGCGAAAGCTATGTGCAAAATTGTAATAAATGCGGGAGCCATGTGTTAATTACTTATTAGCTTTTTTCCTGCTCAAATTACATCGATCGCTAAACAACTGTGCTAAATAAATCGGCGTAAACTATTACGATCAAATAGATGAAAAAAAAAAAAAAAATAAGTGGATCATACATGCAGATTACGTAGACTTCGGGTGCATGATACATGTTGTAGCAATCGTCGCAGATGCGATTGAGTCGTGCAAAGATGCTCGCGTCGTATGTCCCTTTACACTGAAGCTCGAACGATCTCTTGCCTAGTTGATGGCCCGTTAATCCTCTCGCATCGGCGATATCGAGACACGAGAAAATCAGTAGAAGCGTCACAGACCAAGCAAAAACGGAGAGAAGTACCGGACATGAGGACGACGTACGCGCCGACGACGAGCACCTCGAACATGGTGAAACCGTTGCCGGGGTGCGCGATCGATTCGGGGAGCATCGTCTCGACGCGATCGACAAAACCGACGAAAAATCATTCGACAAGCTGACACCGCTGTTTCCGCTGTTTAACGACCTCAGGAACGTCGAGGACTGTCTCTGCTGATGATGGTGCATCATCTGCAAAAATACATTTTTACAACAAATCAATAAATATTATTCCCAAAAGGAGGTTCTTGGCAGAGACAAACATTGGACGAGATTTCTTTGTGAATCCGCGGGAATCTGGGTGTAATACCGGCGCTCCAAGAAAGCGTGCAATGCGCTACAGAACAGGCGGAGGGTTTTGTGTTCCCGGTTGAAGGGCAGAAACTCTTTTAAGCCGTGTTTTTCGGTCCGTTTGCGGTCCATCAACTTGCTAGGGATATTTACCACGGGCATAGGAAAACTGCGGAAAACCATATGCCGATACGGTCGGTCCCAAGTTCGTTTCACGGCGCCGCAGCTACGTCATGCCCAAGCCGAGAATGTAAACATGGACTACAGCTATATATACGTGACGTATACACGTACAGGTACGTGTAAATAACTTGTTCATATATATAGAGTTTTGTCTCGCCCATATTTTCATTTTTCGACAAAGCGACGGCACCGGGATTCGAACCCGCGACCTGCCGGTGCTCTGGCCTTGAGGCAAGCACGCTAACCACTAGGCCACCGCACCGGTTACAGAAACATAAATATAATAAGATAGTGTCGTTACGTCATGTTCTTTTTTCATTACGGCCACCCGAGTTAACATTAACTGATTACAAACGTTTATAAATCATTCGAATTGAATGATATTAGTTTGTAAGACATCTACGTCACATTAAGGTATTCCGAGCATAACACCGTAGTCTTCGGAAATTAATAATTTTTTGTTATATTGCAATTTCATCACATAGGATCGTGTTAAAAAAATCGAAGGCTCGGTTACCAGCCTTTTAATGAATAATTTCCACGTAAAAAAATGAAATATTAGTACAGAGTCTTATAGAAAAAACTCCGGTCTGAGTTTCAATTGCAGATTTCTCATGTTAATTATCTTGAGATCTGAAATGTAAAATACACAATATGATTCACTGAATGTCAGAGATTAATTATCGCGCTTTAAAAACGGATCTCACCGAAGGCTTTCGCGAGAAAATAATATCTAAAGCTGCGAGAATAAGTCCAATATCATCTGAGAATCATGGCGGTGCCTGCAACGTTATAGCTGGCAACGCTGTACTTCGTCTGCTGTGCTATATCATCTTCGCGGCGACGCGCGAAATTCAATGATGTTTGCTTGAGGTTAATGCCGGTCTCATTTTCGTAATACAAAAATGAGACCGGCATATAATGCACATTGATAAAGCAATTAGGACATAAATTGACCTTTGTTCCTGCCAATACTACCGCGGCCAGCGCATTTTGACGCTTTTGTCATATTTCGAAATGATCCGGTGTAATTTTTTTCGACAGACGTAGCTATTGTTTTGATGCCCTTTCTACCATTTTGGCGCTTAATCACGTGGTACGCTGCACGGCGTTGCCAGATCGCTCGCGAGTTCAGGGCCGTAAGATTTTGAAAATTGTTAAATTATTTGAAAAAATTAGAACACGGTGTAATTTATGCATCGCGAAGTTTAATCGAACCTTTAAAAAAGCTTTTAGAATCATTTCACGGCCGTACAGCTTTGCACGCCCGAAAAGATTAGGGGCCCCGCTCAGGCAACCACAAAACGCGGACCTTCACGCTCGGAATACCTTAAATGTCGAAACAGTTTATTTGAGATCGAGAAACATCTAGCGACGTAAGTAATATGGTTATTGTAACGAAGTCGGAAAAAAGTATCGTATGCTAAATGGGAGGGAGTGTGATTTCACCTCGTGTGATTTCTGCTTTTATTTTTACTTTTTCAAAAAAGTAAAAATGATACACCAAGTACTTAAAATTTGTATTCACTTCCAGAAACCATGTTCACCAATACAAACTAAAAAAATTGAAATTTTTATATCGCTTTCTCATAAAAGTTAGAAGTTGAAATTTTCATATCGCTTTTTCATAAGGTTCCTTTATTCGCGAAGCTTCTTCTATGAGGAAGCATTGTCTGTATTTTTATCTTCCTCATAGAGGAAGCTTTGCGAATAAAGGAACCTTATGAGAAAGCGATATGAAAATGTCAACTTCTAACTTTTATGAGAAAGCGATATGAAAATTTCAATTTTCAACTTTTATAAGGAAGCGATATGAAAATTTCAATTTTCAGCTTTTATGAGGAAGCGATATGAAAATTTCAATTTTCAACTTTATGAGGAAGCGCTATGAAAATTTCAATTTTCAACTTTTTTCAACGTCAACGTCTTAGACTTTTATGCAAAACGGCTGACCGATTCAGGTTCAGCGCGTAAAAAAATATTCCATCGTCTTGTTCACTTCGTCGAATTTGCGCTTGATGCGAAAAAATACATGGAAGTATGCGCTCCTGAATTTTGTTTGCCCTTTCGATTTTTATGCCAGAAGTCCTAGTGATACCTCTTTATCTAGCTTTTTAATCCCGTCATATCCATCGTCTTGTGCATGGAATATACATTGTCTTGCTGTAGATCACGATAGGCACCTGGCTTTTCCGCGATGCCATTGGAAAGCAAAAAAATCGTTGTTTAAAAATACCTAAAATCACTCATTTTGGCAATTTTCGCTATAAAAATGCCTGGTGAAGTTTTTTGTTAGATGTCGCTCCGGGACTGTAATTCCATGTATTTTTTCACGCTGATCACGAATCTGACACTTATTTTTATTCGTAGATGAATATTTGATACGGAAAAAATGCGTCTAAAAAAAATCATGAAATTCAAAAAATTCAAAATGACATGAAATTTAAACGGTTCAATAGATTTTTCTGAAATTTTAATGGGATCATCGGGTGATGATATTCTACCTCTATACGCGTTTTTAGCCCGATAGCTAAAAAATTGCGAGTGCTACAGTGCGTACAGACATTTTCAAAGAAATTAAAAATGGCGTACAAAAAAAAACAACAGAACATTTTTGGACAAAATTTTGCAGAAATATTGACTATTAACCACACATGCTGTCTGCAAAATTTCAGCCCGATCGGTGCAGGCGTTCTGGAGTTATAGCCGTTTGAATTTTTCACGTCTGATTCACACACACACACACACACACGCGCACACACGCACGCACGGACGCACGCACGCACGCACGCACTCACGCACGCACGCACGCACGCACGCACGCACGCGCGCACGCACGCACTCACGCACGCACGCACGCACGCACGCACGCACGCGCGCACGCACGCACGCGCGCACGCACACACACACACGCACGCACGCACGCACACACACACACACACACACACACACACACACACACACACACACACACACACACACACACACACACACACACACACACACACACACACACACACACACACACACACACACACACACACACACACACACACACACACACACACACACATACATCTGGACATTTTATCTAAATGTGATTTTTCGATGTTTTGGAACATTCTGAACACGTTTTCTTTAAAATCTCGAAACATTTTTTTTTCACCATCACAAAGCTTCCTCTATGAGGAAGCAAAATTAGCATATGTCACAAGTAGCTGCTTTGTAGGTGCCAATTAGGTGCCCAATTGAGAAATTTAGTGCTCTTTTGGTTTTTCCACGAAATGAAAATTTTCACGGGACCGCTACCTTGACGTAAGCCCAACGGTCCCCGGGTGAAATAATACATTTCCAAATATGTATCATACGTCCGAATGAAGTGCTTATCAGGTGCTCTTCGCGTCCGAAGTAAAGTTACAGACGGTCTGTTTTGGTCTGTTTTCGGTTCTCGCAACCAAAAAAGGACCAAATCGTATTTTTATTCTGTCCTTTAATTAAATACAGAATTAAAAGCAAAACAACAAAAAAAATTTTTAAACTAGGTCAACATTTTTTATAAAAAACGTTCAGTCTTTCCTCGGTTTCAGCAACCGAAAAAGGACCAATCCAAACGTACGGTCCGTTTTACCGTTTTTGTGGTCCGTTTCGTTCCCCAACGGACGTGTCCGTTTTTCGGTCCGTTTTTTAGTTTTTTTCCTAAAAGCAGCCGTCCGTCAACTTGCTAGGGATGCCATGACAAATGCGATACGGTGGGGAAAGACGGTTGCGGCCGCACTTTGGGGGGACTGGCTCGCGGCAGAAATGCTTCGGATGACGAATAATTAAATAATAATGTAAGGAAAGCCGGGCTGACCCACTGTAAGACCCTAAAGTTGGAGCCTTGATAAGTGGGGGAAAATGCAAAAGAAAAATAAATTATGTTTCTGTATGTTACATACGGTATTGACACTGTTAATAGAGATACTTGTCACGAAACCGCGAACGTCAATAAAACTTATGCGTATGTATCCGCCTCTGTAAATACCCTAGGGCCTCGACTTCATGAACAGAGGTGGGGTCACGAAAATCGAGGTAGCGCATGCCCCGTCCATAGTAATTGTCAAGCATGGCAAATAGCTCACTGCGTCGATCGATATTCGCTCCGTGGTGGGGACTGATACGGAAACCAAGGCCCCACAAATCGAGGCCGCACGTGTACGTAGGTTTTACGTGATAAAAATTATTCGTAACCTGTGTTGCAATTTCCTTTACAGCCCGGACATGGGTCCCCGACGTTCGGAATTGTCCGGGAGATTGGAGCGAGGAGGCGCGAGGGTGGAAGGGTGGATTCTCACCCATGTAGGGTGATCGGATGTGGCCAATGGTTGGGCGAAGCTTGGTACCAATGTTGCCAACATTGGCATGCGGGTTTGGCCCAATCATCGAGGGAGCCTTGGATGATAAGTATTGGCACCCAACATTGGCCCCAAGGTCGATCAAGAGAATCGGCCGATAATTGATTGTCAATGTTGGCCCTATAGGTTACATATATAGGGCGAGAGTGATTATAAAGGAATACTTTTTTGTATTGTAAAAGTTGGAATATCCCTTTTTTATGCTTTGCATGCCTGCAAGAGATTATATTTTATATATTCAATCCTGTGAGAATTCTCAAAGCGATCATACTCAGTCAATGTATTGGCAATACATATTGTATATTGGTATGTCAATGCATTTATTGAGTACCGAGTAAAGAATCCAAAAATAATACGCATTCTTTGCGAAAGTTAAAAAAAAGGTGTCATTTCGCATGCTCTTATATTGACGCTCAGGTACACTTTCGCTTGCGAGAAACAACTTGGGTTAACGCCATCTAGCGGCGAAAGTCGATGATTGATGGTCCAATGTAGGCGTCACATCGGCAAACCAATGATTGGCGACTCAATATTCGGTCGAACATTGGCCTGAAATTGGCAGACCGATAGCTCGTGAGATCATGTATCAACATACCATCTGTTGGCGAATCAGTATTCGGTCGAACATCGGCCTGAAATCGACACACCAATGACTCATGAGATCATCCATCAACCGACCAACGAATGGTGAATCGGTATTCGGCAGAATATTGGCCTAAAATCGGAAAGTCAATGTTTGGTGAGTTCATACTCGGCCGAACACTGGCCTCAAATCGACAAACCAACAATTGGCAAGTCAATACTTGACTAAGCATTGGCCGCCAATTGTCAAACCAACCAATGGTGAGCAAATACTCGGCCGGACATTGGCCTCAAATCGACAAACCAACAATTGGCAAGTCAATACTTGACTAAGCATTGGCCGCCAATTGTCAAACCAACCAATGGTGAGCAAATACTCAGCCGGACATTGGCCTCAAATCGACAAACCAACAATTGGCGAGTCAAACGCGGCCGAGCATTGGCCACAAATGATTAAACCAACCATTGGCGAGCCAATACTTGGCCGAACATTAGCCGAGCGTTCGGGATTCGACAATCGCCACGCCAACACTAGCCCGACCATCGGCCGCGTCCGTTCCATCGGCAAAACCTACATAGGGCACGGCCCTTAACGCGCGACAAACGTGCAGTTGAAATAAATTCAATCCGTAGATGTTCCGATGTAGAATGGCAATGAAAGATTCGTTTATTCTATTAACTCAACTCCCGTAGAAAAATGGGAAATCGTACACTTAGAATAATAGTCTAACTCTAAGTTTAGGATAATAATGTCTAGAAGTCGTTTCTAATTACTAAACCGTAACCGTATACCGTAACCGTAGAGCGTATTCGTGATTCGTATTCGTAACCCGTAGGACCGTGCCTCGTTGCGACGATCGCCCGTAGTACCGCGTATTCTTTGTGCGCGTGCGCTCGCGTCCGAATCGCACGATGTTCGTCGCTCAACTGCCGACAAAATCGTCGCCTGCTCCCGGTTTCGCTTCCCCGCGTCGCGGGTCGTGCCGCACCGTCGGTAATGTAAGAAGCGTTGCTAACACCTGTAAAAAAGAATTTTGACGATCTCGTGCCGATCACCAAAGTCAAGTGAGTACAATTTATTTTAACGAAACTGGCTGTAAATTAAGTGTTGCGATTAAGTTCATAGATGATATCATTTTACAACGTTCTTCTCATTGAAAAATCACCATGAAGAACAATGCACTGTGACTGATTTTCCAGTAATTTGGGTAATTCGGGAGCAGGAAAACGGTAACTAGAATCGTCACCTTCGGCCGTCCACCCTCGCTCATGCACTGGGCAGCCGGCAGGACCCAAATAGACATGTGACGGCACGGGATCTACTCGGTGCTAGCACGGGAACGTACGTCGTGCCGGCACAATGCAGACATGTACGTCTGCATGTGACGATATTGTGACGGCACGGCATTATTATACCATAAGCTGCTTGCACAGTTCCAGCTTGGCGTGGAGCTGCACCATCTTGACGTGAAGCTCCACAGTGAGCTGGAACTGTGCAAGCAGGTTTTGGTATCAAAACGCCGTACCGTCACAATATCATCACATGCGGCCGTACTTGACGTTTTTCTATCTGGGGAGACCATTTAAGGAGGGTCGATCGTTACAACGTCATCAAGAAAAGCATGCTGATTTTTTTTACGCATTGATATGAACGGTCTAAGTGTAACTGCAAAGTTTGAATGCGTTCGTCTTCACCGTTTTCGAGAAATATATATTTTTTTATTTGCACCATTTAACATTGATTCTTATGGCAGATTAAAAATAAGCGGTGAATTTTAATGTTTCTAGGGTAGTTCATGCGGAAACGTTGCAAACAAATTATTGAAAACTGTAAAGAATATTGTCAGGAAGCTCTGTATAAAAATGTAGACACTTGTTCTTCACCGTTAGTTAACAATAAGCAATTACATGGAACTTTACAGCTTTATCTCGGCACGCTTAGCATGTGCGAGTGAGAGGTCGCATGGCGGACCTCTCACTCGCACACGACCTGCCCCGCACCTTGCGCGCCACCGAGCCTATCCCCTCCAAGTCTCGCGCTCGACCGTCCTTAATTTATATTTCGCCGATATTAACAAACCGAACTGAACTGGGAGCCGCTTGGAACTTGCCAGACTCCGTCATGTGTTCGTTTTCTATCGTCTAAATTACCGAGCCGAACTAAATTGGAAGTCGCTTGGAACCATGCTGGACCCTCTGACGTAACACGTAAAACGTGTTACGGTCCTAGACTCCTCTGACGTAACAATCTAACGTAACACGTAAGGCTCTTCCTCTGACGTAACACGGCTTAAAAGAGTTCCTGCCCTTCCCTCATGAAAATTAACCATTGGTCGTCAAATGGTTACCATAGCATCTGAATGGTGTACTGAATGGTGCATTACTGGTAACCATTCGCTCAGAATGGTATGAATGGTGAACGATTGACACTTTCAATCGTTACGGTTCGTCCTTTGACCATTGGCGAATAGTAACCATTCGGAATGTAAAGATTGGTGTATTATAACCATTTGGAGCGCAACCATTAGTGAATGGTAACCACTCGAGACATTACCATTGATCGATTGTAACTATTGAGGACGTAACTACTCAGCAATTGTAATCTTTTGAAGTATTACCATTGACCAATTGTTACTATTTAGAAGCATACCATTGATGAATAGTACCTATTTGGAGCATTACCATTGACTAATTGTAACTGTTATAAAAATTGCCATCGACTAGATGTGACTATTCGGGGCACAAGCATTGATTAATATTTGCTATTTCGATCTTTACTTTTAACAAATTAAACACTTAACTTGTAATAAACGGATTAATGAGAGCATTGGTTCAGATTACAGCAAACATTACATTTCATTAAACTCAAAACGATAAACAGAATCGAACATCTCTTGTGAACATTTCTTATGAACATCAGAACGACTTTTGCACTGACCAAAGATCGCTTTAGAAATTTCGTCGATTTTCTGGTATTTCCTACGATTATAAATACCCACGAATTAAAAATGATTATGCATTGCCACATGTTACTGGCGACTGAGCCATTAAAATACCAAATGAACTTTTATGTCATCCAGGTCGGAAAAATACAAAATTGATCGATAGTGCAGTGGCAGAGCTCTTGTCTGGTATGACAAAGGTCGTCGGTTCGATCCCAACATCAGTCGAAACTTTTTCCCAACATAATTAGATCGAAATTTGGCTCATAAGCAATAGTAACAAGGCAGACAGACAGTCTCGAATACAATATGGATTTTTTTTTCTTCATATTATTTGCTTTAAAATAATAACCAGTGGTGACCATTTAAAAAAATTGAAATTTTCATATCGCTTCCTCATAAAAGCTGAAAATAAAAATTTTCATATCGCTTTCTCATAAGGTTCCTTTATTCGCGAAGCTTCTTCTATGAGGAAGCATTGTCTGTATTTTTAGCTTCCTCATAGAGGAAGCTTCGCGAATAAAGGAACCTTATGAGAAAGCGATATGAAAATTTTAATTTTCAGCTTTTATGAGGAAGCGATATGAAAATTTCAATTTTTAACTTTTATGAGGAAGCGATATGAAAATTTCAATTTTTAACTTTTTTCAACGTCAACGTCTTAGACTTTTATGCAAAACGGCTGACCGATTCAGGTTCAGCGCGTAAAAAAATATTCCATCGTCACGTTTCACTTTGTCGAATCTGCGTTTGGCGCGGAAAAATACATGGAAGTATGCGTGTGACGGATGTACACGGTGTCAGATTTTTTTTTTTAAACCGTTAAAAACTTTATTTTTTGTATTTTTTTTTTTTTTAATGTGGACGTGTTTATGTGGTTCCGGCACTTCTGACACCAATGTGACGGATGGTCGATTGGTCAGGCCCTGCTAGTATGAATAAATGTAGTCTCGAAGATGATATAAAAATACTGATTCTTTATTAGTCGGAGAGTGTACCGCACTGGTCGGTCGTCGGAGCTGAACTGTCGTGAAGCGGGCGTGAAGCTGAGGGCTTCGCGCTCGCTGTTACAAAGGAAAAATGAATCGCAGAGTGTTTAGTCTAATAGATAAGTGATCGCTCGCGGCGGTCCGGATGCACGATAGCCTTCTTTGAAGGGCTTCTTTGAAGAGCGTATCGAACGGAAACTCCGTATCGATACGCTCGAATAAATATTCAAAGTTAAAAGAATTGAAATTGTTAGGCTGCGGCCGTTACAATGCGCTCCAGAATTTTTTTTTTGCCCTTTCGATTTTTATTCCAGAATTCCTAGTGATACCTCTTTATCTAGCTTTTTAATCCCGTCATATCCATCGTCTTGTGTATGTCTTGCTGTAGATCACGATAGGCACCTGGGTTTGTCCGCGATGCCGTCGGAAAGCAAAGAAATCGTTGTTTATAAATACCTAAAATCACTCATTTTTGCAATTTTGCATTTTGCAAAAAAGTTTCCCAGGCAAAAATGCCTAGGAAACTTTTTCGTTAGTTGTCGCTCCGGGACTGTAATTCCATGTATTTTTTCACGCTGATCACGAATCTGACACTTATTTTATTCGTAGATGAATATTCGATACTGCATACTACATGAAAACTACTACTGCATACTACATGAAAACTACTACTGCATACTACATGAAAACTACTACTGCATACTACATGAAAACTACTACTGCATACTACATGAAAACTAGAATCTATCCTCATGAAGTCGGGTGAAGCGAAAACGATTCCGAACGTTTGTGTCCGGAGAAGAAGCTGAATTGCCAACGTTTAGAGAAGCGAGCCGTCGGCAATGCAGGTATCTATTTGTCTGAAAGGTATGCATATTAGCCGATAGATGTCGCTGAAGTATTGAGATTATATCGAAATTGCCGCAGCCAAGATGTACTGTCAGAACGTGTGGTTCTGACAGTACTTCTTGGCTGCGGCAATTTCGATTTAACCTCAACACTTCAGCGACATCTATCGGCGAATATCCATACCTTTGCGGCAAGCTCCAACCGTCGGCAATTTAGCTTCTTCTCCGGACACAAACGTTCAAAATCGTTTTTCGCTTAACGTTACTTCATGAGGATAGATTCCAGTTTTCATGTAGATGCAGACGAGAGGGGTTCGTAGATGATACATATGAAACGGGTGTCCGCCGTTTCAATATTTCGATTATTTCGGTATTTCTCATGAAAATCATTGTATTATAAAACTTTTTGACGTATTATGCAAACGTCTCAGGTGATTCTATACGAAATTATTATCTTACACGTTCATGGGCAAATCCCGTTCCGGTGATAAAATTTGGAAAACATCGTGCCCACAGTTAGCTTATTCTTATAATATTTGTTTCATAAGTATCCACTGATTTAGCCAAGATACTCCACTATCTCCTGGAACTTGTCTTTCTCAGGCTCAAGGGGCAGCGCTTGGATGCAGCTCGTAAAATGTTCAGTGCTCAAGCAATCTTGCCGGTTTTTTTCCGAAGGGACTTTTAACAAACTGGAAGAAAACAAAATTGATTAATGCGATGTGACCATCAAAAATAAAAATAATTAAATATTGGGTTTAAGTCCGTGCAATGGTTAGTTAAGTTCGTGCGTTGGTTGGAACGGACAGATGAGACTGCTCTTTCACTCGGCAGCCTCGCCGGAAAAAATGCGTTGCTAATACAACACTTTATTACCCTTCCAGATGAAGCTACTGCCGGGCTTGTGTAAAAAATTCGGCCTTCTCATTCGCATTTTTTGTTAATTCATTCGTTTCGTCACACCGATCCTCCATGACAATACGTGTTACACGGAAGAATGATCGTGAGTAGGCCAGAATGTTGTAAAAAAAGTTTCAAAAAATTGAAGAATTGCAGAAAAAAAGAAAAACCGTGTTCTGGCTTTATCGCCTTATAAAGAAGAAGCCTTATAAAAGACATATACACGTTGTCCATTCATGATTTTCATGAGACCCTGATTTACTTTATTTACTATATTTACTGCGCGCGAGACTCGTTGTCGAGTACGGGTGAAAAAAAATTGCAGAGTAGAAAGAAAAAAAATTGAATAAAAAAGAATTGAAGAACGTATAAGAAAACTGAGGATGAATTCGCGACGAGTAGGGAGATAAGAAAAGTACTATAATTCAATCTTTCATAAATATAAGAGCGCTAATGATAAAGAAAACCATGAACGAAAACAAATAAAAAGCTACCTATTGAACCGAAGGCGCGACTCCGTGAAGTTGTATGATAAGCTCTTGGATCTTCGATACTTCGTTTTGCAGTTCAAGCACTTCTACGCATTCTCCGAATTCGACCGAGGTGAAGCAGCCCTCCCTGAAAATATCGACGAAAAAAAGTCACATATCGAATCTGTTTGGTAAGATGTGTGAAAAAAGTAAAAAAAAAAAAAAAAAAAAAAAGTGGGGACCCATAATATGCCGTAAAAGTCGTTGGAAAAGGCTTTGTCGGTATCGCGGCGAAATTTGATTTTTTTTAAAAATTATTAGAAAGGGTCTAGTTTGAAGAGACATGGAGGTATCGAGTTTCAATTTGACACGGGAATGGGCTAACACTGTACAATGTTCAGTATTACATTTGGCGGAAATGTATCTAACTGTTCAAATTTTATAAGATTATCAACATTTTTAGTTTTTTGGAAAATTTGTATTCTACGTCTGACGAGTGTTTCTACATCAAATTTTTTATTTAAAATTTTTTCAATTTTACCGGCTCTAGGGGTAAAATAATTTGGAGATTCGTCATCGAGAAGACAAATACATTAAATGTGGCCGCTAATCAACGAATTACGCAACTTCGGTTAGCGATGTTCTACAATAAATTTTGTGCTAACTGTTGACCGTTTCAATGTCATGATGTGTACAAATTTGTTAATTTTACCAAATAAGCTGTAAAGTAAAGTACTCATTTATTACAATTTTGCGCATACCTTCCTCTAATGAACTTTCTCGTCGCGAAAGCTATGTGCAAAATTGTAATAAATGCGGGAGCCATGTGTTAATTACTTATTAGCTTTTTTCCTGCTCAAATTACATCGATCGCTAAACAACTGTGCTAAATAAATCGGCGTAAACTATTACGATCAAATAGATGAAAAAAAAAAAAAAAATAAGTGGATCATACATGCAGATTACGTAGACTTCGGGTGCATGATACATGTTGTAGCAATCGTCGCAGATGCGATTGAGTCGTGCAAAGATGCTCGCGTCGTATGTCCCTTTACACTGAAGCTCGAACGATCTCTTGCCTAGTTGATGGCCCGTTAATCCTCTCGCATCGGCGATATCGAGACACGAGAAAATCAGTAGAAGCGTCACAGACCAAGCAAAAACGGAGAGAAGTACCGGACATGAGGACGACGTACGCGCCGACGACGAGCACCTCGAACATGGTGAAACCGTTGCCGGGGTGCGCGATCGATTCGGGGAGCATCGTCTCGACGCGATCGACAAAACCGACGAAAAATCATTCGACAAGCTGACACCGCTGTTTCCGCTGTTTAACGACCTCAGGAACGTCGAGGACTGTCTCTGCTGATGATGGTGCATCATCTGCAAAAATACATTTTTACAACAAATCAATAAATATTATTCCCAAAAGGAGGTTCTTGGCAGAGACAAACATTGGACGAGATTTCTTTGTGAATCCGCGGGAATCTGGGTGTAATACCGGCGCTCCAAGAAAGCGTGCAATGCGCTACAGAACAGGCGGAGGGTTTTGTGTTCCCGGTTGAAGGGCAGAAACTCTTTTAAGCCGTGTTTTTCGGTCCGTTTGCGGTCCATCAACTTGCTAGGGATATTTACCACGGGCATAGGAAAACTGCGGAAAACCATATGCCGATACGGTCGGTCCCAAGTTCGTTTCACGGCGCCGCAGCTACGTCATGCCCAAGCCGAGAATGTAAACATGGACTACAGCTATATATACGTGACGTATACACGTACAGGTACGTGTAAATAACTTGTTCATATATATAGAGTTTTGTCTCGCCCATATTTTCATTTTTCGACAAAGCGACGGCACCGGGATTCGAACCCGCGACCTGCCGGTGCTCTGGCCTTGAGGCAAGCACGCTAACCACTAGGCCACCGCACCGGTTACAGAAACATAAATATAATAAGATAGTGTCGTTACGTCATGTTCTTTTTTCATTACGGCCACCCGAGTTAACATTAACTGATTACAAACGTTTATAAATCATTCGAATTGAATGATATTAGTTTGTAAGACATCTACGTCACATTAAGGTATTCCGAGCATAACACCGTAGTCTTCGGAAATTAATAATTTTTTGTTATATTGCAATTTCATCACATAGGATCGTGTTAAAAAAATCGAAGGCTCGGTTACCAGCCTTTTAATGAATAATTTCCACGTAAAAAAATGAAATATTAGTACAGAGTCTTATAGAAAAAACTCCGGTCTGAGTTTCAATTGCAGATTTCTCATGTTAATTATCTTGAGATCTGAAATGTAAAATACACAATATGATTCACTGAATGTCAGAGATTAATTATCGCGCTTTAAAAACGGATCTCACCGAAGGCTTTCGCGAGAAAATAATATCTAAAGCTGCGAGAATAAGTCCAATATCATCTGAGAATCATGGCGGTGCCTGCAACGTTATAGCTGGCAACGCTGTACTTCGTCTGCTGTGCTATATCATCTTCGCGGCGACGCGCGAAATTCAATGATGTTTGCTTGAGGTTAATGCCGGTCTCATTTTCGTAATACAAAAATGAGACCGGCATATAATGCACATTGATAAAGCAATTAGGACATAAATTGACCTTTGTTCCTGCCAATACTACCGCGGCCAGCGCATTTTGACGCTTTTGTCATATTTCGAAATGATCCGGTGTAATTTTTTTCGACAGACGTAGCTATTGTTTTGATGCCCTTTCTACCATTTTGGCGCTTAATCACGTGGTACGCTGCACGGCGTTGCCAGATCGCTCGCGAGTTCAGGGCCGTAAGATTTTGAAAATTGTTAAATTATTTGAAAAAATTAGAACACGGTGTAATTTATGCATCGCGAAGTTTAATCGAACCTTTAAAAAAGCTTTTAGAATCATTTCACGGCCGTACAGCTTTGCACGCCCGAAAAGATTAGGGGCCCCGCTCAGGCAACCACAAAACGCGGACCTTCACGCTCGGAATACCTTAAATGTCGAAACAGTTTATTTGAGATCGAGAAACATCTAGCGACGTAAGTAATATGGTTATTGTAACGAAGTCGGAAAAAAGTATCGTATGCTAAATGGGAGGGAGTGTGATTTCACCTCGTGTGATTTCTGCTTTTATTTTTACTTTTTCAAAAAAGTAAAAATGATACACCAAGTACTTAAAATTTGTATTCACTTCCAGAAACCATGTTCACCAATACAAACTAAAAAAATTGAAATTTTTATATCGCTTTCTCATAAAAGTTAGAAGTTGAAATTTTCATATCGCTTTTTCATAAGGTTCCTTTATTCGCGAAGCTTCTTCTATGAGGAAGCATTGTCTGTATTTTTATCTTCCTCATAGAGGAAGCTTTGCGAATAAAGGAACCTTATGAGAAAGCGATATGAAAATGTCAACTTCTAACTTTTATGAGAAAGCGATATGAAAATTTCAATTTTCAACTTTTATAAGGAAGCGATATGAAAATTTCAATTTTCAGCTTTTATGAGGAAGCGATATGAAAATTTCAATTTTCAACTTTATGAGGAAGCGCTATGAAAATTTCAATTTTCAACTTTTTTCAACGTCAACGTCTTAGACTTTTATGCAAAACGGCTGACCGATTCAGGTTCAGCGCGTAAAAAAATATTCCATCGTCTTGTTCACTTCGTCGAATTTGCGCTTGATGCGAAAAAATACATGGAAGTATGCGCTCCTGAATTTTGTTTGCCCTTTCGATTTTTATGCCAGAAGTCCTAGTGATACCTCTTTATCTAGCTTTTTAATCCCGTCATATCCATCGTCTTGTGCATGGAATATACATTGTCTTGCTGTAGATCACGATAGGCACCTGGCTTTTCCGCGATGCCATTGGAAAGCAAAAAAATCGTTGTTTAAAAATACCTAAAATCACTCATTTTGGCAATTTTCGCTATAAAAATGCCTGGTGAAGTTTTTTGTTAGATGTCGCTCCGGGACTGTAATTCCATGTATTTTTTCACGCTGATCACGAATCTGACACTTATTTTTATTCGTAGATGAATATTTGATACGGAAAAAATGCGTCTAAAAAAAATCATGAAATTCAAAAAATTCAAAATGACATGAAATTTAAACGGTTCAATAGATTTTTCTGAAATTTTAATGGGATCATCGGGTGATGATATTCTACCTCTATACGCGTTTTTAGCCCGATAGCTAAAAAATTGCGAGTGCTACAGTGCGTACAGACATTTTCAAAGAAATTAAAAATGGCGTACAAAAAAAAACAACAGAACATTTTTGGACAAAATTTTGCAGAAATATTGACTATTAACCACACATGCTGTCTGCAAAATTTCAGCCCGATCGGTGCAGGCGTTCTGGAGTTATAGCCGTTTGAATTTTTCACGTCTGATTCACACACACACACACACACACGCGCACACACGCACGCACGGACGCACGCACGCACGCACGCACTCACGCACGCACGCACGCACGCACGCACGCACGCGCGCACGCACGCACTCACGCACGCACGCACGCACGCACGCACGCGCGCACGCACGCACGCGCGCACGCACACACACACACGCACGCACGCACGCACACACACACACACACACACACACACACACACACACACACACACACACACACACACACACACACACACACACACACACACACACACACACACACACACACACACACACACACACACACACACACACACACACACACACACACACACACACACACACACACATACATCTGGACATTTTATCTAAATGTGATTTTTCGATGTTTTGGAACATTCTGAACACGTTTTCTTTAAAATCTCGAAACATTTTTTTTTCACCATCACAAAGCTTCCTCTATGAGGAAGCAAAATTAGCATATGTCACAAGTAGCTGCTTTGTAGGTGCCAATTAGGTGCCCAATTGAGAAATTTAGTGCTCTTTTGGTTTTTCCACGAAATGAAAATTTTCACGGGACCGCTACCTTGACGTAAGCCCAACGGTCCCCGGGTGAAATAATACATTTCCAAATATGTATCATACGTCCGAATGAAGTGCTTATCAGGTGCTCTTCGCGTCCGAAGTAAAGTTACAGACGGTCTGTTTTGGTCTGTTTTCGGTTCTCGCAACCAAAAAAGGACCAAATCGTATTTTTATTCTGTCCTTTAATTAAATACAGAATTAAAAGCAAAACAACAAAAAAAATTTTTAAACTAGGTCAACATTTTTTATAAAAAACGTTCAGTCTTTCCTCGGTTTCAGCAACCGAAAAAGGACCAATCCAAACGTACGGTCCGTTTTACCGTTTTTGTGGTCCGTTTCGTTCCCCAACGGACGTGTCCGTTTTTCGGTCCGTTTTTTAGTTTTTTTCCTAAAAGCAGCCGTCCGTCAACTTGCTAGGGATGCCATGACAAATGCGATACGGTGGGGAAAGACGGTTGCGGCCGCACTTTGGGGGGACTGGCTCGCGGCAGAAATGCTTCGGATGACGAATAATTAAATAATAATGTAAGGAAAGCCGGGCTGACCCACTGTAAGACCCTAAAGTTGGAGCCTTGATAAGTGGGGGAAAATGCAAAAGAAAAATAAATTATGTTTCTGTATGTTACATACGGTATTGACACTGTTAATAGAGATACTTGTCACGAAACCGCGAACGTCAATAAAACTTATGCGTATGTATCCGCCTCTGTAAATACCCTAGGGCCTCGACTTCATGAACAGAGGTGGGGTCACGAAAATCGAGGTAGCGCATGCCCCGTCCATAGTAATTGTCAAGCATGGCAAATAGCTCACTGCGTCGATCGATATTCGCTCCGTGGTGGGGACTGATACGGAAACCAAGGCCCCACAAATCGAGGCCGCACGTGTACGTAGGTTTTACGTGATAAAAATTATTCGTAACCTGTGTTGCAATTTCCTTTACAGCCCGGACATGGGTCCCCGACGTTCGGAATTGTCCGGGAGATTGGAGCGAGGAGGCGCGAGGGTGGAAGGGTGGATTCTCACCCATGTAGGGTGATCGGATGTGGCCAATGGTTGGGCGAAGCTTGGTACCAATGTTGCCAACATTGGCATGCGGGTTTGGCCCAATCATCGAGGGAGCCTTGGATGATAAGTATTGGCACCCAACATTGGCCCCAAGGTCGATCAAGAGAATCGGCCGATAATTGATTGTCAATGTTGGCCCTATAGGTTACATATATAGGGCGAGAGTGATTATAAAGGAATACTTTTTTGTATTGTAAAAGTTGGAATATCCCTTTTTTATGCTTTGCATGCCTGCAAGAGATTATATTTTATATATTCAATCCTGTGAGAATTCTCAAAGCGATCATACTCAGTCAATGTATTGGCAATACATATTGTATATTGGTATGTCAATGCATTTATTGAGTACCGAGTAAAGAATCCAAAAATAATACGCATTCTTTGCGAAAGTTAAAAAAAAGGTGTCATTTCGCATGCTCTTATATTGACGCTCAGGTACACTTTCGCTTGCGAGAAACAACTTGGGTTAACGCCATCTAGCGGCGAAAGTCGATGATTGATGGTCCAATGTAGGCGTCACATCGGCAAACCAATGATTGGCGACTCAATATTCGGTCGAACATTGGCCTGAAATTGGCAGACCGATAGCTCGTGAGATCATGTATCAACATACCATCTGTTGGCGAATCAGTATTCGGTCGAACATCGGCCTGAAATCGACACACCAATGACTCATGAGATCATCCATCAACCGACCAACGAATGGTGAATCGGTATTCGGCAGAATATTGGCCTAAAATCGGAAAGTCAATGTTTGGTGAGTTCATACTCGGCCGAACACTGGCCTCAAATCGACAAACCAACAATTGGCAAGTCAATACTTGACTAAGCATTGGCCGCCAATTGTCAAACCAACCAATGGTGAGCAAATACTCGGCCGGACATTGGCCTCAAATCGACAAACCAACAATTGGCAAGTCAATACTTGACTAAGCATTGGCCGCCAATTGTCAAACCAACCAATGGTGAGCAAATACTCAGCCGGACATTGGCCTCAAATCGACAAACCAACAATTGGCGAGTCAAACGCGGCCGAGCATTGGCCACAAATGATTAAACCAACCATTGGCGAGCCAATACTTGGCCGAACATTAGCCGAGCGTTCGGGATTCGACAATCGCCACGCCAACACTAGCCCGACCATCGGCCGCGTCCGTTCCATCGGCAAAACCTACATAGGGCACGGCCCTTAACGCGCGACAAACGTGCAGTTGAAATAAATTCAATCCGTAGATGTTCCGATGTAGAATGGCAATGAAAGATTCGTTTATTCTATTAACTCAACTCCCGTAGAAAAATGGGAAATCGTACACTTAGAATAATAGTCTAACTCTAAGTTTAGGATAATAATGTCTAGAAGTCGTTTCTAATTACTAAACCGTAACCGTATACCGTAACCGTAGAGCGTATTCGTGATTCGTATTCGTAACCCGTAGGACCGTGCCTCGTTGCGACGATCGCCCGTAGTACCGCGTATTCTTTGTGCGCGTGCGCTCGCGTCCGAATCGCACGATGTTCGTCGCTCAACTGCCGACAAAATCGTCGCCTGCTCCCGGTTTCGCTTCCCCGCGTCGCGGGTCGTGCCGCACCGTCGGTAATGTAAGAAGCGTTGCTAACACCTGTAAAAAAGAATTTTGACGATCTCGTGCCGATCACCAAAGTCAAGTGAGTACAATTTATTTTAACGAAACTGGCTGTAAATTAAGTGTTGCGATTAAGTTCATAGATGATATCATTTTACAACGTTCTTCTCATTGAAAAATCACCATGAAGAACAATGCACTGTGACTGATTTTCCAGTAATTTGGGTAATTCGGGAGCAGGAAAACGGTAACTAGAATCGTCACCTTCGGCCGTCCACCCTCGCTCATGCACTGGGCAGCCGGCAGGACCCAAATAGACATGTGACGGCACGGGATCTACTCGGTGCTAGCACGGGAACGTACGTCGTGCCGGCACAATGCAGACATGTACGTCTGCATGTGACGATATTGTGACGGCACGGCATTATTATACCATAAGCTGCTTGCACAGTTCCAGCTTGGCGTGGAGCTGCACCATCTTGACGTGAAGCTCCACAGTGAGCTGGAACTGTGCAAGCAGGTTTTGGTATCAAAACGCCGTACCGTCACAATATCATCACATGCGGCCGTACTTGACGTTTTTCTATCTGGGGAGACCATTTAAGGAGGGTCGATCGTTACAACGTCATCAAGAAAAGCATGCTGATTTTTTTTACGCATTGATATGAACGGTCTAAGTGTAACTGCAAAGTTTGAATGCGTTCGTCTTCACCGTTTTCGAGAAATATATATTTTTTTATTTGCACCATTTAACATTGATTCTTATGGCAGATTAAAAATAAGCGGTGAATTTTAATGTTTCTAGGGTAGTTCATGCGGAAACGTTGCAAACAAATTATTGAAAACTGTAAAGAATATTGTCAGGAAGCTCTGTATAAAAATGTAGACACTTGTTCTTCACCGTTAGTTAACAATAAGCAATTACATGGAACTTTACAGCTTTATCTCGGCACGCTTAGCATGTGCGAGTGAGAGGTCGCATGGCGGACCTCTCACTCGCACACGACCTGCCCCGCACCTTGCGCGCCACCGAGCCTATCCCCTCCAAGTCTCGCGCTCGACCGTCCTTAATTTATATTTCGCCGATATTAACAAACCGAACTGAACTGGGAGCCGCTTGGAACTTGCCAGACTCCGTCATGTGTTCGTTTTCTATCGTCTAAATTACCGAGCCGAACTAAATTGGAAGTCGCTTGGAACCATGCTGGACCCTCTGACGTAACACGTAAAACGTGTTACGGTCCTAGACTCCTCTGACGTAACAATCTAACGTAACACGTAAGGCTCTTCCTCTGACGTAACACGGCTTAAAAGAGTTCCTGCCCTTCCCTCATGAAAATTAACCATTGGTCGTCAAATGGTTACCATAGCATCTGAATGGTGTACTGAATGGTGCATTACTGGTAACCATTCGCTCAGAATGGTATGAATGGTGAACGATTGACACTTTCAATCGTTACGGTTCGTCCTTTGACCATTGGCGAATAGTAACCATTCGGAATGTAAAGATTGGTGTATTATAACCATTTGGAGCGCAACCATTAGTGAATGGTAACCACTCGAGACATTACCATTGATCGATTGTAACTATTGAGGACGTAACTACTCAGCAATTGTAATCTTTTGAAGTATTACCATTGACCAATTGTTACTATTTAGAAGCATACCATTGATGAATAGTACCTATTTGGAGCATTACCATTGACTAATTGTAACTGTTATAAAAATTGCCATCGACTAGATGTGACTATTCGGGGCACAAGCATTGATTAATATTTGCTATTTCGATCTTTACTTTTAACAAATTAAACACTTAACTTGTAATAAACGGATTAATGAGAGCATTGGTTCAGATTACAGCAAACATTACATTTCATTAAACTCAAAACGATAAACAGAATCGAACATCTCTTGTGAACATTTCTTATGAACATCAGAACGACTTTTGCACTGACCAAAGATCGCTTTAGAAATTTCGTCGATTTTCTGGTATTTCCTACGATTATAAATACCCACGAATTAAAAATGATTATGCATTGCCACATGTTACTGGCGACTGAGCCATTAAAATACCAAATGAACTTTTATGTCATCCAGGTCGGAAAAATACAAAATTGATCGATAGTGCAGTGGCAGAGCTCTTGTCTGGTATGACAAAGGTCGTCGGTTCGATCCCAACATCAGTCGAAACTTTTTCCCAACATAATTAGATCGAAATTTGGCTCATAAGCAATAGTAACAAGGCAGACAGACAGTCTCGAATACAATATGGATTTTTTTTTCTTCATATTATTTGCTTTAAAATAATAACCAGTGGTGACCATTTAAAAAAATTGAAATTTTCATATCGCTTCCTCATAAAAGCTGAAAATAAAAATTTTCATATCGCTTTCTCATAAGGTTCCTTTATTCGCGAAGCTTCTTCTATGAGGAAGCATTGTCTGTATTTTTAGCTTCCTCATAGAGGAAGCTTCGCGAATAAAGGAACCTTATGAGAAAGCGATATGAAAATTTTAATTTTCAGCTTTTATGAGGAAGCGATATGAAAATTTCAATTTTTAACTTTTATGAGGAAGCGATATGAAAATTTCAATTTTTAACTTTTTTCAACGTCAACGTCTTAGACTTTTATGCAAAACGGCTGACCGATTCAGGTTCAGCGCGTAAAAAAATATTCCATCGTCACGTTTCACTTTGTCGAATCTGCGTTTGGCGCGGAAAAATACATGGAAGTATGCGTGTGACGGATGTACACGGTGTCAGATTTTTTTTTTTAAACCGTTAAAAACTTTATTTTTTGTATTTTTTTTTTTTTTAATGTGGACGTGTTTATGTGGTTCCGGCACTTCTGACACCAATGTGACGGATGGTCGATTGGTCAGGCCCTGCTAGTATGAATAAATGTAGTCTCGAAGATGATATAAAAATACTGATTCTTTATTAGTCGGAGAGTGTACCGCACTGGTCGGTCGTCGGAGCTGAACTGTCGTGAAGCGGGCGTGAAGCTGAGGGCTTCGCGCTCGCTGTTACAAAGGAAAAATGAATCGCAGAGTGTTTAGTCTAATAGATAAGTGATCGCTCGCGGCGGTCCGGATGCACGATAGCCTTCTTTGAAGGGCTTCTTTGAAGAGCGTATCGAACGGAAACTCCGTATCGATACGCTCGAATAAATATTCAAAGTTAAAAGAATTGAAATTGTTAGGCTGCGGCCGTTACAATGCGCTCCAGAATTTTTTTTTTGCCCTTTCGATTTTTATTCCAGAATTCCTAGTGATACCTCTTTATCTAGCTTTTTAATCCCGTCATATCCATCGTCTTGTGTATGTCTTGCTGTAGATCACGATAGGCACCTGGGTTTGTCCGCGATGCCGTCGGAAAGCAAAGAAATCGTTGTTTATAAATACCTAAAATCACTCATTTTTGCAATTTTGCATTTTGCAAAAAAGTTTCCCAGGCAAAAATGCCTAGGAAACTTTTTCGTTAGTTGTCGCTCCGGGACTGTAATTCCATGTATTTTTTCACGCTGATCACGAATCTGACACTTATTTTATTCGTAGATGAATATTCGATACTGCATACTACATGAAAACTACTACTGCATACTACATGAAAACTACTACTGCATACTACATGAAAACTACTACTGCATACTACATGAAAACTACTACTGCATACTACATGAAAACTAGAATCTATCCTCATGAAGTCGGGTGAAGCGAAAACGATTCCGAACGTTTGTGTCCGGAGAAGAAGCTGAATTGCCAACGTTTAGAGAAGCGAGCCGTCGGCAATGCAGGTATCTATTTGTCTGAAAGGTATGCATATTAGCCGATAGATGTCGCTGAAGTATTGAGATTATATCGAAATTGCCGCAGCCAAGATGTACTGTCAGAACGTGTGGTTCTGACAGTACTTCTTGGCTGCGGCAATTTCGATTTAACCTCAACACTTCAGCGACATCTATCGGCGAATATCCATACCTTTGCGGCAAGCTCCAACCGTCGGCAATTTAGCTTCTTCTCCGGACACAAACGTTCAAAATCGTTTTTCGCTTAACGTTACTTCATGAGGATAGATTCCAGTTTTCATGTAGATGCAGACGAGAGGGGTTCGTAGATGATACATATGAAACGGGTGTCCGCCGTTTCAATATTTCGATTATTTCGGTATTTCTCATGAAAATCATTGTATTATAAAACTTTTTGACGTATTATGCAAACGTCTCAGGTGATTCTATACGAAAATTGTATTTGAGCGCGGATATTCTATCTGTTCTACATTAATGATTTCAGGCAGTAATGTGCTAAAGGTCGTTGTAGAAATTGTAAATCCGGCCGACCGATTTGTCAACCGATCGGGTTGGTTAAAAATCGCGTCACACTCAAAATGACTGCAAGAAAAAATATTAGTTTTTTTACAGTATGCAGTGGGTAGGCGTTCGTAGGTAGTGAGTGCGATGTGTGGATTCATCGGGATTTTTATATTAATCACAAAATCATTGTACCATTAAACTTTTTGAATAGATTATGGAAACCTATCGGGGGATTCTGTACGGAAATTTCATTCGACCGTGGATTCCTTCGATATGTAGTTTAAAGATTCCGGACTTAAATTGCGCTAGAGACTTTCGATATGATGAGGTTGGTCACTATACAAGTTTCGCATTCGGTCAACTGTCTGTCACCCCGCCGCTCGTCACCAAACTCGTGAGCGGAGCTCACCCAATGGGAGACCGGTACTTGGCCTATGGAAATTAAAAAAAAAAGGAAAAGAAAAAGAAGTAACAAACTTCGCATTTTTTCGTTGTTGCTGCAGAATGCCGGAAATAGTTAAAAGTGAAAGTGACAAAGTGTAAATAAAATACACTAAAAAAAAAAACCTGTGCCAACTTTAAATTTTTTGTCATCCCAAGGCAAAAAAATGCACCCAATCTTTTCGAGGAATCGTTGGATTCAGGGAGGTTGGGGTTGATATGACTCGATTATTCTTGAGCACAGCAATCCCTCGTCGAAAAAATGAGCGACTCGTCTCAAGAATCAAGGCAACGTGAGTCTATCATCAATTAAAAATACATGTCAACTGAATATTTTTTGCATTCTCTCGAATCGTTTGTAAAATTGTTGCTTCCGTAGTCAAAATGGAGATAGAAGAACCCGCAATGTTTAACCTATCCGAGAAAACACTGTCACGCGGGACATTGGAATACAACATTCCGGACAACAATGCAGAACAAAGAAATTCAGAGAACACGGATATATCCATGGAGAATTGTGAATATACAGAGTCTAAGGAGAAGAGCTCCGGCTGGTCCGAGATCTGCAGAGTATGCGCCAATGAAAATAGTCATGTCGTTCCGATATTCGAAGGTGAAGGAGCCGAACACGACTTGTGCAAGAAAATTCATAAATACCTTCCAATTCAGGTATAATTTTTGTTGTTATTCAATTTATCAACATGATTAACGTAATTGACTATACTTTTTTTATAACTTTCACAGGTATCGAAAGACGACACTTTGCCCGTACAGCTCTGCTACCAGTGCGCAGCGACGATACTGGCATGGGACGAGTTACTCGAAGGCTGCATGGAAGCTGAGAAAAGACTCGTGCGGATGGAATCTGAGCTCAAAGATAAGGAAGAGATGCAGCTGAAGTATACAGAAATTCCTAGTTCTAACGGGCATGCAGGAATAATTATAGCAGGCGAAGAGCTTGTCGACGATCCAGAGCCAATTGCAACTCACGGGGAGGAACAGATATGCTCAATGGAAAAATTGCAAGAGCCAAGCGAGACTATCGAGCATGGCCCTAGTCAGGAAAACGAAGAGAGGTATATTAGATTTTTAAAAATGATATTCGAATAACTTATTGGTTCAACTGCACCGAAAAAAAAGGTTTTACATTTAACAAACATTTCTTGCTCGCAAAGTTTAATAATCTTACAACTTAACAATTTTACCACTTTATATTCATTATAATTTTTGTTTCTAGTTATAGTCTAAAAAAAATTGTGAACATTCGCGACCAAGAAATGTTCGTTAAACCTTTTTTACCGTGCAGTGAGTCTAAGAATAAAATCGACGATCTAGGTCGATGTTAGTCACATAAGCACCGCATCTTCCGGAGGAAGTCAAATTCTCGATCTGCGCTCCCGTTTAAAAATATCCAGTAACGTCGATAGGCCTCGGAGAAAAAAAAATATTTAACGCTAGAATTTGGTGAGCGTGATAAGGGAATCCAGCGGTCGGAAGAGAAGATAAACCTCGCGGGAGCGAAATCGCGAGACCGGTGTCAAGCTTTGACTGTTTTGCAGGTCCGGCAAATCGAAGAAGCCATTTAAGCTATTCCTTGACACGCAAAGTATATATCGGAAGTCGAGAAGAAAAGTTAAGATCGAAGTTAGAGACGAGAAGCGTGCGAGGAGAGACAGTTCGGACGCAATATGGAGGGACGTTTTGTACGCGACCATCGAGCATCGGTTGCCGAGCTTGGAGTCGCCGGAACATGCGAACGACGATCTGGACTGCTGCGTCGATGATGCATCCGCGAAAGCCGAAGAAACTGAGCTCGCCTCGTCGTTAAAAGTCGAGAGCACGGAGAGAGTAACATTAGCCCTGTGCGAGGAAGGCATCGTGAGGCGATCGGAATATCCGGTTTACGAAGAGTCAACGCCCGGCGATGAGTCGGGTCCCGAGGAAAGAGACGGCAGAGCAAAGTGTAACGTGTGCTCTCGCGAATTTTCTCAAATAAACGATCTCCACGTTCACGCCAAGGAACACAAAGATTTGCCGGAATCGCGAAAGATCTATCAGTGCGTCGAGTGCGCCAAGAGTTTTCGTCTCAAGGACTCTTTCGTTCGTCACCTGCGAATTCATCGCGACGAGCGACCGTTCACTTGTCACGTTTGCGGCAAACAGTTTCGCGACTCCGGCGGTCTCTCGAGGCATCTGAAAGACGTTCACGCGAAGCTGAAGAACTTCCCTTGCGACATTTGCGGAAAGAGTTTCTCGTCGAAGGCAACGCGCGACGATCATCGACGAACCCACACGGGCGAGAGGCCTTACGTTTGCGATACTTGCAACAAATCATTCAAATCCAAAGCCTGCCTGTACAGTCACAACAAGCTTCACACGAACGAGTTTCCACATCCGTGCGCCTACTGCAGCAAAAAGTTCCGTCGAAGGCAGGAGATGCTCGTACACGCGACCACCCACACCGGCGAGAAAAATTACAGTTGCGACGTTTGCTACAAGCGCTTTCGCGTTAAGACCGAAGTTGTCAGGCACAAATTGACTCATTCCGACGAGAAACCCTTCGTCTGCGCCAAGTGCGGTCTCAGATTTCGTCAGAATCGTTATCTCAACAATCACATTAAAACGCGACACGTTCAGTCATCGAAAGATTGATTTTTAAAAAAATCGCTTCGGGATTACACGTATAAAAGAACAAAAATCATGCTCGCCACGAACCATCTTTCGGCAACGAAGACGTCTCAAACCTCCTGCGTTTGTTATGTTTCCAGATCCGGTGCTGCGAGAAGATTCGAAACTTTCGTCAGAAAACGGAGAGAAGCGTCCAGTGGAAAAGGCTCACTGAAACTCGCGATCGTGCCAAGATCGAGTCGTCGAAGGCAGGTAAACTCCGCTCTTCCAACAAAAAACACAGGAGCCAAGCCCGCTTGCACGAACGATCTCAAAGAGGTCGTCGAACAGAAAAATACCTCGTGCGACAGGTGTTCGAGGGTGTTCAAGAGGGAATCAAATCTGAAACGGCACGTGGCGAACTGCCGTGAGAAACCAGGAAAGGAAAAGACTATCGCCACGGAACGCCAACCGATCGGGAAAGAGGCCACGGTCTTCGAGGAGGAAAACTTCGATGCGAGAGCTTCGGAAGAATCAACGAACCGGGATAAGGGGGAATCGTCGATGAAGAAAAGACTGCCTACCTATCCGTGCGCGTACTGCGACTACATAACGAGAAAGAAAAAATTGTTGAAAGTTCACACGAGCGAGCATCACTCGGAGATCTCGAAGGCGGAGCGCGGTCGGAAACAGCGCAGCGTAGACAAGGATCTCGTCAATCGTTCGAGGATGGAGGCGAACGGTCGCATATACTATCACTGCAACGACTGCGGAAAAAATCTCTTCTCCCCTTACACCTTCGCCTGGCACGTGAGAATCCACACGGGCGAGCGGCCGTTCACTTGTCACCTGTGCGGCAAACAGTTTCGCGTTAATCAGGGACTCGCTCGTCATCTCCGAGAGACTCACGCCGGTATAAAAAAATTTCCCTGCGATCTTTGCGGCCGAATGTTCTCAACGAAGAGGAACGTCGAGGATCATCGGCGCATACACACGGGCGAGCGTCCGTTCGTCTGCAACGTGTGCGGCAAAGCCTTCAAGCAGAAAGCCTCGCTCTTCGTTCACAATCGAACTCACACGGATTTCTTCCCGTTCAAGTGCAGCTACTGCGAGCAGGGCTTTCGCACGAGACCACCGCTCGTCGTCCACATGACGAAACACACAGGCGAGAAGCCTCACGCTTGCGACATATGCGACCGAGCTTTTCGCATAAAGTACGAACTGAAGCGTCACCGTCTGATACACTTCGACGAGAAACCCTGGCAGTGCACCGACTGCGGTCTGTCCTTTAGACAGAAGCGATACCTGGTTAATCATAAGAGAATCAATCACGCCTGCGTCCCGAGAACCTCGGCGAGTCACGAGTAACGGAGGACGATTTCGTTTCAGGTTTTCGAAGATCGATGAAACAGCAAGCGCTGCTACGAGAGAGGAAAGAATTACACCTCTGGAAGGTACGATCGATCGAGCGAAGGATGCGAAGCCCTCGCCGCAAGCCAAACGAACGTCGGAGCAAAGGGAGGTATTGTTCCGGTCGAGGATCAACTGCAACGGCGTTGCGCGGTACAAGTGCGGGGACTGCGGAAAGATTCTGTCGACCTCGTACAACTTCCTGGGCCATCGGAATCGGCACACCGGCGAGAGGCCCTTCACCTGCCACGTGTGCGGCAAGAGTTTCCGTCACGGCTCGATTCTCAACAGGCATCTGCGCGACGTTCACGCGGGCAGCAAGAACTTCCCGTGCGACCTCTGCGATCGTCGTCTAGCTTCCAGAACAGCTCGGGATGAGCATCGAAGAACTCACACGAACGAGAGACCGCACGTTTGCGAGACTTGCGGAAAGTCCTTCAGGCAGAAAGCGTCTCTTCACGTTCACAGGACTTTTCACACGAACAGCTACGACCACCGGTGCAACATATGCGAGAGAGCTTTTAGGAGAAAGCAGGAACTCGATAAACACCTGTTGATCCACACGGGACAGAAACCGCACGAGTGCGAGATTTGCGAGAAACGCTTTCGTACGACAGGGTGTCTGAGTCGTCACAGGAAAACTCACGACAGCGTGAAGATTCACGTCTGCGAACGGTGCGGCGTGAAATTTGGCCAGGAGCGTTATCTGAAGAACCACGCTAGAAACGTGCACGGAACGATTAAAGCTTCGCCCGCTCCTGCACCGACGTGATATCGGAATGTTTGCTGTTCGCAGGTCGCAGAAAGACTCTCGAGAATCGAGTCGGAGGAACTACGAGAAAACCGATACACCGATCGGAGAAGAAAAATCACCTAAACTCCCGGAGCCGTATATTTGCAAAATGTGCGGAGAAAATCTTTCGACGAGGCTTCGACTAGATCGTCACTCGCGTCGCTGCGTGGAGACGCCGGCGGAGACTCGGCTAGCCGACGCAGCGAAAGTCGAGAGGGACGGTCGAGTCTCTTATCGATGCGGCGCTTGTAAGAAAATTATAATCCAGAGAGGATATTTTCTCGGGCACGTTCGGCTGCACGAGAGCGCTCGTCGTCACGTATGCGAGATATGCGGCAAGAGCTACGCCAGCGGTTCGAATCTGACTGTGCACAGAAAAACCGTTCATCAGGGTGTCAAGCAATACGGATGCGATATTTGCGACCGACCGTTCGCCACCAAATCGGCCGTGGACAATCATCGCAGAGCCCACACGAACGAACGTCCGTACGTCTGCGAAATTTGTTCGAAAACTTTTCGCACCGCCAATTCCATGTACGTGCACAGGCGTTGCCACGCGGACGACAGAAAACCTCACGAGTGCCCGGAGTGCGAGAAAAATTTCACCACCAAACAGAGGCTCAACGAACATCTGAACAGACACGCGAGAAACAAGCCGTTCACGTGTGAAATTTGCGACTCGAGTTTCGCGGCGAAAGGCGATCTCGCTAGACACTCGAAGGTCCACAGTGTGGTCACACGTTTAGCGTGTAGATTCTGTCCCTCGAAGCACGCGCAGAAGAGATCTCTGCGATCTCACGTGAGGGCACATCACCCGGATGAACCGAGCGATTAATCGGTCTGCCCATAATGTGAGCCGATTCGCCTTATTTTTTTATATACAGCGAAAGAGATCGCGCTGGTGAGCGCGAGGCTCTCCCGACTAATTGTTCATAACGAGACTGTAAAGAAGAACAAAATGATATTAAACATTTATTTTCCTTTTTGTACGAAACATCTGTGATTGAATTGTATTACCTATGTACCCCGTAACTCCCCTGAACTTTCTCCCGAATATTCTATATGCGAAACTTCCTCTAACGTTGTTCTACTTTCGCAGGCTTTCAGGCGCCAAACTTCGCGACTCGCGAAGCTCCGGTTTCACGGACTTTCAGAAAGCCTACGTTAGCTTTTTCGGTTGCGCGAGTAACGATAAGATAACGAAGACCCAACCGGATGCTAGTGTAGACCGTAAAGACGACGCGACAGAGCCTCGCGAATCTCCTGAAGACACTTCGGAGATTACAGCTGTGATCTTCGACAACGAGAAAAAAGAAAATAGCCGGACCGTTCGATCTAACCGACGCAATAAAAAATTCAACGTTACAATTGCCATGAAGACGTCTTGTAGACGAGCCGTCAACGAAAAATGTGAAAAATCCATCGTCGCAGAAGTACCGAAATCGCGTTTGAGAACCAATGGAAAAATTAAGAAAAATGATGCGGAAACTGCGATCTCCAAGTCCAAGGTCAAGCGAAGTTCGAACGGACCGTACACGTGCGATCTGTGCGGCAAGAAGTTTCGTTTGCGAGACAGCCTTAAGACCCACGCCCGAATTCACACCGGCGAGAAACAATACACCTGCCACATATGCGGCAAACAATTTGCCCAAACGGGCTGTCTCTACTATCATCTCAAGCACGTTCACGCCGGTGTGAAGAATCATTCGTGCGACATATGCGGCAGATCCTTCGCTATGAAGACGACAATGGAGGATCATCGAAGGTCCATTCACACGGGCGAACGTCCGTTCGTCTGCGACTCGTGCGGCAAAACATTCAAGACAAAATCGTCACTGTACATTCACAGTAGAATTCACACGGAAATGTATCCGCACGAGTGTAAATATTGCAAGAAGGTATTCAGATGGCGTCAACAATTGCTCGGACATTTGACCATTCACACGGGCGAGAAGAATCACAGCTGCGACGTTTGCGGCAAAGCCTTCGGTGTGAAAAATCATCTTACCAGACACAAACGCACTCATTCCGCGGAGAAACCTTACGCCTGTCAGCAATGTGGCATGAGCTTCGGTCAGAAACGCTATCTGACCACTCACGAACGTTTGAAGCACAGATGAATAATTCTGTCGAAGTTGCCGATAATTAAATCAACACTGTTGTAAATTTATCTTCTTCCCACTGTATTATTATTACTATTATTATTATTTATTACATTTATTGGATCCCATATTTATATGTTATCTGTAGCCTAGCCGAAATCATATTTGTTAAAGGCCGTCGAGCATGACGATATCAAAACAAAAACATAACTATCAAAAAATGTTGCACGGATCGATTATTTTTTTGTGACAAAGCAAAAGATACCTAATTTCCATGATACAGAGACGTGAACCAGGTCATGTGATTCGCGTTAGGCATCACGCGTTAGTTTGAGAACGGGTTGGTACAAAAATGGCGGGAATACTTTGTTAAACGTTGGCTGATTCTTCTTCGACTACGGGTAGCGGCCGATCTTCGCAAATGTTGATGTGATACTGCAAAAGAACGACATGGAAAGAGTCATCAGATAGATAGATTTATTTTTCTTACGAAATATTTCGCTTACATACCTGGTAGGAACTCTCGTCGATGATGTGAAGAGGATTCCAAGGGCATTTCATCTGGACCAAATCGCCAATTAGGCATCTCTCGAGATGGCTTTGTAGCTTGCTGCTGGGCAATCTGTGAGAGGAATCTAAGGGGCATACTGTCAGCGAATCCATATGAGTGATCATCATCGACCCGTCTCTCGAGTTCAAGGAGACTTGGACATGATGTCCCGCAACACTCATCTTCGGCACGAAAATTCAGCGAGCGGGGAGAGTAAAACGCCCTGTGTCTCGTCGGACTGCAAAGAATTCACACTACGAATGTCGATCACCTGACAATCGTTCTATCGTACGGAAATAAATAACGATATTTTGCAAATAGGTTGATATTCGCAGAGCTGCAATTGCCAATTGTCTACGTCCGTCAGGTCTTTTTCTTCTTCTTTTATCTATTTGAGCGGACCCGTAGCACCACACTAGGGGCGATCCACTCTGGCCACGAAGAGTCCGTCAGGTCTCTGAACGTCTGAATGTACACTGAGCTGCTCGCGATGTACTGCCGAAGTCGAAGTCGATCGCAACTCGCAGGCTCCTCCCTTCGTACTGACCTTCCCTTATCATTCGTCGAACGTAAACAATTGTGTCTACGAAATTCAAGCAATATTACGAGTTATGATGATCGCCGTTCGTCTTGAAAACTGTAGTTACTATTTTGTTACACAGATATAATTCGGTGGAATTCAATGTTTCGTTAGCTTCAATCATTTTTTTTTACATTTCGTTCTTGATCGCGGTTGTGCAATCCCGTTGGGACAACGGAAAAACTCGAGTAGATTATCTTTTTGGGCATTAGACTATACCATCGTGGTAAAAACACTGATGATTATGCGAAGACAACGTTTCGATATACTTAAAGCAAACATACGTTTTATTTTGTCTGTAGCGATTTCACAAAATTGCAAAAGATAATTCGCCGTTCTTCGGCGATGCTTGAGGCTCCCGAAACCATCTGGAGGAATCGGCTCGAAAAGGAACATAAAAATGACATATGAAACTCGATACTCGTGGCACTTCTTTTTGGGAAATTACCAAAACCAAACCAGTCCTCGTATCTTCTAAAGCTATGTGAAATAACAATGTTATATATTTCCTATGATTAACGATTTGGAATGAGCTTTTTCAGTTAAGTAAATTTATAGCCTCCGTAGCGCATTGTTAATTTTCTTTTAACATGTAGAAACGTTATATATAAAAGCGAACGATAATGGAACGTATATAGAAAATTTAGTGGAAAAGAATGACTCGTGACTACGAGAATTCGCGTTTAACTTGTACTTAATCGTAACCGAAAACTGAGTCAATTTCATCAATGGAAGTAGTACTTCCGTACTGAGAGTACTTCTTCGATGATCCTCCTCCTCCGTTCTCCTTGCCTGGAGCACGCTTGTTGAAAGCCGAAGAGTCGACGATGGTACCGCGGCCTGCACCCGTAGCTGAGGGATTCGCGATTTTCTTCGGTCCAGAGAAAGAGGCCGCGCATTTTGCAATCGGATTCGTAAATTTATTCGCCGGCGCGCCGGTAATCAAGTTTGGTATCGGTGAGACGTGTCCATTAGAAGTTGCCTGATCGTTCCTGTTCGCCAGGATCCCCGGAGTTTTCGGCGAATTCGGTTCTACGAGTTTCGGCATGTTTTTCGACAAATTCTGATAGAGAAATTCTTGCTGGTCCTCAATAGTCTTCTTCACAGACTCCAGATTGGCCAAGCGTTGGGTGATTTCGTCGTCTGTCTCAGGAGCCGCAGCGTCCGTTACGAAACTCTTCTCGAGCAGATTGCGGATCATCTCGATGTCGGCGCGGCGGGAGCTCGTGCAGCTCACGCCCGATATCATGGACGCTGCATCGCTGTTCAGATCACAAGATTCCGCGCGGAAATCTACTCCGTTCTTTGCTACGCTCTCGACATCGATCGATGAGAACGTCTCGTTGTTGGTATTATTCGGCTTGAGCGGTGTCTTCTTCGTCAGTATCGACGGACTCGGTGCGTGAGGCTTTCTCAGTTCGACGATTTCCTTTACTCTCGATTTCTTGTCGCCCTCCTCGGAGACCCTGCTCGCATTTAATTCCTCGATCATCGAAGCGTCAACCGACAATGCGGCGGGCTTTCTACGAGGTTGGCGCAAATCAAGCATTTCCGCGGGTTTCTGAAATAGTCAACGACCCGATTAATAAAAAGCTTTCGTTCGGTCCTCGTAATTCGCTTCGGAGCTGTTATTATATTGTCAATTTACCTTCATTTCCCGTGATGGATTTTCGCGCTGATCGAGCTTCAAAGGACCCATCGCCTCTAGTTCCTGAAACCTTTTACGCTCCTCCTGATGCCACTTCTTCCTCTGAGCTTTGGACAAACCAACTTTCGTTCGCATCACCATCTTCGCCGCGGCGCTCTCGAAAGGATTGTAAGTACCGACGGTGCCGGGATTCTATTGAACAATTCGAAAAAAATTAAATACAAATTTTTTTGTGAAATAATAAAATGACGAAAGTACTGCAAGGATATTTTAATTGTTAGTTTATCTTATATATATGAAAAAAATAGCTAGTCCTTGAAGCACATTTGCAAAACCACAAAGATCAATTATTCACCGCATCCCAGTCTTCTTCCGATGGAGGCAGGTGAGAACGAGAAGTGTTCACAGGGACCGAAGCGACATCCTTTGGCTCTTCGGTCTGGCAAATGAACTCCAGTGCAGCTGGCATGTTTTCGCACTCGGATCTCCAATGAATCTGCAACGGAAAAGCATTGTCGAACAAATTTTTAAAACAAGAAGTAAAAAAAAATCTGAGTCTTCTACACACTGATGAAAAAAATACAGTCAAATCAACTAAAGATTCTGGCACAGACGTTCAAGTAAATCTTCAGTCGGCCACACAAAATATTTTGATGCTATCCAAACAAATTTTGAACTAAACCATGTCTAACAAAATATTTATTTGAACGACCAGGCCCGAATCTTCAGTTCACTGAACACTATTTTGTGATCGGTATACTTATTTTTTCCCCCAGTATAATCAGCCTAAATATAACGGTAACCATTCGAGTTTTTATGTGACTCTGTAACGATCGCACAATTGTGATATAATATAAAGTATAAACATCAAAGTTAACAAAAAAATATATATATATATAAAATCCAATTTGATAGATACGTGTAATATATAAAGTCCATTTTTATAGATACGTGTAATATATAAAGTCCAATTTGATAGATACGTGTAATAAAAAAAAATTTGTTGTTTGACACTCCATGACCAAAGAATCAAAAAACGATGCATACCTCCCATTCAAATTTGTCGATGATGTGTAGAGGATTCCAAGGACATTTAATTTTTCTCTGCAGCGAGTGATTCTTCTGGCATTTCACAAGGTGAAATTGCATTCTCTCCTTCCGAATTCTGTGGGACTCGTCCAGGGGGCATGTTAGCATCTGATCCGAAGGTAAAATCAGCATGATTCTTGATAAAGGTTCTTCCTGTGTAAAACAAACCAGGCATATATATATGTACAAACAAAGAGATCGGATAATGTCGTGCAAACGACGATAGCACGCGGAAGAAACGCGGTACATCAACAGGTGGGTCGCTCGCCGAACGTTTCTTTCTCCCGAGCGAGAGACGCAACGCTAACCTTTGCCGGAAAAGATGCCGTGAAAAGCGTTCGTTATTTCGTACGTGAAACCTCGAAGAAAGCTGATTGAATTCCGTTCACCCGAAATTTATATTGATTCGCTGATCGAGAGTATGCGAATGGAAATTTGAGAACCGGCAACGGAGCGACGAAGCGACTAAACGTCGAACTGGCTGACTCAGGACTAAAGACTTCTTTGTTATTGCTAGCTATGTATAATGTACACGCTTCGAGCCGAAAGTGTATATTTCGCGCGCTGTGACATTCCTTTGTTACTGAAACCGCTGCGAGAAGACCATATTCAGAAGGCAGTGGGGTTTTTTTTCTACGTTTCGGGGGTCAACGTAAACTTACGTATAGATATTTATCGTTGCGAATTTGTGTGGCGCGCTCGAAAACAAAGCGTCGTTGGCAGGAACGATATAACGCGCGCAAAATTATGCCACTGAAGAATAGAACGCGGATTCGGATAACTTTATCACTATCTCTTCAGATCGTATTTCAATATGACTGTGGTATACTTACGGTTGTGAGTTAATCGGTATAGTCGACGGCTTCGGTTGATGATGTGCGACCGTGCGACCGTTCGAGAGCAAAGTTAGAGGACGAATGAAGCCCAACAAGCGAAAGAAAGAAAGTACAACACGGCAACCCTCTGTAACGGCTTCTGAGGAACGCTCTATCCCCACTACTTTTTTTTTATGTCTTCCAGGTTCGAGATCGCTAGGCACTTCTTTTTCCGACCATTCCAAGACCCTCTTACCCCCTGGGGTGACGAGTTTTATAGTGCTTTCCCGTCCAGAAGACAAAAAACACGCAGCGACGCTGGTTAATATTTCCTTCGAAGCGCACACACCGCTTTTTGTTTCTCCATCCTACCATAAATAATTATGGAAAATCCTGAAAAGGGATCCAAGTTTGTGTCCCAAAGTACAGCATAAAATATTCTTATGGGTACCCGGCTTTAATATTTTGAATGCTGCATCTGTTGCTACCGCTAGTTACGATCCAGTCTCGTAGTATCGGAAATGCAAATATTAAGGCAATCGAAAACGAAGACTAAACAAAACAAAAATCGAGCGTCTGCGTCGGCGGGCGCGAGACGTGGGAGCGTGGCAACGCAGAGCTCAGAATTCCGTAATATTTTGAGAATCTCTATAGTACAACCTAGTGTGTAAAGCTGCGTGAGTGATTCCGTAGTTGAATAACGTTAACACACACGTAAACTATTTATAACATTTCTACGCCGATGTGTTGCAAAGCTTCGTAATTTTCCGCTGGACCGCCGTATTATTGCCCCGAAATACATAAAGAGGTTGAGCGTGCGAAGAATGCCTCGAAGTACACACGACCGAATCGGCACACTGGCATTATAAATAAATCTATCTATGACGACTGAATTTCTCATTGGAAGAAAAACGCTGCGGAGGATGGTGTGTGTATGCATGTGTTATTATTGTTATTATTATCCGAGCGTCGGAAAACGGCGATGGAGGATCTCGACGCAGATCTGGATAAAAGCCGAAGCTTTAGAGTCATCCTTTTGGTGTAAAATAAGCATGAGAAACTGGTGGCCAGTCTGGAGTGGTGGAAATACGAGAAATGAGAGAGCACCTTTCTGACAAATATATCAGTCCAACGCCACGCGGTTTCACGAAAACTCGCGCCTCCGCGAGAAAACTATCCCGGCACACTTCGCCCAAAACTCACGTAGAGCACATATGTTCCATTCGTCGGGACGATAACGCCACAATAACTCTTCGATCTTTAATCTTTCCGTGTAATCGTTTTAATCTGCTCGATAGAAATTGCAGCTAATCGGCGTGCATGAGTAGAAAAAAAAGGTCGCTCTATACATAGATGTTTATTTTGGAAGGATGATCATTGTTCGGCTACGGGACTGTTCATTTATGATGTCTCTGCTCTCGTAAATTGGGTCAAGGAAACGCACCGAGTGACGATTCGCGTTGTTATGTTACGATAGCCGTTTCTATTCTGGCTGAAGCGAAGATCGGGGCATATCCGTGTATCTCTAACGTGTTGTTATCCCTGCGCGTAAATATCTATTCAGCCGTTATAAAAAAGATGCATCGCGTTTTGAGCTTCCAGACGGCCCGGGGTTTCGGAGAGTCCAGCGAATTCATAACAAAACGTATGTGCTTCTCGTTTCTATTTTCCGTTGGCTTTCTGTGTATCCTGTGCGGTTTCCTCATCGGGAGATTCGCCGCTGGAAGAGTAATCGACATTCGGACGGAGAAAACGAGGCTTCGGCTCGCTGGCAACGGTCTCGAGAATACGGAACACTTGCGACAGTCGCTTATTCAGCGACTCGATGAAAATTCATTTTCCACCAGTTATGTCAAGTACGTCCAGTTCGAGGGTCGGTAGAACTTGTTATCTTGTAGCCCGGATATTACTCAGCTTGTGCTTACGTTCTCAAAAAAACAGTAACAACGGAGACGAACGCGATGTCAAGAGAATTATGGACGCTCTTCTGGACCTCCAATTCTTTCGAAGCGTCGTGGCAAACCGCTCCTGCATCACAGCGACCGTTCGCGGCTCCAACGAGCACGGTAATGAACGGTATCAACCCTTTGAGTACACACGAGGTCACTCCGACCCTCGACCACTAAGGCACTAGCATAAGGATTTGGTAAAAAAAATAGGTCGATTTTTTTTATTTACGTGGGTATTAGAAGGACTGGGTCGGGTTTTTACACACAGTTAGCACAAGGTGTTGTGAAGTTTGAGTTTTTTAAATTATTGACAAATATCAATTAACACAGGACTTATTAACAATTAACGAGCTTGTTTAACAAATAATTAACAACGGACATCGTATCTCAAATTCTATTCGTCCAATTGAGTTCAAATTTGAACAGCTCCTTGATTATAACATTTTCTATCTAATGACAGGATTATTTTTAAAAAATTCATTTATTTGTTGTACAAACGATTAAGATGGTTTTTTTCGTTTCACGAAAACACGACCTCAATCGTAATATAAAAAAAAAACACAAACTTCATAACACCCTGTACTAACTGTATGTAAAAACGTGACCTTTCCTTCTAAATACACGCGTTAAAAAAAACTGTTGAAAACCGACCTGTTTTTCGGACCTAATCCTTGTGCTAGTGGCTCAAGCAAAACATCCCGCAGCTTCGACTTTTAATATAGTCGAATTTTTCCAAATGAATTTTTTTCAAAACATTAATTCAGCCAATCGCTCAAGGTCAATTTGTGCACACGTGCTCTTAAAGATTCGCTACGTTGGTGTACACTCGAAGGGTTTCGAAGAAAAGTCACTCGTTACTGTACAACTGTGCGTTGAGACATATACGTGTCAACGTCTGTCTGTATGTATACAGATAGATACGTCGTGCTGTCGGGGAGCGGGGAAGGAATTACGGTCGTTCTAGAACTATCGAAAGCTTTCAAGACGTTGACCGAAGATTTCGACTGGCAGCCGAGAAGGACTCTAAAATTTATGATCTCTCTGGAAGCTCCAGACGCCTGTTTAACTTTTCTTTCGGCACACGTACGAGACAAAGCAGTCGCGTACATAGCGCTAAACGTGCTGTCCATCGAAGGTCCGTGTTCCGTATTTATAAAAAATAATTATCATAAGCATACAACCAGCCATGTTGTTTTTTACGATCTTGACCATCGTCGATATTTTTTTTTTTTTTAGACAACGGATACTTCTCAACGAGCGGCTCGGATATCGTGCAGTCGACCGTTTTGCAGGCCGGCACCGGCGTTAAGAATCCAAATTACAAAAACAATCTTGGCGAGAGGCCAACGATAATAGAGGCTTGCGTTGAACAGAGTTGTCTCGCGCCAATCCCTCGACTCGCACTCGATATACCGAACGCAGCCTTAACTTTTCTGGTAGGTGAAGAGTGAGAAACCTTCCGTCCCGAATGGACGAATGAAATGTTTGTGTTTGTTTTGTGATTAAACGTTTTTCGTTCCAGAGAGGGAGCAACGAATCGCGTCTCGGCGAATCGTCTAAACCCGTCGACGCGTATCGCCGTGCGCTGGCTCGAATCGCGGGCTCCAGCGTCTGGCAATTATCGGAGATGACGCTATTTAAATGGGATTACTTTAATACAGCATTGATCGACAAATTGGAATCTCTCAACTCCACGAAATACGCAAAATTGGTAGATCGTATCGGCGTAGCGGTTAGAAAAACAACCGACAACATTGCCGATTTCAATGAAAAAATTGATAACATGGAAACCGCGGATTCTCTGGAGGTTAGAATCGCCAACGACTTGTCCACGGATGTGAGACGCATTCTTCTGTGCTGCGACGGCGATCGGCGTTCGAGAAGCGACTGGGTCACGATCCGCGGTCTGTCCACGAATTCTACGACGATAGAAGAAGATTTGCGTGAATTGTTGGTCTGTCACGACAACGCCAATGAAATACTGCGGGAATACGTAACGTGAACATTTTTATGAATGTTCGTTCGATCGGGTTTCACGTACTAATGAACTTTCCTGTGTTTATTCAAATTGAGTATTTTTTTTAAAATTATTATTTAGCTTAAAAAAGAACTTACATCTGTACAAATTGTTACTTTATCTCCTACGCAACTAGAATCTACTAAGAAATTCTAGTAACCACATTCGGGATGCTTTTGTCTTTCAGAGGCACCTGTCTTTTTTTTGTTTTTCTTAAACAATTTAATCCTAGATTGCATCCGTCGATATAGTGCCTCAAGCCGGAGAGTAAAAAATTGTGCATGCATAGAAGACTCTCAACCGGGCACATGCGTGAGTGCAGTGTATCCCAGCTCTCTTTCAAATTGTTGAGGATTTATCGAACCGTCTATAGCTTCGCAATTAGGATTGAAGACCGAATAAGCGCTGATCTCTCCTTTCTTCTTGGGGCCTGACCTTGTATTTCTCCAGATGAATATCAAAGCCGTTATAATAAAGTACACTGCTCCAAATTCGTACTGGACCGCGATGACGTACAGAGTCGCCCACAGAAGAAAGTGCAGCAGATAGGTAACTTGCTTGAGCACAGGATTCTCGGGCGGCGATATGTCTATGCTCTCGTCCGAGGCTACGCTCTCGACGTCATCCTTGTCCTGTAATCTTTCCGTTCATAACGTTAGAGTACGATTGAAAAACGTAACGTACGCGAGGTGACGCCGGTACGTCGTGCGACCCGAGAAATATTACCTCCACAGTCGGCGTCACGTCTACCATTCTTTCCGTCCAGGACAACGCTCCCTTGAACGAATTTTTCGCACCCTCGATCATCGCTTCGCGTCGTTTTTTCGATCTGTAAGCTGCTAGTTTGGCCTCCATTTAAAAATTATTCATAATTCGTCGGGGCTCGGAACTACTCGATTCGATTGTTTCCTTCAAAAATACCCACGCGATGCCTTCGACACTTGACACGTTTACGTTTTTTCTCCGAGCATCGTCAACAATCGCAACTGTTGACCTTGAACATAACCGTACTTTATGAAAAAAAAAACAACAAAAATCATGGCTGAACGTAGGAACGTTTCGGGAACTTGACACTTTAATCGTCAGATGGCGCGCCCCCTTTGCAGACAAATTCACTATCGAAATGTGCAAGCAGCGTGTTTTGTTGGCGTTCAAAAGTCGAGTCGCTCTGACCGACATCCAAGGTAGCGCAACAAAATTATTTATCAAGAAGTGATCTGGGTTTTCTATATATTCATCTGGTCACTATGCGAAAATTACCATCCATCCAAAATGTAAACTTTTGGACGTAGAATAGCTTATAGTTACCATTCGGACGGACACAAGGACCCATTTAGATAACTTTTTCATACCAGACATGTTCTTGCTACCTGGGACGGCGTTTCACTCGAGCTCACTCTGAATCGTAACTGTTATATCGTATCCGAGCAAGTCATTTGCAAAGAGGTGTTAATTCGACAATCGCGTAATGAAGGATCGAAGCGCTCCGGTCACACACCGTAATTATTACATCCCATTCTCGGATTCCTCAGTCGCACAACGCAGCACTCCACAGTTCTGCGACTGCAACGTGCGAGGACTTCGGACGCGATCCGTCACATAGCTACGAATCGTCAACCCGGAGAAAGTTCTTCGTACCGTTAGAATGGACTGATTCGATCTGCCACCTCGTCACAATATTCCGTGTCGTGTGTCTGATTTATCACGCTCCGAGTAAGATCACCGGATTCCTCACCCATATTCCTCTGGCGTATGCAAATGAGACTGTACAGCGGTCGGATCTCGTTCCGTTGCGTTAGTGTAAAATGTCTTCCTCACGTTACAGATTGCACAAAGCGCATCTGTATTTGCTCAGCTGATCGAGCGTTCCTCCGGCCTCCGGCTAGATTATGGCAATGAATATATGTAATGAATCAGTACAGGGGATACGAGGAGGAAAAGCGCGAGTAGGCCAGTCGCACGTGCGGCACGGTTTTGTCGCCTTTTATTTTCTCGTTCCCGAAATTTCACATTGGCGTATGTTCCAGCGGCGAAGTCTGTCGTGTCGCAACGTGATCTCTCAGGGCCTCGGGTCGTGTACTGTGAGCGGGATACCCTTCGAGTGCATTTCACTCTCACACTAAAATAGAATCAGGAACAAAACCACGCTGCTTCGTCCCACGCTCTTCGCACTATCGAGCGGACACGGCCTGCGCCTCTACCTCTCCGCTAAGCGACCGCACCCTCGCGTGGATTGCGTTAGAATTTGCCGAAAGTTCGAAGGACGGGGTGGCCCGTTTTATTCGAGCTGTTGTAGGCCTGTCGTCTCGGTTTATTAACGAAAGGTGCTTCGAGCCTCGGCAAACTACATCGCTGCAGAAAAATTTACACCATGCGTTTTTCAGTCCATTATCGATCGTACGATTTCGTCATCGACCGGTCGGGAGATCGCGTGTCCTATTGCGTTTAATTGTCACTCGGACACAGACGCGTCGACCGAGGGAGCACGTTTTCGGCCGCGCTCTGTGAAATATTCCGTTGTGTTTACTGCAATTTTGATCATACATTTTCACGCGTGAATTATCAGAGTTTTCGACGCCGTTCTTGCTGATGCAACAGAGTTTCCCGCTCAAAGATCTGCCAGTCGATTGCGGATTTGAAAAAGCGAACTTCAAGGTATTATACATTTTTTAAAAATCTACTTGCCTCACTATATTATATATATATAAATACCATTTTGCGTGTAAAAGTGCAATTATGTCGAAACTTGTTTCATTATATCCCGTCTTAGTGGAAACGATTATAACGATCGAAGAATCGTGAGTGAACGTATACTGGCTCGAAATTGTAAGAGAAAGTTAATAAAGCCCGTATACCCACCCGTTATTATACGCAGTTCGTTGGACCTCAGTCAAAACGCGCATGATCGCAAGAGTTCCGCGTTCGCCGTTCTCGTCGTCAAGATCATCCGTTATCATTCGTTATTTTTTTGTATTAAACGTTTATCGTTGATTTTTTTTATGTATAGTTCGCTGTATAAATCGCTCGTCACTGCTATCCGGTTTTCAAAAATTGTAAACAAGATAAATAATCTCTCGTCGATAATATCTATCGCAATTGCGATTGACATTGCTACAACGATTTTTTCAACTGTTGCAGATTTTTGTGGCGTAATCCTTGAGGATGCCGACCGAGAGCTCGTTGATGACCCGAGAAGGGGCATCGGACCCGCAAATCATTATCGTCGAAGACGCGCCGACTGAGGAGTCACCGAAAAACGGGAATATTTGCGAGAACGTAAAGAACGACGGGAACGATGAAAAATCATTGAAAACGGCGAGCGCGGATATTCGGGACTCGCCGAGACAGAGAAATGGCTCTATGGGCAACACGACCGCGGAGATTAAGCCGGAGGGTCGGGTGCTTGTACTCTACACCGGCGGCACCATCGGCATGGTGAGGAACGAGAGAGGAGGTAAAAAAAAAACATGATCCATAAAAAATTTTACCACAACTTCCAGTAACTTAAATATCAACTTATCTCGTTTTGTGGCGATTTTTGTTATTTTTCATTTTTGCAGCTCTGGCACCGATCGCGAATACCTTCGTGAAGACCGTGAAGAAATATCCTCACATGCACGATAGCGTCTACGCCCACGAGAGATTCGGTCCGTTGGGACCGCTGGTTCTGCCGTAAGTTGTAGCGGGGTCTCACCGCGGGGCACACTTGATCACGCGAATACTTTTGTTATGCACAGAATATCGGGAAACGACAGCCGTAGGATTATCTACGACGTTCTCGAGTACTCGCCACTGTGCGACTCGAGCAACATGACTATGAACGATTGGATTCGCATTGCTATGGATATAAAGGTGTGTGAAGTTTTGTTTTATTCTGTTTCGGGCGATGTGAAACAGACTCAGTCGGTAACTAAAACTGTAATGCATTTTTTTTTTTCCAAGTGCCTCCGACGTTTTGGGCTAAGTGCAGATTATTAACGTCTTGACCCTAACAGTGAAGCTAACGATATGGTTTCCCTCAGAAAGGTTTAGCGCCCTTGAAAAAAAAGGGATTACAGGTTTTGTTACCGACTGCGTCAAGGTCAGGCGCCATATGCGAACCCCGCATACGCCCCCCGTTTGGTCGATTTCCGATTTGTAGCAGTTATTTTTTGGACGTTTTCAACCGGTTTTTTTATCGGTTGAATTAGGCGAGATGAAGCGGACTTAGTCGATAACAAAAATTCTAATGAATGGCATTCAGAGATGGTAGACATTTCGCGAAAAAGCAAAAAGTATTAGCGGATGTAGAATTCAATGTCAACCATTTTTATATGACATTGATTCACAAAAATGCAGCTATCTCTCTTGCACTCATATGTCACGTGGTACATGTTTCACCTTGCCTTAACTTCCGGATTGCCTATTTCCGTCAGAGTAATCGATAGCAGAAGACAACAAAGTGGAATGCGCGGAACTTTTAGCGCTCCTTTTCAAGAATTTCAAAGACGTTGTCTGACACGGCCTGCCTAGAATGCACGTGTCACGCAAGGTTAACACCTCACAGTAACTCTTATAGCACGAAGTATTTTGAAATCATTTTAGAAATATTTTCAATCTTTCAAAACTTACGAAATGTTTCTGAAATATATGAACACAATATTTTATAATCTTCCTTCAAAATATTCCAACGGAACGTTTCTTACATTTTTCAGAAGTATACTTAATGTATCAACACATATGAAATATTTCTGAAACATAGTGATCAAATATTTTGAAATATTTTTCGGTTCATGCTTCACCGAAATATTTTTACGAACTTTTCCGTGGTTATGCGAGTGTGCAATTTGCACTCTGCAATTTGGATGGGTGATGCAATCTTTCAGGTTTCGTTGAAATGGTCAAAAAACATTTCCGCGAAACATTTCTGGAACACTTGAATGTAAGATTTATAAGCGGACAAAAAATATTTTTAAACTGTTTTCAAAACATTTCACAAATATTATTTAATATCAATAACATTTTTTGAATATAAAAAAAAAAAAAAAATTTAATATTTCAAAAAAATTTCCGTGCTATGTGGGAATACGGTTTCGCTTATCGTAAAAATGATTTTTCACAGGAATCCTACGAGCATTTCGACGGTTTCGTTATTCTCCATGGAACGGACACTCTGAGCTACACAGCTTCGGCTTTGTCCTTCATGCTCGAGTCCCTCGGGAAGACGGTCGTGATAACCGGCTCCCAATTACCAATCTTCGAGGCTCGCAGCGACGGTCTAATAAATTTCCTCTCGTCTCTCGTCATCGCTGGTAACTACAACATACCGGAAGTCTGCGTTTTCTTCGGCAATCATCTCATGCGCGGTAATCGCACGAGCAAAATCGCCGCGGCTTCGTTCCAGGCGTTCGCCTCACCAAACTGCTCGCCTCTCGCCGTTGCCGGAATCAAGATAAATGGTAATAAAGCCAAAATATACGTGAGGACTGACGAATAACATCTCCGCTCAGTCGATTACAGATCGATATTCCGACCGTGCGCCCTGGAGAAATTTCACGTCCACAGACAACTCAGTCGCAACGTCGGTCTTCTAAGAATATTTCCCAGTATAACGAGCGATCTCGTCCGAGCCTTTCTTCAGCCACCGATCGAGGGAGTTGTCTTGCAGACGTACGGAGCGGGAAACGTGCCGAACAATCGATCGGATATTTTTGCGGCACTGAGATCGGCAACGGAACGTGGAGTCATCATCGTGAACATAACGCAATGCACGAGAGACGGCGTCACGGATATGTACGAGCCCGGAAAGCATCTCGTCGACGTTGGTACGTCGCTCGAATACCTTCGTCGTTAGAGATCTCATGTTTCCGAACAAAAATGAGGACAGTTATTTTTAACAAAAATCCAATCGACAGGTGTGACCTTGGGTTACGACATGACCCCCGAAGCGGCTCTGACGAAACTCGCCTACGTTCTCTCGAAGACCGAATGGGACACCGAGACCAAACGGAAGATGATGGAAACTTCGCTTCGCGGTGAAATGTCGACTCACAAGCGGCTCAACGTGACGGACCACGAGTCCTTCGTGCAAACTTTGGGTCTCAATTCCGAGGCGCAGCTCCTCGAGCTCGCGCCGACGATATTTCCCGCTATGATGAGCGAGGCTGTCGTCGCCGGCGATATCGCTAAGATCAAATCGTTACAGAGCTACGTACGTTGCATTTGTTCATTTGCTTATTTGTTGTACGGGGGAATACATTTTAAAGAAATAATTGAAGACACATTACTTTGCCGAAACTTCAATCGTCCCAATCGTCGTACGGCCAAAAATCATGGATCCGAACGCACTTCGTCCGTATATACCGTTAAACTTCCGAAACTTTATTTTTCCGAATCGTCAAACTTCCGAAACTTTATTTTTCCGAATCGTCAAACTTCCGAAACTTTATTTTTCCGAATCGTCAAACTTCCGAAACTTTATTTTTCCGAATCGTTAAATTTCCAAAACTCTATTTTTCCGAATCGTAAAATTTCCAAAATTTTATTATTCCGAATCTTCTTTTAAACGAACGTACGTATGTAAATGAACTCTTTGGAAGTAGTACTTGGTCGAACGTTATTTCTCCAAATCGTCATTTAACAGAACATGATTTTTTCGAATAATAATTTTACCAAACTTCATTTCTCCGTATCGTTAAACCTTTCAAACGTCAAGTTGCCGAATCATGATTCTTCCGAATAGTATTTATCCGAATCGATTCGTACTAAGCGTAAGATTTTTTACGAGCAGATATAATAACAGATGGTCAGACGATTCACTCATATTATTTAGTTTCGTGATTTGGTTGATACGCGATTCGGTGACTTGATGTTCGAAGGTTTAACGATACGGAGAAATGAAGTTCGGTGAAGTTACTATTCCAAAAAAATTACGTTCGGTGAAATAGCGATTTGGAGGAGTAACGTTCGGTCAACTTCTATTTACGAAGAGTAACACTCGCTGAAATGAACGTTTAGATAAATAAAGTTTCGGCATTTTGACGATTCGGAAAAATAAAGTTTCAGTAGTTTGACGATTCCGATGACGTACTTTCGGACACATGGTTTTTCGACCGTAAAATAATGTGGCTCCGAAATAATTGTAAATCAATATCTTCTTTCGTGGAGTTCTATACGTTGATGATGGATTGCATTGTTTACGCCCAGGGTGCCGATATATCGCAACCGAACGCCGACGCCCGGACGGTTCTTCACGTAGCCTGTTGCGACGGCGAGCCGGAAGTTGTTCGTCAGCTTCTTGAAATGGGCGCCAACGTTCATATGAAGGATAGATTCGATCGAACCCCGTTGACCGATGCTATCGAGAACGATCAGCACGAGGTAAGATTCTCTTGTTATCGACGAACCCCATTTTTTTCCCTCTTAATTAGTTCTCCTCGTCTATACACAGTTTTTATCATTTTTCATTTCCTTGTTCTCAGATAATCGAGTTATTACTGCAGTGCGGTGCCCATCTCCACGATAACGCGTTTCTACTAGGCGGAAGATTGTGTGCCGCCGCTGCTTCCGGGAACGTGGTTCGTCTCCGTTCCTTTCGTATCGCCGGTGCTGATCTCACGCAACCGGACGTTTCCGGTAGGACGGCTATGCACTCCGCCGCTCTGCACAACAGGCAGAACGTCGTTCGGTATCTCCTCGACGAGGGGATCGACCAAAATTGTCTCGACATGCTAGGGCACTCCCCTCGAGAACTCGCCGAGCTCGTCGGTGCTGTTCAATGTTTGAATCTTCTCGAATCTACCCACGTCACGAATGGTATCAAAGCCCTCGCCACGTAGACGAAACTTCGATAGTCGCCCTCCCGCGAGAGAGTGTGTTTTCGGAAATCGCGATAAATGACAGCTGTTTCACGTTTTGTGGCTCTCGTCATCCTGACTGGGCGCAAAATGAAATCCCGAAGAAGCTCTCGCTACCTTCGTCGTTAGGTGAAAGTATAAATCTCGAAAATTGCTCGAGTTCAATGCGTGCCTGTAACTCAGCGGAGATTGACAGAGAATAAAGAGCGACACACAAGCCAGGGTTTTTATTCACGCTGCGCGCATACGGACAATGAAAGTGGACTGTCGTGCCGCGCTCGTTCACCGCGATCCTTGACGCTCACGCGTCAGAGACGTCGTCAGAGAAAAGGACAATTGACAATTAAGTGTTATAAGAACGCAAACCAAATGGAAAATTGAAAAGAAGCAATGGGTGACGAATGTCTCTGGGAGAGCCGTTACGTTGGAGCGTGCCGTAATTATACTAGTCTTCCAAGGCTCTTAATTTTTTTCTTTATCTTTTCATTTTTTTTTATTTCAGAAAAACAACAAGCATTGTATAACTTTTATTTACAATAAAACAGAGACTAAGACTAATCTATACAAAGACCGAAGCTTTGTCGGGTTACTACCTGAGTTTCGGGGAGGTTCAGAAGGCACCGAATTGAACGAGTAACGATTGAAACAGTCTCGCAGGCATCGAGCACTTCTTGTAGATTATCGAACAGTCGCGACTGGACTCGCGACCCGCAACCACAGCGTCCTGAATCGCCGTGCCGTTCGTCATGTCCTCGAACCACTTGTGGCTGTGGAACGGAGAAGTCGAATATAGTATACTTAGTCGCAATTAAAATAATTTCACGGCACGCGACAACGTCTCGATGACGAGTACTTTTAATATACTGTAATATAAATAACAATATATATATCGATGTAATAATGCAGGTGCCGATGCAGATGATAGCAGATGCGATAAAATCGCGTTACCTCGTTATATATCTTTATATATATATATATATATATATATCGATAGAATAATGCAGGTGCAGATGCAGATGATAGCAGATGCAGTAAAATCGCGTTACCTCGTTATGCCGTCGATGATTTTTTCGTTGCTCGTAGGATGATCGGCTCTCGCGACTTTGGCGACAACGGTGCAAACGGCGCGTTGCACACACGGCGTAACGTAGCTGTTTCCCAGAAGCAATTCGTTCACCGGATTTTCCATGTGCCACATTCCAAACTCATCGTCGATACCTGCATCGCCGAACATCACGTTGAAAGCAAATGATTAATTGTTACGTGCACGTTGACATACGGTAACGGTCCGGCTGCGACTTGAAGAAGAGAGGAATTATGAAAGCCGCCACAGCAGCCATGAGCCCTGCGACTGTGATAGCTTTCGTGTTCACGTTCAACAGCGGTGCGGGCATTCCGTCCGCGCCCTGCGTGTTCCCCAATGGAATCGACAGAAATGGCACCGACAGATCCAGGTCGATCTGCAATCAATTAACATATACATTATAAACCATACGCGCCCAACGATAATAATTCTTCGAGAAACTCACGTCTATCTTTCCTCCCGTGGAGTCGAAGGAAATAAATTTCGGCTCTCTGGAGCTTCGATTCTCGAATGCGCTTGCAAACGAGGCAAAAAATAATATAAACGGTAGAGATGACATTGCCAAACACTTTTTACCTTCCATTTTTTTTTCTTTTTTTTTGCAACCTGACTTTCCGTTAACGCGATTAACGTATCAAAGCGAGCACCGAAGGTTGGTCTTGTGCGGAATAAGAGGAAGTCCGAAGAACCCCTTGGCACAACGGAGCTTGAACACTTTGTGACGGTCAACCCGACGCCGTGCCAGCGTATTATCTCGTGTCCCCCCATTCGGTATTTGCAGGAAATAGTGTCAAATTTGTTATCGTTTTTTTCCTTTCCGCAGAGAAAGGCTACCATGATTACGCTCTCAGGGAGAGTGATTAACGACGGTAGTCTTACGGCGTATTTTTCTGCAATTATACGTGAAGCCGGAGTGTACACGCGACGTGACGATGAGCCCGTCGTCGGTAATTCCACGGAATTTTCACCGACGTGCGTTTTAACAGTGAAAGAGTGAAAGTCTTGTAAAAACGAAACTGAGAAATAACAGTCGAGAATCACCTCGAGTCTCAACGCCACGGGGGTTGAGGAGAACTTTCGTTAAATTTTCGTGGTCTATCTGCAGAACGGACTACTCGTTCTCGGGATGAGCCAAGCGTGAGCGAAAAATTGCACGTGTTTGACGTCCGACTCTCTAGCCACAATCCTCATGGGCGAAGGGTTGTTGCTCGTCGAACGGCGATGTAAACGTTCCGGGAAGCTTCGTGGACAACGAGCTTGAGGATTTAACGCATCCGCGGTATCCACTCTCGCATAAACACCATTTCCTCTCGATCCACGCGTAGGCTGGAACAATAATTGCAGAGACAACGATTATACGAAGTTTCGTTTATAGTTCACATGATTGATGCAGATTCTCGATAAGCGCAGGCATTTAGAGCACGCGCTCTCCGGAGAACGCCGGCGCAGGGTGAAAATTTGATTGACGATAATAATTACGACACTAAATGCGACTAAATGCGTCCGATTAAATTTTTTCTAAAGTGAGTATTTCGAGCATCGTACGCGAAGTTATAAAAGCTTCGACGGTTCTTCGCGAATGCTGTAGATCGGTAACTATGCTAAAGACTCTTTCACACCTCTCGACTTTGTTGCAAAATTCTCGAATTATTTCGGGCTTTTTGCGCAATAAGACTGTTTTGCTATTGTTCTTTTTTGCTGAGGCATTAACGGCCGAGTATAATGCGTCGGCGACGAGTGTTCAGAAAACTCGTTGGATACCCCGCGAGAGGAAAAGTTGAGGACGTCACGGGGGGATGAGCTTGTACCATGGAAATACGACGACGAAAGCGAAACCGCGCGGGCAATTATGCTCACCGTTTGGCCACCGAGATTAAGAGCGCCTCGGCTATATATACTTGTCCCTGGAACGAGGACTCTCAGTCTGTCAAGGAATTCACCAGTTCTGGAAGATACATCACGACGGTTGTTTCCTTCTTTCATCCGAGGTATCGTAGAATAATAGTGTGTACGTAAACTCTCGCGAGTTACTCTTCAGCTGAACGAACGTTATTCATCAACGTTATTGTTTTCTTTGCAGAATGACTCTTGGAAGCTTGAAATCGGTGGGGGTGCTGATGGCGACGTTGTCCTTTGGAATTGTGACCTGTATACCAAAGTTCGATGCAGGAGGGTAAGTTACTCGTCTTCGATTAATCTTTAAGAACTAGAGCCTGGGTAAGTTTGCTGCCCAACGTTTCGACGAAATATTCAGAAAATAATTATAGAAATATGCGCTTGAAACATGGTAATTTTGTTCGGAATATTATAAAATCGTTTTAACAATATTCTTCAAATATTTACACGATTTTGCAAGGTCCGTTAAAAATGTTGCGTACGCGATATTTCGAATGTAATATAATTGAAAAACTTTTTTGATCAAACAAACAATAATTTGTCTTCATAGTGCGAAAACTAAATTTGGAAAACTTTCGTTGCGTTGCGTGAAAGTTAGCTTGAAATATTGTTGGCAAATCTTTCTGAATGTTTCGTCGGAAGGTAACGTATTTATATTTACTTTGAATCCTCAGCTTCGTCCCAAGCTCCGTTGACTACGCCGAAAAACCCAGCAATATCCAGGATCAGATAGCGATGCCAACCAACAGTCAGCCCCAGGTGCGGAGCGAGGGTAATGCTTCGACCGCGCGAAACTCGGCATCCCGCGACAGCAACGAGATTTCGGATCGTAGCCAGGAGCCCAGATTCGGTTTCACCAACATCGGCAGTACTGGATCTGTACGTACCTGTCGACAGCATCCTGCAATCATTCAAACGTTGTCAGTCAAAGTCATCGATTACTGGATTGGTTCTCTTCACAGTGCATTTATTCTTTCAGGGCTACGGGGTGTCGACTTACTCGCCAGCAAAAATTGATCTAGGTGGACTTATTCTCGGCGCGGTTATCGGTGTTGGAACTATTCTGATTATTCCAAAGTTGCTCTACATTCTGTCAGGAACTTACGGAGCTTACGCAAGAAGTGAGTTTCCTATTTATTATTCAAAACATTGCCAGGAGTTGTAATATGGTTAAAATTATAAAAAATTATAAAAAATTATAAAAAATTATAAAAAATTATAAAAAATTATAAAAAATTATTAAAAATTATTAAAAATTATTAAAAATTATTAAAAATTATTAAAAATTATTAAAAATTATTAAAAATTATTAAAAATTATTAAAAATTATTAAAAATTATTTTTTCCACTAGGCGACGAGGGTGGTTTCACCAACGCTATGACGAAGTTCGACGATGTCCTGGCTCGCCACGGGATAGATACGACGTCCTGCATGCAGAGAGCGGTTTGCACTTACGCGAAGAGAGCAGCTGACGCGGTGAGAGAAGCGAACGACATATCCGAGGACGAAAAGGTGACGTCGTTCGATCGAATGGTGGAGAATTTAACGACGAACCAGGTGTTCCGAACGGCGATGCGTGGAACAGCGATCCAGGATGCCGTCGAAGCAGGCCGCGGCGGACAGAATTGTTCGAGAACGTATCGGCACTGCGGTTTCTCGCTGGACACGATCCTAGGCCTCGTATCGAATGTAATGTCCAGCATGGCTGCCCACAACGATTCCGGACCGACGGCACCTTCAGGGTCGCTGTAACATTTACAAAAAAAGAAAAATAGAATTAGCATTCGCCGTTTCTCACCGAAGCCATTGATTACAAAAATTATACATAATTCAAGCACCCGAGCCTAATCCTAAAAAAATCTAGAATAAAGATACGATTCCTTAAGAATAACGTCGACAATAGAAAAATCGTCCGATACGAGAATTTTAAAACGATATTTATCTATATATTTATTATAATACAGAGATTATACACGTATGTACATTAGACGAAGACCGGAAACTTTCTCGTGCGGCTTCGAACGGAAAACAATAAACTGTGAGGACACCAAACAACACTTCCATTTTCGAAACTCGGCTCAAACTTCAATTTAGAAGATATGCCTTACGTATCTTCTCTTTTCTTTTTTTGTACACTATATCTATAAGTTAAAATTTATAATACATATTTGTGTATGTACACACTGTCATCGGGGATAGCCACGAATTTCAAACGTGACTTCCATGCATTATACATTTATACATTATTAATAAACAGATGACAATATATCTATCGCACTCCCTCAATTTGCCGTGTAAACACTGGATTGCGAGATCTCGGTTTCCCGAATAGACGTGAAACTTAGCTATAATAACGAAACGCTGAGAAACTCTTTGGAGAGAGTCGCATCAGATCGTCGAGAACCGTTAAAAATTCTCACACAAGCACCACAAATCGCTTGTTTATCTTAAAGAAATATACGACCTAGAAACAATTTTAAAAACTTGGTCCTGTGCACGATGTACAACTCTTAAAACTATTTGACACGTCGTCAAAGTTATTACCGTTGAGGTGAGCACAACTCAATCAGTGTGACAATAATGTGGCCTCTGCTATTTAAAAATTTCGTTAATTCATTGAGCTATCTACTTGACTTTAGGGCTGTTAAAACTTTCGTGATGCATCTCGGCGCGTAGTGCCGTAGGACAGTCGGACAGTTTTGTTTACGTTCGTTCGTGCGATGCCTCGACGAAAGAAGCTATACCACCGTAGTCGTCGGAATTTGAGGCCTCGCCGACGTAGAGGCTCGAGAACGCGACGACATCGCTGTCGTTCCTAAATTCTCGTCCCTCGTCGTCGTCGAGGAATTCCCGATACTATTTCATCGACTTGCGCGGCGGTAGAAGAAGCACGACTCCAACCGCGACGCAAATGTGCCAGAAGCTGTGTATTATGTAATAGTTGCGCCGTGTCTGAAGAAAAGCGTAGCAAACGAGACCGAGAAGAACGAGAACGAGACCGGCCGGCAGATGAATATTTCTGTACGGATGAGCCGGATATCGATAGGTTCTCTTGGCCTTGCATCTCAGTCCCCATGAGATGCAAACGAGCAAGCAACCGGTCACCGCGGGCAGTAGAAAGACCCACAGAGCCGTTCGATCGAGTTCCGAGCCCAGCGCGAGAATTATCGCTCCGGTGAGTTGACAGAAGGCCGTCAGCCTCGGGCCGAAAGCCGCCATTGCAACGAGAGTCACCCAGATCGAGAGGAGAGCGTTGAAGAAGTCGCAGAATTGTAGAACGCTCAGTTTCGCGACGCAATAATTGTGAACGTCCTCGCCGGCTTCGCAGGCGTGATAGAGAGTGGAGAATAACATCACTGCGGTGTACACGATCGCCTCGGTGTAGTACTCTCGCCGTAAGGCAATGTAGATCGAGCCGAGAAAAGCAAGATTGCTCAGTGTCAGCATGAGCAGTCGAACGAGTATTCCTCCGCCGGTGAGAACGTAAGCGTCGTCGGCGCAGTCGAAGCCCCGATAACCACCGGAGCAGTGACACGCCGAAAAGACGAAACCACCGCTCATGTAGTGAACGCAACGCCCGTTCGAACTGCAGCGTCCCTCGACGCACGGCGAAGAACCCACGCTGATCTCCACTCTCTCCGATGTTTCCTTCAAGCATGTGCAATTCTCGCAGGGCGATTTCTGACAGACTTCCAGGCACTGACAGGGCGACTCGAAGCTGAAGGCCTTCAAGCTGAGATGCCAGATACCGGGCTCCGGATACGGTATATGGACCATCGACGGATCGACGTTTCGTGACCAAAGATCGGGTGCGGTCGTCGATTGCTTGCGTATGCAACCACCACCGGGGGTGATGCCGGAATAATAACCTGGAAGCATTGTAAAAAAAGTCGTTTAGGTCGTTTAGGCATTCTCAGCCAGAAGGTCCGATTAATTTAACGATTTAGGGAATATACACACTTTGTATTTGTATTTATAGTTATAACCATATTCCTTCAAATTTATAGCAGTTTATAATCGGTCAAATTGTATTTTGATTTTTATTATAGTGAGAACTTCTCGTCGCTAGATCTCGATTATTTTTGTGTGATTACTTTTGTGTTATACGCGGGCTTGCGATCTCAGTCACCACTGTTGTCTGTGGTGCACTTGTAATGTGTTATGTAAAAGGAGCAATCCATTTAAAAAATAATTTTTTTTTAAATTGAAAAATAGAAATTTACTTCTGTGATACCATCCTTAAATGTATAACGTCACTAGGTCAGGAATGAAAAAAAATATAAACGTACCTAAAGAAACGCAGCCAAAAATAACGACGTCCTTGCGATCATTGTTGACGAGTTTGGTACCGACGCTGAGAGTTCCTCCGACGTCGGAAATCGGTCCAACTTCGAAGTTCAAAACGGTGATACCGTCGGCAGTGAGATTGACCGGTGTAGATTTCGTAGAGTTTCCGGGCAAGTGCTCGTAGTCGAAGAGAAAAAAGTCGGGCAAGGATTTTCTCGTCAGGGTGATTTGTTTGACGGTGCTGGCGTTGTTCGATGCGTCGTTGTCGGGGAGTGTAACGGACATCGTCGAGGCCTCGCCGTCCAGCAGTCGCAAGGTCAGGTAGTGAAACGAATTGGCGTAAGGCCTGAACGGTAGATAGGCGTACGTCTCGTTCATCATTGCCCCGGCGAGAGTCTCCTTTGCCGCGACGCTCACTTCGACGTTGCAAGCCTCGCCGCACGATGACGCCAGCGTTACGTTGGCGGGTTCGGAATTGCCGTACATCAAGAACTGCATGGAAGCGGAATCTCGGCTCTTGTTCAATTCGACGATGTGCTCCTGGCTGTTGTCTATGAGGGCGAACGATGCCGGAGACTCGATGAAGAGTTCGGCATCTAGGACGGTATCGCAAGAGGCTCCGAGACCTGGAACGGAATATTATTCAGCCTGAATATAATAAATTCCAAAAGCGCCGATCGACGCTTTGCACCTTAAACTTTCAGTAAATAAAATGCTCGCTGACCTTGCTGGGTGATCTGCTCGGTATCCGGATCGGTCCATGATCTAAATGCGATCGCGTACCAATCGCCATCAGCCGGTGACGGTATCCTGATTAAAAATTCATCACCGGCGCTGCTGATCGGCAGGCTGTAGTGAGATCTTCGGTTCTTCAACAGTTTAGCGGCAATCTTCGAGCCGTCCGGATTCACCAGCGGTATGCTACCGGATTTCAGGAACACCGAGACGTCCCGAGGTGTGCAGCTTCCGATGCCACCGGTCTTCTCCTCTTTGGCTGTAAATCTGAAAGATCGAAAAAAATGTTCATCGGACTCGAAAGACAATTGTAAGGAAGGAAGAAAAATCCAAATATCAAGGAGGGTCCATCGATATATGGAAAAAAAGGGTTGTATTTTGTTTACGGTAATCAAATTAATAAAAACCGGTCTCACTTGAAGAGGGCCGATATCGTATTTTCCGGAATGCTGAAGTGAACGATGGAGATGTGACGGTAGGCGGCGAAGTCGACGAGGACGTTGGACGGTTGATGCGCCACCTTCTCCAGTTCGCCACAGAGGCCTTGGTGAACAGCTAAGCTCCATGTCAGCAGCAACGCTAACTCCCCTTTGTACATATTACCTGGGCCACGGCTGCGTCCCCGGACCGCATAACAAGCTGAGGTACTTCGTACGGAATTCTGCAAATGTGAAAACATCATTTTATCAGACATATGTTGCGTAGAGTAGATCGAAATTATTCACAGGAATCCACTCCCAGAAGTGAGGAATATAAAAAAATTTATATTCGAAATATATAAAATTTGGAGTTTACTATATTTTCTCGATCTATGCCATATAAACTTTATCCCCCGAACGGTACAGAGGTCGCGTTAACAAAGCCTCACTTATTTGTGGAGTAACCAGCGGGCAGGGCAAAGCGTTAACTCAGTGTTTCCTGTGTTTAAGACGAGCTCCGTTTGTACGTAAAATTGTACGTCGCTGCGATAAGCGATAACTCGTCTCGGCCGCGTCATTAACCACCCGGTTCATTAAATGCAACACCGCGCGGTTGAACCACAGAACGAACGCACAGGCGTTTAAACGATCTATTTACGCGAGTTATCTTAAATATTCGTCGAATTTAACATGCGATAAAATACATCGCCGGAAAATTAGTGTAGATCGGGGGCGTTACAAACAATCCGCTCGCGTAGCTGCTGCTCGCAACACTTGGCAATTTTGGCGTAACCAATGTATAAATTTAGCTGCGTTGTCATTCACACGACGAGATAAGAATTGCTATTGAGAGTAAAAGGAAAAAGCAAAAAAAAAAAAAGAAGGTACGTAAATACACGATAAAATGTTGCGGGTAATGAGAAAGATAAGATGCAATGAGCAAGAAAATAATTGCCTGGTCCCAATCTAGTCATTGGGAAGATTTAAATGCAGCTGGACAAACAGGTTCCTCAAGCGCGTGAATCATTTCTGAGAAACAACGTTTATCGCCGAGGCTCAAGATTGATTGAAAATACAGAAATAAATAGAGGCCACGTGTATTAGACGGTGCTACTGCTTGTACCGAGATTCTGCCTCGAATCCGTGTACTAACCGTTCTAAATGCGCGAAGCAAATCAGATGGACGAACACGTAATCGACCTCTCAATGCTCCAGCGGTACATAATAGCTCGTTGATTTATCTGTCAGCGGAGATTCGCCCTCGTTTATAGTACTATTTGGAAAGTAGGCCATCCGGCGAATTGTAATCTTGGGCCTGACTTGACCCTTGTATTCCCTCGCGCAGCCGAGAAGCGGGGGTTTTTTTAATCTCTCGCGAAGATTGATGATCGCTTTCTCCGAAATCATATCTCCGAACTTCCGGTCCGATCGAATCAAGCTCCCGCTCTAATCTCATCGTCTAGCGATAATTTCAGACATTCCCCCCCCCCCCCCCCCCCCCCCGCCCCCCTCCCGCCACCGTAGTTCGTCACCGTCGACTACTATGACTCACTTAACGCCGATGGTTTGCGCTGGATTCGGTATACCAGTATACCCTACAATACATAAGAATGTTTTTTTTTTTTGTTAAACAAACATAAAAACCGAGACACTACATCACGAGGAGGAAAGACCGTGAGGTTGATCGTAACGAGTGAAAGCGTCGCCGAGTGTGTGCACAAAGAAAAACAAACAAATAAAAACGTTCGCTCGAGTTACCAGGAAATAATTGTTAAGCCACTAGAAACTTTTCGCAGGGATAAACCACAGCCGATACGATGAGATAACGGACGCGAATTGTCAAAGTTATTAAGATCGTATCGCTTACGTTGCAGCCGAGCACACGTGGCCGTGACGTGTGCTGGACGTCGAGAGCGTCGCGAGCGTCAACGGCGTTGGGACGTTATCGGCCTGCGCGCATTATTGATTTCGGGATGACCCGCGATGCCGCAATACCTCTGCCGTATCGTACACCCGTAACGACGGTGGGCGGCTCGTGAGTACGCGGGTTCGAAAAGAGGTCAGCAGCCGTGTCGTGCGGCCGGGTCCTCCTCGCTCGTCGATCGAAGCTGCACTGACGGAATCACAGAGTCGAGCCCGACTCTTGAGGACGAGCCACGTGCCGCAGCGATTACTTCCGGCTTTCTCGAGATGATCTAACCAATTTTTTCCTGTTTTTTTTTGTCCCGTCATTCTATTATCCTATCGTAGCCTCTTCCCGAAGGTTCGTGGGTTGAACAATTTCTCGCATGCCGAGAAACTCTAATCTCGCGGATGCTCCAATTAGCATTCGTCAACACGCTCAGTCTTGGCGTCCGGTCATCGAGACAAGTTGTTCTGTCCCCGTAGTCGAAGCGCGTCGATGCTGAAGTAACCTACGCCGTATCCTCGCGTTACGTGACGATCGTCGCCACTACAATCACCACCGTCCTCACAGATCTTCGAAACAATTCCAATATCGTTCCAATTTTATTATTATAAAATATAGTTTTATCGGTATTTGTTTATATATTTAAAAAAAAAAAGGCACACCTTCAACATCATCTTCAGATTCTCTCGTAGAAAAGTTACGACGCCCGTTCTCTTCTATCTCTTCGACGTTCGTTATAAATAAACTCTTGAATACGTATAACGTACAACTTAATAGAGATAATCGATCTCTATTACGATTCCGAAATCTAGAATTCCCACGTGTCGAGCCATCGTAGCGAATGCATCGAGCTCGTTGGATCCACTGAGGACGGACCGTCCATTCCGTACGATAGTGGAGCGAACAGATAGAAGCTGAAATGTAGTCGTGATTATTACCTTATCGCCTTCACCTTATCCTAGTTCGAGTTCGAGTGGGAACTCACCTGTACGCGGTGGCAGATACAACCCCACTCAGTAGAACGTGATAGACAGTATTTCCGACTTTGCCGGGGAGCAGAAACAATATTCCTTCGAAAATGAAATTCAGGGTCACGCCGGTGAGCATCGAACTGTACAGCAATGCGGGGAAGTAGTGATGGAAGTAGAGAACCCGTCCCATGGCCCAGAAAGGCGCGTAATGAAGAAGCCATCCGACGAAGAGCCAACTCCCGGCGTCCTTGAGTTTTTTTCTCTCGGCCGCGACCGCCGCGCTATCCTCGCAGCCTCGTTGCTCCCTCACGGAAATGTGGAGGTAGACGACTGCGAAGTACAAGAGGAACGCAATGTTTCCCCACCATATTATGGGATTTCCGAGCAAATATATACGATGATTGTTTCCAGAGAAGAATTGTCCCTGTGAATGGTAAAACGGTTGTCAGGTTGGTTTGTGAAATTATCGTAATTACGTTATGCAAGAGGGAAAACATACTCTGTAGTTGATCGGCCATTGCCAAGGCCGCGACGTGACCTCGCCTTCTTTGACCTTCAGATCGGAGTTGCCTTGCAGCATTACCGCGTGGGACTCGGTGAATCTCGCGAAGAATCCTGGTGCGTAGACTTGAAAGCTGACGTTCGGTACTGTTAAAAAAATGTAAAAAAAAGAACATAGTAATTATTCTTGTTCACTATTAGAGATCACAGATCTGATTCTGCGCAAGTTTCGAACATACGTTTGGCGTAATTGTTGTCCTCGATATTCCAGAGACCGTTCTTGTCCCTCATATTGGGATTACACGATACTTCCTGTTGACTGTAACCCCTGTGAGAAAAAGAAACAGTTTTAACAAAAAATTTCGTACAGTTGAATATTAGAGCGAGAGAAGCCTGTCCGATCGGTACGAACCATTTGGGTAAAGTTTTGCCGCTGCAGGTCAATACGCAATGATGAAGATAGTGAACAAACTTCAATTTGCTCGTCACAGTCTCGACGACGTCGCCTTCCTTCCCGTTGACGATTACAACTTTCCAAACGTCGTTGGCATCGCCCGTTCCGTTCTGGAATTCGATTGTCGTTGTAGAAGTTAGTCGACCCTCGTGAAACAACCAACCGTAAAACTTTGGGTTTGATTTGGGTTGTTTTCTAACAATCTACTTCAACTCAACCAGTCAATTGGTGCGCCAATCCGACTCTGATTCAAACCTTCTGGAGGTTGTTTTTATGGTTGATATTTTAAAACCAACGGTAATACTAACCATTATGTGTGTCAGATAGAAAGTTGGTTTATAGGTTGATTCCAAAAACATCCCAACTTCCGACTCTATGTCAAGAGCGTCGATCGCTCTTGGCTCAGGGTTGGAAATCAGGTTGTTTTAGGAAAATCCAACCGTAAACCAACTTCGAATCCGACAAATATAACGACTGGTATTACGGTTGGTCTTTCAATATCGCTGAAAAATCAACCCCTCGAAAGCTTAAATCAAAGTTGTTTCGGTGCAGCAATCGACCGGGTTGGTTTCAGGTTGTTCGGAATGCGAGGAGCGCGAGGTTCCTTTACCTCTCCGTAACCGGTGACTTGGTAATGCTTCTTCGATATCGGGGCGATCTCCTTGTGAGAGTGCAGATTCCGTCCAGTGATAACGTGCTCGAGACGAATGAGATCGCCGTGCTTGACGAGCTCGGGTTCCGATGGGATCTCCTCGCTGTCGAACTTCTTCACGAGCCACACGTTGTTATCGTCTTTGTGAGAGTACGTAGTGATCTGAAATAAATATCATCGAACTTTCATCTCCACCCGTAATCGATAATCGAGAATAATTATTCCGCTCGGATAATTATTAGAATAGAGAAAGCTACCTGTTGCTGACGAGCGCCTACACCCTCGGGATAAAGATGCCAGTGGGAATGCAAATAACCACCGCCTGTTCGATGATTTTTCAACGTTATCGTTGCCCCGTAGGCCAACCGACGAGGCATCGTAGCGTTGTTCAGTGAATTACCCTCGAGCAGAGATTGAAACTCGGAACTGTAGAAACCATCGCCGCTACCGCTGAAATTACATTTATTGTTGATTAATCTGTGATAAAACAAATTGTAAAAAATAAATGAAGATTAGTCCTTGGTATCGCACGACAGTGACCTCTTACCTTTTGTTCAAAACCGTAAGATGAATGTAGAAGAAGAGCATGTACATAACAATCGGTAAGACTATGAGGCAGATGGCCCGTGCCAGCAAATGTTTCCCAACGTACGTCTGTAACAGAGATCGTTTAGTATCTTAGGATCGTGTCCGAAAAATCCCGCGGCTGTCGTAAATACAAGGTTCAAGGTAGAATTCAGTTTTACCACGGGTTTGCTCAGATCGCCGAGTTCCCGCCACAATTCGTAAACGGTGAACAACCCGACGAGCAGCACGACGAAAAGCCCGACGAACTTGACGCTTATCGTACACGCGAGCGAACCTCCCGTAAAGGCCAACCACGCCCACCAGGATTTCGTGAACGGCTCGTTTCGCAGGGAACCGACCCTGGTCATTCCCCATGTGGCGCACATCATGAAGCACAGAAGTATCGGGTCGAGAAGAATGTAACGATTTAGGGTGAGGAGTCCAACGTCTGGAAATACAAATATCATCAGGAGGTCTTCGTTATCGGAACGAACGAACGAATGAATTTGTAGAATACTGCACGAACCACAGAGAATAAACATAGCTGAAAGGGCCGAGGCTCTCACGGACTTTGTTAGCTCCCAGACGATCAGGTAAGCCAGAGGAACTATCGACGCTCCCAGAAACGTGCAGAACTGTAACATTACCAAAGTAGCGCTCGTTCAGTTTAATTCTATGGGACAAACAACTATTCAGTGATTAAGCGTAATCGCGATACCGACGATTCTCATGCCGACGTAGTGTACTTCTTCAAACTTGTCGCCAGGCTTCTCGAACGGAAACGTTCCGTCGTAGCCGGTCAGGTAACCCGACAGGGCTATGAGCATCTGTAAATAATAAAAATAGTAAATATATATGTGGCATTCCCAATTCAAAAGAGTATTTATTTTCTTTAAGTTAAAAAAGAAACTGTATGGAAATTTTTTATAAAATTCCCAAAAGTGTAGTGTTTTGCATATAAAAAGGGTCAAGCGATAACCCATAATTGACTGATATTTACTTTCAATTTTTAAACTTTTTCCTTTAAAAAAAAATTTTTTAAAAAGGAGGTGAAGGCAACCCTCTCTGGCTCAAATCTGACATTTTTTAAACATATGTTACAAGGTTTTTCAGAATTTTTTCAGATTTGTTCAATTATGGCGATCTATAAGATCATATTTTGAATCATTAATAATGATAAACAGTTTTTAAACATCTAATAAAAAATCAGAGCGATTTTGCGAGTTAGTTCAGTCGTATAAAATAAACAAAAACACAGGCCAGATCCAAGATGTGAAAGGTTAAACCCAGGTCGAAACGATAGAGCATATAATTATATATGCCCCAAATATCGCACGCCTAGAACAACAGTGTAACAATTTGTATGGTACTCCCGCAAGAGTTGTTACACTGTCGTTTTAGAGGTGCGATATATAGATATAGCACATAGTAAATATAAGTCGAAAAATGTTGGTGAACAGGAATAACAGAGAATGAAAACTTGCCTTGCCCAATGGAGGATGTACGTCAAAAAAGAAAGTTCTATTGATGTACCAACTGCCCATCTTTCCAAAGTGGGTTTCGTCCCAGCTGTGAAGTACAAGTGAATTATTGTTGATTCAATAAATTCTGGGCACAAGAAATGGAAGCCGAGAGACAATCTTACCATACATGTTGGGGCTCGGATACCTTGTAGAATCTCGTGCCAGCGGTGAGGATCAGTATGAGGCCCAGCAGTAGCCACCAATTGCTAAAAATATCGAATGATGAAGAATCCTCATAAAATTTTGGAAGTATTGTCAATTAATATTGAGCGGTTTTACGTACGCGTCACTCGATCCTCCAGACTCGACGCTGCATTCTTTACTGATCTGTTTACTGTGTTTTGTTTTTTGAGGAGTAGATCCACTGTGCACGTTGGCTGTCATGTTCGCTTATATCGTTTCTAAAAAGATACAATCGAACGAGACAGAAACTTAATTCTAAGGGTGGAAAAATTGACGGTTTTCACTGTCATCCGGAAGAGCGTGCGACGTTCATCCTAAAGGTTCGTGCACTCGTGTCCTTTATAACGGTCTTCGATGGGAACCGGTTGGATGACACCTTACCGGACGATCGCTTTCCATTGTTGCCGTTTTTAATTTGTGATAAATTATTCATAGACGAACGGGTTAAAAATACACGCGGTGCCCCGAGGGATTTATAGGTCGAATTAAGATAATTACAAAGATCCTTTCCGGACGCGACAAGGTCAAAGTTTGTAAACAATCGCCTTGGGAGACGAATGTTTATCATTTTCGTGTGGGGATTCGGCAACAAAGCTAACTGTACACGCATGGCAGAAAGCTGATACGTTAGCGGCGGTGGGTCGTGAGAATTCTTACCGACGTGCACTCGTAGATTCCCATTCCCCGTGTGCATTTTTGTTCCAAGTTGTATAACCCGCGGCGTCTGGTTCGGCCGGTCAGCCGATTCCTAAAAATATCGAATAATGAAGAGTCATCACAACACTTAGGAATTATCGGTAATTAATATCTGGTAATTAATATCTAATAATTAATATCTGGTAATTAATATCTGGTAATTAATATCTGGTAATTAATACCTGGTAATTAATAGCTAGTAATAAGTATCTGGTACTTAATATCTCTTAATTAATATCGTTAATTAATATCTGACTGTACACGCATGCCGGAAAGTTAATATATTAGCGGCAGTGGGTCGTGAGAATTCTTACCGACCTGCGCTCGTAGATCCCCATCCTCAGTGTACATTTTTGTTCCAAGTTGTTGCACCCGCCTAGCTACTGCTTTAGTCTATCAGCTGATCGCTCGGCTGCTTAATATTTCTGCTCCGATTCGACCAAACTTGCAGCTTCAATTGTGATAAACACTGTTCAGAAGATACGCTGGAGACGAGTGGCAAAATTTAAAGAATGTCATCGCTAAGTAATCTGATTATTTCGTCGCTCCGTAGTGTCCAGAAAAATTTTATAACCCCTGCGACATGTAGCAAAGGTAAACTCCACGATCATTCTGGTTACGCTACATGAATTGAAGGTTTATCTCGCAAACGGAAGGGTCGTTTAATTTGGTGGTTTGTATTATTTTTTTAACGCAGCAACCGTACGTCACGCGTCCAAGAAATCGAGTACCTGTACGAGAATCAAGCCGGGACATCCGAGACCGAAACACAGAGGCTGGAAAGTTCAGGACGGTCACCAAGTGCCGGCTGGAAAGATTTTGGTCACTCAGCTGAAAACGAGATTCCACCCGGGACTAAACGTGAGCAAACTTTGCAAATCGCGTTCGCGCATTTGCTTTGCAAACTTTCGTTTGCTTAAATATGATTTTTATTACATACATATATTTTTTATTTGTTTGTCGATCGGAAAATGCTTTCCTGCAGACATAGACCAATATCACGAAAATATGTGCTTATTTAAAAAAACAGAAAAATAGTCTCGTCCTGCCGAATAGATAGTACGATAATAATTTTTTTTTTTATCAAGGTTGGATTCGGTAAAAACGGCACCCTATGGGCTCTGGAACCTGGAAAGGTAGTAGTCACCTGCGAGAAGGTGAATCTTAATTGGGATCACACATGGATTCAAAGATGCTATGGTGGACGTGAGGGACACGTTATTTACAAGAAGCACTTCCATGTTTTGCCGGAGAAGCAGCACAACAAATTCAAACTCATAGACCTCATTTGAATGTGCTCCAAAAAAATGTTTAATAATCGTTTAATAAAAATTGTCTTTTAGCCGATGATAAAACTATTAGTCTACCTTATCGACCTTCGAATAACAATGTTAAAAAACGTGTGAGTCTTCTACAACGTTCGTAAAAAGTTTATCGTCAAATCGGCGAGAACATGTTGGATTCGGCCCATTGAAAAGATTGATATTTGACGTCGCTTTCGGAGTCGTCCGCGAACGTCGCGAATACTTGTGTCTTCCTGACGTGGCAGGCTACTCGACACTGACCCGCCAGCTCCGTTATCGCTATTTCCTTGTCCTTGTCCTTGCACTCGATTATGAACTGAGAGTGAAACATTATCGGGTCACCTGGAAGACATTTTCGTATTATTAGGCTTTTCGGCCTGATGCGAACACAGAAAAACTGCGTGTTTATATTCTGAAACCTGGATATGCGAGGAAATCCCCGCCAAATTTTTCTCCACTGGACACGTAAAATCCTTTTTCCCACAGATCTTTGTATGTTCTGTGTCTCAGTCTTTCCTCCTTAGTGCGTGGATAATTCCATTCTACTGTTTTGACATCATCCTCCTTCAGCCAAGGATATGCTGGAATACAACAAAAAAAAAGTAGTTATTAAACTGCTTTTCAAAGTAAAGCGTTGGGTGTAAAAGCGTACAAGATGGTTCCTGGGGAGGACCTCAACCCAGGGAGGTTCGGAATAATCGGTTGAGGATGGGTTTGCGGTGAAGGGCGGGGGGGGGTGACTTTGACGATATTGCTTCTTTGAGAAGATTTTAATTTAAAAGTCCCGGTAAAGATGTTCTTACATAACTACTAGCAGACGAATTGCATTTTTCCCAATATCTCTTCCATCCCAAAAAAATGTCTTCACCTGTGTGAATTTGTAACAGAGCCTCTGTTTTTTCAAGCTTTGGCAGTTTCGCCATTTCCTCTGCCATTAACGCTTCTCTGTCTATCTCTATACTATCCAGTGCTTCACGCGTTTCGCCGTCCAGAGGCTTCTTCAGTTTTTTCTTGGTAGTTTTTATTCCCAGTATCTTCCTCTTTTTGCCCTCTACTATTTTGTCCATCATCGTGCATATCTGGAGGTAAAAAAATAAGCTGTGAAAATTGCATTAAATATTATTCGAAATATATGGGATATTATTTGGAATTTATGGGATATTAATTGGAATTTATGGGATATTATTCTTAGTCGAATTCACTTCAGAGTGCCACAGCTGAACAGTTTACAGTTCAGCTGTAGCATGTTTGACCACATCGAGGGTCTTTCATGAGAATGTAAACCGTACTAATACTACGAGGAACTCAGCGATCTCATAAATTATGAGACCCGCAAATGAATATTCAGGTTTGAATTTCACAGGTCTTTCATTTAACGTGTTCAAGGAACATGCAAATTCAGTCGTCCTGAGCTATGAATAATTTGAGCTCAGCAATTTGGAGGGAATATACATACTTCTTGTAATTATAGTTACAACCAGATTCTTTTCAATTTATAGGAGTTTTTAATCTGTTAAATTGTATTTTTATTTTTATTATATTGACAACTTCTGTTCGCTAGTTCTCAATTATTTTTGTGATATAAGCCGTCTTACGATCTGTCATCACTGTTGCCAGAAATGTACCTGTAATGTGTCATGTAAAAGAAGCGATCCATTGAAATAAAATATAAAATGATTTGGAATTGATTTGGATTTGGAATGATATGGGTTACTATTTTGAATATATGGGATATTATTTGGAATATGTAGAAATATAAAAAACCTGGTGCTTCCTCTCTTCCCTCAAGCATTCCTCTTGTTCATGAAATAGCTTTGTTCTGTACTCATCGAATGACTTTTTCAAACTATCGCTTGGTTTCTGTTGCAAACAACCGTAAGAGACTAGCCTGGCGACATTTTTCTCCAGCAGAAGCGTAACTTCTTCAGGTTGGAGCATCAGAGGCAAGCCATGAAGAATGTCTTGTCTGGATTTTTTTGGCAAACAACCGATCAATTCGCCGATGATTCTGTGCTCGCTTCTGAGCGTTAACCAGTCTGAAATAAATGCGAAAGATTCGGTACTAGACAATCCGAATAATTTAATGTTTATCTGTAAACGATTTACCTTTGGCGTTCCACACGAAGACTTGTCCCTTCGAGAGTACGAGATCGATCATGGTTCCTATCAATTCTGTGTGTTGGGTTATTTAAAGAAAAATCGTCGGTCGGTGACAACGTTTAATAATCATTTAATGTCATAACAATAAACAACCGACACAAACCGGTCCGACATTACGCTTTCTTGTATTTCCTAGAACGGATCGCAATGTGTTATTGTACTCAAAAGTCGCTTTTATCGACCGACGTTTTACGGTTCTGAATCACAGTACACAAATTGTAGGGTATCTTCTTCTTCTTCCCATGGATTTATGCCAGAGGCCAAGTTCCATTTTCCAATATTGAGAGGGGGACTCAGGACGACTCTCGAGATTACTTTAGTGAAACTGCAGCACCGATTGGCGCAGTGTTGGGACGGCAGGATTGGTATGCATTGGAGGAATGGCGGGGGGCTGCGGGAAGGGTTGAGTCGTAAGTCGTAACCCATTTCGATCACTTTCTGATAACTAATTTTTTTGTGCTACCTGGGCATCTCCATTTTGTTACAGAATAGCGCTCAACTTCAGAGGAAACTTCCGGTCATCGCCCACGTTCGTCGGCGCTACACGGAGGCACTCAGCTCACCCTAGTTCTCATCTGCCAGGCCCATGGGATCCTCGGATCTGTAACATCAAAAAATAATGCTTTATTAATGCATGAATGAATTAACAAATAAAAATCGCTAACCTCTCATTATTTCTCTAATGTATGAATATTCATATTTTGTATTTAATCTAAGAACTGGCAGTCTAATTATATTATAAAACGAAACGAATTGACAACCTACCTTAATGATTATCGTTGTTCATTAATAACAATGTTACGAATAAACAACACTCCGAATTGTTCCAAATGTCTTAATTATATTATTCTTGACCACCAAACGATTCCGCATCGATTGCTTCAAATAGGACTCCTATATTTGAAGCAATTTGAAGAAAAAAAATGGTCAACTCTGGGACTCATTCATTTCTCAAATTATTGTAATCAAACTATTGACCACAAAATGTTTAAATTACGCTACCAATCACCACCAAACGACCACCAATTGAATGGTATTAATTGCAATTTTTTAAATTAAAGTTGCATGGCTAACTTGATAGAGCTCACTTATATGGCTAGCTTTATAGACCATACGTGATGTCGTATCAGAAATACGTCACTTCCGATCTGGGAATTTAATTTTTCAAACGTGACGTTATACCGGAAAATGTTACTTCCGGTCCGAAAATCTAGGTTTTTGACCGCACATGACATCATACCGGAAATACGTCACTTCCGGTCAGGAAATCCAGTTCGACCGCAATGACATCATACCGGAAATACATCACTTCCGATCCGGAAATCTAGTTTTTCGACCGCACATGACGTCATACTGCAGTTTATTTTTATTCGCACGCTTGCTTGAACTTTTCGATAAAAGCTAAATTCGGTCCGAAGCAACAAATTACAGCACCATCTACAGTGATGTCAGATTGGAGGGAAATTTCTGGAAATTTCCCTCGGAGGGAATTTTTTAACATGGTATGAGATAGATCGTGATGGACGGACGCGTGATGGACGCGTGTTTCGCTTACCTAGTTATTTTCTAGCGAAATTATACCCCACCACGTAAATGTTCCCACGTCTCTTTATCGAGTTGTCACGTTAGCACATGTGACTCTAGGAGCCGTCAGCTGACCGGGTTTAAATTCGAAGCCAGACAGAAAAGCTACAGGCTGCAACCGCCAATTTTATTTTTGTTCCCCCTGACAAAGGACAAGTCTCGACGAGTTCGGCCAGAGTATTGTCTTTTCACCGTCGCAGAGTAACAATTGTAACAGGACTACTTACTGTCTCGCGTTCTCGATTTCTCGATCCAACATTCGCCGCAATTTGCTGCAATCGATCGAGAATAAGTATTGAAAAAAGAGAACCGCACAAACAAACAACAATGTCCGTCGGAGCAACAGCAACAACGAGATCTCTTCACGAGGACGAGGTGCTCGATGACGCTAGCGATGGAGCGAAACTCATCAAGACTCTCGAGGTAAGATTTCATGTCGACTCTTTATGACCCCAAAGATATCTGCATGAGACTAAATCTCATCAGGTTATAAAGGCTGTGTTTTGCATCGCACAAACTTCGCCCGAGGAAGTTCACGTAGCGAATAAAATTCTACAAGTGAAGAGTTTCTTTTTCTTCCTCAAGCCGTGCATTGATCGAGACTTGCGAAAGATAAAATTTGATGTCATGCAAAAGACTGTTTGCCTTCTGTCCGTACGGTGTACAACATGTTACATGGAAATTTGTGTTCAAACAGCGCGCTTAACCTCTTTTTCCCCAGGGCAACGGCATCACTGCGGCCGACATCAAGAAACTCCAGGAGGCTGGATACTACACTGTTGAATCCGTGGCTTACGCGCCAAAGAAACATCTCCTGGCGATAAAAGGCATCAGCGAGGGCAAAGCTGATAAGATCCTTCAGGAGGCTTCGAAGCTTGTAGTCATGGGCTTTAAGTCAGCCACAGAGATTCATCAGATGAGAGCCAACATTGTATACGTAACCACAGGATCGGCAGAGCTGGACAGGCTGTTGGGTGGAGGAATAGAAACAGGCTCGATAACTGAGATCTTCGGCGAGTTCAGAACAGGAAAGACTCAGCTGTGCCACACACTGGCTGTTAATTGCCAGCTGCCCATAGACATGGGTGGCGCGGAGGGGAAGTGCCTCTACATAGACACAGAAGGAACTTTCCGACCCGAGAGATTGATCGCCGTCGCCGAGAGGTACAAAATCGCCGGAGATTCGGTTCTCGACAACGTCGCCTGTGCCCGCGCGTACAACACGGATCACCAGACCCAGCTCATAATTCAAGCGAGCGCGATGATGACCGAGTCGCGGTACGCGCTTCTGATCGTCGACAGCGCCACGGGACTCTACAGAACCGACTACACGGGACGCGGCGAGCTCAACTCGCGGCAGATACATCTCGCCCGATTTTTACGGATGCTTCTCAGAGTCGCGGACGAGCACGGGGTGGCCGTGGTGATTACCAATCAAGTCGTAGCCAACGTGGACGGCGTGGCGAGTATGTTCGGTGGAGATCAGAAGAAACCGATCGGCGGTAACATAATCGCTCACTCGAGCACGACCCGATTGTCCCTGCGCAAGGGCAGGGGCGAGACGAGGATATGCAAAATATACGATTCGCCGTGTTTGCCCGAGAGCGAGGCGATGTTCGCGATAAATCCGGACGGCGTTGGCGATGTTAAGGAATAACAACAAAATTAAAAACCAAAAAAACGCAAGTTTCAGCTCCCGTTTCATCTGCGAGGCAACGCCGGATTCGAGCCTTCCAGATCGTTGAATAAATGAATATTTTATTTATTATAATTGATTCGTAAAATAAGATTAGTTATCGATTTTCTTTTATACTTTTATATGACGATCGAACAATCACCCGTTACCGAATAATAAACATTGTTTTTCTTTCAATGCGGCTTAAGGCCAGGGGCCAAGTGCCAGCGACAATAAACATACACCTTGTATATTATTGTACAATTATGAGTTTCATTTTTTTTTTCCCCTCTCCACCGTAGTTGGGCAAGGAAGGGGGCATTTAATAATTCATCGGTCATTTAAACGCCTGGAAAGAGGGTAGGGGTCATGTGCCTAATCATTTTCAATATGGCCGCTTCCTAGCAGAAGCTCGAGGGACACACACTGGCCCTCTCGGTTTGTTCGTTATCATGACTCCGTTCGTGTGGAGCTTCAGAGGAAACATGAACCGGTTTATAGCTGATGCACAGCTATTTCAGTATTTGTTCGTGTTGTTCGGACTGTTCAGCCTCTCGCTCGGACTCTACGAGGATCAAGTCGGAAAGTTTGACTGGTAAATAACTGGCTCGACACAGTGTGCGTGGTTAAACTCGCCAGTCGCCGCGAGCCTCTTGAAAATCGACACGCATGCACGAACTCCCATTGACAGTCGCTCCAATTTCATACCGCGTATATCCGATCGCATTAATTGTATTTATTTACTCTTTTTTTCTTTCTCGAAACAGGAGACAAAATTACGTCGGAAGAATAAAGTTCGCGACTTTCGATACCGTGTCGACAGCGAAGAAGATCATCGTCGCGACCGAGGAGAATGTTGTCGCAGCACTCAATATCAAGTCCGGTGAGTCTCCGCAGATTAATTTACGATTCATTGATTCTTGTCTGACGTTAGGAGGAATTCTCTATACGCGTAACACCCTCAGGCCAGATTCTGTGGAGGAGAGTTTTGGAGAAAGGCTATCCCGGTCGGATCAGATACCTGGGTAACTCCGGCGACGGCGACTTGATATCGGTGAGCGGCGGAGTACCGGCGATAGTCCGCGCCTGGGATCTGGCTTCGGGGCACATTCTGAACGCGTGGCCCGTTGCGGAACAGAACCCTGAAAGGTGTGTTTTGGAATACTCATTTTGGACGATATAATTTCATACTCTTAATCTGGACGAATGTCGGGATGCAAATATAATTATGTATCTAATAATTTGAAACTATCGTGTTGGATTTTCAGACCAGACACGCCATTTATATCATTTTCCACAGTGGGATTGTACAATGCCGAAAGGTTCTTGATTCGTTATTTCAGAGAGCACTATATATATGTGTATCAGAACTGGGCACTACTTGAAATACCGGGTACTTGTTTGGTACTTTAAGTATGTGCTTGCAGTAGAAAAGTTCTTTTTTATTACTGCAATTACTTTTTTAATGAATTCCCTTATGAAGTACAAGTACTTTTTGAGTACACGCTCACATTATGGATACTCGATGAGCAGCTTGACATCCTGTTTCTATTAATATATAATTATCTGTCTAAACTTTTTAATAGATATCATTTTAACGAGATTTTTTTTTTATTCCAAAAAAAGAAACAATGTTTTCCTTTTTCGTTTTTCTTTTATTTAAAAAACATCTTTACAAAGACAAGGCGGTGTACGAAGGAGCCCTTTTTGTTTTCTTTTTAATTGCATTTAAGAAAAAGATTATAGATTTTATTATTCATGAACAAAAATTGAAGAGTACTTTAAAAATAGCATCAAAACGACGAATTACGAAAATTTCAGTTAGCGATTTTTCACAATGAACGAAGCTATGCGCAAATTACTTTGCACTTTTTTGTTAACGCTCAAACAACGATTAACGCTACAAACTTAATTGCGAAAAGTACTTGAGAAATACTTCAAGTACTGGTGATACTTTGTACTTGAAGTATTTTTTTGTACTTTGCCCAGCTCTGATATATATAGATGTATATATGTCGTTATTTTCAAGATAAATTTCACTTATGCAAAAATCTATCACTTCGCATAATGACCAGTTACTTTTTTCACCTACTAAATGTATAGTTTTTGCAAAGCGAAGTTATTTCGCGATAAATTTTCTCACGATACATGTCGTTTGAGCGATCGTACTTTCGCGCTCGTTAATCGTGTTTTACTTTTATCGCTCAGACTGGAGGATGTTAAATGGCACATCAAGGACGGTACGTTGCACCACATCTTGCCTATCTACAACAGCGGCGTAGAGGTGACGTCGTACGACAGTAAAACCGGTGAAAAATTGAAAACTAGAAAAGTTTCGGCGACGTCCGTGGACCAGGATACTCGGTGAGACGATTCGTCGATGCCGAGAGCGGCAGCCCGTCAATTGATTGTTACACTGGATTTCTGAACTTGCAGATGTGTGTTGGCAGCGCCGTATTTGGCGTGTCTCAAAGGCGGCAATACACTGGGGATACTATTTTTCGTTAATTTGTTTGATACGGCCGATCCGACTCCCGACGGTGCATCGATGATCGTTACCGATAAGATATTTGGTGCCGGAGCTCAGGGACCGTACAAACTGGAATCGGTTCCCGGCGACGATTCCGTCGTCGTTGTGAGCGCAGACAATGACCTGAGGAAGCGTCTGATTGTCGTAGGCAAAGTACCCGTTCCGATCCAGAGAGACATAAACGGCGATGCCGGGTTGTACGTTACTTTGGCCGATAACGAGAAAGTACTTCTGGAGACAACGTACAAGGACGGGGTAAAACATCAGTTTGTTCGATCGATCGTCGGATCTATTCATTTACTTTGCGTATATATTTTTTATTCAACGAATTCGTCCACAAGGTAACAGAAATCAACGCCTTCGAGCTACTCACTTCGACGCCGTTGCCGAATCTATCCGCATCGATAATACACAACTCCCTTCTGGCACCGAGCATCATGGCTTCCATGTGCCCGAGACAAGCGACCGGAGTGACTTGCCTGCACTTCGTATCTTCGGAAGATTACGGGGTCGCTCTGTTGCAGCACAATAAATTGATATGGTCGAGGGAGGAGGCCCTCGCCAATATAGTAGCCGTGGAAATATTGGAGCTGCCGATGTCCGATCGCGATCAGACGATCGAAACCGAATTCGATCAGAAAGAGAGTAAGTTAAAAAAATATATATAATATAACGCGTTAGTTCTAATCTATTCATCAACTACGGTGGTTCGGAACTAACAAACATTCTTTCACGAGATGAATCCAACCAAGCTCCGATTAGGGAACGCATCCCGTTCTGGAAACACGTAGACAACATTCGATGATTCATTATAACGATTATTTGCATACACGAACATCAGCGATCGAACAATTGATACTACAACTACGATATGTTGACCAATGCTAAGTCATATTAATTAATTTTCTTTCACGAATGGCTGCCGGCAGGTATTGATGTAGACGGTTCATGTAAGTAGCGAAACAGGACAGGCTGGTTTGGATTGATTTTTTTTTTTTTTCTATATTTTTTTATGACGCTCGTGGCGACGTAAATTCGACACTTCGAATGGTTACACACGTCCATGGATTCTGTAGATAGCTGGGTTTTATTAATTAGCAGGTTCCTCGGATTAGCGAGATCTTAGACCGTCGAGCGAACTTTTTATTGTTATAGAAAAATCGCATGGCTATCGCTCTATTTCGTCGTATGCATGCGTCGAAGGCTAGTGCGACGAAGCGTTTAATCGGATATACCCAAGTATACAATTACCATTATCTACGTCAAACATTGTATCTTTTACGCAGATTTGATTTTTTTGGTGGCTGACGCTGACGTGAATTAATTAGAAGTTTTTATGAGTTTATTAAATTATATTTGAGTTCTACAGATCGAGTCCTGCATCGTTCCTTTTTTCTTACGTTTCCGTTGCTTCTCACCAGGGGATGTAATAGGGATGATGATGAGGAGGATAAGCGCCCAGGCCAATCAAGCGAAAACGTTGCTTCAAACCGTGTTCGGCGTAATACCGCAACTGTCCAGTCAACGAGCAGATCTAGTGAGGGACAAATTTGGCCTACACAAAATGATCGTTGTGGCCACTGCGCCTGGAAAGGTAAATAATCGACAACTATCGTGATAATAAGTCCGAAACACGAAACGACGAGGGTTTGAAATTTTTGCTTCGCAGCTGTACGGAATTGAGACGAGAAAGGGCGAGATAATATGGCAACTGCGGGTCGGAAAGATAGAGGGTTTGACGAAGGATTCCAATACAATGCTCCTCTATGTTCAGCGAGGGAGCATTCATTTCCCGCATCCTCCTCAGTGCGCTCTATTGGCCACGGACAAGGTTTGTAAAAATATCTTTAACGAGGAAATCATCTACGGTGTCGGTGAATCGATTATAAACCTGTGTTTTATCGATATATTTTCAGAATACCGGAGAGGGAGTAGTTTACACATTCAACCCAATTACCGGCCAGGCCCTCGGAGGCCTCGAGAAATTGGGTTACAAAATAAAGCAATCCATGCTTTTGCATGCAGCCACCGAGGAATTTCTTCGCGGCATACTGATCTTGGACAGTCGCGACAAAGTTCACGTGTATCCGGAAACCGCGACGGCTGTGGCGGCAGCAGCTGGCAAGACCGCCTATCTGTTCACCGCCGATCGAACGACGGGTGTGCTTTCTGGCTTTTCACTCTCGTACAGCACGTCGCAGGTTTTGTAACAGATTCTATCCGATTGTCGTGACTACCCGCTTATCGCAGGCTTTGTCTAATCGTCCACTCTTGCAGGAGCTGATCGCCCACAAAGTTTGGGAATTGGTGCTCGCTCCGAAAACCCAAAAGATAGCTCAGGTTGTGTCGAAGAATCCGCTGGAGCATGTACATTCGCAGGGTCGCGTTTTAGGCGATCGATCTGTACTGTACAAGTACATAAATCCAAACCTCGTCGCTATCGTCACGGAAGGTGTCGGCAGCACGCATAAAAGTATGTAGTTTTGTTGCAATCAAATTTACAATTTATTTAAAATTGTCGTTTAATTTTAAATACACTCTGCAGATACGCTTAACTTGTATCTCCTGGATGTCGTATCGGGATCTATGATATTCTCCGTAGTGCACAAACGGGTCCGCGGACCTATCCACGTTGTGCACTCGGAGAATTGGGTACTGTACAGTTACTTCAACGAGAAGAGTCGAAGAACTGAGATTGCTTCGTTGGAACTTTACGAGGGAAAGATGCAAAGTAATACCACAGGTAATTGGCCTTACCTCGAAATCCTCTGAAGACTTGAAATCCTGTAAAGAATTGAAATCCTCTAAAGACATAAAATCCTCTAAAGACTTGAAATCCTATAAAGAGTTGAAATCCCTCAAGTCCTTATATTTTATCTTGCGCCTGCACTGGACAGCACGTATGACTAACATTACTCCTTATTTATGCAGTGTTCTCGTCATTGACAACAACAAGATTGCCGATCGTCGAAAGACAGGCATTCATCTTTCCCGCGTCGATCGAATCAATGCGCGAAACAATAACCGAGAAGGGGATAACAAGCAAACACATAATAGTGTCTTTGGCGAACGGTGGGATATTGGAGTTACCATGGATGATGGTAGATCCGAGAAGGCCTATCAATCCCGAGATGAGAGAGGAAGGAGTGATACCATACATGCCAGAATTACCGATTCACATGGATGCCATTGTTAATTATAACCAAAGTGTATTTAGAGTGTCCGGAATTCACACAAGTCCCAGTGGCCTTGAGAGTACCTGTTTAGTCTTCGTGCACGGTCTCGGTGAGTAATCGCCTTTCTATGGGATAACTTGGTAAAATTTAATATACATATATGTTTAACCTTTTTTTTTTCAAATCCCAATTCAGATCTGTATTATACACGGGTTGCGCCATCAAAGACCTTCGACGTCCTGAAGGAAGACTTCGATTATTACCTCATCGTTATCGTGCTCGCGGCTCTGGTGATATCGTCATACGTAACTAAGAAACTCGCATCACAGAAAGCACAGAAACAAGCGTGGAAGTGAAACAGTGTTGTAATGTAGTTTATGAAAAAAGCCATAATTTAAAACATTCTTTATTCGTCTCTATTCACTATAGCCGGTATACTTGTTAGCCGAAGGTATTTATTTATAACAGAAAAAAAAAACAACGCCTCATTTTTGTAAATGGCTAATCGATATATGTAAAGTAAATAATTCAAAATACGTCGTTAAACCTATCCAAAGATCTAATCGAATAGACGAAAGATAATAGATTTAACGCGATCAATCGTATAATCCGATGCGGTTTGCGCACACCCCGGGTTCGACCGTCCCGCCGCGTCTCCGAGAGCCAAGTGTGCTAGTCACTATATAGATCTAAAGTGGACCACGTTTTATTAATAAATACAGAGAAACTGACAACCTGCTCAAACGACAAAGGATTTTTAAAAATTTTGTTTATTTATTTTTTCGTGCGTTTGAAGATCCGACGGCCCGAGACTTTGGAGAAGTTTCGTTTTGACTTTATTTTAGCGAAACGGAGTTTGTTACTCGTGGTCGGCTCGTTACCGGCGGCGACTGGAGTACGGTGTCATTCCTGGATGCGACACAGCCTGCTATTCCAGGGGTGTCTCGTGCAAGAATTATTGATCGGTGCGCGCGGCTGCGCGGGTAACAACGCTGTCACGTGTCGGCGAGAGAGGGTACGCGAGGAGGGAAGGGAACAAAGCGTTCTATGCGGCGTTTGGCCGTCTGTCAGACGCGAAGTGAAAAGTATACGTTAGTCGTCAAACACGTGTGCCTCCGAGTTGTTCCCTCCGGCAACCGAGGAAGAGTGGACTGGCGTAATTTCTCCCTCGCCCGAAGTATTCACGGATATTTTGCTCGACGAAAAATATCTCGCATGGAACATTACCTATAAAATCACCGTGGACCATAATCAGAGGGTACGTAAGGCATGCAGTGCAGCAGCTGATTTTCGCGATGAAAGCTGTTTCATTCCGAAAAATATTGCACTCGACGGTTAATGTCCATTCGCAGCCCTAGTTTCGTTTTTTTAACATCCGACACTGTATCGTCAGTTGATCTTTGATCCATATCGAAGGTCAGGGCAAATTTGTTTACCATAGGTCAAATTTCTTTTGCATCCTTGTTGGAGGCGTAAATAGAACGCTGTTTGATATTCCACCGGTCACCCTAGACACTCGACTTGTTTTATTGGGAAATAAAAAAAAATACGGCGGAGACGACGACAAACCGTAGTTATGCGCCCGCATCACGGCGAACCGTATGAATAGAAGGTAGCGGAGCGTATACGATATACATGCATCGACCTGCACTGCGGTTCTCTCGAAACCCAATATACTCCGTGTTGCTGCGATGTCGCGCAGCTGAGGCTCGTTTATCGGAATACGAATGCCGGCAGTTAAATACATTTTAATCGTTCGGAAATAGAGCGTATGTGCGACAACGATATATCACGCAAGGGTACATTATCGCACAGGCTTTCCGTCGGTCACTTTATTTCTTTGTCAAATCGCACGTAACTGGGCTATTGTTTACTCGAACCGGCGCTACTGGGCTCTCGTTCTTTATTGCTTTCACATTCACGCGCACATTCATTGTCTCGAGTTCCGAGACAAATATTTTCAAATATTTTTATATCGCTCGATGAGAAAATTTTGTACGATGCTCGAGCGAAAAAGGTTTTTTTAACTCGTGTGATTGCAACACTTGTCAGAAAAAGTTTTGTCACACTAGTATGGTAACGTACTATTTATGCACCGATGTAGTGATATCGATGAAAAAATATCGAATGATTTTTCTCGACACCTCTTGTCAGTTTGATAGTTGGGCATGGGGATTTTTTAAATCGCTCGCTATTACCATCGGCGATACGACACCCGACCCTCCGGAGTCGCGGAATTTTTGATTGATGTGTCGACGTTTAATCGCTGAGGCAGCCACTCTTTACCCTCGAGATCGGCAGCAGCGAGCTGGAAAGTTTGCGTTCGGCCTCGGTGCGAGTTATTGTACCTGGCGCCCAATCCGAAAGGGAGAAATAAAACAGAAGGAACGGCGTCAAGCTTTTTTTTTAGTAGAGATTTTCCGTCCCTCAGAATTTCGCTACAAATTTTGGCGATCGCTTCGAGACTCGTCAAAATATGTTCGGTGAATCGATTCGAGCTTTATGAGCTGCGGTCGTGTTAATCGAGTTATCAGTGTCAATGTGCCGAATAAATCGAGTATGTAATGCAAAGGTCCACCGTACAGGCTTTCCATCGGTCACTTTATTCTTTGTCAAATCGCACGTAAAAGGGTTATTGTTTACTCCCACCGGCGCTGCTGGGCTCTCTCGTTCTTTGTAGCTTTCACATTCACGCACACATTCATTGTTTCGAGATAAATATTTTGAAATATTATTTTATGCACCGTTTCAAAGGGACATCGATCGATTTTTTCTTGACACCTGTTGTCAGTTTTATAGTTCGCCATGGGGACATACCTCGCTCGCTATTGCTATCGGCAATGCCACAGCCGGGTCTACGGAGTCTCGGAACTTTCGATAAATCAATCAGTCCCGCACGTGCAAGCGCTGGATGCTCGTTTCGAGGCTCACGTCGTCAAATAATGTTCGTTTAATCGATTCGTGCTCTGTGAGCTCCGGTCTCATTAATCGAGTTATCAGAGCGGATGTGCCGAGTAAACTGCATCACAGGCGCGTTCCGAAACTCACTTTGGGTAAGATAGAAAGAGATAGAGTGCTGCGCTGATGCGAATAGCCGAGAGAGATGGTAGATAGATAGATAGATAGATATAAGTAGGAAGATTCGGGAACACTGCTCGGCGCTGCTCGTCCGTTCCGGAATGTTTTCTAAATAGTAAACAACAAAAATACTTCATTTATTTTCTGATACGTTCGCCGGCCAGAACGAATTACAGGCGCGATACGTAATTACGCATGCCATCGAATGCAAAGTCGCTTTATATCGAAATCGAACGTTTGAGTCTTGCAATCGATGTACCCGTTCCAGCTTGTATTACAAGTGCCAAAAACCTTTATTCTATGTAAACACACAAGATTCATGCGCTTCGAGCTTTCATTCTACTATTGTCCGTTTGGCAAACCGACACTAACAGATTGAGGGAGTACGTCGCAGAAATAAGAAAATATATTCACTTGTATTATATTCATTACATTATATTAATCGAGTTATCAGAGCCGGTGTGCCGAGTAAACTGCATCAGAGGCACGTTCCGAAACTCACTCTAGGTAAGATAGAAACAGATACAGTGCTGCGCTGATGCGAGTAGACGAGACAGAGAGAGAGGTAGTTAGTTACCCGGGTAGATAGATGGATATATAGATATAGATAGATAGGTAGATTCGGGAACACTGCTCGGCGCTGCTCGCCCGTTGCGGAATGTTTTGTAAATAGTAAGCAACGAAAATACTTAATTTATTTTCTGATATGTTCGCCGGCCAGAATGAATTACAGGCGCGATACGTAATTACGTATGCCATCGAATGCAAAGTCGCTTTATATCGAAATCGAACGTTTGAGTCTTGCAATCGCTGTAGGCGTTCCAACTTGTAGTGTAAGAGCCAACAACCTTTATTCTATGTGAATACACAATATTCATGCGTTTCAAGCAGCTAAACGAGCCCCCATCGAATGCAAAGTCGCTTTATATCGAAATCCAACGTTTGAGTCTTGCAATCGATGCACCCGTTCCAGCTTGTAGTACAAGTGCCAAAAACCTTTACTCTATGTAAATACACAAGATTCATGCGCTTCGAGCATTCAATGTACCATTGTCCGTTTGGCAAACGGACAATAGCAGTTTGAGAGAGTACGACATAGAAATAAGTAAATATATTCACTTATACCACACAACGTGAAAAGAATAACAATAAACGAAGTCTTATGAAATGCCAAAATATCAAAACTACGTCTCGTTACAAAATTTTAAGAACAACAACTTGGACAGCTAACTCGACGACTATATGCGAATCCGCCGGCATAAATGCAAAAATGATTTATACCGCATTGGCGCGAAAATAATATTCTTTAACGATTCTGGCGCGAATTTACATATGGAATATTCAGGCAGAAGTAGATATGTAAAGGTTTCGCGATTAGCGATAAAGAATTTATCAGGAAACAAGCGTAAACGCGGAATAAAAGTGTAAAACTATGACCTGGAATTTTTTGTGCGCTAAATCGACGAGTCCCAAAAAAATATTGTCGCCCACACAATTTCCATGTTAACTTTTCGTGCCGAATACGAGGTCACCTTTGGCCCCAACTAAAGCGCAACATCGGTAATCGCGAAAAAATATTTCACGACCTTGACCTTGAATTTGTATTTCCGTGTCATATCGAAGCCTCCCATGTGACTTTTCTCACCGAATCCTATTCCAACGTCACTTTCGTCTGAATCTCGAGTGGAGCATTAAAATAATCGCGAAAAAAAGATGCCTCCTCGAGCCCCCTGTGGCAGCCAGTTGGCACAGCAACAAGGCAAGCGATTTTTTTTTCTTAGAATGGATTCTTTTTTTTCTCGACAGACGCCCCGTACACCTCGAGCTAAAATAGTTCGCCTCTTGTCCCACATACATACGTGATCCGGTTCCGCATTCGTTATCGGAAATTGCGGTATCGTCGGCTTGGCGATTTGGCGAGCGGTCGCACACGTTACCCCGCGCGGTCTTCCTAGAGAGAGAGAGACAGAGAGCTCGAAGGTCGAGCTGGCAATTAAATTCATAGACGTACACGTCGGGACCGCTCGTGGCGTAAGCACTCGAGCGGCAAGCATTTCCCTTCTCTCTCGCTCTCTCTCTCGATGGAAGCATCCGGATTACTTATTCTGCACGTCTATTGGCCGCTGTTGATCTACGAATGTATTCTCATTTCAGCTGAACGTGGGCTTTCGTCAAGGAGGTCGCATTAATTCTTCAAAGTCGTCGGGGATTCTTCGCGGCGTGGGCGATGGTCGATGTTACGACGGCGCTTCCATCTAACGGGGGTGGATCCCTCATGGGCAGAACGAAGGGCGCCCTAAGGTCCATGAGATCGGCGCTGGGTGGCGGTGGCGAGTATCTCCAGGGACTCGGCAACAGAATTGGCTCGGCGCTGAGCAGCAGCCTGGAGGAGAGCGACTTGAACACCAGTCCGTCGGACCCGGCCTCCTCGCCGCCGCATCCCTCCTCCTGCGAGCTCAATCAGGAAAACGACCTGGCTTCCCGTCGAAAACTTCGGCCTCCTAGGTAACACGACCGCTGTCCCACTGTCGAGAGCCAATTTTCAATCGATAAGGTTTCACTCGATAGAGCCTTGCAATGAAATGAGATTTTTTTCTCTCGAAATATTGCCTGTAACCGGTTCAATAGTTACAGCTGGCTCTGGACGGCATAGACAATGAGCAGGAAGAAAATTAAAAAATATATATGGGAAATTAATCAATGATTCCGAACGTTGATCTTAACTTGAAAGTAATATTTATATAATAAATATTTCGCCAATGTTACTACTTTTTATGGCGCTTGGCTATCTGGGCAATATACAAATAAAGAATTTCGGAGCGTTTATGTTGACGAGGCATGTTTCCATAAATAACACGCATACTGAAGTAAATAGAAAAATTCCGATAATCTATGTGGCAATCGAACAATACAAAAAATCCTCATTTCGCTGAAATAACTATATTCCTTGCGTGCGACACGGGCGGAAAATCGCCTGTTATTGACCAATGATCATTATTAACCTGTGCGCATGCGCGGTATTGTTTCGTTAGTCTCTAAGGAGTAATAGAGCTCATTACTCCCTCTGGAAGTTGTATTACTTCCGCGGGAGTAATGGTCATTGGCGAATACGACGATTTTCGGATGTAAGAAATTTGGTTATTTTAACGAAGTCGGAAAAAGTCTCGTATGCTATACGGGAGAGAGCAGATTTTCACCTAGTGTGATTTAAGGCCACGCTTCGCTTAAACTTTATACTCGGCGAAAATCGCCCACTTTCCTTCCTTGTAGCACAATATAGGGTAAGTCTGGGTGATATGGCCATGCTTTTTTAAACTATAAAAATTGGAGGTTTAACGTTTTAAAAAACCTTCAAATTTTGGTCGTAACCAACTCTAAAAACATCGAACTGAAGTAATTCACTCACAACTTTCGAGATTTTCGACACGTGACTTAATTGCAGCTCTACAAATAAATATTTGCGATCGGCCATATCGCCCGGACACTACGGGTGATATGGGCATAGTAATAAAGGTAGTCGATTAGGCCTAGAGAAGCATAGAGGGACCGCACAAAATATGTCTTAGTATATTTTATGTAGTCTACCTGAACTACAGAAATACAATAATTACCTTCGTCAAATGTTTCAGATGCCAAACTAAAAAGAAAACGGTTTTACTGGCCATATCACCCGGAAATTGCAGGGTATATATCGTACTGACCCTTGCACATAGAATCATATAATTTTCGGTGCAATCATATTGTATCCACATATACTAAAAACTGTGCGAACGGCAGCGCCGTTCGTTTGTTACGTTAAAAGATATTACGGGTGGCCGTATGACTTATTTTACTATTATTTGATTAATCATGCGAGTAAAATAATGAATGAATCAATCAGTGAATTGGTATTCGGTCTCATTGGTAGGGATGTGTACGGGTATGTGTACGGAAAGTATGCATACCCCTACCATTCATGGGTCTGATCAATCGTTGAATTCAACTCCCAATAATTGCAACCTTTATCGTCTGACAAGATTCGGGCCAGGATTCTCTTACGAGGACTACGAGGCAATGGCTCGACACAAACTGGAGCGTCAGGGCTCGGCGACTTACTCGAGATCGAGAAAGTATCCACCGGGCATGACCTACGAGGAAATCGCGTCCTCGAGATCGAACACCACCCGCAAGGAGGAGGTAAAGCTCGACGACGAGATGAGTCCGGACAGGGACAGCGTCGAGAGCATCGAACCCCTCCAGGAAAAGGATATAAAAGCGACCGGGCCTGATCCTTACGAAAAACTCAATTACAAAGCAGGTGAGAATAACAACACTTCTGGCAACTGTGCAGATTGACATTCTTCGATATTTTCATTTATATATTGGATTATTATTATTATTATTGTAATATTATAATATTTATATTTTCCTCGTGAGCAAATTGCTATATTGCCACCATTGCCGGTCTGTAAACGATATAATATTTTCATTTGTTTTTGTCTTTGTTTGTTTTATTCGGTTGCAAAGCGAGGGCTCCGGATCGGTATGAGACGGTTGTTTTTCGTTTAGGTAAATCGGAATCAGTGTAGTTGATACCCCACGATGTCCAATGCAATTGTTTCGTTGAATATTGTCTCCCGTGTGTGTGTGTGGACTTAGAGTTCACCGCAGCGCGTCTGTTATTTACGCTAAACCAGCCCTCGAGCGTGTTTATGTTCCCACCGTCGTTCGATGCAAATGCAAAATATGTCCGTTCGTTCGATATCGTTATTGTTTCGTAACACGTGGCTTTGTATCGTCACGGGGAGAGAAAAATAGTCTGTAACACGTGTGTTTTAGATAGTGTACTTAATGGGGGAGAGTCGAAAACACAACGATTAATGGATAAGCGACGACAACTTTCCTTGCGGCTCGACGTGTTAAACATACGCTGTAGAGTCATAGACTGCATAATGAGTGTTAGCTTATCCACTTGCCTCGTTTATCCTTCTTTAATTACGTATACACGAGGACTAGAGATTATTAATGTAGAGCGTGGTGTTACACTTTTATCTCGTGCTTCTTAGTGAATGTACTTATACCGTGCGTTTGTGAATTTATTAAATTCGCACACACGCGTTAAATTCAATCGTATAGAATCGGTGTGCTTAGATTAATACGAAAGCTTCGATGGTATGCGAGAATCCTCTCTCGATTTCGGCAACGAACCGTCCGAGCTTTGGAGAATTATGATCGACGAGTCGTTTCCTGAAGATCGCTGTTTCCAGATATACCTTGCAGCAGTGGCTCGGCGAGCGACCAGGACGGTTACGGACCAAGCACGAGTTTGGATTCGAACATGGACGGTCGTAGGGCTTGGCAGCGATCCGGTGAGCATTAAAGTAAGGTGTGACATTCAGGAAGGTAGAACCTTCCTGAATGTCACACCTTATTACCGACAACGATAGGTGCGCGGTTGGTATGTGGCTCTGGCGGTCTCCAAAGTCAAGCGGTATCCACATAACAATTCGACGACATGTATATATATGTCGTGGGTGGATCGTAAAAAACGGCAAACTTCTTAAATGTGCTCTGAATTTATTTCGATATGAACTGTGAATGTCCTGCGAAAGATATCAAATTCGTCGATTTCGGACCACTGGTAGTCATCCCAAACATGTGAACTTAAAGTAAGTCTTTTCGAGAACTGTTTATATACGTATTGCACCGTACAATAATCTTCTGGATCAATATTGTATTAATATTCTGGATTTATATTGTGTGGGACAATACGTATAAAAAGAGTCCACAAAAAGACTTATTAAGTTCAGATGTTTGAGAGTAATATCATTGATCCGAAATCGACGCAATCGATATCTTTCAGAGGACATTCTCAGTTCATATAGAAATTAATTCAGAGCACATCTAAGAAGTCTGCCATTTATGTTGTTTTCCAATTGTTATGTGGGTACCGTTCGCGGTCAGTACGTGGATGGGTACCGATGGGGAAACATTGTTTACTGGGGGAAAAGGACCGCCCAGCCAGGCGCTGGCGGGCGCATCGAATCGTGGAGCGGAGGCAATTTTTTCGGAGATTGGTGATTACCCTGTAGAATATTGGGCCATTCCAATATTTGGTCGAGCGACGTCGTTCATTTGCGCCCGGAAACGGTCTGACGACGGTTTAATGGATTTTTAATACATCGCAATCTTCATGAGAACTGTTTTGCAACGTTTAGTCTATTTTTTTATTCTTCCATCGTGGTGAAAAGTAAAAAAAAAATCGCATAAACTTTGCGGAAGAGTTGTCACGATGATTACGATTTTTCGAAAACAATAGAAACTTCGTCAGATAGTTTCGGGACGTTAATGAGCGACGGCGCTCGACGGCCCAGAACGACGCCGCTGAAACTGTCGTCGGACAGTTATCAAATCCTCGCCGAGAACGACAGAGTGTGCGAAAACGAGACAGTACGGGGATAAGTCTGCTGCAGAGGCACTCGGGAGGGGGGGGGGGGGGGGGGAGTATAAAAGGGGAAGGAGCGCATACAGATGGAACACACATAAATCGTACTCAAAGCTTATCTTCAGGCAATGTAACATTTATTTTCTGTATCGATACAGGATCTTCGGGATCGGTTCAGTCATGGGCTTCCAGTTTATCGGCGGACAGCCAATCCGAGGAGGCAGCTGCCGATTTCATGAAATCTTTCGTCCCGCTTCTCTTCGAGGCCCCGAACACCATCGATCAGGAACAGAAAGCTAATTTCGGCCAGATGGTTCTTGTATGTTATGAATTTGAAAGATCGACGAGGCGACAACGATGCGTTGTCGACAAACGATCGTACTCACCCGCGAACAAAAAATCGTTTTGCAGACAGAATCCGGTAGAATCTGGTTCGCCAGAGTGGTGAACGCGAGGAGGGCCGGAGCTTGCGTGTCAGAAGCTTCCTTCTACTCGTTAGCCCAACACTTCGCTGTGGCGCTCTTCGAGTGCCACGAAGCCGACGACTTCGCACCAGCTAAGAGCCTCATGAATATGTGCTTTACATTCTATCACGAAGGTGAACATTTTGCAGATTTTCTCTCTCGATGCCCTATCGGAATTAGTGGAACCACGGATTCGGCGTTGCAGCCTATCCGCAGTCGCACTAGGGTTGTCTAGACATGCATCTGCGAGTTGCGCGGCTATGACGAGACTCTGGGTATACTGTAATGAGACTGATCGCTTTGTGCAAACTTTTAACCTTCATGCAACTCTGATTTAATGGACTCGAGCGATCCCCATGCAATTACAAGTCATATAAATAAGACTATACAATGGTGGTTGCAAGGGTTACAGCAAAGACGACGTTAAAATAAATGTTACACACCAGTCTAGAGCAAGTCACAACATTGCACATTGTACATTAGTCGATTTGCAGTATGCGGTCACCTCCCACATAGCACGGAAATATTTTTAAAAGGTTTTCATAAATTTTTTTTTAAGTATCGAAAATATTTTATTAATATACAAAAAAATGTTGAGAAACGTTTTAAAACTATTTGCAAATATTTTTTTGTCCGCTCATGAATCTTTCATTGAAATGTTACAGAAATATTTCGCTTAATTGTTTTTATTGAACATTTCACCAAAGTGTGAAAGATCGCATGAAACAATTCAAATTGCATACACACCCGCTTGCATATTGCATAGCACGGAACATTAGTAGAAATATTTCGGTGAAACATGAAATGAAAAATATTTCAAAATATTTTATCACTATGTTTCAGAAATATTTCAGATGAATTGCAAAATTAAGTACGTTTCTGAAAACATTTAAGAAACGTTTCGTTGGAATATTTTCATGGTCTATTTCGAAATATTATTTTTCATAGATTTTACAAATATTTCGTAAGATCTGAAGGACTCGAAATATTTCTAAAATGATTTCAAAATAATTCGTGCTATATGGGATCAGTTCCGGTAGAGCGGTACGAGAAAAAAAATGGTTTAATGTTTCCGTTCGATTCAGTCGAGGTACCGGGATTGGAGCCGTATCGCGAATACTTGTACACTCATCTGAGGGTTCAACCTATATGGACGTCGATGCGATTCTGGACGGCAGCCTTCTTCGACGCTGTGCAGTGCGAGAGGGCCATGAGACCGGTGCCCCCTCGATCGAAGTCTCTCGATCAGGAAACGATAGCGGCGGAGGATCGCAAATTTCAAGCCAACATAGTTTTTGGCCAACTGGGGTAACGTCGAAAATCTCTCAAGATTTTATCACGATCATCTGGCTTTAGCGTTATTTTGCTGATGCTGCGGTTTCGATTTTAGAACATTTACGTGCAACATGCACGCGTTCGGTTTACCCAGGAATCTCTGCCTGGAGTTTCTCAGGAAGCAGTGCGTTATTGCGAATTTGACGCCGGGTGAGTTTTCGTTAATTGTACTACGCGCGTATTGCACTTTGCTAATGACTTCTTTTTCTTTTAATCACTGGATTACAGAACAAGAGAAAATGTTGAGGGATAACATCGTGAGAATGTTCGACGAGACCGATCCATGGAGGTAGTCTGGATGTTCCGGAATGGACTAATTCTACAATGAAAAAATATCACAAGTGTCGAGTGGTGGGGACTCTGGAAGCCATGCGTCCTTGGTATCGATAAGCGTGGTGGAAAATCTATCGCTTAGCCTTCTCAATGAAAATTATCAGACTGAAATTCGAGTGTGCGCTGGGCACGGGCCTTGCCACGGGGTTAACGAACGGCGGGAGATCAATCAGTATTGTCAATTACGTAGACGTCTATTTATAGCGATCGAGATATCGACCACGATGGAAAGTAAAAAAAAATAATGTTCTACACGTTTTCAAGCATTCGAGCGCACAGTCAAACCGCGTCGACCCAATTGCAGTGTCTATTGTCTTCTACTTGGCGCATAAAAGTAACGGGTTGTCAAAACTTTTCAGAAAACTATAAATCTGTCATACTGCAAACATCCGATAATATGTACTCGCGGATAATCCACAACTTCGAGCTTCGTAGGACTTCCGAGACCGATATACCTTACCGAAACATAAAGAATATCGACAGGTCATATTCGCGTGACATTATATATTTTTTCCCCGGGCGATGATAGTTTCCGGGTGGAGTTTGAAAGTTTTCTATACGATACAAAGAGATAGAGAATGAGAGTGAGAGCCTTATCGTGAGACACAGAAAGGGTTGTAACTATTTTGTTAAAGCTTTGCGCATAGTTTAATAGATTAACTCTCATCCAGAACGGGAAATTCATATCATTACTAATGTATAAAGTGTAATGTTGACAATAATAAATCTATGTTTGAGCAGTGGAAAAATGAGTGCGTTTACGTCGTAATTAGCCATTTTTATGTTCCTAGTGTGGCGAAGCGAAAGCGGGGAAGGGTAGTTTGGTTTGGCTCCGAAAAAAGTTCTGTCAGAAAAAAACCAAAATTAATTTTAGACAACCTAAACAATAAAATAATAATGGAGGATAGAAGGCGAGTTCGAACTTCGAGTAGTGATATGGTACCCAGTAAAAAGTCCTTACGAAATTCAAGGACACTCAAGAACAAGTTCCAGGACATTCCCAGAGCTGTGTTGGGACATTTAGAAAAAATGAATATATGCATTATCGCGTGCGACGTACAAAATAACATTTTGTTCGATAACCGTTTTCGTTTACGTTGGAAATGGTTCAGAAAAAAAATTACTCACTATGCACGAATATTCCCAATAGCCAAATGGCTGCCGAATTGCGACGGGCAGCGGCACGTCATGACATCATAAGCGAAGTGATGTATGGCCATATTAAGCGCATTTTTGCCGTCACTTCGTGTTATCGCACTGTGATATACATTTTTTTAGGACGGTTGCTAGTAATATACATTTTTAAATAAGCTCTATTTGCGGGGAAATAAAAGATTCAAGGATATTGGGTCAAATTCAAGGCCATTCCAGGACTTTAAGGACTTCAAGGACCGCTCATCTTGAGTGACGGAAGATTATTTAAATTTTACATACTTATCATGTCAAAAGACACGGCAGTGTCGGCGCCAAGTTGAAAAAGATGCTCTAGTGACAATGAGACGACCGTGTATACTTACGATATGTGGCATTTTTCGGGCTCTTAAAAAATTTGGAATTGAAAAAAATCAGTACGGAGAACTTTTTTTTATAGTGTACTCAAAAATCTCGGGCCTCACCCAATGGCCTCTATTTTTTTTTGTATTCCCAGAGCAGCTCGCACGTCACAGAGCAGAGTCTTGTATCATCGTCACTGAGTCTTTTACGCTTATTTTCGATTCTTCTTGAATCCACCCATTTTGGTGCAGTTTGAAATACTTCATCGTTGATCCGCAGTCTGGGGGAAAATGACGAGCGCGAGAAAGCGGCGAAGGGTTATTTGTTTTTGCTCCGACACAAAGTCCTATCAGAGAAAATTCATTAAAAAAAACCTAAGCGATAAAATAATAATGGAGGATAGAGGCGGGTTCGGTCGTCGAGTAATGATGGAAGAGTATTTAAATTCTACGTATTTATTATATTTATAGTGTACTCGAAAATTTCGGGCATCGACCAGTGGACCTGCAGTTTTTTTTTCTATTTCCAGAACACCTCGCACGTCATGGAGTAAAGAGCCTCGTATCGTCGGTATATACGCTGTCTTTTAGACTTAATTTCGATTCTTCTTGAAGCAAGTAATTTTTGTGCAGTTTGAAATACTTCAACGTTGATCCGCAGTCTGAGGGAAAACGACGAGCGCGAGAAAGCGGCGAAGGGTTGTTTGTTTTAGCTCCGAAACACTTCAACGTTGATCCGCAGTCTGAGGGAAAATGACCAGCTCGAGAAATAATATGTAAGGACATAGGTAAAAGGAGTGGATTTGCCTTGCCTCTTTTATTTTCGTACATATAATCAACTCGTCTTCCACTGTACACTTTTATTCTCATACCTTCCTCATTCTTACGGGATATTACTAGAAAAATTAATATACGCGAATATCGAGACAGATATTGAGTAATGAAAAACATCACCAGACGCCACCATTCAATAACGTTGCCGCGGTGCGTATGCGTTCCTCCGTTTAAAATCAGCGATGATTCAGTCAACGAATAAATACGAAACTGTCGGAGTTTAAATCTTTGTGTATCAGAGGGTTTGGAAATTACGACGGTCTGTATTGTTTAGCTCGTGACTATGCTTTTGTTTCGAAATATATATATGCATATATATAATGTAATGAGTTATTGGAAGAAATGACGTTCGAATATCGTTCTTTAATCTCGTCGAGGGAATAAAAATATGACATCACGAGTGGTGTGATCGAAATAGTGTATATAATATCAATGACTGATTCACGGCAGTTCACGAACGTCTGGCAATGAGGCCCAGTGTCGCGGGGCTATCCGTGAGTTTTTTTTTTATTTCATTATTTTTTTTTATTTTTTTATTTTTCATGGGATTCGAATCGACTCGATATCCGTGAATCTTGGTAAAAATATTACGAACGACTCCCGCGAGCATCAGGCCTCCAGCTTCCGGGCCCACCTTAATTTAATCTCTTAAACGTCCAACCACCTCGTTCCCTCTACTGCTATATGAAATGATTATTACAATATCATAATATAATCTACATTACATTACTAGGTTCGAAAAATAATATTACAATATATAGTGTGTGTCGTGTGTATCATCAGTTTATTCTTTTCTCTTCTTCATCTTCAAACCCTCTTATAATAGCTATTCGTCAATTTTTTTTATTTTTTTTTTTTTTTTCTCGACGATCGTTGCTATGTCCGTTACTCGTAGTCGTTAGTCGAACGAATGCCGGCAAACGAACCGTCGTGCCGCGATCGTCGGTATACCTAATTTCTTCATATTTTTTTTCGTCAGCAGAACATTTTACCGTTACATCACTATAATATCGTGGTGTGTGTGAGAGTGTGTGTATGTATGTGGATGTAAAATCGCTAGGCGCTTTTCTTCTCGTCATCTTCATTTATCTTTTTTTATTTTATTTTTTATTTTTTTTATTCTTTTTTTTTTTAATTCTGAATAACAACCGCTTTTTGTCAATTTTTCGTCTTCACTAAATATATCACAAACTGCCGGCGGCGAGTGCAGCCCTTCGATCTCACGACGAGTCATCGATTGTCTCGAGGGCGCTGCTTCGAGTACATTGCAATTATCTTCTTTTTTTCTCGTTCCTTTCCAATTGGAATCGCAAGACGGCGAATGACTCGTCGGGGAATCGTCGAGATACCACCGGTAAAAGTATAACGTTAAGGAGTTACATGTTAATTAGTTACATCACTGTCGGGGCACACGTCGATCACCCTCGGGCGACTCGGCTCACATCGCGGAAGTATCCGAGCCCCTTTGGGAATTATTTCGAATCGTTACCCCGGCATAAAGTTAGTTTAAATGTCGTTACTAGTAGTTTCTGCAATATTACGTTGCCACAGAAGACTCTCCCTTTACGCTTAAATGTGTAAATATCTTTGTAAATTCATAAATTTCTTATATATTACGCGATCCATTTTTTTTCGTTTTTCTTTTAAGTTCCAATAGCTGTCGTTAATTGTTTACTTTTTTTTTTGTTATTTATTACTTACGGATTTTTTTTTTCTTTAAATGTTTAAGTTAATTTCATTTCGAGAACTTGTAGTCAAGGGGGGGGAGGGAAGAAGTTTCTTTTAGTAGCAGGGCAAGAGAGAGATCAAAAGGGGGGGGGCTGGAGCAAGTATAGCACTTCACGAATGGATATTTACGGTACTCATTTTTTTTTTTTTTTTTTTTTTAAAGGATAATGATAGAAAGGAGGAAACTCGCCCGGCAGATAGGAAATGAAAGGTGAAAAGACGTCCGATCGTTGGGGGGATGGGGGGGGGGGGGGAGGAGGGGGTAAATCGCGTTAATTGCGGGGCTGATTGCAAGGACTCCCAGCAAATGCGTGCACAGTCAAGGAAGTTTGTACATTTAGCAAACACTTCTCCATCAAATTCGACATTTTTGTTGTTGTTAATTTTACCATTTTTTTTAACGTAATTGTTTCCTTTTTTATTGTGTTTTTTTTTGGCAACGAACCGTTTTTTTAAGTAAAAGAATCGAGTCAATGACAAAAAAAAAAATTATAAGATGGAAATGAAAAAAAATGTGTGGTTCTTGTGAACGAGAAACGTACAGACCCCCTTTTACCGTGTGGAATAGAGGGGGAGGGGGGTAAAGGGGCTAGCAAGCTTCATATCTGCAGTAGCCGCCAAAGCGTACGTAAAAGCGAATATCGCGTAAACGCCAACAGCGTGTCGCACTTAGACCGTAACAATATCTATCGGCTATTAGGACACGTGCGAGAAAATTCTACGATGGATCTTCAAACGATCGATAACAGACCTTCCGCGCGCACGATATTGCAGCTCTATACGTTTGCAAATTATTCGATGCAAGCGACCGATTCGTTTTTTTTTTTTCAATTACACAGATCGAATTATAATTCGCGTAGCGCGAAATTAAAACAACGCCTTATCGAGCGCGTATATTCAGTTGTGTGGGAAAACATTGCGCAGCCGAATGCTAACAGTCAAAGCGATGCTTACATATATATATGTATTTATATGTATAGTTTCTTTTTTGTTTTTGCTTCGCACATCTAACGTATTTAAGAATCGCAACAATTATAAATATCCCTCACGAGACACAAGACTTTAGCCTACGGGATATTCGGAACAAATTTAATAATTTCTCGGGGAGAGAGGTTCTGGTGGTGGGGCTGCGACTTTTCTACACGCTATACTTTGTTTAGAAATGTTTTTTCTTTTCCTTTCTTTCTTTTACGGTACGTAAACGGTATCATAATATAATTATTAGATTATTCAATGCACATATATGTAATTTATAGACACTAAGCGTTACGTGCGCGAGTCTTAAAACGGCACCGGGCATAAAATATAGAGGATAGCGAGAGCGAGTTAAAGAGAGACACTTAGAATAGTATTAATTATAAACCGAAATCGGAAGTTCGATAGTTAATACAAGACGTTCCGCAGCGTAGTCCGAAATTGTCTTATTACAAAGGGGTGTTAATCATGCGTGTTTTTTTTTTCTTTCATCTTTTTTTTTTCTTTTACGCTCGCTTGTCTACGGTAAAGCTATTAAGCTTAGGCTGGATACTTTAACATCTAATTAGTTGTTGTTGTTGCTTTTTTTTCCTCGTAACTCCTAACTACCAACGGGCACGACATATTTATTATCAATCTACTTTTAATAATCTAATTTGAAAATATTATAGTCTTCGTACGTTTTTTTTTTGTTTAGTTGGAAATTGTTTCCTTACAACATCGATCTACTAACTCGTTCACTGTCAACTAGACGATTGCGTTTGCATGTTTTGTTTGTTTTTTTTTTTTCGAAGTAAGTCGAACGTTTTTACGGAGGGCCTTTCAATGTCATTGGCATAGAGAGTTCTTTTAATGCCCCAAAAAACGAAGGAAGATACCCTATTAACGATAACGTCACGTTTCGCCCCGCAGAGAAATTCTAATTGTCGCCTCTTCGATTATTAACGGGAAAACCCTTTAATAACTCTTTCGCTGTATTTACCGCATCGAACTATAACGCGGCTCAAGGGTGTCCGTGTGTATTGTTTTTTTTTCTTTTTTTTTCCTCCCCGGGTAACCCACTTATCAGTTAATTTACTGTAGAATAAAATCGAAAATATATATTCGTTCTGTTATTACCTACGTCCTACCGAGAGGTGTGTGGTGACAGTGTCGTCTAAGGACCCTCTAAATTGATTATCTGTAAAAACCTACCAACTAAACTCGTACGCGTACAAGTACTTCCTTATTATTTTTATATACTAAAAATCGCTTTCGAGAAATTAAGCCGCGCGCGGTGTTCAATCGTCGCGGGGAAAGGATTGTCCCCGTTGTGGACGGTCTGTAATATAATTATTCGTTACGTTACTATTTTCTTTTTTTTTCTTGTATTTTTTTTTGTTTATTTTCTTTTTCGTATCATAATTTTTTTCGTTTTTCTTTTTCCTTTTCTCTCGACGTAGTTAATCTGTTATTCCTCTCCCTACGGGGCGAATACATAGTGTTCGTGTCACTTTTTTTTTTAGTTCCTTCTTCGTTACAGCGTAGGCCAAAAATTGCATAGCGCGCGAGAAGCTAGATTGGGTACACACGAGCGTATAACGATAGATAACGACGGGGATCAAACGTCAAAGACGATTTTTATTTACTTTTTATTTTTATATTTTTTTCTCGTAAAGTTCGATCAACGTGCATTTTTTTTTAATATTCAGCGCGCGAAGCAGCGTTTTATTCCAAGCATCAGCGTTACGAGTCCAAGCTCCAAAATCGCCGTGAGGGGGTGCGTATTATTCTCTTGCGAATCGGGATAAGTCGAAAAAGTCTCAACGTTAACCCGGGGGGCACCGCCTTGGGGCGAGGATGGCAAGCTCGGACCAAATCGGATAACTTCGTTTACAAAAATTCGTCTGCCTCGTGATTGTTTGCTGCAGCAGCTAAAACCCTTGACTCAAGTTAGGAAGCTCAAACTTCAGTGGATCCATCATTATTATTTTTTGTGTGTATGCGTGAAGGTGGTGTCTGTGTGGTTTATTTAATTATCCTTTCTTTCTTTTTCGTTTTTTTCTTCGTATAGAAATTTTTTGAATAGCTTCGGAATATTGCCACCGATTGAACGGAGTGGAGCACTTTTGTTTTGAATGGATAAAAAAAGAAAAAAAGAGAAGAACATAAACAATGTTCTCGTATTTCCCGGGGTTTGGTATTAAAGGGAAAGATATGTCTCCATCTACCTGATCTCGGCTTTTCTTCCTCTTGGCTTTTTCTTTTGCTTTCTTTCTTTTTTTTTGTTTTCGAATCTGTATGGGGACATGCGAATTTATAATCTATCACGATTCTCCATACCGCGAGTACAGAGTCTCGGATGAGAGAGCAAAAATTAATAATCTTTTCTTTTTAGGATGTCTGAATAACGTGTGAACTATAAAGTTACTAAACACGAAATTAAAAATGTAGTTATCCGTTGAATTATCCTTCGTTGGCCTAATCGGATAAGATGCACGTTATTGTACTTACTACATGTGTTTTTTTCCTATTTATATATAATATATGTATAATAAATTTCTATGTACACGCTAGATTTGGGCACGGAGGAACTCGTCCGTATAATATCCTTTTCCGTCTACGATCGATTTTTGTTTTTTAATTTTTTTTTCTTTTGTTCAGTCGGCCACATCGCCACTTGATGCGCCAGTTCTAAGAGTACAATAGCAACTCAAGAAATAAATAAACGTCCTTGAACTTTTGTTTCTTTTTTCTCAATTTTTTTTTTACGTTCTCTCTGACCCTTCTCTGTACAAGAATTTAACGCGACGAAAATGTTTAAAAAACTAGTCAACGGGTACGGGTCAATGTTATTTTTTCCCACGTTTACCCAGCTACACAGCCAAGTGCACCATCATCGGTACGTACATTATTTAGATCGTATCGTTCATACTACGAGTTATTTTTTTTTATAAATCCGTACAAATGCAAGAGAACAATCGAACATGAGTTTAAAAAATTGCCGAACAGAACGGTTAACGTAAATGAAGAAAAAATTAAAATAAAAAATTTAATAACTTCGAACCTATTCGCCTATTTCGTCTATCTCGGTACCTTCATTGTTTTTCTTTTTTTTTGCCCAACCCCCCCAATAGTTACTTCTAACTTATGTACACGGATAATTTACAAAGTTGAACTTTCGGCTAGTCACGTCATCTATCTTCTCCGAATCTTTCCCTTCTTAATACCAAATGTCTGTGTGTATGTAACTCTCTCTCTATCTCTACTCTTCTCTTCACTTTGATAAGAGTATCGTTTGATTCTTAAATGCTGTACAGGAACATTCACTTGCTTTACTCGTTAATCCTCTTTCTATTTACTCGTTAAATATAGTTTATCTTGTTAGATTAAATTTGTTACATCTAAATATCGTTTATATTAAATATTCTGATTATTGAAGAGGCCGACCGATCGCGATCGATCGTTCGGTAGAAAATTAAAAACAAAAAAAGAAGAAAAAAAAAACAGATTCGTGTTGCGCTTGAGAGGAACGCAAAGGACCCGAACCTATCGTAATGACTAGCTCAAAAGTGCAATTTTTCATTTTTTGTTTGTTTTTGTTTTTGTTTTTTTTTTTTTTTTTTTTGTTCGATGCCCCGACTTCGACTTTACACCCGATATACATTTTGCCAGGAAGACGCTCCAGTCTCGCTTGGACGGCTATTATCTTTTTGATCTCATATTTACCGATCTTCTCTCTGTACCTGCCAAGAACGTGAACGTTTTTTTGTTTTTTAACTTCTCATATAACGACACCTGGTCATTACTATATATTTAATATCAATGTAAAAGTATCAATCGAACAATCGAAATACATAATATTGCCACTGCAAACGATAAAAACCCCGCGTTCTTGGATGATACGCGAATGTTGATTTGTTTTTTTTGTCGGTAAAGTATAATTAGGTTCACACGCGGTACGATACTTTAAGTTCATTGAGCTCGTATAAAAAGGTTTCAATAGCTCGTCGGTCTATTTTCTTTTTCGAATTTGACGCTCGGCTATTAATTATTTTGAGTTTTTTTTTTTTTTTGAGTATAATTTGTCATGAGTTGTCTCGAAGGATCTTTTTTTGTTTTCGATTTTTTTTTTTCCAGTTGTTTGCCGGTTCGGTAATGCGGTCGTAGGTGTTCACAATTACTCTCGACATTCCTACTCTCGCAGTCCCGTTTACATTATTACGTATATATAAACAAATATAATAATCGTGATTCACAATGTTTTATAAGTATAAAAATTGTCGTAATCTTCGTTATCTCTTAACAATCGATGACGTTGCTGGTATCGTACCTCAACGTATCTATTGATCATTCATTAGTCGCTTCGGCTCGTGGAGCCCTAGCTAGCCTACTTATGAAATAGAATTGCACTCCACGCGCACATACAGCTGCGAACGTGTGCAATTTTTACACCCACCCAGCTGTGTGTACATACAGAACGCTATATATTTTATATATCGCGTTTATGGAACAAAACGTTGTAACGTTCCTCGCGCAATACTCCCCCCCCTCCGCCCCGCCGGTGAGATTCACAACGCGCGAACGCGTCCAAACGTCCGAGGCTCAAAAGGAAATAAAAACAATCCAGAGAAGCTTGGATCACAATTTTTTGTGTCTCGAAGGATCATATCTCGAGTCCGTAATTACACACTAACGGCTATAGGATCGGAGATCGGAAAAACTATTTTTTTTTTTAACTCGTTAATTAATACGTCAATAATATCACTGAATAATAACGAGAAAAAAAAAATTATGCATAACACGAAGTAACGTAACTGACCAACTTTCAACTGAACAAAACAATACAGATTTTTTTCGGTATTCATTTTTTTTCTTTCTTTTCTCTCACGAATAATCAACGTATCGGATAGAGAGCCAGTCACTTCGTTAACGTCGCCTTCCGGTGAGAAGAAACGTCGACTACCCTACCGGAAATACTGGCCCCAGACAGAGTACGGCTGACAACAACATCGCGATAATACAGAACAATAATATAACGTCGCGGAGACGTTTCTTTAACAATAAAAAAAAAAATATCGCGATTATAACAAACAATCGTCGTAAATTATAAATAATTATCGCTTAAAATCTATTGGCCGGGTTCGGGTGAGCGAGTCTGCCGAGGGTTGTTACGGAGACGTCGCAAGAACATATATGTATCATTGTATCATTTTGACGGACGATGATTTTTTTTTTTTGGAGATCGTTGAAGGTCATTGAGAACACGCCAAAAAAATTTCGCGGAGTTCGGTATCGAAAAGTTTATAACTCAAAGAGTCGGAAGACCTGGGTGGCGAATAAGCCACCTAAGTAGGCGATGGATAAAACTACCTCGAGGACTTAAACATTATTGTCACCTATCTATGATACTGTTCTCGCGCTTTAAGGAGCAAAATAATGCGAGTTACGGATACACGGGGTTCCCAAGGTCATTCAACAATCTTGGACCCTCTCGTCGTCGGGGGAAACGGCAATGATAACGGAGGAAGAAAAAAAAATGTCGCAATATTCGCGTGGAGCCTCGCTCGATTGATACAGCACCGTATGGTATTGCGAGAGCGCATTTTTTTATTTTTTTTTATGGTTCCTCTTTATGAAGGAATCTGGACGCTTCGACGAGGTCGCGATTAGCGTAGGGCGAAGGGCGCTCTCGTGGAAATACTTCCGTGAGTGCGGTTCTCTTCCTCTTGCGATACCCGGAAGAAGACGAAGAAGAAGAAGAAGACGCTCAAGTCTGTGGACACCTCAGGCAGCTTCACTTCCGGTTTTGTTTTTCTCGGGGACCGCCGAACAGGGCTCTTCTCGATCGCTCGTTAATTTTTGCCTCTCCCCACCCTGTGATGATTAACACCTCATCGGCTCCTCGTTCGCGCAGCGTCGAAGGGCCGATTAGGGACTTGCGGAAGCGCTGATAGCCATCAGGGGTGCCGGGGGCAAGGCCACCGGTATGTGGTAATATTTACATTGGGGCCGCATGCAGGCGCCTTTTACCGCGTCCCTGCACACAGTCACGCGGTTCTCCACCACCTCCACGCTTCCTGAAACACAAGGGGGAAACATTGAACTGGACAAATAAAAATATTTCTTAACTTCGAGTGGATTTTTCCTGGGTCAGTTCATGGTCTTTTGTATTTTTATTTCAGGATAGAAAGTTGTATGTGAGGCTTTCTAGGTCACGGGCTTTGGAGCACGTTTTCAGAAAATGTTATCAACTTTTTTGTTGATATGAAACTTGAAACTTGAAACTTGAAACTTGAAACTTGAAACTTGAAACTTGAAACTTGAAACTTGAAACTTGAAACTTGAAACTTGAAACTTGAAACGTGAAACTTGAAATTTGAAACTTGAAACATGAAATTTGAAACTGGAAACTTGAACCATGAAACATGAAACTTGGAACTTGAACGAGCGAATGACACGATCCTTTACGATACTCACCGTCATGGAGATGAATGAATTTGCAGGCGGGACGGTTGCACAGTTGTCGATTAAAATCTTGGCACACCGGGAGGGTGTCCAGTAACTGAAAATAAATATATGCCGGTATCTGTATACTCGAGTGTTCTATAAATTATCATTGGTCTCATTAAAAAAAAATGAAATGAAAGAAAAAAAGGTAAAAGAAACCTGAACAAACATATGAGTCTCGCATTCACTCAGACACACGCACACACTCCTCCCACTCCCTCCCAAACTCTCCAGTTTGTTAGAGCATATTCACGGTACATTGCATGCTCTAGAAATTGGATCGAATGTGAATATTAAAGGTAATTATGACTAATGGATGAACGAGCGGTCGAGGCTGTTTGCGAATCGGCTATCGACAGCCGTACCAAAATACTCGACCGCTCGTCCAACACTTTTATACGTAAATTTGCAGTAGAACGTCTTTTTTAAAGTTATTAATTTTTTTTTATCAAACAGGGAAACCCTAGCGCTCGTATCGTGTCTCAAATTAAATCGCAAGCTAGCCTTGCCTCGATGTGTCGATTATTGTGAGGGGGACGAGGGAAACGAAAAATTTACTTCAAAGGGATTTGATTGACGTTAATAAATAAATAAACAATCAAAAGGAAGATAAAAAGAACGAGAATTTTAATTTGAAAACGGTTTCGTACGACCCACAGTCGTTCTGTGCGTAAATCGGATATATTTCCAACGCTTTATACGTTGAAGGAGCGTGCCTATGAAAAAGGATTATCTTGTTGATTCGCAAATTGCTCGGATCCTTGTGGACTCGACGAAACTGGTAAATAACGAACGTTTTCGCAGTCATGCAAATGAAACTGGCTTCGATTCACCGATATTGTTCCTCCCGGTGTTAACAGAGTGATTAGCGCGAGACTACGGTCGAGATCTCGAGTGGAGCGTGTACACGCTCGGGAGAGCAAAGTTAATTTGCGAATCAGTTACGTAAGCCCTCTTCTCAGCGGGCCATTCAGCTCAGTGACTAGACAAAAGTTTCACTGTTAATCGAGGTACGGTTTGTTAATTGAAAAGAGCAAACGGAATCGAAAATAAAAAAGACAAACGCAACAGAGGACAGAGGCTTCGGCGAGCTCCCTTCGACATCGATTGGAAAAAACGTACAACTCGATGGTGAATCTCAATTTGCGATGTATGTAAAAATAATCTTTGTGTATCGACGTGTCTCTAATTGTTGGTGAATTTTTTTTTTTTATGTAAAAAAAAAAAAAAAATAATGACTGTACGCACGAATATACATGCATTTTTATTTCCGGTAGCAACGATCAAACAAGTATATACTTCGAAAGCTGCGAGTAAAAATGAAGAAAATTAAAAAAACGTAAACTGGACGCTGAATGATGTGTTGTGGCATAGTATAGATAAATTCTAAAAAAAAAAAATTAAAAAAAAATGAAAATTACACTTTAAACAATTTTAAATTATTGGATATATTTATGCGTCAACGAATATACACACATGTTCACGCGTATCTAATAGATAGAGAAGATCGCTTGTACATATAAAATCGTACGATAAGAATAAAACGCAGCGAAAGGATTATAAACATCAAATTCCAGAGATGATAATTAATATATATATATATTATGCAAATATATATATATATATATATATTTTTGTGTTAGCAAAAACGTTAGATCATAGCATTAAACAACCTACCAGACAGATATATTCAATGATGATTATTCATTGCGATAAAAAAAAGTATAATACCATAGGCTTCACCATATAAGCGTGCAAATATGAAAAGAATTATTGACGTATCGGATATAAATAAAAAAATAGGTACACGCGACTCGCAAAAACGATAGTCGACGCCCGGATATTCTCGTCCGTATGAGGGGGTGGTTTTTGAGGGTGGAGTCAGGATTCATCATATATATATATATAAACATATATATATATATAAACTTGCGAATAACGAAAAAATGCTTGCAATCGCATAAAGAGATAATTCGCTACGAACACAGAGTCTTGTCATGCAAGTAATGGCCCGGGAGAAGGGGGCTTCGTGTGCTTGGGTGATTATAGTGCCAATTTTGTCTCTGGCGTCCGAGACCACGAAAAAACGTTAGTGATACATAAACCGGTTTGTGTGTGCGTTTTTTTTTTATTCTCGTATTAAATTATCAACAAGATTGCGTATGCGTAACGTCAATAACGAGTTTTTTTTTTAAGCAGCGTGACGTATTTGCGATTTTTTTTTTTTTCAAACTATAGCAAGGCTTAGAAAAATTTAAAGGTCACATAAAATAATTCGACAGATCACCCAAGCGTTCGATCATCGCCAAGCGCTAACTACCGCCGATTGGTTCGTGTGCGTGAATTCAACTGAAACACACACATTCACTCACTACTTTTATGTATGTATATATATATTTATATGTATAGGCTACGAAAAAAGGGGCTTCTCAAAAAAGGGGGTTAAAAAGGGCAGAGGTCTGGGTGGTCCACGCAACAAACCAAGAGGCAGCGGAGCGTCAGCGGGATTTGGCGTGTATACGAATAAGAGATGAGGGAAGTTGTAAGCTTTCAAAATTAATATATTCTACTGCAAATAAGTTCAACACTATATCGTTCTTGTATTTTTTTTTGTTTTTTTTTTTTCTTAGATTCCAACTGCGATCTCCGCAACCATAACGTGACAGCCACGATCGACAACGAGATTTGAGTTGTGCGCTCTTGTTCTTCTTCATAGTGATTGTTTTGGGATCGGGAGAAAACACGCCGAATAAAAATTCGTCGCTTCCACGTGACGGTTTAACAGTTTTCGACCAAACAAAAAAAAGAGTGTCCATGTTATGCGTCGTAAGCTTTTTCTACTTAAGCGAAAATTGTGATACTATGCGGTTGTAACATTCTTGCACCATAATGACAGCGAAGTCGCGAGAGCCAAAACTGATTTGTTGAATTTATGAAAAAATAATTATAATAAAAAAAAAAAAACACACAAAAAATTGACTCGAATCGTTCACCGCAAAGATAGTCTGGACATCACTTTGACTGTAATTGTCATTGAATCTTGAAAGAAGCGTGCTCCTATCTCGTTGAATGTTATAAATAAAAAATCGTGATAGATAGTGTCGATAACGGTAAACCGTGTATAAGGTAGCGCAATAATAATTGCAATAATGATAAATAGACAAACACCAGATAAGGCAGTGGTTATTTCGCTGTTATAGTTGCGGTGAGCAGTTTTGTGAGGGAGACGCCCCCAAAAGCTACGTGTTAGCCAAGATTAACCAGGACTGAGGATGACCTTGAAACTCGCTCTCGGATATAAAGATGCTGTTATGTAGAACGATAAACTCAAGCCACGGAGCTGTTTCGTGTTTGGAGAAGCAGTTTGCAGATTAATCCAAGAGCGACTAAGGTTCATCCTTCGACCTTTTTATCCTTGAATGTTAGCGGCATTAAAGTGTCGGGCCTGCATTATGGAGCGCTGAATCTTCGTTATGACACCGAGCTTGCTGAGGCAATGAGGAGATAGGGTCACGAAAAAGAAAAATATATATTTTACCACAGGAAATTTGAGAAACGTGACTGTTTTTTTTTTATAAATTGTCGTCGGGAATTTACCACTCGTAGATGTAGCGCATAATGCAGACTCGAGACCGGGTAAAAACTGGTTACAATAATGAGTCTACCTGTCCGCAGCTGTCTGTGTAGACGACACAGTGAGCGTTTGGGGGGACCACTTGGGCCCCGACAGTGGCTAAGGCTGCTAAGGCGATCCACATGCAGCAAACGAGGCAGTGTTCGTACGGTTTTTTTTCGTTTTTCGGTTTTTTTTTTTTTTTTTTTTCATTACCATCCGAATAGCGAATTCAGTACAGAACGCACCAAATGAAAGGAGGCACGTTGAACGTCCCCTCGGAGCACCCAGGTACATGTCCGAAACAATTCGAAACGTGGCAGCGGTTGCGGCAGGCGTGTAGATATATATTTTTTTAAATATATATATATATATATGAATGTACGAACGTTATTACAAATCGAATATGTCGAAGCGTTCTCGTCGTGAAAATGATTAAAAAAAGATGTCGTGATAAATCGAAGATTAATGGTAACAAATTAATGAAAATAAAAATAAGAACATTAAATGACAATAATTAACATTTGTAGTTTTCGTAAATCGCCGGATTAACAAATGAATAAAAAGTCAACGTAAACAAACGTAGTTTTTTTTTACGAACGAGGAGAACAGACATCGCAAGATTGCGTTATGAATTTGGGATTTTTTTTTTTTACGATCAACCATGTACCGGGGTGTGAATTTTTGTTTTGTTTGTTTTTAATCAAATGTTTACGGGTGATGGGCGGGCATGGCGATAATGCGGCCGCAGTGCACACATACCAAGCCAGCATTTAATTTAAAAAATATATATATATCAATTAGGTGAATACAAAGGACAATAACGAGTGTAATAAATTCACCGATTATATAAAGGCCAATTCAGTGTGTGAGAACAATTAAACAAATTTAATTGAATTTGTGTACGCAAAGAGATAATAATTGATGCACGCGAACGACGGTACCCCGTAATGATCGGCAATAGCCATCAGCGATATAGATATTTTTATTGTGTTTTGTGTGTGTGTGTGTGTGTCGGGTCAATCAGTTTTACCACCAAGAATCCAGCAATCCAAACCGATAGTCTCGAACAGCGGTGTCGTATTTGGTGGCGTGCGTTACATATATATATATATAATTTTTATATATATTTATCATTTTTTTTAGCGTAAGAAGACCAGGTGACGACCACCAATAGAGCGATCCAGCGTATGTGTCGTCGTAAAAGATGTCAGGCCCAACACCAAATTTTCGTTTGTTCAATCGCCAGCGGACAAATATGGAATAGGTATTTTTTTTGTCAATTGTATTTTGTTGTTGTTGTTGTTTTTTATAACGAGGCAAAATTAATCGATGTCAATCCATATCGAGTTGGCAGTTGGTCAGTTCGCGGTTGTGAAGGCAGCATTACGTGGATTGCGTGTTACGATTTTTTTTTTATTATCGTCGGATGGATTCGAGAAGGTTCACAATCGCCACATAATGATATTTGCGGGATGGATTTTTTTTTTTGTATCATTCCGCGAACGAAATATCCGACGGCGGATTATCGACAATATTTGGGATTGGATGTTGTTACCGGCGAGCGTGGGTGGTGTTTTTTTTTTGTTTTTTTTAAACATTTATATTTCGTTGGGACGGATGGATGGATCGACGGGAATCGGGATGAAAGCGTTGGCGGTGTTCGTAAAGTATTCATTCGTTTCAAAGTCGTGCGGCGAGTCCAGAGGCGAGGGCAAGCATGAAACAGAAAGTTTAAAGAAATATCATGAACGAACATGAATTACATGCAGCGTACCCAAGAAATATAACTTAAAACAAAAAAACAAAAAAAAAAAATTAGAAAAAGAAAACTTAAAAAACGTCTCGCTAATCGAACCTTCGATATTAAAGACATTGCGCGCGAACCATCTAGAGAAATATAATGATGAATTAATAAGTGACGTTCAAGACAGGCCGAACTATGTAAGTATCTTATGCAAACGTGTGGGAGCAGTTTTTCCACTGTGTATCGATTATAGTGTCAGGTTTGCACGACGTGGAAACGCTGCATTCACCGGCACCAAGAGATATTATTATTACTCTACCTAGCAAACGTCAACCATTGTCCTATTCTCTTCGTCATGTGTGCAATCAACGCGAAGCGAGGCATAAAAAAAAAGAATAAAAATAGAAAATAACAATAAAGAAAATATAGAAAACAATTTGCTTGCAGGAAGAAGATATAAAAAATGTTAAGAGTTTATAAGAGTTTAACTATATATAGATGGTAACAATAGAATCACGCAATAGCACACCAATGTAGGATACCCTCTGTGTGGTCATGCGTCGAAGCGTAATATAATAACACACGCATGATAAATAAATAATTACGAGTTAAAGAAAGATAAAAAAAAAATTGGATAAAAACTATTTGGCAACAATCTGCAAAGAAAGCTTCAGAATAAAAAACAATGAATAGGCATGTTTTTTTTTTCACACAGTCCTCGCTCACTTGGATATTTTGAAAGTAGCATAGGGCGATCTACGCTAGATTCCAGTAGAAATCGCGCGCACTCCGTTCGTCCAATATCACAGCCAGTCCGATGTGTACCCTTAAAAGCCTGGATGCGGCAAAGCTGCAACAACTTACTTGCTATGGCAGATGAGCGACCGTGGCGACGAAAAAATTGCAATTCGACGATTCGGGGCGTCTTCGTACCCAAAAACGATTTTCCGCCGGAATTCAAAGCTTGGTGCGTGTGGTTTTTGTTCGGTGCATTTTTTTCGTACCCCCGTCGCTCGTCGAGTGAACTACGTAGAGATTTTTCAGCTTGTAAAAACTAAGAGTGCGAATAACGATATGCTGCCTATCGGCGGCTCAAGCGTTTCGTAAACCTTTTTTTTTATTGGTTTCTCTCTGTATTTTTTTTTTTTTTGTATATTTTTCTTTTCGTTCTCTCGTTTCGACGTAAATACGATGCACGTCCGAAAGTTTTGTCGTGCATATTATGAATAATTTCTACAGCAAGATATACGGCTAAAGCTGATCGGGATTAGGAAGATATTCGATTGACGTCGGGACTATCAGCAGAAAATTTTATTTATCACTTTTATTAGACCGCAGATGAGCCCTTTTTTTAAAATATGTATCACCAAGATTAATTATTTCATTCTCGTTATCGTCCTCGAATAGATGATGAATAGATAACGGTATGGATCCGCTGCTCGTCCGGGCCACGAGGAACGCGTTTGTGGCGATTGCTTTTCGATTTTTTTTTTTTTTTTTTTTTTGCGGATCGAAAAATGTATTGCAGTAAATATACTCAAGTAGGGAGTATAACCTGCCAGACGCCTCTCTCGTGCCAGGTTCCGTCCCTCCGGATACCAGAAATTTGCAACTAAAGCGCTGGAAAGCGTTGTAGGGTGGCGGGAGGGGGTGAGGGGGGTCGGGAGTGAAGGGAGTTAAGGTAGTGATAGAGAGGCGATACAGTTGTAGTACAGAAGAACACAAGTGCGAGGATCGCAACGGCGCAACTTCACCAGTGGACGAGGTCTCTCGAGGCTTATAAAAATGCGCGAGAGCCTCGCGTCCTGGTGGGTTTCTCTTCTGATATCGAAAGCGGCTATAAACATCTACGATATATATATATATATATATTTTTTTTTTCTTTAAGAGACTGTGCGCTTGACTCCCGAGCGGCGTACGAACGAGACGGATCGAGGGGGCGGTTCGGCAGGGATTTTTCATTAGCATTCCAGAACTGAAAACGTTCGATAAAAGAATTATTTTTTTTCCCCAGGTTGATCCGGACGAATGATGATTTGCATTTTGCCGAGCCAACTCGCCCTTTCTGATTCGTTCGTAGACCTGGAGAGAATGATCGATAAGAGCGGGCTCGGTGGGTAGTAAATTGAATGGATCTCGAGCGGAGTGCCGGACGGGGAGGGGAGGGTGAGAAATGATCGGAGATGAAGGGAGGGGCGGCGTCTGATAAACTGGCGTGATTTGCTTCGGGATGGCATGATATAGAGGGGATGTGAACAACGCAAGCACCAAAGTCGTGGTGATATCCAAAGGACTATATCTCGATATTCCGGGAAGCAGGAAGCAAGAGGCTATATATATAGTATATAATAAGAGGCTATGAGCAATGGACGCAATATCGATTACACAATATAAATATAAATAGTAAAAAAATATGTATGTATATATATATATATATATATATATATGTATATATATATATTTAAATAAATTACGAGGGATATTAGCCGACTCGGGATTGGAGGATGGAATTTCTCGTCGTCGATAGATAGAGATGAAATAAGAAGAAGCATTAATAAAACAAATATTCATGCATTTTTCAAGCATTATTATTACAAATACTGGCTGACTCCTGACAAAAACCCCGCGAGCGTGCATGCGCAAAAACGCATTCGACCTCGAACGACTTCGATCAGACGAGACTTTTGACACAGCCAAGTTGAACGAGTCTCGATTTAGCATTTTGTTAATTTCAATGCCGGTCGTGAAACGACGCGCGAGAATGTACTTCATTCAGGGCCATTGAAGGCGCATTTTCAGGTCTTCTTTTTTTTTGTCTATAATATTTTGCGATACGAAAATTGCATTTGTCGGGTTCGAAGAGATTTTGCATTTGCATTCCCGGGGTCACACGTAAATAGTGTAATTCGATATATAGGTACTATACATTATGCGTGGATGTGTGTAAGTGTATATCCAACAATGTACATGAAGAATTAGAGACAGTACAGTACACAATAATAAATACTACCTGTATGCATGTATATGTCGTTACATCATAAAATGTTTGTATTTTTTTTTGTTTTTTGTTTTTTTTTTATGGTTTATATCTCTCTCATATATATATCTCCTTGATAATCGAAGACTCGAGTATATATACTTCTTTGTCCCTCTCTTCTTTCTATATATTTATAAGTAATTTAATAAAGTATGTTGTTTATTATTATTATTTCTTTTTTTTTCGTTGCACGCAACTTATATGCAACAATAATATTGCGCAGTAATATTATCATATTTATATTATGTAGGTAATATAAGTAAGTAGTGTACTTTTCTTTCATTTTTTTATCCTCATTCTAGAACGCGCGGTGTTCGTGTTTTTTTTTGTGTGCAGTTGAGTGTTAGTGCAAGGGAAGGCACTTCCGCTGTGTTCGACGAACTCGACACCCATGACCCGGACGTTTTACGACCGCGTTCGCGTTAAATGAGCTAAGAATGTCGACATATTAAATTTAAAACGAAAAAAAAAAAGCAGCGCATAACAAATATTGTTTGTACATCACTATAGACGTTAGGCTCTCGCACGAGTTATAAAAGAGATCAATAGTAGTGGGTCGTCAACATCAAACATACCGCGTCGTATCTCGAGTTCGAATTATCAAAAATAGTTAAGACATCGATTTGCTTATTAAAATATTATTCGATTAAAATGTGTTCGGAAACGATAAAATGTGCGCGACGAACCAGGCCTTGGGCGCGAATCCGAAACAGCCACCCTCTCGATGATGCTTTTTTTTTTTAATCTCCAATTTAATAATGTTTCAACTAACATTTAAGAGACAACCCTAGAATACCGGTTCGCAAGCTGGGCATAATAAATTTATATTCTCTCCGTTGTTCAATATTCGGCCCCATTTAGAAACTCAAAGTGTTCATTTCGAATGGAAAAACAAATGCCGAATATTCGTCACTAAACGAGGAAGATATATATATATATTTTGTTTTTAAATTCCTCGGATTTACCGACCTCATTTCGCAATATTTTATAGGCGCTTTTTGCACTCGAGATGTCAATCTCGTCTACTTAAACTAGACATGTATATTATCCACATAAAATTAAGTGTGTGTTATGGATTTGTGTGCTTGTGTGTTTTGTGTCCGTTTCTTGTTTTCGTTTGCTTAGGGCACTATGGTATACATACTATATACTATCACAATGGACGGCCCTCGTAAGTTCTCCATGAGATCGAAAATGGTTCCCGGTTTTATCGAATAACGCGGCTCCGCGAGACTGCGATATTGAAATATGGTGTGCTGAGTTATTGTGTTACGACAATTTGTGAAAGGGACGAAAAAAGTCCCTCCCTCGGTTATGCGCGATTCTACAACTGGAAGACTGCCGGTTCGTTCGGAGCATGAAAACGTAACTGCGCTTTATCAACCGCGTTGTATCAAACACAATGTAAAAGACTGTAGAGTCTGTTTTTTTTTTCTTACTTTTTCGTCTTTCTTTGTTTTTTATTCTTTGTGCGTGTATGCGAGTCTCTCTTCGCCGTGCCCGGAGGAGCCATTTTCAATCTCGTAGAGGATCAAAGGGCTAGAAGGATCAAGGACGTAAGCAACGACGATGGCACGGCTCTCTTTCGCTCTCGGCACGAGCCCGACTTGGCTGAGGATTTTAATTTTCGATCCCTCGTTTCTTGCGTTTGCGTAAAAATAACAAAACAAAAAAAAATTCAAATAAATCCGAGTTCCCATTTACACGGAGTTTTCACAACTGGCAACACTCATTAACTCGTTTAAACGAGGCCTTATTTAACGTCGCGAATAATTAACTCATCCGAGAAGGTCGCGCCTACGTCATTAGTCCCCCGTAGATCCTCGATAGCTCGACCGTCGTACACCCAAGTCCTAGCGTATCATCATCATACAATGCTCACTGAAAACGTATTTTTCTTCATTTTTTTTTTCTCTACGTAAAATCTACGCCGGGATTTTATATCCATGTTCCGGCGACATGTGTTTCTCTCGAGCTCAGCTGGTGTCATAATGTCTCGTGTACTGTTTCTCACGTGTCGAGTTTGTGCTTCGTGAATATCGTGTGGTATGTATGTCGTTCTTTTTCACTCGACCAATGTGAAGAGCATACAGACGTATATACTCTCATCACCTTCCATCAATTTCTCTCGCATACTTCGGATTTTTTTTTTTCGAGTCTTTCTATATATAATATATATATATATGTGTATGTGTTTCAATTCAAAGATTGTTCAAATCACTGGCAAGTGTTTCTTCATATATATATTTTTTTTAAACTTGTTTAAAGTTATTATCTACTGTATATACGCTCGAACTATAGATGTATACATGCGCAACGAGGAATAAACACGACATTTATTTTATTATATGGAAACCCATTATAATCCTCATCCACTCTGGCACTTTCTCACCGTCCTCTCTCGCGCTCGTTCACTTTCGCACACTCTCGTCTCTTCTTATACCACCTCGTTACCACTTTTTCTATTTTTTTTTTTATCGGAAGGATATAAACTCATAAAAATACATTACATCGATTATTCTCCATTTGTATGTTCTTGTGTGTGTGTGTATATGTGACTGTGTGTGTGTGTGTGTGTAGTTTTTTCGATTTGCTTCTTGAGAGTCCTTATCAATTTTTCACATTTTTTGTGAGTTTATGGTATATCGCGTTGCGCGGTACAATGCTCGAACTTAAACCGAGTACGCTCCACGCAGAGGGTGAAGGGGATTATTCTTTGCTTGTCTCTTACAGTAGAATACCAGTCGACACCCTTATCTATCCGTCTTCGTCGATATCTCTTCGAGATTATAGGCGCGTTTCACGGCATTGCGCATTTGTTTTTTTTTCTAGGTTGCACGTTCTTGTCGTTTTTATTAGTTAAATGCACGAGCGAGACGATTACACCGTCTTGCGGGCATCGTGGGGCAATAAAACTCTCTCGTATTGAATCTCTCACGTTGAGTCATAGGTCGTTCAATATAGGTCATATGATTTTTTTTTAATTTCTTTTTTTATTATACAATTATAGAGGCGGGAAACTTATCCAAGATATAGAACGATCAACGAATAATCATGTAGTAAAAACTATGAATAATATAACGTGCGAGAATAGTCAATTAATTAATAAAAAATAACGCTCTTCTAAAGCGTGAAACTACGGTGCGAGCTTCTCACGCTCTCTCGGGCAAGCCATAGGAAATTCGTCTACGCGGTAACTCGTAGTCATACGGAATTAAAAATACGAACAGAAAAAATTAAGAGTAAAATAAAAACAATAGTTTACCGCGAACTGATTAAAATTGTGTCTAACGAGGGATCGCGGTTTAACAGCGAATATAACAAGTAATGACAAACTAATAAACAGAACGTTAAAAAAAAAAAAATCGCTCGATTATAATGCAATAATGGAGAATATTTGATCGCTAAAAAGAAAACATACAGTGACCGGATCTCGATAGATGACGAGTACCGGGTCATCGTTTAACAACCACGAGTCGGTAAAATTTACATATATATCAATTTTACAAGACACGATTTTTTTTTCTTCCCGGGATAAAAATTACTGCATACGTGTATCAAGTACGCATCATATTCATCCAATTAAAGGCGAATATTTGAACAGGAAAACAAATATTGAATTCTGAATAATCGAACTTTGCTGATAGTAGTTCGTCGATCTTCTCGAAGAGAAACGCGGTTCAGTGGGATCGAGTCGTTAAGGCACTGTTGACCGACAATGTCTGACTAGAAAATGAAACTATATTCATGCAACTTTATATATATATTTTTTTTTTTTCTTCCTTTCTCCTCCTCAATGTCGACCGACCTCGGCTGGACCGTGTCGCAGTGGGGAAGCGGCGACCGGGGTCGATTACGGCACGACTCGATAAATCGCCAATGGACTCAATTCCAGCGTGAGAACTGAGCGCGAGAGTCATGTACCTAATTATTATTTTGTTTTTCTAGGTACGAGATATCTGTGTATAAAAAATTATCATACCAGCATCGAGCTGAGAAGCCAATCGTGTGAGGCAGGTTTACGGTCTATTTACGGTTTACGGACGAGATAACGGTGCCGAGACCGATTCGGCTAAGCGGCGCCCGGAACCGTGACACGAAATAAAGCGCTTCCGTAGCTTACGTAGTTTTCATTTTCTTGTAAGGCGGCATTATGACCCCGCTGCTCGCGGGTATAGCGACCTGGGGCTGAGCCGCGATCGTCGCAGGATTTGCGGTCTGAAGCTGCGGCACACCGGGAACCGCCGTCGGTACTCCGGGAACACCGGCTCCGGGTACTCCCGCCATCCCGGGTAGCAAGGCGTACGGATTCTGCATGTAGGGATTGGCTTGATGAACCGCCCCGCTGTGCATCCCGTGAAGGGAGGTTTGCATGTAAGGCGACGGCAGGAGCTGATGCTGACGGATAAGGGAGTAAGGGTTGATCGGGGCGGCGGTCGGTGGTCTCGGATAGTGGAGCAGGCCCGCGGGTAGGTGGGAGGCCAGCGCCCCCGGAATTCCACCTAGATTCTGTATCATCTGCCTCGGCGCGGCGTTTCCTGCCATGCTAGCCTGCTGGTTCATCGCGAGTGCCTGCTTGTTCAACGCTACCCCGGTGTAATTCAAAGCGCTGAGAGGATTCATTCCGTACGGCTGCGAGGCCTGACTAAGTTTCATCGCCTTGGCGTAATTTTTCTGGGCCACCTCCTTGGCGAGAGCCGCCGGATCCATCGAGAAACTCGGCGCCATGCCCAGCGTGTTCAGTACGTTTAGGTTAGCCATGTTGGCCATCGTGTAGTGATTCGCCATTGAATTGGCGTTAACCATGTTCGCCATTGACGCCATCGAGGACATGTTCGCCATGGACGTGAGGTTCGCCACGCTGGGCATCGACGTCAGTCCCGCCATGGAGGTCATCGGACTGCTCATCGACGGAGGCGCCGGAAGTGCCAGCTGGCCTACTTGGGGCGAACTCGAGTGATGATTCAATTCGGGAGAGTTTTGTGCATTATCGTTATCGTGATTGGCGACCGCCGCGGCGGCCGCCGCCGCCGCGGCTGCAGCCGCAGCTGCGACCGCTGCCGCCTGCTTATTATCGCCGGCCGAGGGTGGCGGCGGCGGAGGATTGTTAGGGTCCACGAGGATCCCGTGACCGTTAGCTTCGCCGCCAGTTGACGTTGCTTGTGCCTGTACCGAGTTTTGCGAGGATCCTACCGACTGGTTAGAGGTTTGGGGAAGGGGTGGCGTTCCAGCGTACTCACATGACACAGGCACGAAGGGCTGCTGGAGCTGCATTAACTGCTGGTAGGTCGTCGCACCGGTTGGCTGGTAGACCGGCATTCCCGACTTGTCACCTGCCGGACGCTTGTACGGTACCATTCCTGGGAATGCCTGAAATCAACGACGAAATACGATTGCGTTAGATTATTCGTTTTTTTTTTCTCTCGCTCCGAAGATCCGCGGAAACCTCGACGAGAAGGGAGCAAAAAAAAATGCGACGTCCCGGAAACCAACCACAGCTTTGTCAATGTTTATTTTTTATTTTCTTTTTCTCCATTTACATTTACTTCTTTCGCATTGAGAAAGCTGGGTCAAACGGTCGTTGTCGATCAGCTTCAAGGCTCATTGCAATCATCTCGGGAAGGAAACGCGAATTTTTGTTTTTTTTATACCGAATACTGTTGCGGCTTGTGTTTTTTTTTTAGTCGGCACTTACAAAGTTCTCGTAGTAGAACGACCCGAACGACTTGGTATCCATCTGCAACAAAGACAGGATAGGTTTCAACTAGATTCGAGGACAAGGCAAGTAGATTATGTTGTTTTTTTTGTTTTTTTTTTTTTATATTTCATTTTGATTTGAGTCGGAATAAGGAATGGAGGGAGTTTAGGGTCGTTAGTGTAAGTTGTGCCGATGACGCAGCTTGCAGCGACGCTCCCATACGACGAGGATTATCCTTGTTGGATCACTGTAAAACTTTGACTCTAACACGTGGAAGTCATGTCAGCAAAAAAAAAAAAAAAAACAGAAAAAACACCAGCCATCATTAAACTAGCAGACCGGATTCCTGGGAGCCCGAGCGTGCGAGACAGTTTCGCAACTCGGAATATTAAAAAAAAATCGCTCCTGGATCAACAAATGAGAAACGAAACTCTCGACTCGGGCCACTTCATCTACACGAAAAGAAAAACTACTCTCGCCGATGTAACAGAACAATCGCTAACGATGCCGCTTTGCGAGATCAACAAAAACAAATAAAAAATCGCGATTCAAAAAGGGAGTTTGTTGTTTATTTTTATTTATTTTTCTTTCTCTGACGAAATACCTTGCAAAAATTTATCAGCGAATACGGTACTATTTTTTTTTTCGATGTTGGGCGGCCGAGTGGCGTTCGCCAATGGAGAACGAAAATAATTACAAAACGATCTCGACCGTTGAGATCGCAAAGAAGCAAACGGAATTAACGGGGTGATAGCGTAAACGGCACGAAACGAATGAAAATAGAAAAAAAAAACCAACAGCAAGGAAGAATGAGAGACAAAGTAGTATAGAAGAAGAGATGTGAATAAACTGAATATGAAGGTAAGCAGCTGCGCACGATGCGATTACCAATGAAACGTTTTTTTTTTTTTTTTTTTCTATTGTTTATTTTTTTTTGCGAAAGATGTGAGAAGCGAAATGAAAAAAAAAATGTATGTATGTAATGACTATATCGAGAACTTTTAGTCGAAAGCTTTTGTAATGCGAACGTGGTGCGAAAGCTTGAAAGCCAAAAAGTTTGTTGGTCCCGCTTCGTTCCTTCGTCCTAGCGCGAACCCTTGGAACTTCCAAATTCTCATTTTTCCACGTCTTCTTCCGTTTTCTCTGTAATTTGCTGTTTTTTTCCCTTCGCAGCGTAAAGCTTAACGATAATCGCGTGGCCTCAAGATCGCGAATCATCAAGAAAAATATCGAAATAAAAAATAAAATAATATAAATTTTTTGAAAAAAAAAAAAAAAAAAACCAAAAAATGAAAATTATGCAGAGCTGTGTGTAGTATAATAATAGTGACGTAAGCGATCTAAAGGTGCTCAATCGGCAAACTCGACGTGACTCTAACGACGTATCGCGGCGAGAGAGAAATATTTATTATAATGAGAGCAAGATAAATAAGAACGGCAAGGATCTCATCGAGTCGGTCGAATCGCCGATTTTTTTTTTCGCGACATTCCTCGACGATTACAGTGTTTTTTTTTTTTTTTTTTTTAATTATCGTTGTCGCTCAGAGCGTCGAGGAGATGACGTCGGTGTCGCACCATCACCTCGGGGTCGCGAAAGCACAACATGCATCATCGGCGCAAGCTCGGAATTACACAGATCCAATTCCGGCGGTCGGATCCTCTCGAGTCTCCTTCCTTCCCGTGTTTCCTTATTCGCGCGAAACGGCGGGAACGAGGAAGCCCTCGATCGCGACTTTTGAAATTGGAATTAGACATTAGGATATCGTTGCATTTTCATTCGTTGGTTGGCTACGTGCCGTTCCTTCATTTTCGGTGGTTCTTTAAGTTAACGGAATGAAATTGCAGCGTTCGATCGGATTCACAATAGAACGAGAGATTTCCAAAATGAATATGCCCGATCGTGAATCGATCTCGAAAAATATTTGCAATTTTTTTTTCATTTTTTTTTTTTTTTGCTGAAGGAACTGCCAGAGGGGTTTACGGTCGTCCGAATTCTGATTTAAAAGCTCGATTCGGTCAAAATCACTGAACGATATTTCTCTCGGTTATTGATAATATTTTTTAAAAAATGTACGTTCGCGAACAAATTGAATCGAGCATTTGATAAATGAGAGACTTCCGTAAGCGATCTATAAATACATTACGAGGCGTGTAAGCTCCGGGATGAACAACATTGCAAAGTACGACAGAGAGTAAGCGATAATGAAAAAAATATATATGAAAATAAAAATAAAAGAAGACCAATTGTCACTCGGAGCTGGGGGGATGCACGGAGATAAATAATTAGGTGCTCCGCCTGTGTGGTCAAATACGCTCCCGGCTATTTGTTTGGTTACCAACCGATTCATTTGCTGGCCCTGCCAATTAATTGGTCGAGCTAACAGATTAATTTTTTGGGCCATCCAATAAATTTTTTTGTTCAACCGAATTAATTGCCTGGAGCGTATTTAACCACGCAGTCGGTTGGGGTTGTCTAATTATTTTTCTCCGTGTGAAGAGAATAATTTGTTGCGCGTGTTCATTGGAGCCATAGAAGCAAATGGTCATGGGTAGTAATTGAAAAAAAAAAAAAAAAAACAAGGATGCGAAGCTATGGAAAAGCCAGGCTCGCGATTCTCGGATGAGTCGCTTCCATCCGCCGCGGTATTTACGATTTCTTTTTTTTTCCAAGACAATATCGGGTCCGCGGGTGTCTCTCTGTGGTAGTTTGTGTAACTATGGTGACACAGATGGGAGCGTGACAATTTTTTTTTTTTTTTTTAGAAACGACAAAAAAGGAGCTAGAGCTCTAAGCGCTCTCGGCAGTGTATTTACAATCGCCAGTAACTATGATATCTGTAACTTAAAAATACGGCTACTCCGGAACCGTGGCGTCTGGTCTCGAGTAATAACGAATGAGGAAAATTATAAAAATTTTGCGTTTAGGCCAGGACGAGAAACTTACCCCGGTGGAAATTTTAGAGCGGTACGGCGGGGCCCGACAAGGCCGGATAAGGCTCCGTTAAGGCTCCGCTGGAACGCTCACAAAATTTCGACCACGGTAATCTTTGGAAGAAACCATTGCGGAAGAGAAAAAAAAAAAAAAAATCGGAGACCAGTCACCGAACAAGTTCCGCTACGAAAAGGAAGGTGTACATCATGCATAAGCCGTGGTACCATTAGCAGATCATCATTGGTGTCGCGCATCCGCTTCTTTCCGAGCTCGATACTCGCCATACTCGCGTTCTGCAGTCCTCCGGGTACAGCCGATGCCGGCACTCCTGACATTCCACCAGCCATTGCGCCCATTCCCGGCACGTTCGTAGGCAACGACGCCGTCTGCTTATCCGATTTCATGACATCGTTTGTAATTTTTTTGTTTTTTTCGTTCATTTATTGATATTTTTTTTTGTATCGTTCATTTTTCGATTTTTCGTATCCGTACGATTCCGTCCGTAAGTGAAGATCATTCGTGCGGCCCAGCATTAACCATCGACGATGGTATTTCGGATTGCGTTTTTTTGTTTGTTTGTTTTTTTTTTCGCATGTACGTTTGGCGGGCGGTGATCGGTCAGTCGTGCGTTCGGGACAGTTTTTTCGTCGGCAATTTCGGCAGGCGTTAATTGGCGGATAGCGAAGCGCACGGAGATTGTTTTTGGTATCAGCAAGCATGAAGCATCGTCAGCGAGAGGGCAAGATAAAAATGAAAAAAAAGAAAATAAGACCAGTTGAGGCTAGGCAGACAGTCGGCAAGTATAGACGATATATATATAATATAACGAGATTACATGACAAGATCTGTTTACGAATCGATATCGTGTAGGCAATTGTAATATAGCAGTACAGAGGAAAGACACATCGTTTATATTGATAAATTCGATAACAGTGCTATCGTTGTAAATAAATAATATCGTCACTGTAATACGGCAACGGCTCCGCTCGCCTGCAAGAACGGTCTTTCATGACCGTGGCTAGTGTGGTCACGAATTATTAAAATAAAAATAAAAATCGAACAACAAAAAATATGAAAAAAAAAATTGTCGGGCAATTCGCGCGAGTCGGCCGTCACTATACCGATTCGCGCGAACTCCACGAACGTGAGTGTAAACATAGCAAATTATAAACTGCACGATGAACCGTAAAAAAATACAAAAAATATAAGACGATTAACGGTGATATGGCGTAAATGTGGAGAAAGCGTTACGGCAGAAAAGAGAATAACTTGGTTGAGCGTCGATCGTATAAGGGGGAGAGGACTCCATTCGTCTACAGCGTCTGGCTTTTCTGATTTCTGGCGCGTTGCACGAAAAAAAACCTGCAATCGGCACACTACGTACACACGAGTCGTAATAATTACACAGGTACATATATTTGCGTTGCGGAAATTAAATTTTATAATTAACTGCAGAGATTCCCTCGCCGTCCACAGTTTTGCCTCGGTCTGAGCGACACCGCGGACTCTTCCACGCGGAAGGATTAGCGACCAAGTCCGAGGAGGAAAAGAATTAGATTATATCTATAATTGAAAAAATGGTACTGCGGCTCGTCCAAAGCTTTCCTGAAAAATCACTTTTTTTTTTAAATGCAAGGTAAAGAGCAAATCAATAACGACAACAATCGCACATATTTTAATTCACACACGTCGATTGTCCGAGCACGTGACGAGGAAAAAAAGTTGTTGCTCGACGACGTTTCCTCGGTTTGTCGATGCCGTTCTGCTATACGCTGTCGTCAATTGTGTGTGTGTGTGTGTATCTGTGTGTTTCTGTGTGTGAGTGCCATACGCTGTCTCTCGGTGAAAAAAAAAAATTGATTACTGTGCGTGGAAATAACAATTACGTAATTACAGTCGGTTGGTGTTTAACAGTCTCGAATAAATTGGATGTGTGGATGATTTATCCGTGACAGAGAGACGGGGCAAAATGGGGGGTCGTTGTGAACTGCAGACATGGGGCAAAATGGGATAGCGCGCAATTTGCTGAAAACTATTATTGGAAAACTGGAGAGACCGGAGAGGTATGATGGAGTTCCTCCTAAATAGGGGCGAATTAAAAAATCTCGGCTGGATGGGGCCGAGTGGTGCTCGCGGAGTTGAAAGTTACCCCATTTTGCCCCACGCAAATTTTCCCACTGCACATTTTCTCGGATACTCTCGGAACAATAATTACAAATTTAATTTCTTTTTGTTACTATTTGAGGAGGAAAATAGTATCTCTTAGCTGCCCCGTTTTGCCCCGTTCTCACCTATGTACTCTGTGTGTGGGTGGAACAACAAGTGTTAATGATTCGATCGTTCGGGGATTCTTTAATGTCTTACACTTGACAAACATCCATTAATGGTGCCGCCACACCAAAGAGTGCATTGTGTTATATGAAAATGACATGCAACCGGTATTTATTAATGATTTATGATTTAAAAAAAAGGGAGAATCGGAACTCGAAACTGATATTCAATGCCCGAATACGAGTTCCCAGGTGATCCACGTTCGGTACGATAGGAAAAAAATAAAATAAAAATTAAAAAAAGGCGAAGATTGTAATATGAAAATTAATATGTGACGGCGATGCACCCTTCGGTGATTGTAAACCATTTGTAGAGAATGAGACTTCCCTGCCAACAAGCTGGTCTGCCGGAATCCGTGCGTGATTTCTTCTCACGAGTGTCCGGGTGTAGCGTAGTCTCATCCGTGCCGACGTTGCTGAAAATGTCTGCGTTTCCCTCGTATCTCGTTTTTTTTTTTTTTGGATTTCCACTATTTTCTTTTTTTTTTTTTTTGTAATTTGTAAACCGGAATCGCTGGGACCGAGTATACGAGTGTCGACCGAGAGTAGAATGAAAGAGCGAGAGATCGAACGGAGTGTGTTCTCCACGTGCATCATAAAAAAAAAAGTGAATTTTGTCGACCGAACCAATTCCTGAAGCGACACATTTGTGAGGAAAGAGTTTTTTGTTTCTTTTCTTTTTCTTTTCTTTTTTTTAACATGCAAAGAGCACAAATTGCTCTAAATCGTCACGGGAGTGTCAGACAGACTTTGTACTCTTCCTCCGGAAAGCACGTAGCTGAAACTCAGCTGGTTGAATCTCGAGACAGCACACAACAGCGGAATATACAGCAGACCGTGTTCCGTTAGGATCGGCGAGCGACCACAATAAAGAAGACAATCGTCGGAGATTCTTCTCCGACGCCCGGAAGAGCTCGAGGCACCTGCCTTCGATATTCCAACGCTGGGCTCTACCTCGAAGGACACCGAGAGATTGACACTTTCTCGCCGGATATCGCTCGCGGCAATTGGTGTGTTTTTTTTTTTTTTTTTTTCCCGGCGTCGAATCTACCGACGGTCTCGATCCAACCGATTTGTTCCACTTTTCCACTTGCAAGAATAAAATCTTCGCGACGCCCTGCTCATCGAGTGTAGGCATTTTTGTGTAGGGCAGCAAACAGCAGCGGGGTTGATAGCCGGGGTTCGTGCAGCACAGCTTGTCAGCAGGGTTGTGTTCGTTGTGTCATTCATGAGAGGTAATTCACTACGTTTGTTTTTTTTTATATACAAGTTTTTAATAAATCCTCGGCCGTCTCACGAGACTCGAGCTACGAAGGGATACTATGATGATATTCTAGGCGATGTATATAATACATATTTATACTAATAATTTACGAAAACAGTGTAGGTCTATAGAAAAAATTGTCTATTAAAATTAATGCGATGTGACGAAAGCAAGGAACAACAGATCGTTTTCAAACGATCCCTCCGCGCGTTCGAGTTTCGACGAAGCGTTCGGATGTAGCTTCAGAGATAACGGTATCATTTTTATGATCTAGGTAATCAGGTGAGATTGGTGTATTTGGCAACTAGGTATAATATTTGCACCTGGATAGCTGCGATAGGCTGCTAGAAAAGAGAGAAATAGAACAGTGGTGTCGGTGATGATAAAAAACGATCTCTACTACTCGCTACAAACACTACGATCATGGCTGAGAACGTCAAACAGGATAGATAGATGGACGAACACAAAAGCGACAAACTGGGGGACCGGCAGGTGAGAATCATCGTTCAATAAATCGATCGGATATTTTTTTTTATTGTCGACAAAAAATAAAATAAAAAATATTTAAAAATATGAGAATCTATATTGGCTTATTGGCTCTGAGATTCGACGTAATCGGCCGAGTGGAAGATAAATTGAACCGATTCTCACGTCCCGGCAGCGTTCTCCACGAGAATAACCACTGCGCGACGTTTGGCCAATTTTATCGGCTGGCAGTGAAAAAAAAAATTATTGTTCACCCAGGCGAAAGTGTGAGAGTAAAAGTCGCGTGCCTCCTTGGGCATTATGCACATATGCGTATGTACGTAATTTTTTTTTTTTTGCACACGTGTCAAGTGCATGACGCACGATCCCGTGCTCGAGGCCGGATAAGAGGCTGATAGTGCGAGAATAGCGATATAAAAAAATATATATATTTAACGGATTGGCGAAAGGCGACGCAGCGGCCCGAAGCTTCTTCGACGCGTACCCAGCACAAACTATAGGAGAAGTCGGTAGAGATGAGAGAAAGACAAAACAATGAAAGGTGGGGAAATAGTAAACAGGATTAAAGTCAATCGGGAGCTCGAAGATGAAATTTGCAATCAAATTAACAGTTAACAATTTAGACAATTTGCTAAAATAAAAAAAAAATATATTGTCACAGTACACCGTAACAAAGCTTTGTGTATTTGACAAACATTTATTATCCAAGATCATCCACAATTTTCGTTTCAGTCAATTTTACAATTTCCAGTTGAAAATACGGTTCCTGACAAGTACAAAAAGTTAATGAAAAATTGTAAAATCAACAAAACAAAATTCATGGATGTCTCCGGAGGGAAACAAAAGTTTGCCAAATGCGCGAACCTTTTTTCACTGTGCACCGACACCAGAACGTTCTGATAAGTCGAAGGCTAGAAATCCGTTGCGAAAATCCAACATGAAATCCAATTTCCGTAATTCCTCGAGAGATCGTAAAAATGAATAATGAGACTTGGCAAGTAGTTTGAGCCGAATGAATGACTCTTCTTTTTTTCGTAACGGTAAAAGAAAAAAAAAGAAAAACAATAATCCAGCCGAGTTCGGAGAGTCGTTCTTTTGCCCCGGAGCAGTAAATCATAGAGATTCGAATCGCGGGATCGGAACGATAATTCAATACTGCAGATTAATGTAATAGATACCCCGTAGCAAAAGACTGTGGCTTGTTGACTGAGCGAGCTGGGTTACACAGAGATCGGGAATTGGAAAATATCAATAATGAAATAGGGAAAAAATAAAAAAATAAAATAAAGGATAAAAAATAAACGGAAGAAGGAGAAGATGAAGAAGAAGAAGAAGAAGAAGAGACAGACAGAGAGAGAATGCATTACCGCAATGCTAGCCCGAGATTGTGCGGCCTTAATGTGGGCTTGAAGGTGCAGAGGGGGGTGGAAATAGCGGCAGGGGTCCCGATTGCATCGGCCCTTGACAGCGTCCATGCAGACCGTCACAGAACCGTCCTCGTTCGCCTGCACCGTCTCGAGGGGGTGCGCAAACCGGCACTCCGTCTCGCCGCGTTTGCACGCCCCGCGTTGAAACTCGCGACATACCTACAGCAAGAGCGAACACGCATGGCATAGCACTCTATCTATGGAGGGCAAGGGTGATGGTACATGGGTGGTTTTTCGGTACAGGTGAATATAAATAAGGGGATTACTGTTGGGCTGAGGGGGGTTTTTTTTTTCTTTTTATTCGGGCTCTGGAAAAATACGCTAATGACAAGAGTGTCTATATAGAATTATATAACAATTCATCTCTTTTCATTGCCGGAACCGGTAATTCCAAATAAAAAAAATAATAAAATAAAATTCTATATATACTATATAGGACACAGAGATGTATTTACATACGAAATAAACGTGGCAACGACGGCAATGACGAAAGATTACTCGACTATGGGGAGTTGATCGGGGTTGTAGTAATGGATTCAATGGGGGGTAACATCGGTGTCTACTTAAGGCGAGGACAGTCGTACTCCCATCCGTGGATATCGTTCGATTCTCTTTGCCGATTCGAAAAGTAAGATCCGCGAATAACGAAGTAATAGAAAATTTGATTTTCGAATCTGAAAATACCGGAACAACGGTACACGGTAAAAGGGGTTTGCACATTTAACAAGCACCCCTCGTCCACAAACGATCACAATTTTAGTTCTCTCATCAATTTTACTAAAAAAAAAAACGCTTCCTTGAAAACAACAAAAATGGTAAAATGAGTAAAAAAAAAGAAATAAAAATAAAAATGTTGGCCATTGCGGACAAGAAATATTCTCGCGAAATGACCGATGTTTCTTTTATAGAGCACAGATATGCGAAAAATTTGAACGATATCCATGGCGGATAAAATTGGCTGCTGAAGAGACTATAATGCTAGGCAAGTGTTTATTAGCGGCGACAGCTCATACCGATTCTATATACATACATACATGTATGCGTATGTACGTATATAAAATAGATACACACTGCCACAGTGTAGTAATACGTTGCTGGGAGATTCTACACTGTATATTGTTCACGTAGGTGTGCTCGTAGTGGGTACAGATATTACAGAGATATTACACATCGTAGACGGGAGGTTGAGCGCGATAAGAGACGGGGGGGGGGGGGGGGGTGGTTCGGTGTGATAGAAAGAGCGATAGCGAGTGATAGAGAATGTGAGAGAGGTGGGGAAATGTTGGGGGGGGGGGGGGGGGGGGCAGCTGTTGGCTTTGGTCGCGTATGCTACCCGGTGGTGGATGTGTCCCGCTATAGCGAAGGCTTCGAACGTCGGGACCGATGGAAGACGAAGGCTAAATTGGCCCTTTGTTCTTGGTCGTTGGGACACGAGTATCCCTAATGATTACATTTTGCTCTTCACCGGTGTATCTCTCTCTCTCTCTCTCTCTCTCTATCTCTCTCGAGATTGATTCGAACAAGATTGCACACTTTGCGAGCCTCGTCGTTGTTACAACGTGCGCTCGCCACAAGAAGCTTTCGCTCGTCAGCCAAATTGATGATGATTTTTTTTTTTTTTTTTTTTTTCATCTAAATACACGTTTACTCGTGGAACATTACGCTCGATAGATCGACCAAAGCAGCTCAGCTAATGGATATATTGTATAGTCGTATAAAGATATTACGAGCTGTCCTAATCGACAGAATTTTCCTCGTCTCGGGGAATACTATCGTATATGTATAAAAAAAAAAATTAAACATGACTCTACCCTTTACGCACAGATATAATAGAACAATATCTACCACAGTATTACGTAATTAGTCGTGTGAATGCTTGAGTTACGGGTTAGCTATTTAGTGAGACAAAGCGTATGGTAGTTATGTGGTATATATATGTATGCTACACGAGTCGGGGGAGGTTTGACACCCCCCCCCCCCCCCCCCTCCCGCTAGTCCAGCTGGAGATCCAAGCCTATTCTCCTCGAGAATTTACGCACACTCGCTTTATAATGCCTATACAGAATATTAGAGTGCATTACACACGCTCGACATAGCCTGGCGCAACAAGATATATACCCAGGTGGAATTCTGCCGTGGGGGGAAAAACGGCATTGCGCTGGTTCCACACTAGCTGCCGTGCGTCAAAGCGCTATGTCGGTCCTTCTCCGGCCAGCGTAGGCAGCCAGAGCGACGCCGACGGTCTTTCGAGCACTAACACGCACTGGGTTAGGCTACTACGTCGCTACTTCAGTCGCCACATTCGAGATGAATTCCAAATATATTTGAGACGTTTCACACTCGTTATTTTACCCACTTTCTTGGATTCCTCAACTCGCACGCTTCTGTCACTGGCTGATTTCGAGACACATAAAAAAAAATCTTTGACGTCACTTCCCGCTTGAAAATATCACTGTTAAAACGGAAGTGACGTCACGCAGAAAAATTTAAAAATTTCGTTACGATTTCACTTCCGGTATGAAATTTTTCCGCTTTGAAGTGATACTTCGAATCGGAAGTGTCGTTGAAAAGAAAATTCAGTGACAGAAGCGTGTCAATTAAGGAACATAGGAAAGTGTATAAAATAATTTGCGTGATACATTTCGAATGTATTTGGAGTGGACGCGAGACAGATTCATGGTCTTCGAATAACATTCGCAGAGCGTAAATCTACGGAATAGAGAAGAGGCTCCGATACTGTACAGGCGGTAGAGGCGCAACGATAAAATTTTTCGTCGAGCCTATATATTGGGTCCGACTCAATACCGGGATCGGGCGGACACCGGTTTAAGCGCCGAGTACAAAACCCTCTGCAACTGGTGCGGTCCCGCAGCCGTACCGATGGTTAAATCCCACCTGGGTATATGTGTAATGTATAAATACGCGTAAGCACGTTCGCACCCACACCCACGTCCACGCGCAATACGATTTATCTAAGCGATATATATATATATATATATGTATTATAGTATATATAATAATAAGTCGGCGACGACGATATACGCACACACAGGTAAGCAGGTAACTTTTATATAATGTATGTAGTAACTTAGCCAGAGAGACCAGGCAGCCGATAGACGCGTGCACGCGATAATCTTGTGATACATTTTTCTTTATTGTTTTTTGCAAAGACCAGTGGAGCTGGTACGCGAATCGTCATCGAGAGAAAGAACAAGTAGTTACAATGGGCCAAAATAAATTTATTCTACCGGCTTAAATGGATCGAAGATAATTAGACTCGACACACCTAGAAAAATAATTTATTTGACGGCCACCGTTTATTTGGTTTTAAGTGAAATATTTATTTGATTTAAATAAATATTTATTTTAATCAAATAAATATTTTACTTGAACCAAATAAAGGGTGTCCGTCAAATAAATTATTTTTCTCGGTGCAGTTACTTTCGAAATGAATATCGCGAGTCTGCAATAATCCGTGAAGGAGGACTTTTGGTACACCCATATGATAGATGTACACGGCTTTATTTTTTACACGGCTTTACCTCTCGATCCAGATCGCGCGTCGACGTTCGCTTTCCACTGCCCTTTAGTGATACCAAGGATCAAAATGAGAAAGAGCGGGATATAGAGATATTGTATGTGATACGACATTGGTTGCACGATAGGAATTGAAAGAAAAGTTTGTATGTTGCTTACAAGTGTGCTTTGTTCGTGTATGTCGTGTTTCGTTAGCAAAGAGACAGCGTACATTTATTATGCGACATGCGAGGTTCTCTCCACACGCATCATTTTGACACCGTGCGAAATTTTCGTGTGTTCGTGAGTTATCCCAATGTTTCCGCCCATTTATCTGACGCTCCGTCGTGTGTGATTTGAGAGCGTGGGTCTTCTTTTTTTTTTCTTACGCGATTTTGGGAATCTCTTGTGATTGCGCGATTGGACTGTCCGGGCCGAAGGATTCTCGGTGAAGAGGGGTGAGTACAAGTGTCTCCCGTGGTGTGTACACATTCGTGTATGTTTAGCTGTGCTTGTGCCGTATCGGTGCATTTATGCATGTCTTTTCGGCCTTCGTGGTTTGCCGCACGTGTCCATTACACTACGAATGTTTACAGTGACTTGCCAGAGAGAGAGTGAGTTTGGAGCTGTGTCGCGAGTGTCGCTCTGTGTAGTTTCATTTCGTGTGTTTTGTTTTGCGTTGTTTATCCGTTCTCGTTCGTTTGTTCGGTAATAGTTTAATAATAATGCGTTACCGTTCTTATACATTCCAATAAACTGAAAGAAACGGTCAGACCAAAAAATGTCTACGGCACAACAACACATCGACAACGATTCTATCATATCCGGAAGGGACAGAGACTCGGGAATTGTCGACTCGCCGATAATTGTAAGATCGAACGATTCGCGTCGACACTCTCGAGTACGATGCCCCTTCCCCTCCCCGTACGAAATTAGCGCATACGCGATTCGTAGAAACACAAAAAAAATATTAACTATCGATACAATAGGGAATGCTGAAAAATATATAAGAAAAATCAAAGATAATCATTACAATTAGAACAACGAAAACATCGAGACAACAAAAAAAAAAAATTTAATAAAGAAAAAAAGTAGATTCTAAGGTTCAGGACCGAGGTGCACTTTGGTCCGACAGTGAACATCGGTCGTGAGCTCCGATTAGCGTTTTCTAAATATCCACGCTATTTATTGTATTCCATGTATATATGCGTGTATCATTGTCGGTGTCTATGAGAGTGTACAGTGTTTGTTGTACATTATCGTAAAATAAAAAAATTGATTAATACGCACAGTATATTCATATATACGTAGACATATATACACGTATACATTATCGATAAATAATTAACATGCGTTTTTGCGTACAAGCCCCCTCCTCCTGGCTGTAAAATAAAGTTCCGGGCGTACCGTTTAACGATTATTTGCATTAGTCGGATACCGATTAGACAGAGATGGAGGGAGGGATGTAAAGAGAAACGAATAACTAAAAAATTATAAAACAATTAATAGTAGTAAATTGGCAACAAAGATTCAAGGTATCGCCAATGTAGTAGTATACGACCAAGCCTTGAAAAAAAAAGAAAAAAAGTTAGTTTATAGGTGCAAAGAAATGCAGTCCTCCACTGCGAATGCTTTTTTTATCTTTGCTACTTATTCAATAGTAAAATTTTGTTAATTTTTTTTTTCTTCGTTCGGCGATCCAGGGAGGTAAAGCATTCGCGTTGGACACGACGCTACTAGCAAATTAACGTAATACAATCGGCACTACCAGCGTTATACATTATCTAGATCAGAAGATATCGAGGATAATTAAAGTTACGGCAGTCGAGCGTCGCAATAGTGTTTTTGTGAGATACGAGGTGACGTCGAAAAGTGCTTAAGACGACGTGAAACATACTCAGTCGGTAACATACATTTTAATCCACTTTTTATTCTCCAGGGTCTTCAACATTAAAAGAAATGTAATAGCTAGACGCAAGTTATAGTCTTCATTTAACAGCCCAGCTAATATTTTTATCTCCCTAGAAAAAGTTTGGCACCATTGAAAAAAATTAATGAAAACTCTATAACATTTGTAACATGTGTAAAATGTACATTCGTTACTGACTGAGCACGTATCGGGCTGGGGACGGAGGTTTCACATTGCTCCATATCGATTCATATATTCCGGCACGCGAAGAGGTGAAACTGATTTTTTTTTTCTCTACGTTTAATACACTACTGCAATACTCTATGCGTTGATTCACCATTTTTTTAATCTATTGGTTCCTGATCAGTGAAACGTCCTATTCTAATGACCTTTACGTATTTTTTTATCATTTGAAGGTCGTACCAGTTTTAAAAAAAGTCCTTTCACCAAGACATTTTAGCGAATCAAGATTCAATTGTGTATTAACGGGTATGTGAAAAAATAAAATTTTAAAAATAACAGGCAGCAAGCATTTTTTTTAAATTTTTAAATGACACACAGATCTATGGACAATCGTTCGATCGAGTGTAGCTTTATCATTGGTATGTTACGAGGAGCGGATATGTATAGGAGGGTGGAAACAGCGAAGGCGTGGAAAATGGGGTGTAAACGGGAAGCTTTGAGTTTTGACATCTAAACGGAATATTTGGATCGACACCGTATAAACTAAGCGGACTAGTTTGGTGCCTCTGTTTCATTACGTTCAATTCTGTAAATCAACAACGCCGAGTCACTCTCGATCGCGAGATTGCTGGCGTCGTTCCAGGCCGTATGCCAATTCTCGGCTGGCAAACGACTGGACATCGACGGCCGCATCTCCCGACGAATTGACCTTTACCGGTAAAGCTCAAAAATTGACGTATCGAGCGACATTGACGTTTCACTTAACGAACAGAGCCACCAGAGCGATCCGTGGAAAACACTTGTATAATATTTACGCATCAGTCCATACACGAATCGTCGGATGCACTCCGACGAGGAATAAAGAGAGCGTAAAAAAAAAAGTTAAGAATAATTGATAAACAAAAACGTATTTGTCGGTATGTTCGAGATACTTTAGCGAATTACAGTGAGCGTTAGAAATAATCGCCGCAGTGTGGCGAAACGAAAAAACGATTGCAATGAAAAAAAAAAAAAAAAAAATACAAACGAACGAAAAAAGAAACAAAGATAATACATAAACTAAATTGCAAAAAGAGAGAGGCACAACGCAAAAAAAAAAAAGAAAACTTTCAGTCTCAAAGATATATGACGTTAAAATTAATTTAAAAAAAGTAGTTGACGAGATACGCAATAAACACAGTCTATGCAGGTTGGTTTAGTTTGAATTATATTTGTTTTTATTTGAATTCCATCATCAAAAGTTTTTCGCGTGACCCGGACTTAATGCAAGTCATCGCAGTACATCATCACAAGTAGGTATTATTATGATTATTTGTTATTAATCATCGTTATTGTTATTATTTTACTCAATAGTATAATTATTAATATCATAAAACCAATCGTGATTAGTTAAACAATCGATCGATCAAATATCTCAGATTCCTTCCTTACATCTGCAATACGTGGGTAATTATACGTAAGTAATATCCAATTAACAATATCACATTGTGTATACTTTTTTTTTTCTTCTCATCGTTCGTTCTTTCTTTCGTTTTGTTCTTTTTTTATTTTTATTTTTTTTTTTGGTTCATGTGTGCTATTTAATATTTCATTATTTTTCTTTCAAATACCTCTTCGCTCGACAGACGAACGAATCAAACGAGTCGCTCGTTGCACTATTTATACCCGATGGAGAGATTAAAGAGTTAAAACGTTTTTGCGATCGGGGGGGGGGGGGGGGGGAGGAGGGTCCAAGGAACGGAGACAAATGGGGGCGAAAAATAAGTTTTGTAAAAGTAGAAAAAATTGGGCGGGTTTTGGTATGGAACTCGGATGACCGGGGAGGGGTTTTAGGGGTCACTGAACGATAATAAACAGTTACATCTCGTGGTATCCGGAAGCAAATTTCGAAACTCGATTAACCAATTGTTATTATTATGGGAAAGTTAAATTAACAAATCAAGATTGATCAACTCAGCGATATTTGTTACACGCATAAAAAATTTTCAACGAATATAACAATTAATGGTCGTCCCATAGAAATTTCGATGTTCGCGTCATTTTAAAAAACTCTTTTTGTTCATAAAAACTCTTTCCTTTCGATCTTTGCTACCGGTTCTTGTAGTGATACAAAATACAATCAATCAATTTGTTAACCTACCTACTATATACATATGACATATGTCCTTATGTGCGTATGCATGTAATACCCGGACTCGCGCATGCAAGTCACAAATTACGTTTTATAATATACTATATGAACCTGCATACGTACATATTTGTACACATATATGTATATCTCTATTAGACGTTATAATTCCGATATAATAATCAAACGTGCAATCCATGTATAATGAAGAATTCATTGGTAATAATTATAATGATAATAATGGCAATAATAATAATAATAATAATAATAATAAAGATAATAATAATAATAATCATAATCATAAGGATAATAATTAATATTGATATGCTATCGACAGACAAGTAGAAGTGTGGGAATAGAGAGAAGAACCGAATGAAAAATAAAAATACAACAGATAACAATTACTCTTCTCCGTATGGCTTCGGACGAAACATCACGATCAGTTGAATTTCACCCACGTTCATGTTACGTCCAATTCAAGTCAATCAGAATTTATAATAAATCGTATCATTATTATTATGCTTTTTTTTTCTCTCCGTTATCTCTTCATATTTTTCCTTCTCATTCCGTTACACTCAGGTCTGCGTGAAGCCCGTATTCTTCTTTCTTTCTTGTTTCTTTCTTAACGGTGCGCCGTCCGGGATTGCGGGAAAGGTTTTCTCTCACGTTCCTTCGTCTTATTTTTTTTTCTCATATTTTTTCAACCAAATCAGACCCGCGAGGAATCGCGCGGATCGTCGCGGGCAGGGAGTTTCAAAGGTGGCCCAGTATAAGGAAGGAACGGTAGGAAAAGTTTCTTTGATCGCATAAAAAAGTCACAGGCATCGACGCACCCGCGGAATTCTTCGCGTGTATTCTCCGGAAAATCTCGTAGCCCCAAAGCTATGTAACAAGATTTACCTATCGTCGAAGGTACGTGGGAACGACTTTGATACGCCCGGAGAATCTTCTTGTTCTATCGTCTTACCGACTTTTCTGCATTTCGAGTATTCCTTTTTTTAAATCTTTTCACCCGCACAAGTCAACTGCGACACGACCGTTTGGCTTTTCGGCTCTCGTCTTTTTTTTTTTTTGCACGCGTGCAAAAACGACACTCTCATTGGGTCATCGGCACTTTACGCTCATGCCTACTGTCTTCGACTATAAAATTGTATTTCGTTTCACTAGAAATTTATCGTTTTTTTTTCTCTTTTCTTTATCCGCTACGAGACGTATCTAAATATAGTTTTTAACGCCTTTCGTCGATTGGCCCGAGATACTCGTGCCGATACTTCAGTGTCAATTTATACGACTATGCACACGGTTAGAAAGGTTCGCGCAGTTGGCGAACATTTCGTGTCCGCAAGTGTCCGCAATTTTGTGCTCGTTCATTGTACAATTTTTTTTTAGTTAAAAATACGGTTCGTTCGCAAAACAGAAAGAAACGGTGAATTCGACGAGAATCAAAATTGTGGACTTTTGTGGACATTAAATGTTTGTAAGATGTACAAACCTTTTTGTTTCACCGTCTATAAGTTGCGAAAGGTTTAGCCGGGTCCGATTTCTAGGGAATCCGAGATAGTAACTCGGAAAAGTGAGGATTATCGCTCTCGACGAGGGAAGCAGGTCCGACGTGTCGTTTTGTCGGGAAATATACATTAATGCACCTTTTGGAATGTAACAACTTAGCGCGCGCGCTCTTCATTCTCATTCTCTGAATCGTGGGGTTGTAAAAAGGGGTTTATTTTTTCGATAAGGCACGAGCGTATCAGCCAGGTGCGCGATTTCCGAGCAACTGCAGACACGTTTCGGGATACACAAGAAAAATCGCCGGGACATTGAAAAATTTCCCGAGTTAATTTTGCCGTTCGTTTTTCGCTTGTAAAAAAAATATGACACACCGGGGGTGGTTTGCGCTTCGAGCGTCGCGACGAGAAACCTCACGTAGCCCTCTTGCCGTTTTTTTTTTTTTTCATTAGCGCAACGCACGGTAGAATTTCCGCATTCTCACTTCGTACCTCGGAGCCCGGCTAAACCCGCGCCAATTCCTTTCACGATTCATTCACGAAAATTCCTCTGATCCGAGGATCCCATTAGGCATAGATTCCGAAGCGCAGTCGGTCCCTACACTCGTACGCGGTTCGGGAGTTGGCTTCTCAAAGTTTCAAACTGGCCTCTTTTAATTTCTAAATCGTTAAGTTACTACATAGGAAAATCGAGAGACCGCAATTAGGTACGTTATCTCCCACTATCTTATTGTTTTTAAAAATTATTTTTATATTAAATATTACTATTAAATACCTAATATGTACGTGTACTTGCGCGGGAAACAAGTCTCGGATGCGTTCGCTCGAGCTAAAAAATATCTGCGGACTAACAACCTCGCACCTGTTTCGTCGCGTTCTTTGTCGCGTCATCCCTCTTCTTATCTGACTCAAAATCTATAATTCTATTATGCTCTCAGTTGTTTGTTATCTTTTCTTCTTTTCATTAAATTAGACGAAAAAAAAAAAACTATACCATTCCTAACTCGTGGTCTATGGCCATTGGTGGTAGTACGCGTGACGGTCGAACGGAGTTTACATTAGTACGTGTAAATAAATTAGTACACTATCTCGTTTCACCCGAAGAGAGATGCTTTTCTTCATATCCTAAATATATTTTTTGTTTAATAATATATCCTTTCGATCATCATCGTCATCCCATCTAAATGTCTCGCGCGGCCGACCATACCGAAAGAAGTGTCTGCACACGCAGCTTTTTTTTTCTTTTTAAAATTCTTTCATCCTCTCTCTCTCTCTCTCTCTCTCTCTCTCTCTCTCTCTCTCTCTCTCTCTCTCTCTCTCTCTCTCTCTCTCTCTCTCTCTCATCTATTTTTCAGTTTTTTTTTTTTCATTTCCTTTTACAAAACTATGAGCAACACCTATATAGTCACCTACGCCTATACAAGGTATAGTCGAAACACGCTTACCCGCCGGCTGAAGCGGGCTTACGCGTACCTTCTTTTAGCTTCTTCGTGTGTTTCCTCATACATACCGATTGTATATGTACAATCCTTATCGCACACTCGTGTCGCCCTGCGTCAAAAGTCTTTCCTCGAATTTCGAAAATTCAATCGAGCACGTGTGCGGTGAGCCCGTCTCGATATTTCTCATTCCTTCGCGTTTCCGCAGTACTCGACTCCTCTCTCTCTCTCTCCATTCTCATAGTCGGCGAAAACTTATTAATCTACTCCTCCCCTCCCCCCCCCCCTTCCCCATCGATCGGTCGAAAAGCCTCACGAGGGCGCGAGTCGGAGGCAGTTTCGACGGTCAACGCCTCGCGGTTCAAGAGGGCTTCTACAAAACGACGTCTCTTGCGGATAAAAAATATTTAATAACCACGAAGACTACCGGAAGTTATCCATCCCTGTCTCCGTGTGTATCTCACGGTCCCCCATTTTTTTCATTTTTTAAAAAAAATTTTAAAAACTTTTTCCTTCGACGTTGCCCTCTCGACCGAGGCATCGAGACTCTCGTCGGTTCTCCCTCGAGAATCTCACGTTTCAGCTTTTCATCGTTATCTCCGTTTTGCTTCGCCACCTCTCCCATTCCCTCCGTGGCTTCGTTATTATCATTATTATTATTAATATTATCATACGTTTTCGTAAAGTGCCTACGTATTTTGTATTTTTTTTTTTGTTGTTTGTTTGTTTTGGTTATTTTTTTTTGTTTTTGTTTTTTTTTTTTTTCGTTTTCTCTTTTCATTGCGTTGTAACGACGCCGCGGGCCTAATAGTACGCGTGGACGTAGACGAGATTGTGGAGTGGATGATGGTGGGGATGGGGATTGTGTAGGGGCGTGCAGACCGAGGTCGTGATAGTGGTGGGCGAGGGAGACTGATTGACCGATTGCATCGTGGATACGGGCGAGACCTGATTGGGAGGACCTGCTGGGACCTGATGGTAAACAGCCTGATTCGGGCCGGTCATCGAGCACTGGGGCCCGGCGCCGTGTTGGCCACCGTGCTGAATGTAGTTTGGTGGTAGACATACCTCGAGACGATCGGTACGCGGCATCTTCTGCGGCATCGCCACCGTCTGCGGTACCACTCCTAGAGGACTACCGACTCCCGTTGGATCGGCGGGCCCCATTATCGTCGGCATTATCGGGCTCTGAGTGAAGTACGGCGTGTACGTGTTGCTCACCTGCGGCATCCCGGTCAAGTAAGGATTGGTCGCCTGCGAAATCAATCGGCCCAGAATACATCCAGGTTTCTCAGTTAGCTTCAATTTTTAGCGCATAGAAATATATACCTAATCAACCGTCTCTTCCAATATTTTTTTTTTTTCTTTATCATTCAAAAAAACGCTTATTTCTTCCTTTTTTTCTTCATTCTTTCCTTTCACTGTCGTTCTCATTCGCACGAGCAAGCATCACTCTCCCCCTCACCGGTTTTTCTATTTTTTTTTTTCCTCGTTCAATTCTCATTCGATCGGTATTTGTTAATCGCATGCTCACGCGTTTTTACACATACGTACGAGAAGCATTTGTGCCATAATTGTGTTTTTTTTTTTTTTTTTTTTTTTTTGCGTCTACGGTAGAGCGAATGGTCCGGAAGAAAACGAGGGTGAGGGAAACGTCGAAAGAGCTCATCGCTCTCACCCTCGCAATTTCCGCGCAAAGCTCGCGCGATAATCGGCCGATATACTCTCACTTTCTCTCTCTCTCTCTCTATCGCTCTTCAATCGTTCCCGCAAGCAAATACAAACAGGTTTATATTGTAATATATTAAACCGTGTGTGAGCGTTGTACATCCGAGCGAGCGTGTATGTGTGTGCGTACGGAAAATGTATCTCTATAACGCATGCATGACGGAAATGACTATTATGTATTAATCTCCAACTATCAACTACTACTACTACTGATTGTTGTGCGTCGATAAATCGACAAGAGAATATCGAAAGCTCTCGCTCGAGTGCGTGTACTCGCTAGCTATACACGGCGAACAATTATACGTAACGACGGTGACGATAGAACGAGAATACTCTACGGGATACATTTTTTTTTACAGATAAAAATTTAACAGACGTGTGAAAGAAGACAAATCCGGTCTACTGTAGAGCCGCGGTAGATTTATTCGCGTCCACCAAAATTTCGCCCAATGGAAGTGTTGACATTTTTGGAATAGTTTGAAATATTGACATTTTTGTCAGATCTTCTTTTTTCTTTAAAAGATTTTTCAAAATTTCCACCGTTCGATATCCCATAATTGTTCGCTTCATCGTAATATACAATAAGTCTATATAGTATATCGTAAACTAAAAATTAGTGAAAGCCGAACCAAAACCAGGAGTTACCATAAAGGCGTGGGTAGCGAGAAGTTGCTGCTGGAGTTGCTGTTGAAGGTGATGGTGCGATGGCGGAGGAGGTTGGGACTCCTGTTCGCCAATATTGTAGCGATCGGAGAACACACCAACAATCAACCACAACCACAGGCGCCACAGCGGCAAACATAGGGGACAGACAGGCGGTCATACGTGTAGTACAGTGATAATAAATAAATGGTTTTTTTGTTTCTTTTTTTTTATAATTATTTTTTTTTGTAATGTATGCTATATACGGACGCGGTTAGTGGATGGGCATTTTTTTTAAATTTATCATTGTTAATCGAACTCATATAACACGCGAGACAATACCGTTCTTGGGACAATAGATATATGTGTGTATATATATATATATATATATATTATTTAATATATATATGCATATACAAGGAGCCAAGAAGTGTGCGGGCACGCGTGCGTTTTCACTCTTACACTCCGACAGCACATGGATTAAACTGTGAACAATTTCTCCGAGCAAAAATCACAAAATTATAATTCCGAGTGTATGGAAATTAGGCACGCGTCCACGCTGCATGCGCCGAAATTTTCTCTACAGATGCAGTATGTATATATATATATATATATGTATAAATATCGACGAATATACATAATATTTTTTAATTAATCCGAACCTTATTGAAAAAACATAAAAAAAAACACTGATTCAATTAAATATACCGAAGGAGAGCAGGGGGCAACACTGACCAAATAAAACATGCGGCGTGCTAATTTATATTTCAAGGGGGCGGGGGGGGGGGGGGGCAAGAATGTTCTTTACGCATTTCGTTGGATGACGATGTAACGCTCGAATATTTTTTTTTGCTGCCCTGTAACTTAGCCAATTTTCATCCCCTCGTATGGATTTCGTGCTATCTACGTTTTGGAACATAAATTGAGATTCGAGGGTTTCTCATTGCCAGCCAGCGAGAATCAACGCAGCGTGAGTTACATCTAATTGTGATCGATCGTATCGTAGCAAAGATAGAGAAGGCGATAAATCCTTGATCATGGGATTATATAATAATTTATATATGGGTCGGGGGGTTACGGGGGGTTTGTGATGAATCATCGAGAGGGATAATAATACGTGGATAGACAAATAGTAAATAAGAGCATGATATTGTGCAGAGTGTGTTAATAGACATACTGTGTGTATATTGCTAGTTTATGTATATTATGCACGGATAGTCAAAGGAGAAGTTACGTACCACTGCGGGCACCTGACCAGGTACAAGTGGCTGTCCAGGTGTCAGACCCAGTTGTTGTATCATTGCGTTCTTCAGGGCTAGGTGATTGCGTCCGTTTATCAGTAGCTGGTCCTTGAGGTGCTGTGGCGGGTGGAAGTACTTGCACGGCGGCTTTTCCCTGTTGCATCGTCCCTGAAAAAATGAAGAAGAAAAAAACCCACCTCGTTAATAAAATCTGCAGAGTTGCACGCCGGGGCGCGCAATTCGGCGCGGTCGATTAATGGCGAACGGTGTAAAATTTCAGGCATCACGGAAAGGCTTCCGGCGAGGTCCGTAATAGACGATACGGAGATTAAAAAAAAAAAAAAAAGTGTTCCGAGCGTAACGTGTACACCTTGTTGCGGACACGCGTGGGGTAGCGCGTACAGGGAGATATGTTCGTGCCATGACCACCGCGGAATGAGTCAATATTGTGAAACCACGAGGGAGAGAGAGAAACCGGGCGGGCAGGAAAGCCGGCGTAATCAACGAGCCGATGGGCAATAAACGCAGCATCGATTACGAGAGACATGGTCCATTGGAACAGTGACCTCCATAAATAGCGGATCAAATTAATCGGCATACCCGTGATACGGTACCTATGTTATATCCGCGTCGCGGTGTCGCCGCGTTTCGCTCGATCGCACCGATCCTTCCTTCTCTCTCTCTCTCTCTCTCTCTCATCCTCTGTCCGTTTGCCCGCCGCTATTTGCCGGATTACATCGGCAGATGAGCCCCTCGGTTCGAACAAGTATAGAGATTCCGCGTCGATAATTTTCAAGCGTACTTGTGCAAAAAACAATATAGTCGATCATTGACTCGCGGGAAAGATATTACGCCTGAAGTCTACCGGAAGTGCGCCTAGCGGGAGGATTGTAAACATGCAATAGGGGAGAGTGGGTCAGAATGGCACAGCATGGCAAAACGGGACATTCAGGGCAAAACTCAATTTTTCAATAGTTTTTGGATGCCCCATTTTCCCCAATCGATAGATCCGGATTCTCGAATCCCTTTTGCCCCGCGTACCATCGCCACCATCCAAAAGTCATTGGAAAATTGCGTTTGGTCTCATTATCCCGTTTTTCCCGGCTCTGCCACTTTGCCCCGCTCTACCCTATAGATTTCTAATCCCATTTTAAAAATCTACAATAGATCACAGATGTTTCGGTGCTCTGTCGTAGAACAGATTTTTTTGCACGGTCAGTGCGACGATTGGTTCAGCGATCTGGTCCTTCGTTACACTTGTGTAAAATAGCCGGTTTACACGAGTGGTATGCAGAAGCTTGATTCCCTCGAGTGTGGGGAGAAGGTTGTTGAAGTCGCTGGGATCGAGGGAAGCTTAAATTTGCGCGAAACGAGGAAAGGCACCGCCGGAAGGATTGAAGGATGCACGATGGGTAGAGCAGGCGCTGGAACTATCAGAAAGCGTAGAAGGAAGCAAAAGGAGGACGAGGAAGACGCTGGAGCACTAATTAGACCTTAACAATATTAGTTCAGGTAAGACGTTTCAACGAAGGGATGGCGCGGCGCCCTAACTACTACGGAGCCAAGCGCCTCGGTGGCTGTTACTACTGCAGCCGCTAACCGCCAGTCGGCGTGTATCCTCGCGGAAATCCAGTGGCTTTCCGTAATAGTGGCTTGGAGAACGTTAACTCGTGGGGGGGGGGGGGGGGGGGGGGGGGGGAGGGCGGCGGCCTAGCTCGGCTCGGTGTGCGCCTTTAGCTTGCAGGTCTCGGAAGCCACCCTCGACCAATCCTGGGCCCGGCTTGCGCAAGACCCTTTAGTACTCGAATATCGCCTAATTAAGCACGTTTGAGATTTACTCGGTATACTATAATGGGCACCTCTCATCCACCTCGAAGAGTCAAAGTTTTGACCCACTGATGAAACTCCGTGTAGTGTGTAAATTATAAAAGAAAAGGAGGAGGGGGGAGGGGGTCAAAGGCGAGAGTTGGACACGAGAGGTGAACGGTAAAAGGTCCTCCGAGTGGTAAACACAAACCAAAGACAAACTATATCGATGGCCTAGAGATTCTGCCGTAACTGGAAAACAGCACGTCGCTGGCGTTTTGCCGTACACCAAAAGGCCACAATGGTCCTTCTCCGGCCGGCTTAAGTAGCCAAAACGCAGCCGACGATCTTCCGAACGCTAACAAGCATTGGGCAATGTCACTACACCATTGCCTTGCAGAGAAAAATGAAAAAATTCTCTGTGGTGTCATGGTTTGTAAAACTTGCTATTAAACCGGATGTGACGTTACGCAGAAAAGTTTGAAAAATTTCGTTGTGACGGCACGTTTGATTTGGAAATATGATGTGTCGACCGGAAGTGACTTCATACAGGAAATACGTCACTTTGAGTTTGAAATGTTGATTTTTTGACCTGAAGTGACGTCATACCGTGAATACGACACTTCCGGTTTGGAAATCTTATTTTTTGATCGGAAGTGATGACGCTTCCGGTAAAAAATCAAGATTTTCAATAACACAAGATATCAAAGGCTCATTTCAAATCGAAGCTTCGTTTTTCCGTTTTCTCCATTAAATTTTGCTCATACGCCCTTCCGGCCGTCGACGAACGATATAACTTAACTGTACCACGTACGAATACAGATTATTAGCCAAACAACGCTTACCGCACATTATTCCAGATCGTTGGATATAACTCGCGGGTTTTCGAATATCAGTACACAGTGAAGTAGAGTGAGACGAGTATAAATTCTGTCGGCGCCACTTGCACGTCGCATAGTCAGCGTTTTACTCAATGCAGTATTATGTACCTAACGAGCGAAGTTTGAGAGAGAGTTCAAGTACGTACCGACTCTGACTCGAATCTCTTCTATCCATCGCTCGCTGTTGGCCTCTCTGTCTCTCGCCCTCTCTTTCTCTTTATCGCTCTGTGTCCACATCCGGTAACTAATACTCGGCACTTCTAACGATTCCGAGCAGACCGTAAAAGCCAACGTCGTTACGGGATTTAATTCCGGGAACGGGCACGTCTGCACACACGGTTATGTACCACTATCGGTAAAAGTACGCAAGCGCGACTGCGATTCACTAATCATTACTTTTTTTTCGGGCTTCCTCTTTACAGTTTTTTTTTTTTTCATCCTACAAAAAGAACTTGTGGAAAAATGGGTTGAGTGTGACGGTTCGGTGATTCTGTAACCGGAAAATGAAGCGTTCTAAAAAAAAAAAAAAGACAAAGCGAGTTGACGAGGCCACAAAAGACTCTCGGATATTCGCGTGTCATTGTTTCGGTTTCCCGCCTTGTTACGGATATCGCAAGAATCCCTCAATTAGCGTTTCCCCACCCGGTCCGCCGCTGAGCAACAAGTTCATTGCCATTGTCAATGATCCTCCTTATCTCTGATTAGATTTTTTTTTCTTCTGATAGGACACCTGCAAGAGACAACCGGATAACTCTGCATCTTGATCTCGATCCTTCTCTCGTGCGAGAGACTCGGGAAAGGTCTATCGCAAGAGCCTCGGTTGAGCGAGGATGCGGATAGTGGCTCTTCCGTCGCAGCGTGTCACCGCGCTATCGGGACCGCGAGAGCAACTGAGGAGACAAGAGGGAAGAAGACATAGAGGGGAAAGGAAAATCCCACGAGCGCGTTCGTCTGCTCTAAGGTGGCCGACGAACACGATCCTTCAGACCCCGGGGCTAACCCCGCTTTATGACCCGACGTCAACGCCGACACTGTGCCGCCAAGCCATCCCCTCGGCACATTCTCGCTCGCACGAGCAAACCTCGTGCACCCGGTGCCTCGGCATAGTAGGACCGAGACGCGGGTATACGTCCTCCTCCGGCTCCTAGTCCACCATGCCAGCGCGCGTGATGTGCTGGCAGGCGCGAGGGTGGGTAGCGAACGTCAAGCAACCCTCTAGCCTCCTCTGTCTCTATCTCTTTCTAGCGTGAGCTGCCGACGAGAGGTCGGTGCGGGGACCAGCAAGATTACTAGGATTTGCGCGTAGATTTGCATATCGATTTCCCTTCGGGAATGGCGTCGTATGGCGCCAAGCGGGCCACAATTTGCCTTAATTTCGTGCTGCTGCTGCTGCTAGGAGCGCACGGACGACGCCGGCTTTCCTGCTACTTGCGTCACCCTCCAAGAATCTTATATACTTATTCGGTCCCTTTCTCTCTCAGCCGATTTTCTTACCCCGCCGCTGCCGCCGAGCATAAAAGATGTGAGTAAAGTATGTCGGGCCTCAGCGAGGAACACACCGGGGAGCGAAAAACCTCACGAGGAAGGGCGAAGGAGGCGATGATCGGGCTAGTAGGTGAACGGTAAGAGCGACATGGGGTTTCCCCCCCGACGAAGAAGCGAGCAGCTGGAAGGTAACGGTGGGTGGGAGATAGCGAAGGAAGATACGGGAATGAAGGAAGAAGCAGAAGAAAATGGAGCGGCTGAGAGAGATCGAGGGTTGTACGCTGTTCGTGAGGGTGCAGACGAGGAAGCGTCGCGCGGCCTTCCCAAAGTCACCCGACATTTGCCTCGCAGGGGCTTCGCCGTCCGATAATAGGATCAACGATGAGGTTCGCGGAAAATGCCGATAGCAAAGCCACGTCGAACCAGAGGCTACTACGCCCTCTACGGAATCTAAGGCCGCGAGGAGGATTCCCTCTTAACCGTTTCCCTCCCTCTCCGCCGAAGCTATAAGCGAGATTAGAAAGGACTTTGTTATCCTAGCCGCTCGCACCGGGGAAGGGGGGGCTGTTTGAGAGTACAAGAGGAAACGTCCATCCGGTAAACTCCCGTCGCCCTTGTTCCATCTCCCTCTCTCTCTCACCAGCCCGACGTCGGTGAACGACGCCGACGAGCTATATCGTTTGTCACTACGGAGCCTCCTAATAGCGAGAGCTGCGCGCCAAGAGGAGTTCGTGACGCGCTGGTACGGCCTCGAATAAATCGTCTTTACGGCACAGCGGGGTCAAGGTTCAATGGTGGAGCGTACATCCGAACCGTACGCGTCAAAGTCCCGGAGCTAATGTGCACATGTATACGTTTAGCGCAGCAATGACGCAGTTGTATTTCATGCCGGCCACCCTCATGCTGAAACGACTTTAATCGTTGTATCGTGTCTGTTACCACCCACCCGTGGTATATCTGTACCTACGGAAGTTAACATTCTGCTACTTCGCGCACACCATCCCCATTATTTCGTCCGTCTGTTTCTATAAATCACGACTCTCCGTCTCCGCGTCTTGCAATTAGGAAGTTTGAGCTACATTAATTATATGAGAGGGTCGTGCCGACGGAGACGATGTACTGTAAAAGCTTGTTGTTAATGCAGAGAGGAAGGAAGGAATGACAAACAAACTGCATCGCAGTAAGACGTCGACGCCGAGACATGCGGAGAGTCCTGAGATACGGGGTGTCCCCGGGCAAAGTGGCGTGCCGCAAGATTTTCCGAAAAAAAAGTCATTGAAGTACCGAAGTGTTTTGGGGTACAACGGGGACTCTCGATGCGGTTGACACGGAGAGATCGGAAGATACAAAATCTTGCCCCAAACCGCAATTTGTCTCGCATAGTCGGAGTACTCGTTACGGAAGTAGTTAATTCGTGACTACGGACTCATCCGAACGGGGGCTTTATTTCTCAGCTCTCCCGTTTTGCCCCGCTGGGCCCCGACATTACGGAAGCAGTTAGGGAACGTCGGCCGAGGAGTTCGAGCAAACGCCGGAGTGCGGAGGATAACGAAGCTTGGAATGAGTGGGAGCTGAGAAAACGAGGCAGCCGGCTCGAGGGGTTGATGCGATTCCGGACAGGTTGGTCACGTTTCGCAACCACCGTCATACCCTTCTTCTCTGATGTACCCTTTCACTCCAAAGTTGTCACCGCGACAACCGACAAACCACTCTTCCTCTCTTCGGCAACAATCCCGTCGCCACCCCCCGCCCAGTTCGTACGCATCATGCCCTCGTGACTCGACAATTACCCGGTAGAATCGGGACCAGGGGAATGGGTGTCAGCACCGGAGCTAGATGTTGCAACGACGCTGGAACAGCCAGAACCGTCGTTAACACTGAGGGTAGCCGGAGTCATCCACTGCAAACATCAAGTTCGAGTCGGTACCAGCAGCATCTACATCTTTGTATCTGGTGTATCTCACGAGGAGAGAGCTAACTACAGTGTCCCGGCAACTTCGATCGACAAGCAACGACTTTCCTTCTCTCGCTTTCACCCACAGCGCTCTTTGCTTCGAAGCACGGATTCTACTCCAAGCTATTGCTACCGGGTCTTTTCAGAGCTTCCTCTCCCTCTTGAGGCCGGCTTCGCGAGACCAGGAGACATCCAGGCTCTGTGCCAAGACGCGGAAGAGGAGTTAATTCGAAAACTGCTGGGAAGGTTCGCTGGGTGGGCTCTCCCGCTCTCTCTCTCTCTCTCTCTCTCTCTCTCGACAGTCTTGCTATCGGGCTTCCCGCAGTGCGCAGCACTTGCTTAATCGAGATGTAGAGAATCGAAGGGGTGGGGGAACGGTGGACAGCAGCGTAAGTGCTGAAGACGGTGAAAAGAGAGTGGAAACCTGTTTTTCTCCTTGACAATCGAGGAGAGCGTCTCTCGGTTTGATTAGATCGCCTGTCGATATCGTTTTTCTTTTACGATAGGGACATCTCTTCTCGTCGCCGTCGTCGGGGTTCCTATTCAACGAGTGCGAAGCGCGGCATCAGCTACTTCGAAAAAAAAAAAGCAGATGACTGTGCGCTCTCTGATCGAGGCACGGACTCGACGGGTAATGCAGAGACGCGAGAAGGTAGACGGGACGGCGACGGCTGAAAATGATCGCGTCCTGGAGTCGCAACCAATTTTATATACCGTCGAACGATTCGATCGGAGTGAGTGAGGTGGGCGATGAAAGATTGCGATGGATTGCGAGGAGGACACCGGCCATGAGAAGACAAACGCTTCCGAGGTCTCGAGGACTAACTCCAATCAGCGGAAGGACCACGAATTATTTGGAGAAAAGCGGGTTATCATTTAATGAAGAACTCGTCGAATCTCGGCAGTGTCTAGCGGAGGGAGGTGACGGCTGAAGCACCCTAGCATCCAGTGCATCGTACGGGCCGGGTCTCGGGGCTCTCGAGTTAAGGGTTGCGCTGCCTCAGGTCCGTGCGGAACTTGCCCGCGATCCCCGTCGGCTGGTCCCTCCCTCGCTCCACCTCATTTTCTCGGGGGGGGTTCTCACGGAATCCCTCTCATCCTTGGACCAACACAAGTTCAACTCCGGGGCACCCCGTCGGCCGTAACAACTGCCAATCTCGCCGGCTCCGCCACCCTCTCACGCGCCTGAGAATTCGCGATAATTTGCACGAGAGTCCTGAGAACGCCGTGAGGAAGGAGAAGTAGAGGGGGACGGATTCGAGTTCTCAGCGTCTCGATCCGTCAGCACAATTTAACGAATTAATAGCCGGACGGACGGCTAAGATCAACGCTGCCTTCTTTTTTGTTTCCTCTCCACTTACAATTCGTCTCTGTCGTTATCTTTCTTCTAACAGTGGTTTAAAATGATTTGCCATCCGGTTTAAGAAATGATAAAATTTCTTCGATGTTTACCACTAAACAAAAGGCTCCGGAGTGCTGAGACTCCAAGTGATAATAACGACAAGCTCTCCGACGCCTAATTTTGGAAACGGATTTTTTTCTTTCGCTTAGGCACAGAGATAAACGGAATTAAAGCCCGTCAAAGGGCCGGGGAGCGTGGAGAACGGATGGGTGGAAGCCATCGCGTGAAAACTCATCGCGAGTCTTGAAGAGGCTCGATAGAGTATACAGTGAGCCGGTAAAGGAACCAGAGATAGAAGAAAGATAGACAGAGGAGTAACGAACTCACGCGAGGCGTCACAGAGTTGGATTTCTCTCGGTGGTAGGCGAGGGATGAAGGGAAAAGAGGATCGGCATCGCGGGCGCTTTCTCGCCGAGGCGAGCCGGGCGGCGTCGGCATTTCAAAGAATAACAATTTGGCGAATTAGAGGCGTCAAAGGAAGAGTAGCTCTTTGGGGATGGCGGGAGAGCGGGTTCGTTCGCTCCTTGGAACTCTTAAAGAAGAAGAAGATCGCGAGGTGGAGAGGCGTCGACGCGCTGCCTCGGAGGATTTTCCAAAGGTCTTTTAACCGAGAGGAAAAAGGGAGGAGGGCGATGCGCGATGGAGGAACGGAGCGTAGAAATCTAAATAGAAACACGAGAGGTCGGGAGGAGGAACGAGTGATAGAGACGGAAGGGAGGGACCATAAAACTTTCCAAGTATGAGATAGAAACGAAGTGGAATAAAAGTGTTATGAGAGATGAATGAGGAGGAAAAAAAAAAGTAAAACCCTTTTACTATTTCTTTTCTCGGTACCTTCCCGCTCTCTTGCCGTGTGGTCCGAGACAGGCTAAAAGTCTCGAGGAACATCAAAGGGCGAAGCGGAGGAAATTGCGAGAGAGAGTCACGTACGATGTCCTCCGTGTAGGCCCTCGCGTATCCATGCCTATGTGCTCATGAGGGGAAGCTCAATGGTGCAGCACACATAGAGGAACACGGAGGGGGCAAACCTTCGGGCGACTACTCGAGCGCATGCTAGCGTCAACCCCTTCGTCGAACTTAGGCCCGAAGCCTCGAGGACCCTCTCGTTCGCTCAGCCGGGGCTATCGTTGGAATAATTAGACGCGAAGGCGCCACCCGCGCACGGGGCTTGCGCCACACTGGAATGGGTTTACGAACGTTCTCGCTTCGGTACAATACAGAAACACTGTGCACGCGGTTGCCGCGATTGTAATTATATTAGCGATTACGGTCGGTGCCGTCTCGTCTGGAGTAGAAGCAGGCACGCGTATACGAGTGATATTTGTCCTAGCCACGGAAGAACACGGACGGTATAGAGCGAGCGGGACGACGTCTGAGATCGTAGTAATTAAAATACAATTAGCAACGTAAATCGGACGGACGCGGAGGTAAGCTGCGAATAAGCGGGTATCATGAAAGTCTGAGGAGCACGAAGTGTTCCGGCTCACGATTCCTCCTAGTATTTTTTTTTTTTTTTTCTCCAAAGCACGTTCTCTTTCTTTCAGACACAATATCTGGTGAACGATTCGTACACTGAGAAACCGAAATGCTTGGATTAACCAATGCTAAGAAATGGTTGGTGCAACAGAAATGTTTCTTTGAATCGACAAATTTTGCATCGATTGAAGCAAATAATCGTTTGACATAACAATTATTTATTTTTAACAAATAAATAACAGCATTGAACGTATGTCACGTCGACTTTTGGTTAAGCCAACGATTTTTTTTGTCAGTGTAGAGACGTAACTTAAAAATGGACAGCCGGTATCAGAATTTTTGATGTCTTTAGCCCAGAGGAAAAACTCACTTTTACAGGTGTATGAGATTATTGATAAGAACCAAAAAAGTCAAATATGCGACAGGTGAACGGAGCAATGTGTTGCTTTCAGTATAGCGCCTTCCAACGGCTCCGCGGATTATGTGGAGGGGGGGGGGGGGGGGGGGGGGGGGGGGGGGGGGGGGGGGGAGAGAATTGAAATTAGAAAAAAAGCCCCTGCTTCCTCGCAGCAGTCGCATTCGTCGGCCAGGTGCGTTCGCTCATCTGGCACCGGCGAGAGCTCATTCGGTTTTAAAATCCGCGAGTTGGTTCGCAAATGCCGAGAGAACGCACGGAGGGAGATTTTTTTTTTGCCTTCCAACAGCCCCGGAAGGTGTTTCGTCGGTTGGGGGAAAGGGTTGATCGCGGGGGGAAAAAAGCCACAAAGCCGAAGAGACCGCGAGACAATGGTAGGAGTTTCCGGTAAAGGTGCTCGGGCGATTTTTTTTTTTCGCGTGTTACAAAAATACCGACTAGTCGGAGGAAGTCACGTCCGAGGCGTGGCCAACAAGTATTTAACGAAGGATCGGCGGTCGTTAACTGCGTCAATGGGTTTCGCCCGTGATAGACTCCGACTGACCCCGATAGCCTCGAGAGCGTAATTCGCAATATAGCGGCGACGTGAAATTCCAAAGAAACTCGAGAACGTAAGGAAAAACAAGAGGAAATAACAGAGGCTCTGAGAATGCGACTCTATCCGGGTTAATTAACCGCGCTGAGGGAGGAATAAGGGGGCCGAAAGGGATGCTTTTTATCGGACGAGCCGCCGAGTCGGAATGGCCGAGACCGAATTTCCAGTATCTCAGTCCCGTCGACGAGCCGGGGGGATACACGACGAGCCGGTGGTATAACGGCAAAGACGCCAGTCGAGGGCGGCGAGGGTGGAAAATTATCGCACCGGGAAGGGGACAGAGAGAATCGGCTGGGCTCATCAACCACAAAGCTCGGAGTGAGCATTGAACGGAGTATGGGCGGCAATAATCGTCTTGTTTTCGAAGCGAGTGAAGCGTGACGCTGTGTGCCACTGCTGCTCCGTCTTCCAGCTCCACCCTCCCGGTAGCGAATCCTCTGTACCCACTTTTTCGCCGCTTAACGCCGCTCTCACCCTAGCAACCCCGTCCCTCCGCGCTCCGGGGCGATTCACTCCTGGCGAAAGCCGAAGTTCGAGGCAACGCGGCAACCGCGACTGCAACGGGGCGGGAAGTCTGCTCGGGTGCCGTGATAAAAAGGTAAAAATTAATGGGGATCCCCGGGAATCGCTAACGGGGCGCACGTGGCGCGTTCCCCATCGCGCTACCCGCGGCAACACATAGGCGGAGCACGACGAGCCACTCGAGGTTCCCGAGAGCACTTCGAAGTGCAACGTGCGCGGTAGTGTGTGTGTGCGCTTCTCTCGCTCGCTTGGCTCGTCCACTTCCGCACTCCGCGAACCGAGGAGAACGACAAAAAGGCACTGAAAAAAAAGGAAGAGAAAAAAAAAAGCAGGGAAATGAAAACGAGGGGGATCGGAGCGCCCGGTTGTCTCGGGCACGCCCTACTCGTGACGTACAAATATTTTCGTTGATAAAGCGCTGCCGCTAATTCCCTCTGGGGGACAGGCAATATCCTGACGACGGCACCTTGTCGCGGCTGTGTGTTTTCGCTGCCGACGAGTTCTAGACCCCTGGCACTTAATACTGCGCTGCACACGCCCTACCCCCTGCCTATGTATCGCGAGTTCAAAGATTGCGGGGATCAATTATCGCTGCCTCCTCCGAGGCGGAATTCTCTCGTCGGGGTCGAATGAATGGCCAATGTCGCATGCTCGATTTCCAAGGTGGGCGAAATTCATTTGTTCAAACTGTAATTTTTTTTTTGTTCAATGCGAAAAGCTGTTGGGGAGAGCGGAGCAAAATGGGACAGCGGGGCAAAACGGAATAATGGGACGAAACACAATTTTCCAATAACTCTTCGATGGTGGCGGCGATGGTAAGTGGGGCAAAACGGTGTTTAAAATCCGAATGTATCGTCGGGACAAAATGGGGCATCCAAAAATGATTAAAAAATTGAGTTTTAGCCCCGCTGTCGCGTTTTGCCCCACTGTCCTATTTTGCCCCGCTCTCCCCTATCGACACATGTGGCTCGGATAATTACTTTAGGGATGATTTGGCGACAAACAATTGCAAGCCAGGGAGATTTGTCTTTGGCCATCACCAGCCTCAAATTATTCTCGAAGCGGGCTGATGTCGTAGTTAAAGAAGGAAAAACGACATGCGATGGAGGAATACGAAAAAAGTGCACAAAAACTCGTACGAGACGTTTCTGCGGGCTGCCGCGGCAGCGTGCATCACTCTCGAGACCGGAAGTGAGAGGGATGACGGTGGCGAGGGTGTAACTCTTACCAGCGGTGCATAACTCGCTGCTCGCTGGTTCTGCTGCCTCGCTAAGAGAGCCCGGAGGTAGGGCAAGGAAGAGAGAGCGGCAGATTCCGAGGAAGGTGGGAGAGACAGAAAGCAACAGGTTGCAAGTAGAATGCACGAGTGACAACCGTGTGGAGAGAGCGCGAGGTTGCCCGGAGAGGTAAAATGAGACAGACATTATCACTACTCTTCCGCCCCGAGGCGGTCCTGCCTCAGTCTTCTTGCGACTACTCATATTACGTTGGGTGTGTAAGAAGTAACTGCGCACATATCGCTGCAGCGACCCAACCGCGCTCTCGCCCGTTTCACTGCGGACTCGTGTTTTCTCAATAACCAAGATCGTCGTTGGTTTTTGTATTTGCTTTTACCGTCGAATGGAATTTCACTAAAGCAACGTCATTGAAATGATCGTTATGCACAGAGGCAAATACGTGAGAACTTTCTGCCCTCTCGTTCTTAATTTCCCCTCGCGGTCTCTCGAAATAGAGAAACAACGGGAGATCCGGGATTCGATAAAATCTTTGCTAATAAGCGGGTCGAGCGACATCGCCAACGGGCAATCTCGCGATTTCTCCCGGTCGCTTCCTTCGCTCCCGGGTGGCAAATTGTCGGAGCCGCGCTGCCAAGTGTCCTTTCCCGTTATCGAGAATGTTAAGAGAAAGAGAGATGGAGAGCGAGAGCCGTGGCATCGGACACGTGAAAACCGGGAAAGAGTGAGGGAGAAGGAGGACCCGGAGGCTCCGAAATGTTAACGACGATACGGGAACGGCGGGGGTTGGCGGGAGGCTTAGCGGCCGGTAAGCGGCTTTTCTCATTTCGCAATAATGGGCGTGATGAGAGAGCGCGGAGGCTGCTCCTGCCGCTGCCTCTCCGCTCCTTGGAAATGAGCTGAAACGAGCGGAACGACCGAGAAGAAGAATAAGATGGAAGAAGCTGCTCCAAGAGACGGCAGTGCATGTAGGCAGCGAGTCCTGCCCGCTACCGACATCGCTGCTACCGCGATAATGGTGCCAGAAGAGATATCTGTCCGACACGATTCCCGTTCCCTCTCCGGGCTCTCCCGCTCTCGTCGGTACGTCGACCGGGTACGTGCCGAGTGTAGATAGAGGATTGCGGCAACTTATGAATTCCGCGTAATTAGGTGGGCAAACAGCGGCTACGTCGACAGTTGTGAATCTCCGAGCAAGAGAGCGTGTCTATTCTGTTGGCGCGGTGTGTGCGTGACAAAACGAGGATACTCGTGTACGTGTCCCTGTGCACGAGGTCCCGTGTATCTGTGCACGAAGAACGGCAGGAATGAGAATGGGAGGGGGGGGGGGGGGGGGGGAACACAGCGGGACCGACGAAATTCACCGAAAGCGTTTCGGAGGACCGGGAGGAAATCTGAACAAAAAGATATGAGAGCGAGAACGCCCGGTGGATGGAGCGTAGAAACGAATGAGAGAAATAGCCGGGGAGTTGAAAAAGAGGGTTCAAACTAACTCAGTTCATTACCATAAATACCGTCGGTACCGGTGGCATACGGACCTCTTCCGTCCGCTTCTGCCCCGCGGGGATGACCTTTGCCCCAACCCGCGCGTCCACCCTTCCGGGCCCTTTCTCCCGTTGGGCTATCCGGCTCTCTCTCTCCCCGCACAAGCCCGATTCGCGCCAGCGTGTCCCGTCGAGAACGCGAATTAAACAGCGCTCATTCGTTTCGGGATCGATGTCGCGATTGGCGTTGTTGCGCCTCCGCGCATACCCCGAAGGGTAACCTTATCAGTTTTTATCCGAGCGAATGATTAACCCGACGCGGTTCGCTCGGTTGGGTCTCTTGCGGAATTAGTTAATTTGTCCAGAATCGCGGATAAAGGCGATAAGAGACAGGGCAGGACAGGGCTCGAAGGTTGCGAGGCTGGAATTCGTTCCTGCTGAGATTCCGCGGTCGCGCCGTTGCCAGAATCATCCTTTATACCTTCGCAATTTTTTTTTTTTTTTTTTTTATACCGACATATGGTCGGGTGCGGTAGGTTTGATAGACTGTTCGCAACGAGGAAGAGGAGACGCGTGGTCGGAGTCGATCGGAGATACAACGAGATGGAATAACAGAAAAAACAGAAAGAGGAAGAGCTCGCTTGACGAGGGTTGGAAAATAAAGTTCCGCGATTTTGTCGTCGAGCGGGCACGTGTTTACGACTCCTGTGCGAGCCCGTTCTTTGTACAGGGGATGCGTGATACGTTTCAGGAAGAACCGTGAGGCCACATTTTCGCCCTTAGCGAGAGATCGCAGACATATTCGCGCATAACCGCTGTGCTCGTAACAAGGCGAAGAGGGAAATGTAGGATCGCGAAGTCGTCGAGAGGATGGTATAGTGGGTGCCTGGTAGACGGTCACGTTTGCGAATGTACCAAGTATGCATGAAGGTATATATGTACGCCTATGAGTACGCCGGTGTATATATATACCCCAAGGGAGTGATAGCAGAGCGATGTATGGTTATTGGCCGGCCGGCGGCATCGATTCTCACGGCGAGGGAGCCACAGATCACCCGGAAACTGAAACTCCTCCACCCCTTCCGAGCCACCCGATCTTTCCCCCTCTCCCTCTCTCTCACACACACGAACCATCCACCACCGCCTCCGCAGGCTTCTGCCGCCCGGCCGGCTAAATAGTTTATTAGAGAGTTATACTTGCTTTTCTTTCTTTCCATTTCCCGCCCGACGCCAGCCTGTCTGTCGAGTATCGTTTCGTTTTTGTACTTAATCACGCCAACTTCGGATGTAGAGTCACCGGAGCTCCCCGTACTCTACCCCGATTCCCGAAGTCAAAATTTGGGGAGTAATGAGGCGACTATCGCCCAACGGTATGCGATACCTCTATAATAATAATAATAATAATAATAATAATCTACTTCTATGAAAAAGTATTTTTAGCACGATGAGCGGGGAATAGGCGGGGAAGGGCAAGATGGAACATCGTCGCTAGACGGGAGGTTTTTAAAATTTTTTGTGTGGCATGGAAAACCGAGTTTCATCTGGAGTGAGGACACCGATCCGTTTTTTCCCGCTGGTCCCTTTTCCACGCAGTTCTTTCTCCGTACAGGTATCAGCTCCACACGGTGGTAGTGTACACACGGCGCTGGTTATATACTCGGTTGGTTGAACATTTTGGTCCGGGCTCGCGCTTTTGCCAGCTGATTGGGACGATCCCTTGGGAGTCGTTACGTACGTCTTCTTCCATTTTTCTCTCGTTGTTGCCTTTTTAGTTCTCTCCGGATCGACCCAACGCCCGTTTTCACTCCTACCGCCACCACGTACCTCTCCTTATTCCCATCTCCCGATATTACAGTAACTGTGACGCTACTTCGGCCGAGCAGTGTGAGTGCATCGGTGTGGCTAGCTTAGAAAGGGAATATCCTTTGTGCAGCCTCGAACCTCTCGAATTTCGGTATGTTACCGCTGAATATATTCAATGCTCGTCTCGCAATTCAATTTCCCTTCGACTGATCGGTCTGGAATCGATGCGCCGATCGCGAGGATCTCCCAACGTTTCCCGACGTTCTCTCGAATTCCCGGATAACGCCGAATAAGAAAATTGAAGTAACGTCAAAGATCGGCCAAATTTATTGGTCTGTGCGGGATGACCTTTGGGTTCATGCTCTCCAATCGTGTTTGTACGGTCAAGGAACATTGGGGTCCTGGATTATCGTCCTCCTAATCCAATCACTCTGCGTGCTTGACGACAAGAGGGCCTCGCATCGAACTTCATCCGTCGGTGATGCCTACATTCCTCCCAGCGCGTTCCGCAAGAGTCCGTCGTCACCCAGGTGGGATTTTGCCGTGACTGAAAAGAACGACATATCGCCGACTCCGCTGACTGACGTCCGTCAAAACGCCATATCGGTTCTTCTTCGGCCGGCGTGGGTAGCGAGAGCGAACGGTTTTCCGAGCACTGATGAGAAATGGGTAATAATTGTGAGAGAAAAAATTAAAAAATTCCTCTGACGTCACTTCCGGTTTCAAAGTTTCGGTTTTTCACCGATAGTGTCGACAAACGGAAGAAGGTCATTTCCGGTTTCAAAATACTGACGTCCGTCAAAACGCCATATATTGGTTCTTCTTCGGCTGGCGTGCGTAGCGAGAGCGAATAGTTTTCCGGGCACTAATGAGCAATGGGTAATAATTGGGAGAGAGAACAAATTTTTGAGCAGGAGAACGTCACTTCCGGTTTCAAAATTTCGGTTTTTGACAAATAGTGTCGACATACGGGAAAATATCACTTCCGGTTTCGAAATATTGATTTTTTTTAAGGAACGTACAGAACTCGAGTTCAAGACCCTCTCTCTGTTTCTCAGGGATCACGAAGTCAGATCACTGGCAGCGTCGCCGAGAAGATAAGAGAGGCCCGGCCCTTTTCGACGGTTACGGTCAATGAGTGTAGAACCAGTAGACGACATCGAGATTTTGTGCACGAGATGGCAAAACGTCGAGTGAAACAGAAAAGAGAATATAGAAAGAGAGCACTATCTCCCCCTCTCCCCCGTCTGGCGTATAAAAGAACGCAGTGAAAATCCGGCAAGGCTGAGAGGAACGATGTGGGATTACGAAGGGATTTATTTGAGATTTTTCCCTGTCGACGCCCGTTTCTCGTGCACCTCCTCTCCGCGATGGGCTTACTTGACTATGTACAGTGTCTATATACAGCGCGGGGCTCTATGCGAATAACAGAAAAATAACAGTCCCGAGGCAGCGCAATGGAATCACGCGGTGGGTGTAGCGCAGTAAAAGGAATACACGGAGACGGCTGAGGTAGACTGAAAGAATTCGCGTTTTTACATCGAACTCGATTCGGCCGCGGGGACTTTGCTTCTCTCAGCCCTCCATCCATGCCGCACTTTAAGCTCGCTCTTTACTTTTATTTTTTCTCCGCACGGTGTCCTTCTTTTTTTTTTTTCACGCGCAATATCCGATCAGATTCGACGCCCCTCCCAGCGTGTTATATACCTTGCGGCTCTTCGGAGATTTCCTCGCGTTTCCCTCCAGGCGCGACCCCTCCGGTTTTTCGTCTTCCCTCCAGGCGCGCGCCTCATTCGCACATCCGAGACGTTAAATCTACCCTCAACACGCTCGTAAATTACGATAAACTATAAAACCGATATCCCACTCTCGTGTTCGCCGTGCACAGCCGGGTCGATGCCTCTCGTTACACCACCAGTCGCACAGAGGCGCGCTTTCTGGTTCCGTTTTCACTTCCAGCTTTCGCAACAGCGCGAACTGCGGAGCTCGGGTAAAAAAAAAAATCTGCCCCAAAATTTCGATCAGGGTAGGGGAGAGCGGGGCAAAATGGGACAGTGGGGCAAAACGGGACAGCGGGGGGTAAAACGGGACAGCGGGGGGTAAAACTCAATTTTCCCATAATTTTTGGATGTCCCATTTTGTCCTAACGATACATCCGGATTTTCAACGGCGTTTTGCCCCACTCACCTTCACCGCCACCATCCAAAAGTTATTGGAAAATTGCGATTGGCCTCATTATCCCGTTTTGCCCCGCTATGCCATTTTGCCCCGCCCTCCCCTATAGCTCCGGTAGGGCTTTCTGTTGACCCACGTGATAGATCTACCGCGAGTCCGTCGAAGACCAGATTATTTTTTTTTTTACACCGCTCGGCACGTGTATGCCCGATAATCTTCATGCAGACATATCGAACGAGGCGCGCATAGAACGAGACCCGGTATACGATCGGAGAACAGAATTTCCCCTCGGAAATTCTCTGTTGCCGATCCTCGTAGTCACGGAAGATTTTTCTCTAATATTTTTTAACGAATCGCCAAGGGGTTCGGAGTGTCCCGAGATGGAAGCGAGGAGTATTGGAAATCCGGTCGTGACGTTGATTAAGGTCGAACGTGAGAATTTACTTCGATCGTTGTGGGTTGCCAACAACGGCAATAGCCGTGGCTTCGTTATATTTTCACGAGCGAAAGATGCTCGGCACGTTGCGGCTCTGGCTCCGGTTCATCGGGGAGAAATCCATCGTCGAGTGGGAGACACGTCGCGGACGTATATCGACGCGAGAAAAAAAAAAAAAAGGATAAAGAATCTCTCCCATTGTATCCTCGGGGTGGATTCGTAACGGTCGACTCGGGACCACAATTATTAGTTTCGTTTCTCTTTCGCCATCTCGTCCTCCTCGTCAACGCGACAACCCTACTCTTCGGCATCGCCGGGCTTTCCCTCGTTACGATCATTTTCTTCGCTTCCCTTTATTTTCCTCTCCGCGGTAACCCCGCCGGATACAAGACCGTGGGAAGACGCAGCCTCGCCTTATTTAGGCAAGATGCCCCGGGATCGAGATAGACGCTAATGAGATGGATCTGAAGAAAAACTCGTCGAAGGACGCGGACGAGAGGGGCCGCGCTCGCGAACCATCGAGCTTGAGCATCCAATCTTGGCCCGGCTGAAAATTGGCGGAGTACCGAAGAACAGCTGATATGCTCAGCCGAGCCGGGAGTTTCGCGCTCCTCGGAGCGTTTAAAGAGCTCACGAGGGCGTCGTTGATTCTCGGGTTTGCGCGTGTTTGCACTCTCTTTCTATCTCCGAACGGAAAGCGTAGGAGAGACCGAGAGCGCGGTGAGGGACGTGGGAGAAGCTGCGAGAGGAAGAAGAACAGGAAGCGCGGACGAGGCAAAGAATGAGACGACGGGTGAGCATGTGTGCGTGTGTAGGTGGGTTTCGCGAGGATCGAGGGTGTAGAGCCGACGGTCGCCGCACAAGGGTGAGCCGGGAAAGGGAAAAGCCGTGCGCGAGATGGAGAGGGACCCAGAGGGAGAGAGAGAGAGAGGAACTAGAAGGGGTGTTCTGCTAGGGGGTGGCTGAGGCGACGGGGAGTGGCGGGCAATAGTCGGAGTGGCGCCGCGACTCCCGTGACGTCTGTCGGCGCGTCGGCCAATCAATAGCATCCCCATGGCAACCACAGATAACATCGGACACACACCGTGCTACACAACCGTGGCATCGGCCCCGTGCCTTTTCCTTCCACGATGGCTCCGCCACGACGACGGGGACGACAATGTTTGAGCGACAACGCCAAGAGCCGCGCAGTCCAGGAGTCGCTCGTGTCGAGACCGCTTCCCAATGACTCTCAGCCGTTGACCACCCCTTCTGCCGCGTCACTCGTACCGGTTTCCGCCGAATCCGTTGGTATCGGATCGAAGCGATAGACAACGGAATTCGAAAGCCACGGTGATCCTTGACATTTTCCATGTCGATCATAGGTCGATCATATTCACCTGGACTTCATCGTCCGACCTTAGAGCGACTGCCACTACTGCATCATCCCGATAATCCAATTATCGATCTCTCGAATGCCGATCGCTCGCCAATTCCGGGGAGGAGCTGTAGGGATGAGGATAAGGAGCAGATGATGTAACGGAAAAGTGGGATAAACGATCGCGATCGGTGACCGAGGATGGCGGGGGTGGGAGGGGCGCCTTCGTGAAGAAGAACAAAGAAGAAGCTGAGATAAATCGCGATAGATACTACCGAGTATTTGCCGTGGGGAGGGATTATAAGAGGAGGGTGAGGGGAGGAGGATGAGAAGGAGGCAGCTTAACGATTCTTAATGCCTGGGTATATTCGCCCGCGGGTGAGAGAGCGACGCGAAATAAGACAGGGCGAAAGTTAAATGAATGTCGAGTCGACGAGGCGAGCGAATGGCCGATCGACGCTCGGGAATACAAAGTAGCTGTGGAGATTGGATTTGGAGACGTACCGCACTCTCTGTCCCTCCCTCTCTCCCTGCCAGCTCTTTTCATCCTCGCTCGCTCGTTCGGCTCCTTCCTCGATTCAACCCAATGGATCGACAGCGGCGGCAGTGGCGGGTCCCCTCAGCGTTCAACGAGAAAGCGCAAGAGAGAGAGAGATCGATCGTGGCTCCAACTTTTCGACACGTTTCCTCGACGATTTTTCTCAACGTTTTCTAACAGCCAGCAGCAGCAGCAGCACCGGCACACCAAGCAGGAACTCCAACGCCGATCATGATTCCGGACGTCGCTTCGGCCAACTTCAATAGAAAATTCGAACGAGAGCACCCCGAACTGTGCCAAATAGTGACTTTACTCTATTTCAAGCTTTTTTTTTTTTTTTTCTTCTTTTTATTTCGTAGAGCATGAAACCCCACCGCTCTCTGCATCGATTCGTTTTAAATCCTGTTTGTACTCGACCTCATCTTTTTTGATACCCGCGAATGTACCTTCGACCATCGTCATCCGATCCGTATCAACGGAGAGTAAACCTCACAGAGTCCCAAAGACGCCGGGTGTCGCAGGGCGTGCACTCGTTCGCTCTTTTCATGCCAAATCGATAAATCCACGAGGGTGAATGTAGTTCAATGGTTGTCAAGTTCTCCGGTGTAAAGATGTATAGAGGAGTGGCGTTGTGTAGTCTAGGACACCGGATTTATGCAGCGCGCGGAGCATTCATCCGACTGGCATCGATCTTTCTGGCTCGAACCAACATGGAATCGAGACTGGAAAAGTCGAGAACTCGAAGAAGAAAGTCGAAATTGCGGAAAAAACGAGTGTTTGATAGCCCGACGATGGGTGAATATGGCCCACCCATATTAGCACGAAAATCAATGATCTACGGACCAGGCCACGTTCACCACTTTTACCCCACCGATCCGGCGCCTCGAATGCGACGGGTTAAAGTGATTCTTGGGAAAAAAATATCTATCGTATCTTCGGCACATGTCTTTCCTCATTTGTCCAATGCTACATATATCTGTAACAAGAACTCGCCCAAATGGGGCGACGAGATCGACTACATGACCGAATTGGAAGCACGGAAGCGAAAGAAAAAAGCAGCAATTGGTATATCCGTGTTTCGTACGAGTGAACAAAATTCACTGCGTAACCTGCCAATGACCAGGGAGTGGCGAACAACTTTGCCGCTTACCCCCGATATATAGTTTAGGATCAGAAAGGACGGCGACAAAACAAGGGCCGAAAGGTTTCCCGTCGTCACGCTCAAGTTCCCAGCGAGGAGCAATGAGCTCCCTCCCCAGGAATCACGAGTCGAGCGGAATGGCCATTTAAGAATTCGCTGTTTAACGAGATGTTTTCGCATTGTGTGTCCATGGCAACAAATAATTTGGCTTTACGAGGGTGTATAGATATACTCGTGTGCCCGCGCGAAACACCCCGCTGGGGCTTTATGTTTCTTGATGGATAGCACACGCGGTGGCCCGGCACGGCGTAACTGTGCAGTATGTTAGCTAGGTACATGCAGCTCGTGCTGCTGCTGCTGCCGTTAGCTATGTAGGTAGATATGTGTTTGCAACATGGAGACGGAGGCGACGAGAATCGTGGCGCCACACTGACTGCATCCCCATTCCCACGCGGGCGTCAGTGCGGCCGATCAGCTGGTCTTAGCCGGGCGCTAGCCGGGCTTCGCTAAGGGAAGAACAGTGCAGCCAGTACCTGGACGTCGTCCAACCAGGTTATCCGTTTCTCCGTATCCAAGCCCCGCAGCTCGCCCACGCCGACTTCCTTTCCATGATATGCAATCTCCCCTTTCCGTAAGTGTCTGTGTCTCTCTCACTGTCGTTGCTCCCTTTCCTTTCGCACGCGAAATTGATGAGTTTTATTTCCAACAATCGCGAAACAGTTTTAGCGATACCACGAGGAAAATATATACGAAGAGGGAGCTGGACAAATTGCTAAATATAACGATCGGTCTGGGTGCGTTTGTGTATGGATGGGAATTGTTTGAAATTTCATTGAGGAACGGTCGAGTGAATTATGTAAACGTTTCGTACGAAACATCGGGAGTCACAGTTATTCGCCCGGAGATAAACCCGTCGCGATGGGGCGTGAGGATGGACGATTTTTCGAATATGTGTATGGAGCCCGGCGCGTGGCGAAAGGAATTTGACTTATCTACGGTATCGCGTTTCTGGAAGAGCAACAGACGGGATTCTTTCGCTGGGGGGCATTAAGCTCCGTCGAGGGACCCGGGTTTCGGCGCTTCTCATAACATGCGATTGAAAACTCGGTCGAGCGCATAAATAAGCTCCGGACGCCGGTCGACCGGGTCGCTTCGGGATCCGCTCTTTTCTCTCCCAACCGTGAAACCTGACGTCCATGTGGATTTTTCACTCTACCCACCAGTTCCACTCACGTACACGAGTGATATTTTACTCACACACCGGAGCGGCCGCTCTGAGATAATAATGTTTGTAATACTTCCACCTCAGTCGCCCCGGTCTGTGGTAGGTCAGATTTTTTTCACATGGGTTCGAACATGCGCCGGTTTTACGGTAGGATAAAGCTCAGGAGTGAAGTAGATATTTTTGTCGACTCTGCTAAAGTAACCGCATTCCTTGCGTGCAACACGTGCGGAAAATCTCCTACTATTGACCAATGATCATTATTAACCTGTGCGCGTGCGCAGTACTGGTTAATCACGCCCGAGTGAGTGATCGTCATTGGCGAATAGGACGATTTCGCAACGCAAGAAGTGTGGTTATTTCAACGAAACGTATCGCATACTGTAAAAAAAGTACCAACATTTGTTGTCCACAATCGTCCAAAATTATTTTCTTTATAATTTTACAAAAAAAATCTTGTCCATTTCACAAAAATGTTTGTCAATTTTATGGATATTTTTGGTAAAATTAACAACAAAATAATTGTGGACGTATGTGGACAAAAAAAATATTGTTAAATGTACTAATGTACTTTTTTACTGTGTATGTTCCTCCCGAGTGAGTAATCGTCATTGGCGAATATAACGATTTCGCAACGCAAGAAATGTGGTTTTTTCAACGAAACGTATCACACACTGTAAAAAAAGTACCAACATTTCTTGTCCACAAACGTCCAAAATTATTTTCTTGTTAATTATACAAAAAAAAAAAAAAAATCTTGTCCATTTCACAAAAATGTCTGTCAATTTTATGAATATTTTTTGTAAAATCGACAACAAAGTAATTGTGTCCATATGTGGACAAAAAAGTTCTGTTAGATGTACAAATCTTTTTTACTGTGTATATTACACAGGCGGGAGCGGACTTTCACGACGTGTAATTTCTGCCCTCGCTTCGCTCGTGCAGCAAACTCGACACTAGGCGGAAACCGCGCACTTCCCACCCTTGTAGCGTAATATACCACCATAGTATATATAGTATTCTACCTTCGACGGTTATTTTTTAACACATCGCAAAATTTTTTTTCGCGACTGCGGGATGCCAATAACAGTATGTCTTCTCCTTTTGAGACTTTCCCTCCGTCAATAATTCCGGCGTACCTTTGCGCGATCCGATTGTCAAGCTCGTACTCGATAGAGACCGGGGGCCTCATCGACGATTCTTCCATCCCTGTGGATGCTGCGGCATCTGCCGTATATAAAGTGAATACCGATGCCGCCGATACGCGCGACACTGCAGCGTCCCGACGCCCCCCGCTATCGGGATCCCAAAGTCCTCGGCGACGACCGTGCATTATTTGCGGTCTTGGCATTCGATGTAGATGGCTTCGGCGGTGAAGTGAGCTACGGGTAGATGGCAAGGCATTCCTCGCGTTTGATTGAAAATTTCTTGAGATCCACGGGGGAGAGGTATGTCAGCGGGTTCGTGCCTCTCGGGTGCGCCGATGAGTCCTCGCCGGCGAGGCGACTTGACGAGGGAAATGCCACCGAACCAAATGACAAAGGCCACGAAATGAGCCGTTCCAGTTTCGCGCAAAAAAAGAAAAGAAGAAAAAAAATCTCATCCATCGACACCGCTCATCAAACTTCGAGGGTATAAAAAAGTGAATAGGGTAAAAGTGGGGAATATGGCCCGGTCCATACATCATTGATTTACGTGTTAATCGAGGTGGGCCATATTCACCACTCTTACCCTATAGACCGAAAAGCGATGAAATATTGGCGAATGTAACGGCCGATCGTTCTCGCTTGCTCGTCGGTCGCGGCGAAAAAAAAAAAAAAAATTTCGCTCAGTTTTCCGCGTTTGCCCGCACGCCCGTTCGCCGAGCGAATCCACATTACTTTCGGTCCCTTCGCCAATGCTCTCTCTATGCTTTCCGCCCCCGTTGTGACGACGCTCTTTCGCCTGTTCTCCGGGCAACGAATATTACACGCGGAAACGAGAGTAGCCCGTGCTGGCTGAGCGGGGGGGGGGGGCAAAGTTATGACGTAAGTGCTCGGCAAAGCAGGGGTCTCCCGCCGCTCTCTCCGGTATGGCGATAAAGTACGGGTTTTTGGACCCTTTGTACAGAGAAGAAAAAAAAAACAGAAAGGCACGCCCGTACCGGAAAATATTTTTTCGAATATATGGCTCGGTGTGTGGGTATATATACTATAATAACACAACGCTGAGTGCCACAGAGGCGAAGTACCGTGAGGGAAGACTGGGGAGAGAGAGAGAGAGAGAAGAATAAGGAATAAGAAAAAGTGTTGAGACGCACTGGGACGGAGATACTTCGAGAGGGGTCACAGATGGATCGGCGGTGGCGTGAAAAATTCAAGAACCTCGTTAGACTCCGAAGTCCGGAGGGTGTCGAGCGGCTCCCTCCCTCAAGTTCTTCGGCGAGTTACAATTTCTTACTTTCCGGATTGTTCCCGAAAAAAAAAAAAAAAAATGTTGGAAAAATATAATAAAATAAAACATAAAAAAGTTCAATAAAAAAGAGGCGAAGTGTCGTCTACGATCCAAAGGCCCGAAGAGAATGGGCATCGGGGAACTCTCGTCTCGGATAAAAGTCCCGGCCGGAGACGACGCCGCTCTCGCCCGAACGACCCGTGTATGACTTATTCTCTCTTTATACATTACAGCCGGAATTCCCCTTCCACGGTGCAGCGGCTCGAGGATGCGCGCCTCCGAGCACCGGGAAAACTCGCAAGTATCGAAGCACGGGCGAGTTACGTATCGCGCAAACTGTACGCAGCGAAACTTTCTGAGATACGGCTTTGGCCAATCGTATAAATCGTTCAAGCGGCCTCTGGTTGTGGGATAACGGGGTAAGGCCGCGTATGTCGAAAGTGCAACGTTTGTGTGAGCGGATTGCGCGGGTGTTTGTGCGCGAACGCACGGCTGCGGGGGGGACGATAGGGAGACAAGGGAAAAAAGTGATAGAGGCGAAAGGTTGACCTTTGCGAAAGTTCCGGCCCCCGAGAACCGACAATTTTCGGTTTTACTGCGAGGAGGAGGTTATAATTTTTCGGGTATCCCTTCGCGCTGCATTGACACCAGGGGGGAGAGAAGGCCAGACTGGGGCCACAGTGCGTCAGATTTTTCTCGAGCGGAATGTTTTGTTTCCATCAGGGAGCACTCTTAACTTTGTCGCTACACTGAAAAAAACATATCAATGATTCGAGGAAAATTTGTTTGCAGACTGCCAAAGAAACAAAAATGCTGTTTCAATTCTACTTTCAATTCCCGGGATTTCATACGGGATTGAAACGATAACATGTCACAGTCTTGCCGTCTTTGTTTCAATATTATTTGGGATTGTAAGAATTGAAGCAAACATTTTTTTCTTGGGCAACCCACAAGCGGTTTTTTTTTCAATGTATCGATGCAGTGAGAAAACATTAAATAGTTAAAGGAACAATACTGACTTATTACCATAAAAAATAGTTCCCAAGGGGAACGTCTACATTTTATGGTTACGACAATGACAAAAAATCACGGTTGCAACCATAATTATAGTTTAACTAATTGAATATATACTATCAGTAACTATCTAGATAGACGTTACCCCTGGGAACTATTCGTTATGGTAGAAAACACTATCCTTTTTCTCACTGTGTGCCGGTCAAATCGTTCCGAACAAACTTCCTGCGGCGATATACAAAAAAAAAAAAAAAGAAAAAAAATTGAAAAATGATGAATTCGATGATTCCCACGACTTAAATTACAGTTCGTTCCCGACGCGAATCCGAGGCGCGCCTACGCCTATCTGTGTCTGGCCATTACCGGCTTCCGTATGCGCCCCGCTGTATTGCCACGTACGTATCCTGCCTTTCTCTTTCGAACAAAACCAATTGCTGCCAAAAGTTCTCGGCGCACAGTGTATCAATACAGTTGGTACCGTACCAGTCGCGTGTTACTTCTAGCGTGGTATTTGCTCCTTTGGCCCTCGCGGTAGTAGAAGCGGGGTTAGTGGCGCCCGCAAACCTGTGACGCGAAGGGCGATAGAGAGAAACCAAACGGAGGGGTTTCGTCGAGGGGGAATATCCAAAGTTGCAATCGATATTACCGCGAAACTCCGAACGTTCCCGCTGCCTGCTGCTGCCTCGTGCCCTCGATGACGATGACGTTGCCTCGAAGTTGCGCACACCTCTTTTCGTTACCTCTCCCTGCGCGGTAAGCTTCGCAACCCTCTTTTCCGACCGATGACGGGACGATAAAATTTTCCTCGACATCACAAATTTCCTTTACCGAGTAAAAAAAGACTCTTACATTTAACAAACATTTCTCGTCCACCCGGTCGACTTTTGATTGCAAATTTTGGCATTTTTTTTTCTGCCGACGAATCGAAATTTTAACGAAAAGGAAATTGTCAAATGAACCCTTCGGCGACCAGTGCAACAATTCGCCAAATTTTTTAAAAATTAACATTTTTAAGTAAATATATTTTTTGACCTAAATTTTTCAAAAACAACATCATTCACATAACGCGATACAGAAAGTGTCGAGCAGTTGAGAAAAATAATGTTTTTTTTTTTTTTTTTTCATCACCGACAAGGGTGCTTTGATCGTTGAAGTGTTAACCATAAAAGAAAATATTGCGGACGTTTGTGGTCTGTTGAGTATACAACCCTTTTCGCCGTACGGCTGCGTGTCAGACTCCCTCGCGGCGGAACAGTGCGTACAGTTCGAGGATAAACGGGCAGAAAAGCTCTTAAATAGTTCCGTGGAAAAGGGAGCAAACAAGACCATTCGGGAAGACATTGTCGCGGGGGTGGGGGTGGGTGGTTCGAAACCTGACAGACCTGGAACACACGAGACGCCAAGGAGAGAATAGGAGGAGAGAAAGAGAAAAGAAAAAATAAGAGGGAAAGTATATGCAATATACGTCGCTATCTGGAATCGCAATCGATAGTAATGCCTAGCCCCGTTGGGGCCTTCCCCCGACGCCGGGCGTCTGCGATATTTAAATGTCAGGCACATAACACGCGTTTGCCACCTCCCCCCCCCCCCCCCCCCCCCCGCCCGCCGCCCCACCGCGCCTCTCTTTCTCTCCACTTTCCATCCTTTCTCCACGCTCGAGCAAACCGAGGAGCACACACGTATCCTACACGTTCGATATATATACACCCCCGGTGCCATTGCCCGACGCCACTAGCGGCTATACACACCCCCTGACGCTAACGCGTTCGCGTCATCATCCCTTCTTCAGCGGTACCCCCGAGCGGCCTCGTCGGTCGTCGTTCTCGTGTTCTCCCGTGCGCCCCCGTGTCGTCATCGCCCCCTCACTCGCGCACGCTTCTGACGCAGTTCCGAGAAACAAAAGGGCGTAAGCTCCATGCAAAAGTACGCAATTTACGCCCTTTCGATTCCCGGCCGTCGTTACACGCGTACATCATATTAGAGCTGGGGAAGTGTGGAGCATACACAAATATGACTGCAAGGAACACGAGCTCCTTCGTTCTTTATTAAACTGGAGGGCTTTTGGCTTTCGGGGGTGAATGGGGGTTGCAGTGAGCAGCGGCGGCGTATCGAGTAAACAGGCTCGTACGTGCTACCCTCATACTCCCGACCCACAAAGCTTCGAGCACTCGAGCGGGACGGGGGAGGGGGTAGGTTAAGGGTATGATTTCAGGACTTATCGCGCGGAAGATCTCTTCAATTCACGTGTGTTTGTACAAGTTCCCGGCCGAGGAAAATCTGTACTCTGAAACGAGACAGCGGCGAGGTTTGTAGGCGATCTGGGTGGAATGGTTGTAAACTAAAAAAAAAAAAGAGGGGAAAGAAAAAAAGACAAAACGAAATGAAACAAGGAGCAGTGCGGAGGAGCAAACGACGACGTCAGCAAGGGAGACGAGGCCTCGTTAGCCGGAACGTACGCGCCCGCCTGCAATTCTCAACTTCGTCCTCTCGTCGTCGTCGTCTCGTTTCTCTCGTCGTCTCTGCCGCTGCTCGTCGTCGTTGCACGCGAACCGCGTCGGGCCTTTTTTTTCCTCTTTTTTTCGTCACCGCCGAAGAGTGCGCGAGAGGTCGAAATGATTTATAGTCCGGAGCTCTCGCAACCCTCGTCCACGACTGCACACCCTGGCGTCGCTCCGCGTGTACAGTCTTCCCAAAGGTTTTTAGCCATTTCACTCGGGGAGAATGACAGGACGGTTAATTAACTTTCGCCGTTGTGTTATTGGCTGATGGCTCGTCCGCGGTACCCGGGGAGAGCTTCGCGTGGACGAGGTCACTCTCTCTCTCTCTCTCTCTCTCGCTTCCTCTCTTCGGCAGAAACTATTATTAGACATGCCAGGGCTTGTTGCAACCTCGCTGGAGGGGGTGGTCGAGGAGCTCCCACCTAAGCTAATATAATATCCTCCGACGATTCTGCGGCTCGCTGCCGCAACGATGCTATTTACGAGCTGGCTTACAAGACTCGTTCGATTAACTGCATTTTGTTTTCTCGACTACAGACTATCAACTATGTAGATTTTTTTTTGTTTTGCTTTAATACAACCTTGTTCCGGACATATCGAGGGGTTTGATTAGCGTTCGTGAGGAATGACGAAAGTCGTATGCGTACCTGCAACAGAAAGAGAGGATTCGATTAGATCAAACGGTTATTTTTCCATAGGGAGCATCAGCGCTCCGGAGTGGTGTGAGATTAGGCTAACGGCTGAAAATCATATTTTTATTCACACGCTGATAAGCGCCAGGGTATGAGCGTTTTTTGAGAATCGTCCTTACGGGTCGTTGCGGGGCGATGAAAAACGTGAAGAAAAAATCATGATGTGTGAAGTGCTGGATTTGGAGAATGAAAGTTAGCGCCGAAAGTCGCTGGCGCAGGGACTATTTACCATTTGCGGATCGACACAGAGAAGGGAATAAGGACATGCATTTACGCTACTTCGATGAGAACACGGAGGCAGTTCGATCCGAGAGTCTGTGGACTCGAGACATATTCTGTTTTGTCGAAAAAATAAACCGTATATATTTATTACGCTCGGTGCGAAAATAGCAGTTTTACGCACGCATGCACGAAACCCCCGTTTTCACACCTTGTGAACCCCCGTTTTCGAACTTTGCAGAAAAAGTTTTATCGCACTAGTGCCGTAAATTACTATTTGTACACTATTCTCCAAACTATTGTTTTTCACTTTATTTTTACTCCCAAAATAATATTTTTACCCTTACAGATGGAGGGGAATTCTTGCTTTTTTTGCCTCCTATGAACTTTTGCGCGAAAATGGTCTGGCCCACATACTCCGACGTATTTTCGCGTACACAGTAAAAGAAATGTTTGTAGTCTTTACAACAATTTATTGTCCGCAAACCTCAACAATTTTTTATTTCTTAATTTTCCGATCGCACCATCCAGCTCTAGTTTTACGAACAAAAGTACAAAGTAAAATTGTTAATGACACGGGAAATAAAAGGACAGATTTGTATATTCAAACCTGAACAGGATAGTTTGTCACTTATCTAACAAAATAATTTTTACGAATCTTCGTATTTAGATTTTACGAAATCATTTTTACTGTCAACTGTTAACGGAACCAAGAGGTGTTCGTTTCGAGTCCGGTGCGACTGAAGTTCCGCGGCAATCGGATTGAGCGCAAGTCGTCAACGAGACACTTCAATGTTTCAAGATTTCTCTTAATTTGAATTTCGAGATGTAGCTAAGGTGACGCAAAAAAAAAAAAAAAAAATAGAATGGTATCTGTTTTCGTTGAGCGGTCTCAGCCGAGGGCGAAATTAGGGGAACGATGCCGATCACACGGAGGTCAGGCGAGGCGCGTCGTCAGGGGGTCGTCGTCGTCGCGGGTTCAGGTGGGTTGAAAAATCTGCACGTAACAGGAGCGCGGTGAGCGCAATGGCTCGATAATAAATTAGTAACGCGAGAAGGGTTTTAGCGCGGATAGATGGAGAGGGATGTTGTGCGGAGTACGAGAACTGGTGCTGGCTACGCGCGGTTACCTTCCACCATCCTTTCCGGTCCGCCCACTTGCGGGGTTTTGAAATTGGAGCTGGCTGTGGGTCTCCCGCGCGCACAGCCTGCACCCGATGCTTTCCGGGTGCCGTGGGGGTCCGCACGTTCTCTCGCCAACCTCGAGAATGTCGAGAGAACGAGACACGCGAGCTACCGACACCGCACACCCATATTCCTCACCAACATCCCGAAGGTTACGTGTGTATCCGCCGGTTGCATAGCCCGTCACCTCGTTATGCTAATTATTTTAATCCCCCATCGCCAACGTCAGGCTATATTAAGCGTCGACTCTTCTCCCTTTTCCGCCGCCACCTTTTCTTTAAGCTCACCGCGCACGATACACGTACCGTCCGAGTTATGTATTTGCTTGCCAGGGGTTACAACCGGCTGACTACGAGACGGCGTCACTTTTCTTCGAGGAATAACAATATAAGTTTCGCCCGCTCGGAGCCTTGCCAGATTTCCTTCAGGTTCCAGGGCCCGAGGTGGAGGTGAGGAGCCTCCAACTCGAGCTTTTTGCGAAGGTACGAAAAAGCTCCGAGATACCCAAAGCCAAGATTATCAAACGAAAGACAACTTGTCCCGTATATTTCAACGGCTGGCAAGCGCAACTGCATCGGGTGATGCGGACGCACGTTTGCCCCGACCGCAGACTTCGAGCATACAAGCCTCAAACTTGCGAGGCATTTTTCGAAATCTGCACGGCACCTGTAAAATCGTCTCGTTTAGTGGAATTTCTCTACACCCACTTAACGGATCGACCGCGAGTTTAGCGTAGATTGGATTAAAAAAAAATAATAAAAAATGTAACACGTTAACATTTTTCTCAATAACTGGCAAGCGCAACTGCAACGCCTGATGTGGGCGGACGTTTGCACAGACCGTACACCGATAAAAAAATACGGTTGAATCAACTAAGATTCGGGCAGGGATGTTCAACTAAATATTTTGTCGGTACAGCTGAAAAATTGGTTAGTTCAACAATTTGTTGGGTGATTTCACCAAAATATTTTTTAGTCGCTAAAATATTTTGCTCGACGAACTAAGTATTTATTTGAACGTCCCTGCCCGAATCTTAGTTGATTCAACTGTACTTTTTTATCAGTTTACAATTCGAGCATACAAGCCTCAAACTTGCGAGGCATTTTTCGAAATCTGCATGTCACCTGTACAATCGTCCCGTTTAGAGAAATTTCTCTATACCCACTTAACGGATCCACCGCCAGTCTATCGTAGATCACATAAAAAATAAAAAAAATAAAAATTTAACACGTTAACATTTTCCCCGACATCCCCGCTCCGTCAATGTTCGGTACGCGCGGTCGGCGACTGGTACATCCAGGTTACCGTGGGTATAACAATTGCGGTATCACCGCCGCGACTGTAATAACATTTCCCGTGTGCGTTCCTCCGTATGTAATTTCATATATGTACGCTACGAACACCAAACAAAGTATGCAATATAGTTTGGCCCGGTGGTTACGAAAGTGCGGGTCTACGGGGGGGGGGGGGGGGGGGGGGGGGGGGGGGGCACGCGAACGAATTATTCCGGGCATAGACCGGAGGCGCCCAGCAGGCAATTTCCCCAGTTAGCTAGGCGCCGTTACTACCAACATACGTTTTCCCCACTCGGTCGTGCATGTGTGGAGTGTACACAGAAGGCGAAAGCAGAAGAAGCTGCATGCCACCACCGCCAAAGTTTCCAACTAATTTCCACGCGGTGCTGCACTACTCTGCCGCTCTGCCTCGCGAGGCTGTACCGCGTGCTCTTCTCTGGTGGTTTTCTTTCACCGACGCGAATGCCTGCCTTTTCCCCCCTCTCCCTCACACTGTCGTATATTTCCCCGTTTGAACGCGGAAGAAAATAAGCGTCGGCGATTTTCCACAGACGTTACAGGCTGTTCTATTCGTTCTATTCGGTGCTACCCAGTCCCGCTCCTCTTTCCCTCGGTCTCCGGATTACTAAGGCCAACGCCTTTCCACCGTTACCTCAGCTTTCTTCTTCCCCCCTCCGCCCCCCCCCCCCCCCCCCCCCCCCGACCGCAGAGCTTAACGCGTGAAAACGACCAAGTGGTACACCAAGAATCCTTTCAATGTTATCTCCACACCTGCGCGTTAAACTGGTATTATGTCCTTGTGTGTATCCTTGTGCGCGGGCACGACGTACCCGCGTGCGCTCCGGGCCGACGAAACGAGCGTCGAAGGATCGCGGAATATCATACAGCGCTTTCGTTTAATTAAATTCTGATTCGAGCGGGGAAATCGGGGCAGAAGAGTTCGTGAGAAAATTCGAATAAAGGCGGAGAGGCGCGACTGGCGATGTAAGATTCGACTTGCCGCGGGCCCGGGGTACACCGGGTGCGGTTAATGCATCCCGGAAGGAGGAACGAGTTTCGGTCGGCGTTTCCGCCGCATCCTGGACGTTCTACGATTAGCTCCCGGTTGAGCGCAAATCGTTCTCCTCCGCTCCCTCATCAATTCTCGCTGTGCGCGGCTCTCCGCGTGTGCCCGGTCGGGAATGGCGGAACATCGCGATGCATGCACGCCAGATATCGAATATGAATCTCGCGGCCTGGTCTATTCAATAAAGCAGGCAAAAAAAAAAAAAGTAGAAGAAAGAACTCCAAAATTTCAAAGAAGCCACGGTAGAGAAAAGAAGAGCGTAGATGACAGAGTTCAACGCTACGCAACCGAGTCAAGCCAGGCAAGGCTTGAGTGAGAGGGAGTGCGCGGAGATAAATTGAGAAGCACAAGGTAGGCAAGGGGGGTTGAAAAGGCTCGAGAAAAGGAGCTGGAGAGGTGGGCGAGAGGGGGGGAGGGTCGGGGGAGAGAAAGCAAACAGTTCACGAGGACGAAGTGGAGAACGTGTACTCGAGAATGAATGGGCCGCCGGCTGACTATGGCTCTGGGAGGGTAAACTCCCCAGGAAGGGTTTCAGGGTGAGCGTATTCCGTTATAGTGTAGTACACTTATGCGTGCGCGTATATATATATGTATATGCAGACCATGGAGCAAGGCGGTAGTAGAGAACCTCGCTCTTATAGTTTCGGGTATATTAAAGCAATAATCATATAACAAAGGACGTGGTGACTCTCGTGCGGTCACCCCGATGGTCCTTTCGGGGCAGACGCGGGGTAGTTGTATGCCAGTCGTGATGCGGACCATCGGGTTAACGGCAAGTGTGTTACCGCATCGGATAGAATAACGTGTGGACATTTCCACTGCCGAAGGCCAGTAATCTACCGGATGATAATGCTCCTTCCACATCTCCCGCTATCTGGCGGCAAGGGGGTGGAGGGCATCGAGAGGATCGTACCAGCACGATTCTCGTGTAATTTCTGTTTTGCAAAACGGATTGCGACGGGAAGCGAGAGGGAGTGGCGGAGGACGGAATAGTACCTATGGAGAGAAACGAAAGATAAATATCTGTGGTAGGACGGCGAGATGAGACGGTCCAAACACATTTTTTCTTTTTCTTACACGTTGATTTTTCCTTCTTTTTTTTACTGGGTCCTCTTTTTGAATGATAATTCAGGGGTAGAGAGGAGGGCTTCGGGTTTTTACTGATGAAGCCGGGGAGTGACGAGAGAGGGAGGGAAGAGTATCCTCGGAATATAAACCGACGAAAGATTTCTGAGCCAAAAGCCTCGCGGTGCTACGGGTGAGCCCGGGTCTCTTTTATACTACTACTGTGCACAAGCTAGTAGGTAGTAATAGCGGTACCGGTGGCTCTCGGGCTCTACTGCCTCCTGCATTTATTTCTTTCCTCTTTTTTTCTTCTTTTTCCGAGCGGGCAAATACTTTCAGGGAACGGGCACGAAGCAGCGCGGAAACGAGTTCGTGCGGCGTTCAGAGTACACACGATCCTGCAGAGGGAGGGAACGATCGGAAGGGAGAAGTCCCGCAGTAGAACCACTTAAATGTGTGGCCGGCGACTCTTATCGTCGAACTGGACTCTAATGTAATGAACTCGCGCTCTCATGCTCGACCTCACATTGCTTTTCGCTCTCGTAATCAAATAACCAGACACTTCGGTGGCTAAGACTATTCACACCCGTTGCCGACGGAAATCAGAAGAAATGGCGAGGGTGAAAATAGAAAACAAAATAGTGTAAGACTGATCCATAAACTGATCCGTAGACTGATCAATAGACTTATCCATAAATTGATACATAGACTGATCCATAAACTGATCCATAGACGGATTCACACCCTGATCCATAGGCTGATCCGTAGACTGATCCGTAGACTGATCCATAGGCTGATCCGTAGACTGATCCATAGGCTGATCCATAGACTAATCCGTAGACTAATACGTAGACTGATCCATAGACGGATCCATAGACTGATCCATAGACTGATCCATAGACTGATCCATAGACTGATCCATAGACTGATCCATAGACTGATCCATAGACCGATCCATAGACTGATCCATAGACTGATCCATGGACTGATCCATAGACCGATCCATTGACTGATACACTGACCGATAGATTGACCATGGTCTAAAGTAGCCAATTGTCAGACTTAACGGCCTTAACTTAACTTCACCACAGACCAGTTTTTTTTTTATACATGACCCCATAGCCACACACCCACATACACCCATTACTCAAAGAACAAAATGAACAAAGTCGGTCAGCGCATTCCGGACACGCGAAGTAAAGTCCCAAGATAATATAAATACGTATTTCGACACGTTTATCGCCAATTTTGAACAAAGTATTATACAACGCGGTGCTATAGCGGAATACGTTTATTTCAAAGCAAATGCCATACATCATTTGTCGCCGTTCAGGCGTATGATACTTTGTACCTGTACGATATTTGAAAAGCAATTCAATCGCGAGTCCGCGCGGTGTCTAGTCTATTATGCATGAGCGCATAGCCGCGCGAACGGGGGCGGAGGGGTCAGAGGGGAGGGGGCGGAGAATCGGCTCGGTTGCATATCTGATTCCCATTCCCGCCCTCCGATTTGCGAATGCGAGAAGCGAGCACACACTATGCGCACCGCTGCAGCCGACGTAAATGTTTATCTAGCCGGATGGAAATGTGTGCATATGTCCCCGCGGGTGCCGAAAGTTCAATCCACCGGCGGGACACGAGGCAGGGTCTGTTCGATCGTCCGATTAAAGCGATAATCGGTTTCATGCCCGGTGCACCATGTACGAAGTGGCTTTTTTTTTTTTCTTTCGCCTCCTCGTCGATCCGAGGGAAATCGCGCGTGGGATGCATGTTATGTTTTATCATTACTTTTTTCTCCCGGTGTATTTTTTTTTTTCTACGGATTTCGGAGGCCATAGAGAGAGCGGGTGCAAACGAGACTGCGTCACAGGCTCAAATGCGTTGCCGAACAACCGGCTGAGTGTCGAGTGTTTCACGTCGCTTGTAACTCTTTTCTGTTTCGGAGTGCCAACGTGAGTGAGGTAGTTTAGAGGGAGAAAGATGCATGCGAATTTCACAGATGTTCAGCCGGTTCGTACTGGTCGCCGAGAGTGGCCCCCCCGGTGCACCTACCATGCCGCTGCATGTAGGTACCGCAGGCGAGCCGTTACGCTCGCCTGCCTGTAAATTCAGGCTAATTCGCAGCTCGACAGCGCAAACTACTATCTCCCTTCCGCCTCCCGCGCGCCCCTTGCCGGCTTCACGCTCCGCCCCCTCCGAACCCCCCTTGCGGGGTAGAGTCGGTCTGCATAGGTTAAAAATAAAAAAAATTGCACAGCTGCGTTCTTCCATTAACCACAAACGAGTTTTTGCATTATTAACATTTTTTTTTTTTTTTTTGCGAATATTTGTCGTGCGTATGTGGGCGAGTTGTGAGTTTTAAAGAGCAACGTCGAAAAAGGTCTTTCGAGACATGTCGATTTTTATTTTATTTTTTATTCTTATTAAATAAATTATTTTCATGCAGACGACGCGTGGACTTCGGATTCCGAGTCGGCGAGTTACGCGAGACTCCGCGGCCCCCGTCTGATCACGAACGCGCCGTATCCACTCGCCGCTGAGAAAAATCTTGAACGCCAACGCGGCCCGATGAGATTTCCCTCGTGGCGCCGGATCGCGTTCTCCTATGGCGGTTCTCGAATCGCGTTATAAATCGCCAATGCGGCACTAATAACGTACCCACGTACAGTATAATTTACTTCGTACATTTTTTATGACCTTACAAACTAACCTCCTTCTATAGATCGGCGTAGAGGCGCGTACACCTTTGCGGGTGATGTATAAGAGGAAGGATCGAGGTTCGTGTTGCCGGTGGGTGGAAGAGCTAGGAACGAACGACGATCGAACAAAAGACCAATGCCAGAGTGCAGTACACGGAGGGCAAGAATTAATAAAAACTTTACAATTTTGCCTTGTATGGTAGTCTTCTACTATGTCGTCCATCATTAACAAATGGGTGAGATTTTTAGCGAATTATCAGAACTATACAGAAATATTGAGATTAAGTTATAATAAAAATGTTCCCTTTCAATTTGGAAACGGGCATTTTTATAAAAATTTACCATAATTATGGGAAACATTATTGTAAATATCACACTTCTATGATAATTTTTCTTGGGAGCTATTTAAACTTTTAATAGATACTAAAAATTGTATGTATGATAGTTTTCTACTGTGTTGCCGATGATTGAAAAAAGCGTGAGATTTTTAGTGAATTATTTATCAGACCTATACAGAAATATAAAAATGAAGTAACAACAAAAATGTTCCCTTTTAATTCTGAAATGAGAATTTTTATAAAAATGAACCATAATTATGGGAACCATTATTGTAAATATCCCACTTCCATGATCATTTTTCTCGGGAGCTATTTAAACTTTTAATAGACATTTATATCCATGTAGGCAAAGATTATTATTATATTAATTTAATCCGTGGCAGTGTTTCTGACGATGGTGGTTCTTCGAGAGGCTACAGGGGGATAGTCTTGCGCACCGCGGTTATTCGTATTTTGAGAACAAATAGCTCGAGTGGTATCGGTTCGAATCCGTCGCTACCGAGAGCCCGGCTGCGCGAGGGAGCCACTAAATATAAACTTGATTTATTATTGGTATAGGATATTATTAAATCCGGTTAGCTCGTTTGCCCGCTCAAACTAAGTTTCAATCTCTTCCTCCTCTCCTCGATACAAAGAGGGATAGGTGCTTCGGAGGACGAGGGGACGGTGGAAAGACAGCGGTGAGGGCGAGGACGAAAACGGGGACAGAAAAAAAAAAAAAAAGAAGAGAGTGAACTCTCGGCTGGTCTCTCGCCGTGTGGAAGGAAGAGAAGTAGAGCGAGAGAGGAAAAAAAAACCAAGAGCTGGCGAATTTATTAACTTTGAAAGCTCCTCCGCAGTGCCGCGATCGTTCTTTCCTTCTCGTGGCTTTTACAGAGGAGAGATTGAGGGAGATGGAATTCCTGCCGAAGCTCGATCGTCATTCAGAACGGAGAGCCCCCACGTAGCGACTTATAATTTTATATATATTATTTCAACTTTTTCGTGACTCATGAATTTCTTCCCCTCACTTCGGTGACCTCGAGGGTGCGAGTTGGAGATCGGAAAGTGTTGAGGAAAAAAAAGGGGGGGGGGGGAAAAAAATCTCAATAAAGCGTGATTGTCCGAAATCGCGAGCAGTCGATCTCAATGGCGCGCAAACCGGTCCGTACCTATGCAGACCACATCGAGCGGTCGAGCGTACAAAGTGTATGGCTCTCTCTATCTCCGGCGGCTCGAATAAAGCTGAAGTAGGCGGCCGCGCTAAGAACCGCTTGCGAAGATCGAGCCACGAGCAATAGAGCAACCATTATCGGAGGTTTAACTTAACTGTCGGCAGGCCACAGAGGTCGGACGGACCCTCCTTCTCTTGTCGGAAGGAAGGAAGGAAGGATCGGGGCTCTCGAGAGCGTGGGCTCGACACGGCGAGCACGGTAAACCGAGCAACTGTAAAGGGAGAGGGAGAGAGAAAGGGATCTTCTTGGATCGCTGCGATCGGCCCGAGACAGCCATCAGCAGATCCAACCCCCAGCCATTGTCTGTGCACGGACCAATACAATTTACTCCTCAAGGTAGATAAACCGGGAACGCCTGAATGCAAATCCACTGCCACAGTGTATTGTCGAGTCACGATTGAACGATCCTGATAGAACGGACAATAATAATGGCCCGTGAGATACATACGGTACTACGAACCTACGACCTTCCGAACATGTCGGGTTCGAAAAGTCTGCCTCTCGACAGTGATGTCCTCCGCCGCTCCTTTCAGCAAGGAAGCCTTTGATTCGTGCTGCTGTGTCCGATGTGTATTTACCCGTAAATCATCGCTAGATTTATCGGTAAAGTTGCCGGTCGCGTTATCGATTGCTTTAGTGAATTCGGCGTCACCAACTCCGAAAACTGTTAATTACAATTAGAATTTTCGGTGCAGATCGATTTTACTTCGCAACAGTACTACAACACTACTGTACTATACAGTAAGCCTAAAATTCTTCTCAATTAATAGATAGTGTAACGAATATAAAGATGAGAATGAACCGAGACACACGATATTACATAAATAATCGGAACAGCTCGGTATGGCAAATGACAAATGTACGGATTATCGATTGACTAAATGAGCCTTGATCAGACTTCCAGAGAGAACAGACGTTTGATAGTTAGTGGTCAAGATTTTTAGTTGCGATTGTACTTAATAATATCCGCCCCAAAACCAAATAGGCGCGTTATTCATTCGCTCGGTCGTTACAATGCTAATGTTATTATTATTATTTAATGATAATGGTATATAATTTCTTTATCGTGCCATTTAATCAGTTCCTCGAAAGATACAAATCACTGACTCTGCATCTCCACATTTTAATGATTCCGGGCTCGTCCTTCCGCTATTCGTGAAAGAGAGTCGCCCCGACGCGCGATCATGCCCCAACGTCGGGCGATCCCCCCCACAGTAAGATATCATATCCGACTGATCCGGGTCCATTTCGAAGGACAAGCCAGGGATGTAACGAGAGAATGTCCGGGTCGGGCGAGGTGACTGCCGAAGAAACAAAGATCCAGAAGAAGGACAAGACGAAGAGGAAGGAAAACGAGACCGTCCCGAGTCCGTTCGGAAGAAGGGTGGCTGGCTTTACGAGAATAGGGAGTAAATGCTCCATGAATGAACGATGAGGCTCGAGGGCGAGCGATGGCCCTTCTCAGGATCTCGGCGGCCCCTCGACGCTGCCGCCTAGGCAAGCCGTCCTCGTCCTCGCCGGTTCTCTCCGCTATCGCCATCATCGTCCTACATCGAATTCGAATACGATTTTAACGTCGGGAGTCCTGCCGACGATCCTGCGGAAAAGATCACGTCGGTATATCGACGCGCGTGATCCATATTACATCCGTCCCTCACCGCCCCCGGCACGTTCCGTCTCTCAGCGTTCCTCGTGTTGATCTTGGTCCTCGCTGAAGAAAAAAATAGCCCGCCTTCATCCCGCTTTATCCTCTCCTTCGTCCCAACGTGTTATTCCGCAAAGGTGGATGGGTTTGCTACCGCTGTTACTCCTTTGGCAGTAACACAGAAGAATTATTGCCCGACACCGCGTCCGCGTCGACGCCGCATCGTGATTCCGCTGACGCGTCGCAAGTGCCCTGATGGCGCTCTCACGCGCCCGGAGAGAGAGCCCAGCAGGAGCTCGTCCGTTTGGGAATTCGAACGAAATAGAACGAGATCGTATACCAACCAGTCGGTGTCGTGGTATGGTATACGGTCCCATGAAAGATTCATGGCACGTTATCCGGTGAGCCGTCCAAGAAGCAGCACGTCAGAAAATGCCACGGTATGCTGGTAGCTATTGGGGGCTCCAGAAACTCCCTTACTGCCTCAGCTGAATCTTTCCTGCGTCGTTTCTCCGAGCGACTCCAACTTCATGCCTCATCCTTCGAATTTACAACCCCACCAATCGTCCCCGCTAAACGCTGGCCACAGCACGGTGGAATATAGACGGACATTAAAGGATCAGCGAATGTTGGACCCAACTCGGTCAAAATTCAAGCAGTTTGATAATTTCACGGTGCGGATCGTAATTTTTACTCATGTCGTTGTACGAATTTCCTGTTTTTTTTTTTTAATCAGGTGCCGGGCAAGTACTGGGTAAGTCGATGAATATCAGTAATCATGACATTCGGTGCATGAATCACAGGAGACTTTTTTTTTCATCCGCAATCCGAAGACCAGCGAGCGTCGCATACCTTTCCTGGCCGATCGGTGATTAGGCGCGAACGGAAACGGAAACGAAGGCAAGGTACGGGAGAGAAAAAAAAAATGAAATAAAACTTCGGAGAATAGGGTGAAAATCAGGACCGGGCTCTCGAGCGGGAATCCAGAGGGACATGGATGGAAGGAGAGCGGTAAGAGCTTCTGGAAGTCCCAAGGGCTCTTCCCACGTCTCGATTCTGCCGGACGGCGGACGATTCGTTCCCCCGCAGCCACACGTATACTTTCACGAGCAGACACGCGCATACACATCAAAAGGACTATTCGTTGCGTCGGAATTACGTGCCGGGGATCGGCAAAGCCGAGATATCCCGCGCGCACTCGACGAGCCCCGATATCGAAGGTGTGTGTGTGCTCTCGTACGAATTAGGGTGTAATCACGAGAAACCCGGAACGTGCCCGGGCGGATCTCGAAGTATCAAGCTTCCTTCCTCAGCTCTCAGCATCTCTTATTTCGATGCCTATGAGAATTAACGAGCTCCCAATCGTTTCTCAACGATGATGATGCGAGCGGCTCGATAGGGGAATTCCGACGACTGATCGCGCATTCGCCCGTTATCTCTCGGGAGATGGACTCGACCTTCTTGTCGTACTACTTTATACGATAGTGGCGAAACTAGCGCGATCGAGAAGAAGTCTCTGTAAATCGGTCTGAACCAAAAAAAAAAAAAAAAAAAATTGTTTACACCCGAATTTTCGTATAAAATATTATCAAGCTGGGAGGATAATTATTAAGTTTATTATTATTTCTAGAATTCCGTATAATTCTGCATAATATATGCAAATAAGACTGTATAATTTATTGTTCTAGTAGTCGGTTATTGTGGCTCACTATGGACTATGGAATTTCGGGTTGTGAATTTAACTGCTTGTTAAACTCACCGAGCCGCACAGAATAGTAAAATAGGCGAATAATTATTCGCGCTTGGGAGGGGGAGTTCAAAATGTTATTTTCCAAATGGAATTGACGTTATATCGAACAAACATCACTTCCGGTTTGAAAATATCCATTTTTCGACCGAAAATCGTAGAATAAGATTTTAGAAAGACTTGGGATAAGAAGATCTTGGAATAATCAGGATCTGGGAGGGTTTCCCCTTGGAGTATTTCCTCGATTCTTGGAAATTGGTACAAAAAAACAGACAAATTTCAAACAAATTGTAACAAATATATATAAGATTAATTATACGATAGTTATACGATTTTAGGTATTTTCAAACAGGGAAATATAAACAAGATGCGATAATCAGCTTAGTTCCAAACCGTTTTTTTTCGAACCATTTCGAAAACGTTGCCGTTTTCGAAAATCGGGAGAAATCCACGATAAAGAGGATAATCTGAGAATTATTTGGATAATAAGGGTTAAAAAAAAAGTGATGGAAAAAAGTCGTTTCCGGCGCGACAGAAGTTCCCATTATGAAGCATAACATGTAGTACACGTCATTTCATCTGATTAATAATTAAAATCCGCCAACAGGCTAGCGGCTTCTTCTCCCTAATAGGGTGTCGGTAATTCGGAGTGCAAAGCTGAGGGAGTGTACGGGAAGGAAAACAGGAAGAGAGCTCGTCGAAAATTAGCTCTAAATCAGGCTGTCGTTCCCCCGCGGATGGGAAAAATCTCAGAGCAGAGGAGCGAGGGATTTAAAAAAAAAAAAACCAAAAAATGAAATGAAACTTGGGCGTGCAACAAAACGAGCGGAAAAAGCGAAGCGCGCGCGAGTGGAGGGCTTGTGCGGTAGATAGCGAAGAGGTAGCGCGCCCGGAGGGGTTCCCCACTTGGAGAGGCAGCGAGAAAACCGGGTGCACTTTTGCTCTTTATCCGTCTCTCTCTTCCTCTCTCTCTCTCTCTCTCCCTCTTTCTCTCTCTCTCTCGCTCGCTCGTTCCATCTCTTCTCGCGCAATCCGCATCGAAGCGAAAAATACGGTTTTTATCTTTAAAGAGGGCCTGGGTAATTGCGTAATTAATTACGGCTTTTATCCGAGGGCCCTCTCTCGCTCCCTCTCCTTCTCCCTCTGTATTTCTTTCTCCGGTGCTTCTGGAATCGAGATAGGAAAGCGCGTACGCCTCGGGCCAGATTGCGATCCTTTGGAAGCCCCACCGAGAGTGCACAAACGGAGTTTATCTATACCATTTTTCAACGACAGCGGCTAAGTATTCTCCCGAGTCTCAAAGTCTCGTCGAACTTTGCGACCTCTCGTCGATGCGACGGTATGAGGCCACGAAAAAAAAAAGTGTTCTTTCCCAAAACGTCGACGAGACGAGAGCATTCGCAGCGGGAGCGGGACGCGGATGGAGAGCGGAGAAAAATCGGGTGGGGTTGGGTGACAGCAGGGGGAGCAAAAGATTCGGCGTTAAAAAACGCGAACGAGGCAGAGAAAAGGTACATCCGCCCGAAGCCGTATCCTACGAGTCTGAAATCTCAAGTAGCGCGGTGCTTACTCCCAGCAGTCACGGCTATCAGCGACGAGCCTTTCCCCACCGCCCCGAGGAGCAGAAAAGAGTCAGTCCGCCAGAATATTTCGAGGATATCCTTGATACCTTCGCCATTGCGCCCTCGCCGTTCTCTCCGGTACGAGCAACACTTCGTTATTTCAACGTTTCCATCTTCCTCGATCTTCCGCCAGAGCCCCGCTACTCCAGCCGTCTCGATATTTCCGCTTCGTCTCGAAAGTTCGGGCGGATCTCGAGACAGAGGTCTATGGATGAGAATAAAGAGACTATTCCGAGGCCAGTGTATATATTTTCGAGTAGTCGCAGTCTCGAGACGACAAGCAGAATAATTAGGGAGGCATAGGTCCCTCGCGAGGTCTTCAGTCCCGTTTGATCTGCGAGCGACATTACTCTCCGCACCAAAAAAATAAAGAAGTTATTTTGGAAATCCAAACGTCTCCAACCGCCGATCTGCGGACTTACGGATCTACCGCAGGTCGATGGTAGACCGCTTTAACACGGGCCAGCCCCTCCTGAAGTATATCGCCGATACCTTATATCCTTATCCACCCCTTGCCTTCCAGCAAATCAGCGTCGGCGATGGAAGAGAAACGACCCGAAGAAGAAAAAAAGAAAAGGAGTGGAGGCCGAGGAAGTTCGTTCCCTCTGAGTGATATAATAAATTCCGCAAGGCCCGGGCTCGGAATTTCTCGGAAGCTCCATAAGACAGGATGGATCGGGAACGGATCTCCAATCCGGGTTGGATCCATCGGTCTCGAAACTTGGCTCCCATTTAGCCTATAGCTATGCACCGAAAGTAAATTACCTCCCTCGGAAGTGAGTCCTCGGGTCTGTCGCACCGATATACTTTTGGCCGGTGGAAGCTGCCTCTGCCTCTCTTCTCAACAGTCTTGATCGCCGTATAAATGCGATTCAATGCACTCTCTTTGCAGGGCGGATCTGTCCCGTATCCTTCACCGTGCCTGACCTACACGAGCCCGTGTAACTGCGGATATATAGCGCGGGGCCACCTACGGCACTGATATACATAAATATATACCGTTGAGGGAAGACCGATACGCCAGCCTCGCGCTCCAGTCGTTTCAGCCAAAGCCCTCGCTCTTCGTGCCCTCATACTACGTCTTCGGCCGGGAGACATGAAAAATGCATCCAACGGCCCTCGGAGGCACTTCGCCGTTCGAGAGTCCGCCGCTTCCGACTATCCAGCCACGCCAACCTGTCACCACTTTTCGGATCGAAAGTTATACCTGGTCGGGAGCATAACTTTGCCACCCTATAAGATGTTCCATGGCTTCTGGCTCCGCCGTTGCCTGGCTCAACTGGCTGGGGTGTCATGCCGCACCTTCCTCCAGACCCCGCGGCCCGACGCGAATCTCCTTTCTCCGCTGGCTCCTTCTATGGAATCTTTTTCTGCAGCGTTCGCATCGTTCATCGGTATATACAGCGATATACCTGCTCGGTGCTCTTCAACCTCGTTGTGTACCGCGCCTCGAGTATGCATGTCATCCGGCAAATCTCTCGTCTATCTATCACTTAAGGGAAACGATCAACTTCGCAGTGTTCATCCACCTTGGGCGAACGAGCATCGACTACCGTGTTGTGGCAGCAGCAAAATCATATTAAGCCGCAACACGGATTACTATATAATATCGGTTCGGAGTTTAGAAACTCGAAGACGATGGGGGTGTGTACGAGGAGAAACCTTGTCGGCAACGAGAACGTCGCCGAGCCGGGAGTTGGCGCAAGTTTTCGTCGTGGTTCGTACCGAGATGAGTGAGCATCGACTCTCGATTGACTAGCCGGTTTCAACCGCCGAATTTGCGATAATTAGAGAGCCGGTGAATGATCGAGAGCGATGTTGCGCTTTATTTTTCGACGGTAAATTGAGCGACGGTGCTTTGCTCGGTGTCCTTGGGAGGAGTTTATACGGTAGGAGGAAGCTGGGAAATATCTGGCCTGCAAGGCTGAATCATCGTATCGCTCAGGGCAAAGTCGCTTCCTAGTCGGCTCGTCTTATCCACGGATCGTCGGAGATCCCGACGACGTTTAAAAGCCGGATTAGCCGGAGAAGTCGAACCGGCAGTAACGAAAGCGGACTTGAAAGTCTCTCTGACCCAGTGGAATTCACAGTTTACTCTTGTGGACAACTTCCCGGTACGGTGTATTCGCGATTCACACGGTGTGGCACTAATCTGGTCGCACTATCCGTTAGAATTTACAGTCACCGCGAAATTGCTCGCTAAAATTTCCGAAAATCAAAGCGCCATTGTGACACGATGCGTGGGAGGGTTTCTGACACATTGGATATTGTTTGAGGCGGGAAACGTACGCGATCACACACGTGTCACCCGCGTAAAATACACGGATACGCAATCGTACACGGTTGAATGGTTGCCCCCGAGAGTACGGGCCAGTGCTTGGGATGCATGCATGAATCGCGTCGGCGATAGCGAGCGGGGTGCAGCGCGAGCGAGCCGTACACCGCCCGCTACAAACTAGCTCGCGGACCATACGTTTCCATCGTGCGTCGCCTGTGCCGATAAATAAATCATAAGCCGCCAGCGAAGCGAAGCATTACGAAGCATTAAATAAATTAAAACCAATAACCCTTCCCCTCACTGCCCATTTGCCTTCCTCGCGGACCACTCCCTCTTTCCTGGAACCCCCTCTGGACCGCTGGTTGACGTTAACGCGCCGTGCTTGCTGCGAAACCGTGCGGGGGAGCGATTTAAAATCCGTCCCTGTTCTCCCGACACTAGTCGATAATATATACGGATAAGAGCACGCTTCGATGTGAATGGGAGGCATTAAAATCTACGTTCGGTTTCGCTTATAAGTTCCACGAACCTTTTCGACAGCTCAAACAGAAGCGGCATCGCCGGAATAAAAACGGTACGCACGTTTTTCCCATTAGCCTCATATTTTCTCTTTTTCGTTTAAAAATTGTTCAAATATTTGATCCGATTATACCGACATCAGGATTTACTTTCGATGTTACGGGGACAGTTACGAGCGCGTAGTAACCGATTCGCCCCGAGTAGACATGTCTTGGCGCACGGTCGCCTTGGGGTGAGCAGGGGTGGCGTAATGGGCACATAAGGGTGCATTTTTTCCAGGTACGGCAATCAATTATGCAGAGCAATTTCGAGAATCGTAATCGACGTCACCGACACGCTGTCCTGTCGGCCGCCTCGGTTGGCACAGGAAAAGTACACGTTTCCACTGAAACCCTCCATGCAAAATTCAACGACTCCTCGCATCACCCTTCGGCAAGGGTCGTTCTTGCGCCGCCCCAGCGTGACCAGCGTCGAAGGATACTTCTGGACATTCTCCAAGCACCGATGATGAGTCAATGACAGACTGTGCGGAAGGTCGTAGACCCTCGTACGCCGACGCCAGCAAGCCGTTCGCCAGAACCGTCGAGTCACACGATCGGACCTACGACACGGTACCTTCTTCGAGGGTTTGGCCAAAATACGTACTCACCGTGATAACGCAGTGTTAGACCACACAGTGATATCTGATCGTTGCGAGTTTGCTAATTGGTGAATCGTACGGAGCACGTGACTCACTGGCGCGAGACGTCAGTGAGTCACGTGATGGTGGCGGAGGGCGCCCTCGGAGCGAGCTATCCCTTCGGGTCTGCACGCGAAGCTCACGATACTACTGGCATTAGTACAATCGCTTCCACTGCTTTCGCCTGGCTCGCTTGTGTCTCCGGCTATTTCCACTTCAATTCCCGGCCCTCTTATTTCTGCATATGGCGCAGAGTTACCAACGCCCCTGGTCTCGCTTTAGCTGTGGCTGCTGCACTAGAAAAGCACGCCGGTAAAACGCATGAGGCTTGCCGGAAGTTGTGCGCGTAGTCACGGGATTACCGAGAATCGGCGTAGGGCGAACGAGGCGTGGTGTGTACGGTGTACATATATTTATATGTAGGTACATGAAAAATGTACGGTATTCGCAGCGATGCATTCTGCGCAGGAAAAAGTTGACGCCGCAGGTTTTTTGTTTCTACCTTATCACGCATTCGCCTCGTGCGTAAGTAAGTACAAGTGTGCGATACGCCCCTAGTGGGAGCGCCACGCAGGACCGGTGTTGGCACAGCCGTTGGCCAATGTTCGCCCAACGTCGACCAGCACCGATCCTGTGTGTCATTCCCACCAGGAGGTGTCTCACGCTGCGACAAGGCTCTCGTTGTTTCGGCAGCCGGGCTGGTTAACTAATATTGGGAAATTGCAAAATTAGCGCTGCCCGAGTTTGTTTGCACGAAGTCGGGACGGCGGTAAGGGCTGGTAGGATGCCGACGAGGCGGTCGGGAATCATTGCGTGGCAGCCAATCAGAAACTATGTCTGATTAAAGGCTCGCAGAGCAGGCTCATTAATCACCCTCGCCATCGCCATCGCCTCCTCCTCCTGCTGCCTCCTCACCTCGCGATATGCAGAGCGTTGATCTTACAGAGGTCGGAGGCTAGTCGGGACCGAGCGAAAACTTAATCCGACAGGAGGCTGAGGGATTCGGTGAAGCTCGACTGCTAATTATGGTGTCTCGATATTCCTGTCCGTGAGCAGACGTCGACTGTGACACCGGATGGTGAGCATGAGGGGCTGATGTAACTCGCGCACTTCCCGAGTACCGTGTTTCGCCAGTCGAGCGACGAAACAACATCCGATTCCTATCAGGGACCGCAGCCTTGATCCGTCACAGAGAGGATACAATCATGGATTTACCGCAGTAAACGTATCACTCAACATCGGGCGATCGGTGTTCTCAAATGGATAAGCGGCCGCGGACGTTTTCCAGCTGCCGGCGGGATAAAACGGGAACGGGTGGGGTTAAAACTTTGAACGGAATGAATATCTTAGTTGATTACGCGGCTGCTATACGTCTACGGTAGAACGAGAACGCGGGGAACCGACTATTCGCGATGGAACAAGGTTTGGTCTGCGGGAAGCGCACGAGTTAAGCGACCTAGCGCTGCTGATTACTCGGTTCGATTCGCCAGAGCGATGAGTCACCGCCGGATCCCAAAGACGGGACATTAATTAACCCCGCACCGTATCAGAAGTAGTAATTAGAGAAACGTTGCCTGAGAGGGGGGGGGGGGGGGGGACTGGAGCTCTTCAACCGGCAGGATCCTCTTTGGAGTTGGGAGTGTCCGATAGAGACGGAAAAGAGTGACCGAAAGCGGCAGACAAACCCGCGCGCGCTCGCGCCCTGGTTCGGTAGATGTTGACGCCGCATTTTCCAAACGAGCCCCCGGGTAAAACTTTGCGGAAGAAATTAGAATTCGGACGGCGAGCTCGTTTCCCGGGAAACTTTGAATCTCCCTTTCCTCGTGATTATCCGCGCGTTCAGTTTGCAGTCTTTCCGTCCGACTTTGCTGACAACTGCCGCTGCGGCTCCACTTTTCCTTTCGCCCGATAGGCACTCTTGACGATAGCCACATGCATATCTCCCCCCGGGGGGACGGTGCGAGATAAAGAGCAAACGACCGGGAGAGCGGCGGCGGTGCTGCGACGGCGAAAATTAATTGTGGCAAAAGTATGAGAAGTATAACCGGACGGGACGTCGGTTACTGCCAGCTCATTTGGCCGCTCCTGGACTGCGGTTCGCCAGCCGAGGTAAGCGTTAGGGCAGGGAGGAGAAAAAGTGCGACGGCTGACAGAGATAGCAACGTGTTTACGAAAATTAGCAATTCTAATATTTTCGCCACGGCGGGACAAATTTATTAATTAAGTCGAAGTGGTGGAAATAGCGAGATTAAAACTGCGAGTGGGAAGATATACATCCGAAGCGAGAGCGCGAGCCCCGGTGTGTCGCGCGATACAGGCGTGAGAATTCTTTTCGCTTATTTTCCCCGCGATATTACGCGAAGCTCTTGCGGATCGCCGGAAAGCGAGAGAGAAGAGACAAAGTGCCGGGACAACCGGGAAGGATCTAGTCGGGCAGGAACAGAAGAAGGGGCTTCCCCGCGAGCCGGGTGAGTCTCGTCGTACAGACGCGCGCGGCCGGGCGAGTACGAGCTTCGGTAGCACACTGCTCAGCAAGAAACTTTTAATTCAGTAACTTCTGGATTAAATTATCGCGCCGGGATAGTGTGAGGGGGGGACGAGCGGCGAGGAGATGCAAGAAGCGAGACAAAACGCCCCAGCCGGCCCAGAGTGAGACGACGATTGTCTCAGAAAAGATTAAGAAAAGGAGTTTGAGAGCCGCGTGAGTTCGCGCTCAGCCTCCCTATCGTCCTCGCTGGAGCCTCGGCGACTGAAAATTCCACTGCTGGGCGTTCCGTGCCGACGAGCCGCTGCTGCTCCTCTCTTTGCTCTCTGCTCCTGCTCCGCTTTGAAGAACCAACGGCACCCACCACCGAGTGATGTCCCGCTGTCTTTGCTTCTCTGGTTCTCCGGAGGCTCCGCGCACAGGGCGAAATCCTTTTTACGAGAGCGATTCGCGCTCGGTTTAACTCTGCTGGAAACTACGAAAGCACCCTTCGTCCGTCGAGGTCGATGTCTCCGCCGCCTCCTCCTTTTCTCGGTTATATTAACGCGTCGCTTTTTTTTTATTTATCTCATCTTCGTATTCGGATTAGCGGTTCAGAGAGTAACCGCTATTAAAGGTGAAAATGAAGATTGATCTATCGCGGAGCTCGTCGTACAACGATAATGTTCGTTCCGCCGGCTTATTCGGAATCGCGTTATTCTCGATTTACGATTGGTAATATTTCCGTTCGATTCCGCGTAGCGCACCACGGCAATTTGTAATCCTCCCCCTTCGATTCGATAGGTTGAGCGGCTACGCGATCCACGAGCGGAAGCGCGGACGTTATTCGAGTTCGTATATCCCGGAACGAGAAGAGAAATAGGAGCTCCTATGGTAGTGTGTATAATGTGTTTCTCTAAACCCTGACTTTCCCTCTATCCGCATTGCCGGATAGCAGACTACAGCCGGACACATCCTAGCCGGACGGATATATAAATGGATAGGTAGAGAAAATGTCCTCTAAAGGGTGAAAGAGGATCGGCTAAGTGAGAAAGTAGTGCACGGTAGAAAGACGGAAAGCTGGCGGGTCGCGAGCGAGGTACGGAAGAGAGAGCATAGAGAAGCACATAGAGGATGTTGGCCGGTGGAGAGAGAAGAGCCACGAAGAGTCGTCGCGGTAGTGGCGGGAGGGTTGCTGCATCCAAAACAGGGATTTTCCGACAAGTCCGGGCCACGCTTGACTGGATAAAATATCCTTCATTGCTATTCCCGGGGTTTCGAGGTTCCCGACTCCGCTCTCCTCCTCCGTGGGCGAGGAAACGCGGCGGTTCTATTCAGCAGAGAGGGAGGACACACCAAAGCGAATCGTCCCGCTGGGTGGAAGAGAGGACAGCTCGGCAGAAAAAGGACGTCGAGCGTGGGAGAATGTTCTCCTTCCTTCTTCGGCGAATGAAGAGGCCAGAGGACAAGGTGGATGCCGGATGGAGGACGGAGGTGAGGCGACCGAGGAGTTTGGCGAAGCTGCCCGGAGTAATGTATAGGTGGATACAGAGGAGAGCAGTGGTAGTGAGGCAATGGCTGCGATACGAAACGCCAGTGATGGAGAAGGCCGGGGCAAGGTAGTGTATGGCGCACAGGAGGGCAGGAGCACCTCGACTGGCGCCTCGGCACACGCTGGGCAAGAGAGCAAGAGTGCTGGGAAAAGGTCCTGCATTGCGACAACTAATGAACCATCTTGGAGCGGACCCCTGAAGTCCCGTGAGACGTGACGGCGCAATGCAGTCAACCAGTCTCCCTCCGACTTTTTGCCCCGGCTACGCCGTCCTTTCTCGCTACCACCGGGCGGTTGTGGCGGAGCCCTGGAGGCGGTTACGACGATGAGGATGAGAGGACGAGGCCACACTGCCACACTCGTGCCCACGTTTTCAAGCCAACCACTCCCTTGCCTCCTTAACTCGTAGGGTTGGGCTCAGGCTGCGGCATACGACCGGAGAGAGAAAAGTGCGAAGAGAGACGAACGGGCAGAACGTCTACCTTGGGCACCAGGCCCCCGTGCCATACCCTCCGCGTCAGTTGAAGGCTATTTCTTTTTTTTTTTTTCCTCGAGCGGACAAACTCCTCTACTTCTTTCTCCTCGGCCCTTCATCTTTATACCGTCCACGCTATCCCCGATGTTTGAATTTGAATTTTCTTCCCCAACGAATTCAACGAGCTCGTTCAAGCTTGACCCAGCGAGGAAGGGGTGACGGAGTCAGCTTGTAAATAGAGGAAGAGGATGACGAATAGAATGGAAGGAGGTTTGAGTATTATCGATCGGGAGGGAAAAATAAGTCGCCCACCTTGTTCCATCCTTTCGGTCTTACTCCGCGTCTCCTCGTAAGTCCGGGACAAGCTCTTCTCTATCGAGCGCCTTTCCCACAATGTCTCCGACTCCTTTTCTCCTGTCCATTGTTTTTGTGCCTCTGTGAACGTGTGTGTGTGTGCGCGTGTGCGTGCGTGTGTGTGTGTGTGTGTGTCTCTATTATCTCGGATCGTGTGACCCGCCGCTCTTGGAATTGGAATTCAAACTGTCTGCACACCGGCTCACTCAAATTCGGAGGTTGGCAGTCGGGTCTGGTGGCTTCGTCAATGTATCTATATATAATCCACTGTCTCTCTGGGTCGACGCGAGAAGATCTTGGGGGCCAAAAAAAAAAAAGAAAAACGTCGAGAGAATGAGGGAGGACTTGCCAAGCAGTCTGACTGTACTATCCATTCTTTGCTGACCTCGGCAATAAAGGGGCTTCGCGAATAGAGACGAAAGCACGAACCCACACAACTCCTATGGTCTCTTCGAAAAATCCTTGGACTCCTCTCTTCCTCGCATTTTCCTCTTCGTCCTCCGCTGCTGTTTTTCTCCCCTCGCTCCTCCGGTTCCTCCAATCGTCTCGTCTCTTTCGCTCCCGTAATTGCGTTAAAGTGGACGAGGGTTGCACAAAACCACCCCGCGCTATACTCGGAATAATAAATTCTCAGGGCGGTAACGAAAGTTAGGGATCTCGTGTTAGGGTCCGTTAGTCAGAGCGGCACGGCTTCCATCGTTGCGCACAAGTGCGCTGCTCCAGAAGGAAATCGTTCTTTTCCCCCTAAATTGTATAACTTGTCGGGGTGAAAAGAAACGTGACCGGTGGGAGAGCGGAAAAACGTAACGTATACGTGGTCGCGGATGAAGACATCGCGAATAAATTGTCACTGTGTCCAGTGCGGGCATTATCGTTGAGAGGCAAATGGAATAACTCATACCGGGTAATTAACTCGAAGGCGGAGAGATAAGGCCTTTTATGGTGAATGTCGGGAACTACAATTAACAAGGTAAAGCAAGATCAGTTACGATTGTTTGCATTGATCGACAAGTGTACCGACAAGATGAATAGGAGATACGGCACAATGTCATTACCCTGTCTTATTTGTTGAAACGCAGAGGCAACTCGTGCGCCGTATCTGCAGCGGAACATCCTCGAGGTAGATCTTGAGCGCAGAATGTCGAATTCGGGAAGGGTAGAAAGCGGGAAAGCGAAGTCATGGGATGGTCGGGGGAGGGGGGTGGAGGGGGGCGGGGTAAACTTAGTTGAATATTGTTTCGCTAGGGGATTTGTGCTCGAGTGAGCGCAGCTGGCCGGTTTGCTGCTTCGATTCCTTATTACAGTATGCTATTCATATATATATATATGTATATATACTACATAGATACATAGTTTACGGAGATAGTGTATATAACCAGCAATCGAATGCGACCCCGCCGGGTCGAAACGAGAGAAGAGAGAACGAGTATGAATCGAGGAGAAAATCGGTACGGCGCGACGAACCGAGAGGTATGAGATGAATAGAGACAAAGAAACGAGATGAGGGTGTAGACAACGCGCAAGTGCCACGTTCCGTGAGTCATAGAGAAAGGAACGGAATATTGCTGAAGCAGGAAAGACGAGGAAAATACTGTAAGAAGGTAAGAGAGCGCGCGCGCGCACACACACACACACACACATACACACCGAAGGAAACCGAAGGAAAAAGCGGAAAAACGTCGGTTCACCCGGGCGAGAGAAACAATTCGTGGAATGTATTTCATAAAGCGAAATAGGACGTTCCGGGCGTTCGCCCACTTTTCGTTCTTCCACCGTTCTCGCGTATCTCAAGTGGCCCGTATTTTCGCCGAAATACCGACGTCACTTTTCTCCTTTATCTTATTTTCCTCTTTGCGCATCGAGCGGTAGTGATGTTGAGGAAAATAAGTTTCTCAACGAATTAGTCGCCGTTCTCATGCGGCGTTGGGACTCAAAGAGCTTTTTCGTAAAACGATGAGAGAGGAAGCGAACATTATGATTCCCGTTCGGGTCAGACTCGATCAAATCGTCGCTGGCCGCAAAGCTGATAGACGTATGTGCGTCCCTTGCTGTTAGCGCGGCCGGTCTCGCTCGCTCCCTCGCTACACGGGAGTTTTGAGGCAACGATTCAATCTAATCTCCGATCCGGGTTGGGAATCGTGCCTGGCGTCGATTGACCGTCGAGGTCATCCTGGCCTCCTGTGTGTGAGAGAGTTTGGATGGGATCCGATCCGGTTCGATGCGGATAGACGGTAAGCGCCTGCACGCTCAATACAACTCATCAACTATCGGGCCACAATGGACGCTGAACGACGTTATAGTTTCACCAGGACTTTGATGGTCTGTCGCCGATAGACCGTACGACTGAGAATACACGTGGCTTTCACGACACTCACCGACCGACCTCTCATACTCGCTTGCGTATGCGCCAAACGTAATTTAATACCCCTTTCTTCCATTTTCCTTGGTTAACCCATGTATCACAGTGTCACGAGGGAGGAAAAGAGAACGCGAGTTGTCGAAGTCGTCGACGACTCCTGATGGCGCCGGCGAATTCGGCGCAAACTTTTGATGGCTCAATCTTGGCGCTCGCGGCCTAACTACTCGGACAGACGACCGAGGAGCAGAAACAGCCCCGCGGCTTAATGTCACCGGTGCGACGTTCTCCCGAGACGGACGGCTGAGAGAGGAGAGAAAAAAAAAAGTTCTTGCTGCCATTCGCGAGCACATGTCCCAGAGCCTAATATGTTTCACGTATCCTCGCAGCTTGTGCTTGCGCCGCATACTAGTTGGTCGTTTTCTCGCCGTTCCTCCTTACCTCGTCTCGAAAATCTCCGGAAACTCCCGTCCGGTCCCCCCTCGTCTTCGAGCGAAGTGCTCGATCCCAATCTCACTTTCGTAAGTTTCGCCAAGTTTTACCGGGCCACCCCAGCTAGTGTCATCTTATAGCTTGACCGAGAGTAATCCCGCACTGATAAAAAAAAAAAAAATACGGTTGAATCAACTAAGATTCGGGCAGGGACGTTCAACTAAATATTTTGTTGGTACAGCTAAAAAATTTGATTAGTTCAAACATTTGTTCGGTGATTTCACCAAAATATTTTTGAGTCATTGAAATATTTTGTTCGACCAAGTAAATATTTATTTCAACGTCCCTGCCGAGTTGATTCAACTGTACTTTTTTTTATCAGTGCGCTCTAAGTTGACTCCTTGTAAAAACACGTTCCGCTCACTTCTCATTCGATTCATTTTCGTTTGGACATGATATTGTCCATCATCGTCTGGAATCAATCTGGCTCGGAGTTCCACCGGCGAACCAGCGATACCGATAACTAGTACTGTGTCCGTAGGAATCCGGAAAATCAGCGTAACTGCGCGAATTGAGTCAAGAGTGACATGAAACGAAGGAAACCTAGCAGCATAAATATCACGAAGATGACATGTTTCAGCGGATGTAGCCAGACAAAAAAAATATAGGATTTCCAAATCGGAAGTAGCGTATTTCCGGTATGACGTCACCTCCAGTCGAAAACTGAAATTTTCAAACCGGAAGTGACGCTGCGAAGAACATTTTGTATTTTTGAAGAACTGCCTCCCATTGCCCCGTTTAGCCGGGAATGAGACAGCTATAATTCGTGTATTGTCGAAAGATTGAAATCTCGTTATCGGGCCAGCAACGGTGCTCTTTATTTTGGAGTCCGCAGAGACATCGTCGTCGAAGGATCTCTCTCAAATATGATAACGGATAAATCGGAAGAGGAAGCGAACGACGAGGACTCTTTAATGCAGCCAATTATCGGGACTGAGCAAAGCGAGGATTCAGCGAAGAGTTTTTTTTTTCCACGAACGTCCGTTGTCTTCGGTTTCGTCTCTGTTCTCAGTTGAAAATCTATTGATCTCCCATTTCCTCCGAATTTACATTGCTTTCTTTATCTGACTGACTCGAGAGTTATTATACGAGTATAAATTTGTTCGCTTCCTTTATCTCCTTCCTCGTCGTGCGATCAGTCACTCCCCTCCGGAAGCTTCTCCCTCGGTGTTGTACACCCAAGCGCAAAAGTATCGTTGGCACTTGCTGCCCGACAGCTTTGCACAATATTGATTCAATAACAGTGGAAATTCCTTCGAGTTGAAATAAGGGACCAGTGAGAGGAATGAAAGGGGGCGACAAGAAGCGCGCGGCGAAAAGCGGTCTTTCTGGAAGCGGTCGTACCGGAAAGCGGCATCATGAAAAAGAGAGAGCGAGATAAGAGACGGCGGAAGTGACGTCGAGAACGAAGAGCAGCCCCCAGTGGAGGAAGAAGCGAAAGCGAAAGATTGCTGCCGCGCTCCGTTGTGCTGTGAGGGAGAGAAGGTGGAAGCTGACAGGCGGTAGAAGTTGCGGTGCCGGAGGTCGAAGGTGCTTGTGGCAACCCTGCAGAAACTACGCTACCAAGAGCAACAGCACCGGCAGCAGCAGCGGCAACAGCAGAAGCAACGACAACGATGCCAGTAGTAGCGGCGATGGAAGTGCGGCTATGTGCTACGGGCGCAAGGGCGTGGTATTCCGGCTTCATTTCATCCTTTATGCCGCGGAACACAACTTCCGAGGGTTGGGAAAAGGATTCGGCTACGGCGGGAGCGGAGAGGGAGGGGTTGAAGTGGAGCCACGCTGAATTACAACCCCTTGTGAGATACCACAGAATGCAAGCTTAAAATTATACGGGCGTGTCACTCCGTTACTCCTCTTCATCGGAGTTACTCGCTTCCCCGCAATGCGTTTCGCCAATCATGCCTGTTCGTTATCTCGCGTACACCGAGGCCACTGTCTCGGATCAATGTTTAGCCAACGAGCAAGGAAACGTAGGAAATCCCGACTAAAAAAATGATAAGCTGATTCAGCCGCACTCGTCATTACCGCCAGTCTAATCAAATAAGTCTCCGTCGTTTTTTCGTATTTCAATTCGACGATTGTAATCTCAAGACCAAAGCGTCCGAAGGAGAATCCTGCGTTTTCTGAAGGATCGACTTGTCGTTGTCCGAAGCAATGCGGTAGCACGACCCATCCCCTTCGCGAGTTTACGAGGTGTTAAACATCCAATTAAGCTACCTATAAAGCTTCGCCGATCGCCGAGCACTTGCTAGCCCTACGTTGCAGCGAGCGAACGACGGGGCGTTACACTTTTATGTTCACGGACTCGAGGAAAGAAACGTCGAAGCTATTGCCCGGAGCCCGACTTGTCTCGATCCCTGTCGTAGCTGCGACCGCTCTTTAATACACTCGCGGCCAAGATTCACTTCACGACGAATCTTTCCTCATTGACGTCGCCATATCGTGTCAATTTGGTAAACTCGGCACGAACTAAGCGTGCAATTGCGGAGAAAGAGATCGACGGTAGGACAAGCGACGTAATTGTTGGCCCTTCGACAAACGTTGATACCCTCGCGAGAAGAGCAAGGACACAACCATGCCAAGATCCGAAGCGTCGGATGGCCAACTACTGTATCGCTCACCCTCTGCCGCGATGAGCTAAACGAAGTGGATGTCGAGAATACGGTAGGGGAAGCGCGTGGAGTTTGAGTAGAAGTTAATCTTCTCGGTCCACTAGGAGCTCGGAAATCTACCAATTAGTTCGTACCCAGTGCATTGTCTTACTCCTCTGCTACTGTTGGTTCTACGATGTTCCGGCATGGAGACCACCTCCGACCACATTCTCTCAACCCTTCAAGGCTTCACACCATAGCCACTTCACCGGCACGTATTTCACTGCAGCTTACGCTAGTCCGCTCTCCTTCGATCTTCCGCATTCTCGCTTTGCCAGGTACAGGTAGTTTCAGGGCAAAGCTAGAGGATCGTCTCACCGCCCTGCGAGACGTCGGCAAGGGCCAGGAGGCTCGTAACACACCGAAACGTTGTGTACTCGGGGAATACCTGAGATGACGGAAATCCTATACCCTGTTGCTCCTGTTGATCCCCTCGAAACACCCAAACGTCAAAGACATGTTATGTGTTCTGTCTCATGGTGGTATAATCTAACCATGCTCATAGTCATGTAATCAAGTATACCTGCACGCGGACTCCTCGCGAGTTCCGCATCGTTACCCTCGATGTATGGCATGGGTGCCTACATGGGGATGTTTTATGTAAGCGATACATGCCATAGAGAGAGGCGCGTTCATGCGATTTGACGGATCATTTGAAAAGGATAAAGATCTTTTCTCTCGTCATCGTGTGTGCCGGCACGTGTCAAGGAGAAAAAGCGGGGTTGATGGGTCTATGTCGGGGCTATGAGAACGAGATTCACAACCCCTCTCGGCTCATAGATCCTGCCTTCTCGAGCGCACGCATGAGTACCGTCGTTTGTTTGGTGAAAAGAGTCTTGTTTACACGAGACTTTTCGGCTTCTCGGCGGGTTCCGACCGCGAAGATCAAACCCTCGCGGTGCACCTCCCCGTACCCATCCCAATTCCCATACCTGACACGCACACGGCAGGTAATTTCGTGAATGAGAGAATGGTCGAAGCTGGCAGGGAATGGAGACAAAAAAGAGGTACACACAGCGCAGGACGAATAAAAAATTTGACGCAGCCAAGGATCGGAATAAAAAAAAAAAAGAGCGGATAACCACCGTGGTCGATGCTCTGGCGGTCTGCCGGATGAGCCGCGGCTTTTTTGTACTCGGGCTTCCGAGTCGCGTCGCGTTTCCCCTTTCTACGGCTCTTATTTTTCCGGGACTCGAGAGTACGGACGTACCTGTTAAGAGGCGGACTTTAACGGATATCATTGCCATGAAAAAGTACTCCCGTTCAAGCCGTACCTCTTCCTTTTCCATCCCCCCCCCCCCCCCCCTCTCAGTCTCTTTAACGCGAAATTATTCATTATTATCCCGCGGTCCTTAAACTCCAAGAAACGGACTACCCTCGCGTCCTCGTCACTTTTATCCTCTTCGAGAGTCAGCGTAATTTTTACCTCCTCACTTGCTCGGTCGTTCACCTCTTATACTTTGTGACACTACTTCATCCGGGCTCCTCTCTTCATCTTCGCCTTTCCACAATCTACCACTTTTCCTTTGGATCTCTCTATCTCTGCCACGCCAATCTTCCGCCTCTAACCAGCCGCTTATGTTCCTCTTGGCTACCTCGCTTCTCGTTCCTTTATTCCGCTGAAAGTTGGATAAGGATAGAGGTGGCTTCCAGCTCGAATACTCGACGGGAATCTCCCCGACCAGTCGAGCATGGCGAAAAAGTTGAACGGTTAAATATTCATGCGGGGAGCGTGAGGGTTGCTGCCGCGGAGCCAGTAGGCAAAACCGCGCGAACCCTTCGAATGAGTTATATGGATGCGGGCTCATAGCGGAGATGGGAATTAATGAAATGGAAAGGGGAAACAAAACAGAACTCACGGCGAAAGAGCGAGAATGAAGTCCGGGCGATGAAAATGAGAAGGTTGAAATAAAAACAAAACAAAAAGTACTAAAACCGATTGGTCTCAACTATCGAGCGCAAAAATGCCGGACGAATACACATTCCGACTTCCGCATGCGTCACTGCGACGTGTTTATTCCTCGCAATCGTATCACTCCGTGACCGATACGAACGCAAAATTTGTTCCGAATAAACGTTTGCGCAAAAAAAAAAAAAAAAAAAAATGTTGCGCACAAAAGGATATCCCGTCTCTCCGTTCGCCCGAACGTGTTGCATCGACCTCCGTGTGGTTGGTAACTCTCCCGGTGGCCAGACACAGAGGCAAACACGCTCGTTGGATATCGAGTGGGGGCCCGTTTGGAAACGTTTTCTGACAAACATAGGGCGCCGAATCGCTCGTCCTAACCCGATTCACCTAGCGTGGAGGCAGGTGTTCCCATGTCGCAGGTGCATTGTTTCAGCACCACGTGCACCCGGTCCACCGAGCGATCGGTGCGTCAACTATCCGGGAGAACACGGCTCACGTGCAAAAACGACAAGAGAAATAAAACCCATTCTTTTTTGTTTGTTTTTTTTTTGTTCCGTGCCGGTCTCCGCCGCTGCGGCGGATCGAAGTTGTTCTTCGCGGTCGATTTTGCATGGAGCAAGTGGCTCTGCGGATTCCGCATATGATGCCATTGCTCCGCCGGTCGGAGGGGGATGGCTGTAACGGCGCCCGGCATTTACAAAGGGTCGATGCGCCGGATGGCTGTTCGAACGACGAGACGATTCCACGGATACATGAATCTATAGGACCCGCGTATAGAACGCGACGGAGGACATAGACAGAGGAGTTCGTTTCCATCGGAGCGGCGCAGGGATTCCGGGCGCGGTCTATACACGTGGAAATGCTCTTGCCTGCAGGCGCGCACACGAGGAAAAGGCAACTCGCATGCTAGCCGGGGTGGGAGAAAGACATTGGTATTAGAGTGACAAACAAAATATCGTGCCAGCGTAACGGGACACGGGGTGACGTGAACGAGAGAAAGAGGGACGAGGCAGGCAGTCAGGCAGAGAGGGTCGTCCCCGAACCAGGAAAACTCAACCGAGCGGTCGAGCAAACAATGACGACGAAGCGGTATTGTTCTCCAAGTAATTGAATCCAGCAGCCTATGCGCCTCCCAGCCGCCGGTTTTATTCTCTCGTTCCTCTCCGCTCTCTTATCCTCTTTACTTCTTCCTCCATTTCCTCGATTCTCTCTCCATCCCGGACACCGTTCCTCCTCTACTCTCAGTTGGAATCTTTATGAAACGCGGGAGACCCTTCGGGTTTCTTCGACGAGCTTCTTTTTATTTCAACCTTCAAAACTCGTTGGCGAGGAGAATTTTACTGGGATTCGTTCGCATGGTCGTGCGCTAAAAATTTAATGAAGAGCAGACGAACACCGGCTGTAGAGGAAGATTGACGAATTTTTTTGTTTCTTTTTTTTTTTTTTTTTTTTTTTTTGCCACGATCACGGGAAACGAGCTTCCTCGAATTATTTTCAACGAAGATGCGGCTGCTATGTATATATAGAGAGCGTAATTTCGCAGATGAGATAGTTACCAGACGGGACTCGGGAGTGCAGACCGGGCACGTTTTCCGCGAGAGGGTTTAGGAAGAGAACGTGCTCAGGCTTTGCCGGCCGGGACTCCGCACCGCAGCGGGGAGAGAGATGGGAGGAGAAAAGAAAACGAGGGAGAAAAGTTTTGTCGGGCCTTACCTAGTCACCCCCCGACGGACCTCTCTCCGCCCACTCGTTCGCCGGAGGGTAACGGGGAGAGAAATGAGTGGCCCAAACGTAACTTGGAAACGAAGTGGATCGTCCGGGCAACGAAGTTTGGAAACAAAGAGTCGAGGAAGTGGAAGAAAGACAGGAACTTATGCTGCTCGCGCGCGCCCATCCCTGGCAGGTAACTTTGAGATTTTATTCGGTCGGAGGGAAGCTTTGTCACGCAGTTCTTCGTCCGGAGTTACGGCCGCGCGAGTATGGAAAATAAGAACAACAGAGGAAAGAGAAAGGAGGGCTCCGCTTGTAATAACGAATCCACCGATCGTCGACGAAAGGGCAAACGCATCCACGCAGGAAGGGTAAGGACTATCTCCTCCGTCGGCATTAATTTCCCAGCAGGGAACACGCGAAGAGCGCCCGTCCCCGATTGATCGTCATTGTAACCCGGTTACGTCACGCGCGGCCGTCAGAGGGCGCGCCTTTGTGTGCCCCGATAATTAAACAGTTATGCATCGACGGGGAAAATCATGCGAGGGGGCAACGCTTACGGGAGGGTGGTATCGAAGTAATATCGGCGGGTTGGGTCAGCGGCGCGAGAGTTCGCGTGCTGGAGCTCGGCTACGTCGTTTGCTCCGGCAAAACAGGGGCGCGCAAAGCATGCGAATGCAAACAGGGCTGAGTTTGGGCTCGCGATGTGTATACCGAGAAAGTTTAACGCGGACGCGAGGGTTCTCCTCGCTTGCCAAGGGTGTGCGTAAAAGCTCGGCGCATTACGCATTCTTTCGCCGGGGCGCGGAGTGCGCGCCGCGCGAAACAATGGCGGAAAGGAGGGAACCCCACCGGAAGGATAAGCGATGCGAAGGCAGGACCGAGACGAGGAGCTTTCGTTCACTCGACTATCGAATTTCACTGTCCGGTCGTGCAGTTGAGCTGCCGCTGGGAGCCAACGAACGGCTACGCTCGTTGCTGACCGTGAACCCTCGGTTACTCGGTACTTCGGTGAGCGGCTCGTTCGGCATTGGACGCATTACTGGCCAACTGTACGGGAACCTCGAGCGCCCGAGTCGCTCGATCCGTGCCGGGTAGCAACAACGATCAGCGACGAGGGGGTCGTCGATCGCTTTACGACAGTTTTATGCCGAAACTATATCGTCCGTGATAATGCTGGCACTGCAGGGCGGAGAGCCGGTTCCACCGAAGCACGTCCCTTACGAGCCCCCTTCGCCCCCCCCCCCCCCCCCCCCCCACAGTTACGTCACTTTACGCGCATGTACTATCGGGCTCCTGCGTAAATGAACCGGGCAAACTTTTCATCCTCCATATTTCGGTACTCAATTTTGTACTCACCTAATTTTATCGGTCGGTAAGTGTGCATGCGTATGTGTGTGTGTGTGTAAGATCTCTTGTGAAACTCGTTAAGCTTACCTGTAACAAACAAAAAAGATAATATGGATTAGCTCGCGTTACAGAGACTCATGTACCGCGTATTAATATGCATGCCACGGAATAACGCCGTCGACGAGAAAGTTATTAATTGTCAACACTTGTAGGGCAGACAATTTGCAATCAATTTTGCATTATCAAAGTATCATACACGGTGTACGGTATCACCGTCAGCCCGAGTCGAGGAGTTTCGGAGGAAACCCTTTCGCGCTAATATCCCATCTCCAGCGAGCTCGGAAGATACCGGCGTAAGATCGTGGAGGGTGAGACGCGCTGCACGGTTATCAAAGGTTTGCAAGGGCAGCAGTAGCGGCGTTTCGCTACTCTCGGTAACCATACATACATGTATATGGAATACATGCGATACGGACATGCTAAATACATACGTATGAGACAGTGTGTTTGTGTGCATGTGTGTATACAGTGCGAGACCCTGGCAAGTTTGCGTTAAAGGTCTTAAAGGTGTCTCGTGCTGCACGCGAAATTCTCAAGTTATGATTTAGTATCCGGAGGGCGTGCCGGGGGGTTGGAGTAGCAGCGAGGCTCTCGCAGTCGGGGATGCGAGACTCCGCCGTTTTGCGAGGAGCACGTCTGCGAGAGGTCTCTTCGCGGAGGAGCTAGCGAGCGAGAGAGGGTTAGATACGGAGAAAGATCGAGGAACCGAAGTAAGGTCGAAAGAGAAAGAGGAATGGGAGGGACCGGAGAAATTGGAGAAAGCGCGGGAAGGCGGTGGATCGAGAGGGGGAGAGGACGTGGAGTAACGAGAGGGAGGGGCGGCACGAGGGAGCGAAGGAGTAGAAGGAGTAACTTCCTAACAAGGCGGTTAGTTGCGGCTTAGCGACGCTATGAACGCGAAATATTGCCGGGGCCAACGACGCGAGGAGGGGTGGGGGATCCTGTTTTCGGTGCCGCATTATATATATTATCGCGTATAATACCTAAACGCAGTGAGGCGGCGGGGCAGAGAAAGTGAGGGACCGGCGTGCAGTTACCGATATTTCACCGATAAGCGACTGGCCGCCCGAGTCAACCGAGTCGGGTGAACGAGGAGTGAGAGGACACCCTGCCCAATTGCTATGGTAAACGCCGTATACTATATACGGGGGACACGGGGGTTGGTCTGTGTGTACAGCGGGAGGTAGGAGAGGGCGCGCCCGTTCACTCGCACGGGGTTAAATTAGTCCCGAAGCTTTCTCCGGCCCTCTCGAAACTACCTCGGTGCCCGGTAATTCGAGAGGCCGAACTAGGAGCTCGCCGAACGGCCGAGCGACGCACACAGCCCCGCAGCGCATACAGCCACAACCCTTTGGCCAGCCACCTCACTCCATCGTTATAATACGTCCATACATTCATACGTCCGGCGTATATATATACTTCCAGAGCCGGAGAGAGAGCCGCTCGCCGAGGACCGTTGTGTCTTTGCATTGTCGTCGATGAAGCCGCGTTTGTGAGAACTTTTCCACCGGGTCCGAAAATGACACATTGAAAGGAAAGAGAGGAGCGAAAGAAAGGGGGAAAAAAAAAACGATGAGAAAAAAAAATCCTCTTCCGACTCATTGTTCCCATTCAGCTTGGAGCAGATCGAAGCTCCGTAGTGACGAGAGGGTTCGAGACGAAAATTCCCTAGACATCTCATCCATTATTCCTGCGCGCATGATTCATATGTGGTATTTCTTCCCCCTCTACGTTTTTGTTTGTTCTTTTTTTCACTAGGCTATTCCGCACCATTCGCCGAACTTTATCGACGGTATTAATTTCGCTTGTTCGAGGAAGGAATGAGGAAGAGAGCGGGCAGGGTTCGCGGGAGCATGGGTCCATATAACGACGATATTTTATTGCTCGTGTGTTAGATAGGTACGGGCTATGACTATCGTGTACACCGCCGGTTCTATAACGCAGCCTGTAACCTCTTGCATGTATTCCTCGCTCGTAACTTGATTCCGGCACGCGTAATGCCTTCTATCGCGACTCTCTCGCTGTTCCCTCCATCCCTTTGTCTTTCCCTCTCTCGCTCTCTGGCAGTCGTTAAGTCGATAAAACGAGACGTACTTCGCACAATAAATTCTAAAACCGAGTGTAAACCGGGAGCGAAGAGAACCGGCGGGGGAGGGGGAGGTGGGGGTGGAGGTGGGAGTGGAGGTGGAGGTGGAGGTGGAGGTGGAGGGAGCAAGATCGTTGAGGTTCGCGGTCCTCCCGCGCCCAGCGGTGTTTGTCGTATTCGAGTGTAATTTCCCCCGAGGTATAGCAGTATACAGCGTTGCAGAGACGCCGCGCAGGGGGAGGGATGCTGCAAAGTCCGCGAGGCCGCGAGTCGAAGTGGAGAGGGAGAAAGCGAGATAGGAAAAGGTTCGATTGAATCGGGAACAACCTTCGCGTTCTTCTCGCCCGTTCGTCCAATTATTTCTGACGCTCTACACTATGCGCGCGATCGGCCCCGGCAATTAACGCTACGGGGCTTGTCTTCCTCACGGTTAACCCCGGGGGCATCGATCGTGGGCTCTTGCCGCCCCCTCTCGCTCCCTCTCGATCTCTCCGTCTCATCCGACTACGGTTCAGCGGGTTCACCAAGCTCGGGGCCCGAGGAACGATCAACCTCTCACGTCTGCTGCCACGGCTCTCCTTTGCTCTCCGCCGAGTCCATTGACTTCTTCCGTCGGGATCTTTCGATTCTTCGGTAAAATGCCCGAGAAAGATTGAAATGCTGTTGAAAAGAGATTGTAACGAGATGCGAGATAAGCGAGTAGTGTCATCGGGTGATTATCGTCGAGAGGGCATCTGATGACGATTCAGTAGATATTGACCGTGTAAAATTTTGTGTACCGTAGAGACACACGATAGACGCGGCAGGAATCTACACCCAGAAAAATAATTCATTTGACGGCCAACCGTTTACTTGGTTTAAGTAAAATCTTTATTTGATTTAAATAAATATTTATTTCATTTAGGTAACTATTTACTTAATTTAATAGTATACTACTCCACGAGGGCGAAAAAGTGTTTCGCACGAGGGATGTACGAAATTTTTCATCACAAGGTGCAAAAATTGCGGTTTTACGCACGCGAAGCGGGCGGAAAAGTGGCTATATCCACACCGGGTGATGAAAATAAATATTTATTTTAATCAAATAAATATTTTACTTAAACCAAATAAACGGTGGCCGTCAAATAATTTTCTTTTCTGGGTGTACCGAATCTTATTCTTACGCGGGCCAATCGTAAAAATCTATAATCCGACTGTTATTAATTTACCATTTCGCTGATGAATCCGATCAACGCGACCGATAGATGAACGAAATGGAGTCGAATGTACCGGAAATATTGAAACAATTTGTCACTGCGAAGGTCAAAGGCAGAATAAGGAGAATTACTAATTCAGGGGAAGGGCGATCGACGCTGAGAAGTTTGCCAGTGGAAAACATCCCCGGCTTGTAGCGCTTTCTCGCTGGTGTGCAAGTACGATACCTATATCGAGAAACGGCATCAGCTCAGATTCGACTCGGCGGCGAATACAGTTTTTTTTTTTTTTTTTTTTTTTTTTATTTACAAGAGTACGAGAGAGGTCGGGCACCCTTAGCCTCCCCGGCCTTCCCAGCGATACGGGCCCTACGCTGGATCGCGTCGCGCGTACCACCACCCAGCACAGACTGACTGGCTAATATTTTATTCATCCCCTATTGAATTCGGGCTCAATCTCGCGAGAGTGTCTCTCGACGGCGAGACCCGGGCCCTCTCCTTATCCTGGTCCTCCTTTTTCTTCCTGCCCCGACCTCTTTCCTCTGTCTCTATACCGTCGAGCAGACTTTCGTCCTCCCGTCGCCCATTCCTACTTCGCTCACCCGCTGGTCACCGGCAATGTATTTCCCAATCTCAGCGTATTTTTTTTTTTTTTGTCCATCGCCTCTCGTTGGATCCACCCGGCCAGTTACCACTCGCAAATTAAATGCAATGGATAGGTATACTAAAAACCTTGCCTTTGCATTACGAAAACAATATACTTTGCAATGCATTTCGGATAACATTTTTTTTAAAGTGTTTAACCCTTTAAAAAAATATTAATCTTTTATTATCTGCGAAGAAGGGAAAGAGTGAGGGAGAGAGGGACGAGCGAGATATTCTCGAGTACACCCTGTTCCTTCAATATAAGACGGGTTAAGCCCTTCCGGATACTTCGAGGGTCGACTTCTTGAATATCTCATGGAGTCGGCATGCGTTTGCTCTCCCGCCCGTTCTACACCGACAGTGCTGCATCAAGGTGTCCAGGGTCGAGTCTCCCGTCGAGAGAGGGTTCCCCGGCCGACTGAAGACGGTGAGGCGAGGGTAGCGTTTCTCAATATTTAATAGAGTCTGGGTGGAAATGCTGCCTCGACACTTCTGAAATTGCGCGACTAGTCTCGGTCGAGAGCGAGACGGAAAGTTGGTGCGCCAAGAGTTGACGTCTAGTAGCAGACGCGGATAAGATGGGTTTCCGTGGGTTGGAGAGAAGCCGGTGCACTGACTGGCTCACTGCTGGCAGGCGGGAACGAATCACCCGGGCTTGTCTGTCTCGAGTAACCAAGAAGGTGAGGAGAATTCGATGAGTTAACCAGACATGTACGCAAACCGTCGGAGGTACTCGCAGCGCATTGGCACGATGCGCTGTTGGATAATTTCAGTCTCTTCAGCTCCGAACGAGCGAACGAAATGCGCTTCGGTAACACGAGATCGCGAGGCCAGGAGGCAGATAAGGTAGATAAAGGAACGCCAGGAAGTCCGCGAACAGAGACGAGCGCACACGAACGAACGAGAGGCGCGCGGCGAAGGAACGGTGGACAGTGGCGTACTTCATGGGGGATGAATTCCGAAAGAGATGTGCTTTTAATTACGTTAACGCCGCGGTGTCCGATTAAATGAACGCGGGAGAGAGGGAGGGAGCCAAACTAGAGCGGCAAACGCGTAGAGCACACGGGGTAAATTTAATTATAGGACTCTGGGCCAGAGAACACGGCTACACAGTTTGGGGGAGGTGGGTTCCTCCGCTGGCTGGTCGGACGCCTAGCTCGGAAAAGCGTCAAGGTCCTTTCTCGCGGAGGCTGCATGGAGGTTGTCGAGAACCGGTGGGGCGATGCGAAGAAGGTGCGGAGGACAAGGGAAAATCCAACTATTTATATGACGGCAGTTTGTTTAGGTCGCTTAATAATGAGACAGAAGGGGGTCGTTGTAATTAAGGGAAGCGTGGATTCCGTGTACGATGGTATAGGTACGCGGAGCCATATTTCTCGGTTCCTCCCTCGTACCGTGTTCCGCTCCTTCGCCACGCTGCGTAACAGCGACTCCGTTCCCCGACGCGAATATTCGTATCGGCATTAGCGAGTTCTTACACCCCCCTCAATTTGTCATTGAGGATGGTAATTCAGCCGAAGGACAATAATTCACAACGACACAGCGCCCTACCGAGGTACCTGCGAGATAAACCTTCCGATGCTGAGAAGGAAGGTCCCGAATTTTGGATCACGGAGAATGGGGTCGGAGCGTAAAACAAAAAAAAAAAAAGACGCACCGGCACTTGCACTAGCGAGTGTTCATGCCTCTCTGAGTCTCCGTGAGCCTCTGGAAATTCCCTCAAAATTTCCACGGGCATTCGTGCGAGTGTCTAAGGACTCGCGCCGTACTTCGTTGCATTGTAGATCGTTATATTCCACTACACTCCGGACAAGGGAGGAGACGCGCCAGACTTCGCCAGCGCCGACACGACAGCCATATCCGGGGATTACCAAAGTCATCCCCCCACGCGGCTGCGCTTCTCCGGTCGCCGAAGCCAAGACCGAGACCGCCGCGGGTCCCGACTTCTGGTACTCTATCGCAAACGACGAGACGGAGAACTTAACTACACCGACAATTTTACTCGGGCTTGATCGCTCAGCTTAAGGTATACTCGCTCGCTGAACCGTGAATCCGTGGGCGAAGCTTACTTGCCACTCCCGCGTGTTCGGGTACTCCGACGATGCGCGGGTGTGAGGAGCAAACAGGATTCCGTCCTTCGTTGTGTCGGTTCGTTATACTATTAAATGTACGTACTGTATATACGTGTATATACATAGGTAAACTGTTTCACGGACAGTTCTGCGATGCTTTGTGCCTGCCATCATCGCATTCGCTATATCAGATGACGGAATTGTACGGTATCGCCGATGCCCGCATGCCTACCATGAAGATCCAAAGCCGTCGATGACGCGCACGCAGCAATTTCAAAGCCATGACGCAACATCATTTAGCAGCCGAGTATCGTCCGAATTCGCGTACGATCGGCGTAGTTTCTCGTTTAAGAAAACATCGTGGAATCTGACTGAAATTATTAAATACGGCGCCTAAACTCCACTCTCCGACGATCGTTGCGAGGAAGCGTCGATGCGGGCGTGTCGAAATAAAAATTATGGAATTGTCGAACGCTGCGCACAGCGGAACGATTGCGTCATCTCTGGCAAGTCAACGGATACTATAACTCAAGCTCCGTAACACACCGTCTGATTCATCCAATGCGTGACCTCGCATTGCTGTACGTAACGAAGCGCGCAGTCGATTCGTAACGAGAGAACCGCGAGACTCTGAATAACTGCGGCGACAATTACCGACGCGAGCCCCTCCCGATGAAAGATCTCCGTTTACGGACACATGTATCGTTGACAATCAAAACTAAACTTTGGAAAAAAAAAAAAGAAAAAGAAAAAAAAATTGTGGAATCGTATTTGTTGTTCCACATCGCCTGGCGGAACATCCGGGGTAACAAGTCGGGCGATAAAACAGCCGGTAAATAATCGGAGGGAAACTCGCGCGGCGGGATAACACAAGCGGCATCCAGAGAAACACGCATACACACGGTACACCGGGAAAGTGCAGATATCGCTCGATTTCGTGAGTGCACAACCGTCCCGGTAATTACGAAAACGCCCGGCGGGAGCACACAAAATCAGTATGGTATAGGAGAAGCCGGGGGCCAACGGGTCCGGAGGTGTAGAACGGGAAAACTGGCGGCCGGCCGCGTGTAAACCATCCCTATTCCGCCGTGCAGTGTTGTTAACATATATATAAACACACACGTGAGGGCTCGGCGAAATAGCGAGCCGGTGAGGTAGTTACACAGCTAGATATAGAGAGACAGACAGAATGAGCTGAATCAAGTGGGACGAAAGCCGAGGTTGAAGTGAAACGGGTAGGGCGGAGAGGGAGGGACAGAATGCGGTATACTGGCGCGGTGGAGGGGAATTAAAGCCGCGTAATTAACATAGGTAGGTAATTACGAAAGAGTGGCATCCGTGCGCGGAGCGAGGTGAATTCGCGTGCACGGTGCCACTCTGCCACCGACGCCGGGCGATTAAACGTGCGGATCCTGCGAAATTTCGCACCGGCGCGTACGCGTAATTGCGGATTCTACCCTATACACATGCATATATGTATATTTGTATTTTATATATCCATGTATACACATGTGTATAGATGAAGTGTATGCAGAAGTGAGGATGCATCTATGTACGATGCATGAAAGTTGTCCGTAGTCGCGGTCAAATCGACGGGCAATGTCAGGCGGAATTCCGCCGGAACTGGAAAAACGACGCATCGGTGGTTGTCCTTATGCCAAAACACCATATCGGGCACCTTCTCCGGCTGGCGTAGGCAGCTTGAGCGAAGCCGATGGCCTTCCTGGCACTTAGAAGCACTGGGTGGTGGAAAACAATTTGAAAAAATTCTCTGTGACGTCACTTTGAATTTGAAAATCTCATTTTTCGATCGGGAGTGACGTTACACCGGGCATGCGTAATTTCCGGTTTTAAAATCGCATTTTACTACCGGAAGTGACGTATTTCCGGTATGACGGCACTTCCGGTTTACACATTTCTTCTTCCGTCACTTCCGATTTGAATGTGAGATTTTCAAACCGGAAGTGATGAAAGAAAACCATTAAAGCGTCGGATAATCCATATCTCTGTACAAAAGACTGAAAGTGACGGTTGCGTCAAGTCCTCGGTCGGAAAAGTCAATCAGGGGGTCGCTCTCTATTGCCGCTGAGGGAGGATCGAAAGACCGCCGGTACAAAACGCGCGATTTCACGCTCGTCCAGATTGTTTTTCTACGCGCATGCTACGCGCAAGTTGACAAATAGTGTAATAATGGGAGCGTTCATGCGTGAATTGTGACTGGTAATCGGCCGCGTGACGCGTCGATGACTCCATTGTATGCAGTCCCCTCCTTTTTTTTTCTCTTTTTTTTATCCCAACGCCACCGCGGTTCCGTTCACCAGCCGTTCTATGCTCTCGGGTATATCCGCGTGCGAATACATACACACGCGGTTGTATAAGCGCACAAATCGTCCAGTGACTGGAGGCCAGAAAAGCGAAAAAGTCAACGCACGGGGAGGGCGGCGAGGAGATTTTTCACAGAGATCACCCAGCGGTGCCGAGCCTGTGCAAGCGGATATAGTATATTCCCAGTCAACCTGCCGCCCCGTCGAAACATTTTCGTCCAACGCCGCCCGCCCGACCCGGCCGCAGTATATTCGCGACGAAACAAGCGAACGAATTACGCGAATGTCGCGTTTGTATAAAAATAAGATAATCGCCGCATTTATCATCTATATGCAATGAAGCGCCGGGTTTATGTTTTTATTATGCCGGTAATCGCAAGAGGAGTCTCGAAAGTTAATTGTACCGAAGTGCTCGACGAGGCGGTTAACGTGCGATTGTGTGAAATAAATAAACCCGAAGATATACCAGTCCGAGAGGCGGGACCGTGAGAGAGGTTTCGCGATTCATGCCGCGCGAGGAAGACGGACGAGTACGCTCGTCGACGTTCCTTTTCTCATTTTTTTCCTTTCGTCAAGTTTTTCTCTTTTTATTTTATTTAACCCCCCTCAACCGTCAGACATACGATACGGCGGGCCAGCGAAACACACAGTTTTTTCGGTCCTGTTGACGTCGCCGAGGTACATATTCACCGTGGCCCTCTCACTTACCGCCGCTTCTCTTGTCGGCACACCGCGCAGTCCATTAAAATGCAAATAGAGCCCTTGGTACACGAGACGAGAGCTCGGTGAATTCGGGGTCGACTGTAAAAATTTCAATATTATAATACGACACCGGGTAGCCGCAGTTTGGGGTACGGCCAGGGGCGAAGAAGCCATGCCGCTGGACGTATGGGAAGCCGGTAGTCCCTCAGCTCCGTGCCCGGAGGCTTCCTCAGGTACGCTAAAACTCCGAGCTGGTCTTTCCGCACCGGCGGCGGTACTTATGGAAATTAAATTTCGCTACCCGCGACAAATATTAACCGCGCAAGGTGCGATGACTTGTTACGGGATAACGAGCCGGTTATACGAAGCAACCGCCGGCCTCGTGACTCCACGAGACCCTTGACTCGAGGTTCTAGTGGGTCAATCACAGCTCGAGCGTCGGAACGATAAAAACAAGAAACTGGACGGTGTTATGACTGTGTTGCAACAGGGTAAAATTAAAATGTTCATTAACTGCCTGTTTCGCTCGTCCTGGCCAGCGCCCTGGACCAACACCCGTTCCTCTGGGCTCTCGTTACAACGTTATCCTCGCAGTTTCCCTCCACCATTTCCTACCGAGCCTCCTCCTCCTCCTCACCCTCTCGTCGACGGTATTTGCCTACCAGCCGGTAATTCGGTTCTCGCGTGCGAGCGCGCCAAAACAGCGCGGTCGACCCTTTGGGTAATTGGCGTCACGCCGCGGTGTTCCATGACGCTGCTGCTGCTGCGGCAGCAGCAACACCAACACCATCGAGGCAGAGAGGCAGAAGAGAGCAATGGTGATACCAGTAGTAGCGGCCAGAAATGCGTTACCGTCGATGCCGCCAACGCTTGAGCGAGCTCACCGCCGGCGGGTACCTCTCTCCACTGCCCGTGGCAACGAAACATCCGGTGCCGGTCGACGTCCGACCGACCTTATGCCACCCCCTGTCGATCGCACGATGGCGGGATTTACATAAGTCAGTAGCGGGTCCACGGTTCATAATAGATGAAGAGCCGTTTACAAAGCCCCGAAACTTCGGTGCGAAACAACGGCAAATTCGCGAATGTGGCGGACCGATTTAACCCTTCAAGAGACGAGCCTCTTTTTCGTAAAAAAAAAAAAAAAAGATTTTTCTCAAACATTCGATATTTTTTCCGTATCGAGTTCTGGGTCATATGTGAAAAACATTATTTACTGTGCATGGCTACACGTCAAATATTTTCCACCATTTTTGTATCAATATTGGAAGAGGTATTTTTGAAAATGACTGTTTCACCGAGTCAGCATATTTGCCAAAGGGTTGCCACGGGAAAGCCACAGCGCATGAATCGTTGAGCGTGTACAGAGATACATGCAAAATACTATGCACGAAATGTGGAACTTTTTGGCGAAAATATTTTACCTATTTTTTATACGTGTCGTATATATTATTTTTTCATGTGGTATGAGAAAAAGCTGGTCCATATTCACCGCTCGGTGTCTGTATATTCATCTCTTCACTTTTACCTGTGCAAACGTTGTCGGACGTTTTGTTCGCTTATTCATAACGACAAACCCGTCGAATGCAAATTGGATCAGTTATCAGTTGTCATCCAAATTGGTATGACATAGAGCGACTTATCTACTCCTATGTACAGCGTTCACGCGACAAAGCAAGCTCGTTGCTTAACGAGCAGCACGGTTATTTTTACCTCGTTACAAGAATTCCAGTTGCCGCATACTAAGCGATCCCATATAGGTACACCGGGGGTGTCTCGCTTCCCGGGTGTCCTATGTGCCGCAACCGGGGATACATACATATCCTTGGTTAGCCGACGAAGAACTCGCCAAAGCATTTCAACACCGATAAGGGACTCAATTATCGAGCTATCAGAGAGACGGTAGGACCGTATTCCGTTTGCATTTCCAATTATTTGCCGGGGAAATGGTCTGCCAATACCGCGCGTACTCTCGATAACCTTCCTCCTCTCCCTCGCTATCTCGTACCCTGTCTCCTCTCTATACTACCTTCCGGATCCCTCTCTCACCTCGGTTATACCGTCGATCCTCACTCCGCAAATGTTCGCTGCACCACTCTCGAACTATCTCTCCGCCGCCGTTCTGTCGTTTCTCCTGATCATCCTGTAGTCCTCCGTCCTGTTCCCTCCTCCGTTCTACGATTTTGGTACCGTGCATCCGATCGTGTGCTCACGACACTGAAAGGCAAGCGCGGGCCTCTCGCAGTTACCGTCCCTGCCCTCCCGGCGGAGCGAGTGAGTCGCAAACCATTAATCAGCCGGAGAGCTGCCGGAGCATCGCCAGCGGCTCTCCGCACTGTTACTCGACTCCTGGCCTATCTGTCCCGACCACCGAGATAACCGCGACACGAGAAGAGTCCATACCCTCGGTACGAAGAGAGTAGCGGTCCACCGTTGAAGAGCCGCAATGAGCGTGAGAGCAGCAACTCGCGCTTCGCTTCCTTCACCGTCGAGCCAACGCGTTCTGTATGCACACATGCGCTTAGCCGAAGATCCATCAAACTCCGCGAGCTCGGCGTCTCCCGGCGCTCTTGGGATTACGCTTATGATCGATAAGGCAGCGTCCGAGCTTCCTCGACCCTTCCCGTCCGAAGCGGAAAAGATCTGCTGAGAAATATCCTAATTTCTCTCATTGCCAGAATCTTTTCCGAAAATTTTCAATGACGAAAATCTCACGTTCTCAATTTTTTAGACCCGAATCAGAAAACGTAGCGAGTGTGTCGCAGAAACTTTCTTCGTGCAGGCATTACCGTCCAACAACGTAAAAATGTTTTTGGACCTCCTCCTCCTTCGTTTATGATAAAAAATTCAAAAGAATTTTTTATCATAAATGAAGTGTTTTTTTTTTTTAACAGCTGATTTTAGCTAATGAGGAAGATGAGGTATATTTGGGCATTTCGAGGGTTTGACTCGCTTTTCCGGGCGCATCTCCGGGTCCATCTCCCGGAGAGCTCGTGGCCCACCGGTTTTTAAACCGAGATTTCTCATCCTGTGGACGTTTCTATCCAATCATGAGATCTCGGCCGCCCTGACTTCAGAATCTATTCAGGCGTTCGCGAGGCATCGTGCCAGTGGGGTAGGAATTTTTAACAGGGTTCGTACGGCGGTGAGGTTGGTTAGAAATATTATTCAAAAATTCATCTCACCGAGATTCGCAACCTCGCTGTATCACCTTTATACCCCGGAGCTTCGTGCCAGTCTCTCGGTGTGGTCCGGCGCCGATCTCTAGGCTTCATATTTTAAGAGATGCATACCGCAATTCAACGCTGCGGAGGTGGAAAGAAACCATGCAGGACTTGCTCCGCGGTGGAGTAATACCGGAGTAACGGTATTCAAGAGGGAAGTAGAGTCGGGAGCTCGGCGGCAAGTCGTCGGAACACAGCCCGAAGAGAGGTTGGACTCGTGACAGGGGTTGAAGCCGCACTCGCCACCGACATTCGTCAACGGGAGGAGCGCGAGCCGAGTCGACTGCACGACGGGGCGAGCCAACCCCCTCGAGGCAGCAAACTTTTCACGTGCGCGAGAGACGCCGACGCATTTCCGCTTTATGCACGCGAACGTGTACTGTATACATTTAACTGTGTACTTCACGCGAGCTGGTGCACCGCACGACCGAGCTCGTTCCAGGCTGTATTATACAGGTTTCGAGAACAGCGATCCGACACTTTTCTTTCACTCCTTGTGCCATTCTTACGATTGAATTGTGCTGCGGCCGCTTCGATGGAGAAAGTAATTTTTTTTTTTTACCCACGACTTCAGTCTGCATAGAGCGAAGTCTAGGCTATAGACTTAAGTGGACAAGAGTAGAAGTGGCCAGTTATTTTCGAAATCCATATCGTAGATTTTCCGGTATTTCCGTGCTTTTTTTTTTAATAATGCGTTGTACGACTCTGCAACATGGTATCTCGTGCATCGCCGAGATCGTGCAAAGCCGACCGACTTTCGATTAATCGGTAGTTTCCTCGGCTCCGCACGACGGTTCTCAGGGCAATTCTATTATTGCGGCGTGCACATGTACCAGGACTGTGTACATGCCTTATCGAGCACCGCGATTACGCGACAGGGAGGGCAGGCCAAGTTTTATGACACGAGATTCAGTGTCGTGTGCGCGAGTACGAACCCGGAGTAACGACGACATGAGGTGGACGGGGGGGGGGGGGGGGGGGGGGGGGGGTAAACGAGCGGCGAGAACGAGAGAGGGCGAGATGGACTGGTGATAAAAAAAGTCGGTCATGCCGAGCGCCCTTCGACGCGCGGTCACGAAATGCCACTAATAATTTTATTGTTCTCTACGAAAGACCGGGGACAAAAGTGACAAAAATCCTTTTCAATTTTTTTTAACAACAAACCCGAGAGTCTAACGCTTCGGCATCCAATGGTGTACTATTAACCTACTCTTGGGTATTTAGTAAAAAAAAATTCAAGCAGAAATATGCACGGAATTGCGAACCCCGCCTCATTGAACACGGACGAAATTGAGTAAGATTTTGGGCCGCGGTGGGGTCAATTGTAACAGGTGGTGGGGTCGTTTGTAACATCCTCCTGCCTCAACGAAATCCTTCGCTGATCGCTATTAACAAATAGAACGGGGGTGCATTATCACAGAAAAATTTAAATTTGAATTTAAATTTTTTTAAAAATAATTCGCCGGCTCAGCCGTTTTAGCCGGCTAAGCCATTTTAGCCATCCTAACTATATGGCCCTACTGTAAATGTTATAGTCTACAATTGGTTGGTTATAATTTATAAGTGTATAAATTATCGCTGATTGCTTAGAATGTAAGAACAAAATTAATAAAATATATTGGTATTGGTATTGGTATTGGAAGAAATTAATTATTGCTGGTACAACTGACCCGGATCGACTGTTACAATCGACCCCACACATGATTATTAGCAAAATTACTGTGGCATTGGTTAATAACGATCCGAAACGGAACGTCTCAGCGATCAAAAATTTCCGGAAAAATGTACCTTTCAACTCCTTGTGCTTGTTTGCACTAATATTTTGTATTGTGTTGCCTAGCTGACGCGATCCGCGCAGCCGGAAAATCACTTCTGCACTCGCGAATCACATTTGGTTTCGGCGAATTGGTATTTTTGAAAACTCAGCCATGAGGTGATTGCATGGCCATTAGGTGATGTCTATAATGTTGCTCACTTCATATCCGATGCGTCCGATCATGCGCAGCGTTGCGCGGCCGCTTGTTACAATTGACCCCTGTTACTTTTGTCCCCGGTCTCCCCTACTCTCTCAATATTTCAACGCCTCGATCGGAAGTTTCTTCGGGCTTAAAAAAAATGTTAACAGTATTTCGCCTGTGTTTGACAAATTCGACCGTCGAATAAACGATTTTATCAAGTTGTCCCTCGAAAGCAAAGTTATGCCTGTCAGGTATTCATTCGCAATTCCTCCGTCGGACGTATTTGGGGCAACGTTGATTTTTTTTTTTTTTTTTTTCGAACGTAGAGAATCCGTACCCCTCGTCGCTGGCACGGATGAGCTGGAGAATCGAGCGACGCGAAGCACGCAGGGTCGAAAAGCGGGTACGTGTGATTTGCGAGCAGGCGAGTTGAACGCGTTACGCCGCGATTCCCGTCATTCGGTGATGCATTGCTGCGGCACGCGTGCCATGACACAGCTATACTGATCTGCGTGTGCATGTATTCTCTCTCGCCCTCTTCCTCTCTTCCTCTCTTTCTCTCTCTCTCTCTCTCTCCCTCTCTCTGCAGCGATTCTCCGGCTTTCCCTACGTTCCAGCGAAACCCACGGTATTCGGGCTACGTACAAACTCGACGCATTAGCGAGACACGCTGCGACAATATTAATGACCGTTCCGTGCGGCCGACGTCGATGAAAAATACAACTTGAAAGGCGAACATTAATTTTTTTTATCTACCAACATCGATACTGTCGATATAGAATTGTCGAGAGAAACTAATTATGGAAGGAAGAGAGAGAGTCTGTGTGACAAGGGGAGGGAGGGCAAAACGGACCATTGTTCTCAATTTCAGTGCCTTTTACCTCTCCATCCTATGTATAAAAAAAAAAGATCAATGCAGTTAAATATGGGAAACTCCATATTGAGGCTGAAGCATACTGAGCAGATAAAGGTGTGAGAACAGAATACAAAGAAACCTGGTCGAAAGTAAGGTGAGAAAATATGGGTAAAAGCTGAGGCAGAGGTTACGTGTAGTTTATGCAAGAAAGAAGAAAACCTTCGCCTCATTCTCAATCGTAATGAAGCAAGAAAAGGGATAAAAACAGTGATCGTAAATAATTTAGATAATTGGCCAGCTGAGGGCGATTTTTGTGAGCTAGAACATAGAATTAAATCTAGTATAAGAAACAAACCTGTCCCAGCACTTTGTAATTTTATAAGAGAATTTGATAAAATTGTATGGAATGGCACGAAAAATCCAAAAGAATGAAACCTTGGAACGCGTGAGATGAGTGTAAATGCGGTAGAAGAAATTGCAAGGACCCGAAAGAATATACATGGAAATAAAGACCTATCGGTATCGCAAAAGACATCAATTTACTTAAAAATCATAATAACAATAAAAATATTATTTTCCACAAATTATTCTCGAGTGTCTAGCGGATAGTACAAGATACTTAATCTCGCGTCTGCCCCGTTCTTTTTTCCCTTTATCCATTTTCCCAGAATCTCCGACACACCCAGACACGCAAAGGTGCACAGCCACGCAAACAAGAGTACTCGGATGGGTGGAAATCAATGGGGATTCTCGGTCGGTATAACGGAAAAGAGAATCCCCAGGGCATACGCTTATTGAAGATAACGTATCGCAACGAGACCGAAGTTCAGGCTAGGTAGGACTGCACTGCAGTGGCGGCACGAAGTGTCGTGCGCTGCGGTAGTACGGACTGCAGGTGAGATACCGAGTGCGAACGACGTCTGTTTGAAATAGCGGGTACAGAAGAGAAACGCGACCGAAGCTCTGCGTGTGATCATCTCGTATTGTTCGATATCTTCCATGTTGCCTGTACACACGGGCTTCTCTGTACGAGCCAGCCTCCGATAATTAGACCGGCTGTATCGTCTGCTATACCGGTGTCTCCTGTCCGGAAGTCGGAATACGCCCCGCACCGGTGTCCTCGGTTCCTGCCCGTCGGTCCGTCCGCGACACGATCGGCACTAACGGAGATGAGAAACACAGAACAGTTGCGAGATTCCCGATCATCGTTGACCGCATCCTCATAAAATCGTCGTGCCCCGCCGATACGAAGATTTTGATATTCAGCCCGAGACGAAGCCATTAGCCGCTGAACGTAAAAAGGCACCGATACCGGACCATCTTTTTCGCTATTACAACGTTCCAACGATCCTACCCTATATCATCCCGTTGGCAGGTAATTAACGTGGTATTCGCTTCCGCCCTGCCGTTCTTGCCATCCGCTTTTCGCTTGTTCGCCTCGCTGTACTACCACAGTGTTTCCACCGAGTCATGCCTGCTATATCTCCTTCCCGAGCGTTACGCTCGACTATATCCCCAATATGGAAATATTCGAGGAACAAAATAAATCCAGTCCGCGCAGCGGGATGGGGTTTTTTTTTTTACAAGTACCTGGACTGTCGAGATTTCTTCGTTTTTTTTTTTCAGTCGCTGGAACGTGTAGAGAGCGGGGCGAAAGGGACCAACATTCTCCATTTTGATAGAGACGTTTTGCACGTTTCGCGAAAAGTTTCTAAAAATAGTCCGTTTTGTCTCCGCTCTCCCACCTCACGTATTTGGGTTCCGATATGAAAATTGATATTCCGTTTTTCTTTTTGTTTTCAGTACATCGTCGACCGGATGGTTTCACTTCTCAATCGGGTACGACTGTGGTTCTTCTTTTTTCGGACGGGCATGCAGGTTCGTCGGAACAATGAGGCAACGACCAGTGGTATCTCCGTTTCGTGCGATAGATCGAGTTTATAATCACAGTGGCCGCCGGTCGATCTCGACGGGATCTCTGTGGGAGGGTTGGAGTCGGGTCGACGGGTCAGTCGATCCAGGAAAGGTATGGAGAATGCACACTATACTTTGCATTGTACACAGAGGGAGAGGACGATAGAGAGATATAGTGCGGAGGTCGGAGAATACGAATTGTGGTGATGCGGCGGCGGCGGCGGTCGACCGGGCGAACGAATGAACGCGAGCATTGCGGGAGTCCCGAGCCGTTTGGGGAATTCTCTGGGGGTCGAGAGTCAGCTCTTGGTGAACGTGCAGGGGGGGGGGGGGGGGGGGGTGAAAGAGAGCTTGCACGTCGATGTACCCCACACGGTATAGCACGGCGCACCGCTGTGGAGAGCACCGCAGTAGATAAACCGTCCGCGATATGCAGACGCACACACGGAGAGACGAGCGCGCCGTTGCGGGAGAGACGGTCGGACGTTGTGTCGCACACAACGTCGAGCAGATATCGACCGTATTGCGTTAACGACAAGTTCGAAATGTCTACGACCTGCACACAAAATCGTCACGAGAATTACACGGAAGCGGATGGAATGGAAGTTAGCGACGTTGCTCAAACGAAATCATCGACAGATGTCATTTTTTCGCCAAACGGTCGATTTACAGGAGAAGCGATAAAGAAAGAAACGGTATTCTGAATCGGCTGGACATGCTTGGCGGAGATTTTTTTTTTTTATCTACTGCGTCACGTAAAACGGAAAAAATATCTTCTCTGACCGAAATCTCTGGCAGATTCAGGATAACTTTTTAAATGTTATAAGATAAATAAGGTTCTATTATATTACACTGCATTGTCGCTGGGTCGGAGAACTGTTTCCGAGTAGCTGTCGATGCAAAAAAGGAGGCGCACAGATATACGACGCGCATCGTTCGCGTTCGCCACAACGGGGGAAAACGTTTGTGCTTATCGCATTTTTTTTTTCCTCCCCATGATTAATGCCCGCAACGCGTTTTATCGGTGTCAGTGGCGCGACGACGAGTAGCCTCCGAAGGGTTGTAAAAAATATGTATATATGTGTATACACATCAGCGGTACTTTAACTCGGGTGTAGAAGACGGCGAGCGGGGGAGTGTGGGTGAGGGTCGGAGGTTGGCCCGTCCCATTGTACCTAACACGCCGCAATTCTCGCCGAAGCAAACATAAATGATACACACCGGTCTATGTATATGCCCGTATCTATTTATACCCGTGCTCTATTTATCGAGACTGCGAATCTCGTGAGGAAACTAGGAGCAGCAGGAGTCGGGTAAAATTACGGTGGAACTTGCGGGAGCCGCCAGTCGGAGTAACGTTATTTATCTATTGCGGCGAAGTACAACGAGAGGGGGAACGGAGGGGGGGGGGGGGGGAGGGGGGGGGGAGCTCTCTCGTACACGACCATAGTCGCAGTTTCTGGGGAATTGGTATCGCGTGTGCGCGAGCGCCGCCGCTGTGTTGGTACCGCACAGGGATTTAGAGACGTTGCACGGAGCCACGGCACACGGTACGGCGCCTGGATGGAAGCTGTGCATGTGCGCTCTACCGTAGAGAGAGAGACTGCGGAATGATAGGAGAGAGGGGAAAAAAAATCGTGGGACGAAGCGGGAGCAACGAAAGAACGGAAGACATTGCCCAAAGAGGAATGGAGAAGGGGTAAACGAACAAAAAAAAAAAAAAAAAAATGGAAAGCGAACGAGTGGCCAATGTAGTGAACGAAGAGGAACGAGAATAATAAAAAAAAAAAAAAAAACCGCGATACCCGGAGCTCCCCTCCGGGAGCACATAATACCGTAGCTGTTTCTTCCTCAGCCCCGGCCCGCAAACGCAGCGAGAGGACGGGGTCCAGATAACCTTGGATCGCTTCGCGGCCATTTCGACTTTACTGCTGATTCATTCAAATTGTATTTGTTCCCAAATACACATTCCATTCGGTTCGCGGTGTTCTCTCACGTAACAGGGAGGGGGGAGGGGGGGGGGGGGGGGGGGTACGTGTATACCTCCGAACAATACCTACATTACGGTATAGCCGAATGCTCGCGTGCATTGTGTGCCCCGCCGTCAGAGAGTACGCGCGGTATTCGGTACGCCCTAAAGCTCCAAGGAAGGGAAGGAGCCTCAGGAGCCCGAGAGAGAGAGAGAGAGAGCCCTCCGGGAAAGCTCGGTCGGACGTCGCGGCGATGGCGGATCTCACTCTCCAGCCGTGCGAGAAACACCCGGAGAAGTTCCGGGGACGAGGGTGTAAGGGTGGCTGCAGCGAATTTCTCCGGAGTTACGAGGGCCGTTTTCCTCTCTCTCGCCCCCACCGGTCCCTCTCTCGCCCAGCTTCGCACTTTCACGAGGGCGCCCGGCATCGAAGTTTGGATATTTACGCGGTCCGTTCGCCGTCACGGGGGTTAATCCTCCGAAGCCGCTGGTTGGCGTGCGAGCACGAAATTCTCCGGTGCACCGGTATTAAAGTTCGGGCTCTCGAGGTTTTCTTCGGGTTACTAGTGGCCGCGTGGTATCCGCACGATAGCGACGAGACGATAAGAAATTTCGGTTACCGCTCTCGCAATCGTCGAGTGTCATTCGCTCGGGGCGACGAATTTTCGAAATCAGCTCTGAGACAGAGAATTTGATGTCCTCCAGCGTGTTCCGGGAGAGCGCACTCCGCAGCTTCGGGTTTCAGACTCGTGTGACTGACAAGATTATTATGCGGGAGCCGCGACTGCTCCGATAGTTTTCCAACAAAACGCCACGGGAAGCGGTGTCTGAGATAGCGTGAGAGGGAGAGCAGAGAGAAGAATGGCACGGGACGGAGACACCCGATGCGATCCCAGCAGAGTGGGAAGGAGCTGCATCAGACCCCGGCGGTTCGCCGTCGGGGCCACCAGTGCGCGTTCCACGGATTTATGGATTTCATTATCGTTGGCCGTGGTTGGTTACGCCAGGCCTGCTTCGCCTCGAGACGCTCTTCGGAGGTTATCCGGAGAAGGGGAAGGGACGAGAATCCAGAAAGCGAATCTCTCAGCTCCGCCGCCTGGAAAGAGCAAGCGACACAGGTAGAACCGTGTAACCGGAAAGAGAGGAGAGGAGAGGCGCGTTAAGGCATAGCCGAGCAAAGTCGCATCTCTGAGGTGGCGCTGCGGTCCTGGGAGAGAAGATTGTACGAGAACTTAAACTCCGTTGCTCCTTCTCCGCCGCGCTCGCTCTCCGTGTGCGCCGCGTTTGCATTTTACGAGCGAGCGGATAGCGCGCGAGTCTCGGCTCTCCATGGCTATAGACTCTTGAGAATTTCAGCCCTTTGGCGAATGCAAAGCTCGTGGATTTGATCGCCCTCGGAGCGTATCTCTCCCTCTATCTGGTCCCACCCTTTCGCCGTTATATTCTTGTCGCTCCTTTCCAACCGGAGCCCCCTCCGTCTCTTTCGCTAAGTAGAGAACCCTCGTCCCCGCTCGCGAGACGGTGCGTAACGTACGCGAGACATTCCCTTCCCCCTCGAAACGTCATTAGACGATCCTCTCTCACGAATTACTCGGACATTCGCTCGTGTGTTCGACCCCGAGGAACGTTAGGCTCGTACGATACCCAATATGTGACGGTTTAACGCGGGTCCCGAGTCTCCCTCTTCGCCGTGGCTGTCGCGGCGGCCTGCACTACACGATAAACTCGAGGGTCGAAGGACCGTCGGAAGGGTTTGGGTAACAGCACTGCGGTCGTATTAACAGTTTGCCGAGAAGAGCCCTCCGTAGTGAGATCCTGCATTTGCGTGCGTAGACTTTGTACTCAATAATTCAGTGACATTAGTGCTCCGCACCATGTGCGGCGCCCAAGATCCGATCAGGCTGTGCATACGCACTCGAGGAATCAATGTTCCACCCTCTTGCGCTCGTGTTGATGATCCGGTGTCCTCATTCGCACCCTACTGTCGCACACGATAACTAGCGAAAATTTACCGCCGAATTTTCGTGAATTCTGATAAAAATCGATAACGGTCGTGGACTTTATTTGTTTGCAGGAACGCGAGGCAAGATGTGCTAATGCCGGGAACCCGGGGATGTTATACTTGCCAGCAGGAAGGAGAATGCATTAAGCCGCGCGATCCGCCCCGAGGATCCTAGGGTCGGATACGGCAACGATCCCACGTAAGCTCTCTCGCGTTCTCTGCATTTAACTCCTCTACCCTCTGGGGTGTATCTACTGGCGGTTATAGAACAACTACCGGTAACGGAGAGTGTATATGCTGTACACGCTAACGATAAGAGAATAATAACATCATCGATACATCAGCCTCGTCGACCTCGCGGTCGGAGAGGCTGAGCGATCGTTAACCGGTAGGTTGAAGAAAAAAAAACGAGAGAAGAGTTTGCGGAAGAAACGGTGTCTAGCAGATATCTCGCCCGAGATGTGACATTACCCTCACCCGTTATCCTGGAATAGCCGGTCGACGCGGCAAATTTAAATATGAACTTTTCTCGTTCGATTCCGGAGGATGCACCTGACCCCGTTAACGACAATTCGAAAAGGCTCCCGTCGGGCACAGCCGAGCGGAAACCATGGAGAAACACACAGCCCCACCTCTTCCAAACACCGCTGCATAGACGGGGCAGAGGTGAGAGAGGGAGAGGCGAACTGAAATTTATTGCCGACGGTCGTGCAGCTATTTTCCCTCTTTCCTCGTGCCCGCTCTCCTTAGCCTCTTTCCCTCCGCCAACCGGAAGTTCCTTCGACTCCGCTCCCTCGGCGAACAAATAAGAAGCGAACGTGGGACGCGCCCTATCCAACCCCGTGCGCGCAATCTTATTACGCTTTTCCAAGGAAAGAGACGACCCGTGCAACCCCCTTACGTACATATGTACCATATGCATATTACCTGTGCACTACGGAAGGGAATATTTTTCGACATAAATTGTCGAAAAAAAAACAGCAGCTGCCTAAGGAGCTACGGCGAACGAGATAGGGACCGGGATATTCTCGGATGGGTGACACTCCGAGGGTGTGCACGAGAATCTGGAGCGCCCCGTCGACATCGAAATTCCACTCGCGAAAAGTTCACAGGGAATTAGTACTAAGTGGTGGATGCGACGACCGAGCGAGGAGAGCCGACGTTCTCCGTCGCTTTCCGTCCGTGGCTTCGGGGCGAGGATCGAGTAGGAAAGAGGCGAAGGGGCTGCGTCCACGATTCTCCTCAAAGTTTCTTGGCCACGTTCGCGGAGACGAGGCAAAACGAGGAATCGCCCGGTGAACGAATCTCCGAGTGGAAAGAGTCGGAAACGGGCGGACACGAGGGAACGGACGGACGGACGCGGGGGAGAAAGCAACTCGTTCTTATTCCTTGCACCTTCGATCAACAAGAGAGCCCGGTGGATCGCAGCCTCTCTCCCTGTCCGTCCGGCAAGTTCTCTCGGCTCGTCTCAGTCTCTGTCTTCGTACACCCTCGTCTCGTCCCAGCGCTCTCGACTTTTCTCCCCCTTCGCCTGTGTACGTATGCCGGCAACGCTCGAGCCGTGGCGCAGGATAAATGAAAATTTGTCGGGGAAACGAGGGAGTAGAGAGAGAGAGAGAGTTGACGGCGATGCGGGGTACGTGTCCACGCTGTGGACACGAAACAAACAAGCCACCAGCACCTTTCACGTACCCGTGGAGTTCTACCGAATTTCGTAGTTAAATACCATCGCTAAACTTCCGAACATCAGACTGGATCGGACCGGGTGTATGTAAGAAGGCAAACGTAGCCCTCTTGCCTTATATGTGAAAACAAATAGCTTTTTAATTAGTGTTAGTGTTATTATTAATATTAATTAATTATTAATTTTACTATTATTATTATTATTATTATTATTATTATTATTATTATTATTATTATTATTATTATTATTATTATTATTATTATTATTATTATTATTATTATTATTATTATTATTATTATTAAGGGCCACACCGATAAAAAATACGGTTGAATCAACTAAAGATTCGGGCGGGGACGTTCAAATAAATATTTTGTTCATGTAGCTTGATTGGTAATTTAAAAAATTTTTTGGACGATTTCACCAAATTACTTTTTAGGCATTAAAATATTCTGTGCCGACCAACAAAATATTTATTTCAACGTCCCTGTCCGAGTCTTCGGTTGATTCAAACGCATTTTTTATTTATCAATGCTAGTTCGATAATTGAAACGGGCAGACGAGGAGGGTACAGTGATAGAGGGGTAAATGAGCGGATGAACGTGTTGAATGGCGAAATTTCGATGCAGATTGGCATAGCGCACGTAGTGCGCATAGGAGGGTGCATGAGTTATCATACGTGTATACCATGTGAATCGCTATCGGTCATCCTCCACATTGGTGTTACACGGACGAATGGTCGTCTATGGGCCCTCGAAACGAGTGTGTATGTTTCCCATTTTAAACTCAAATATTTGGTAATGAATATCGCGAAGCCCGGTACCATTGCGAGAGGGGCAGATTTCATACACCGTACAGGTCAGATGATACAGAGAAAAGCGGGACGAGGGTAAAAAGCGTTGATTGCACGAGCGAACGCTTTAATACTCCTGATTGAAAATATCGCTCGGAATTGGCTCACCGTGCAGCGATACATGTATCGCCAGACCGATAGGTCTGCAGCTACCGTGCCCGCAATGATTTTTTTTTTTCCACCCCCACAAACCTATCCTTTCTTCTCTCGCGCGTTTATATAAACTCCCTCTCCCTCGCCGGCGGTTTGCCCCCCCCCCCCCCCCCCCCGTTATCTCTCCTCGGCCCTTCATCGCCGATCTCATTCGTTTTTCCGGATTCGGCGTCTCGCGCGGCTCAATGAGCCGGGTCTGTAACGAATCGATTCGGGTGTGTCCATAACGGCGCACTTTGATCGATGGACGCTCTATCGTGGAGTGCCTTCAAATCATCATAATTTCTCTTATAGAAGAATTAAAAAAAAAAAAAAAATAATCGATCACCAATTTTCGAGAGAAAATACACGTCGCTCGGGAGAGACGAGACTCCGCTTTGAAAAGCTAGAAAGAATAGATACAAATGAAAGAAAAAGGATTCTTTCTCATTTTCGTTTATTTATTTTTTCTCTCCTCGCTCTCCAGGGAAACTCAGGTGCAAAGGATAATAACGTCTTCTCGCGTCTGCCGACCGATAATAACCGAGTGGGGACCGGTGCGGCTTGCCAGCTCGCTTTCTGTGGAGATTGGAGATTGCGACGTGCTGGGTGAGCGAGCTCGAGCTCGAGCAGGCTGAATTAGAGAGCAGCCAGAGGGGGTTTCGGGTGTGTATTCCTGCTGTACACACACACACACACACACACACACACACACGCGCGCGTCACTACACCCCCGGCGGCCGAGGAGAGCTGGAGATACTCTCGAATCCGAAACCTCCTCTATCCCTGGTTCTCTGGATGCTGCTGCTGCTGCTTCATGCCTTGCCGGGCATGCCGGTGTGCGCGTGCAAGAGCAAACATCGGCCGCATATTGCCTCCGAAAACTACGAGACCCTCCTACGACGTTTTTAATAACGCTCTCACGTGACTATACGAAACCACCGGTCCGTCTCTCGCATTCTCTGTACGACGCACAGACTCTCTCGGGAGATACCCACCGAAATGACCACGGAACAACACATTGGCGAGGGTTCGGTCGACCTATCGGGCACTTCGGTGGGCGACCGCTCCGACAAAACACGATATATCCATACTTTGTTGCTACCACGAAGAAATTAAATTTCTTCCGGGCCCTCGTGGCTTCTTCCCAATCTTAGCTTTCGTTTCTCGCCTCCCACTTATCCCAGGAGCTCGACGAGGATCGTCCCCAATCCCGCCGCTCGACGATCGACCGAAATAACGCTGGATAAAAATAATACGGAATCGATAAGCCGTCGTTCCGTTTCGTAACTCGAACATTCATGAGACCTCACCGGTGTCGCCCGAGGGAGAGACGGTGGCTGCTAAAATCTATAGAGCCCACCCCTTGTGGACCAGCTTCGAGAGGTCGCACGAATCCGCGGGAGCATCGGAGACCGAATATTTTAACGAGCATCGCCCAATTGAAATTTCCCGATAACGGTGAAAGAATTATTTATCCCTGCCGCATAATTTACCGACGGTTCCGACGATACAGTGAATCTATGTGTACAGTGAATTCTGCAAAATTCCATGAGGACGCAGTGATTGCATCCTCGGGACTTGTCACCCGCGAGCTCGCTATTGAACCGTCAGAGGCGAAAATAGACTCGCGTTGAAGATTCAACAAAATTTTGAAAAATCCTATTTTCGGTCACGATTTTTCACCTTGCCCCGCTCTCACGTTCACTTTTACCGTTCTATCTTGCAGAGTCTCGGGTCGATCGTTACAAGGACATTTGTAAAAGCAACATGACTTTTATATAATATGCGCGAAGGATGTCGGGGGGAGAAGGGGCAGGATGAATCGTCGAAGCACGAGGACTCGATGTGGAAGGAGAACCGGCGAAAAATCGAGTTTGAACCATCCTTTAACGGCCCCGTGGGCGAGCTGGTCTCGACATATTCGAACATGCTGGCCGTGGGGCGGGCGAGATCGGGCGCGCGCGTGGCATGGCTCCTCGACGCTATCTCCTCTCGAGACTCGTAAAAGCCCCATCCCGTTTGACTTATACCAGTTCCTCGACGCTGGTCGAACTGGCCCGTTCGTTATTTCGGTCCCTCTTTTGCCTTTCCCTTCTTCGTTCTCTCGTTACCATCTACGATCCTCGACGCTCTCGCGCGCACACACGTGCGGTTTCTCGTTTCCCTCCGCGGATACGGTGTCTCTATGTGGCACGGCACACTATGCCCGAGCCACACCCTCGCACACTTGGAAATCTCGAAGGAGGGACAGTTGTTCGCATATCGTGGCAGTATATCGGGAATAATGTTTGCGAGACGATCGTCTCGCGCGAGACTCGATATAAAGCAGACACGAGATGCTTCATGACTTTGGAAACTGATTTACGAAACACACGAGCACTCCCCCTCACGTATCGGAAGAGGCCAAAGACAGGATGTAGGAGAGAACGGGGCAAAATGGAATAGCCGAGAGATAAAGCTTTCCATGAGCCCGGAGACAGAATTCATACCTACATTATACAGTAATGGAATTGGGAATAATTATTCCGAGTATCCGAGAAAATTTGCGGTTTGGGGGGCAAGATGGGTCAGTCCCCTCGACCTTATCATGGCTACGAGAACCAACATTTTTTTAATTCGTATTGACTTCAGGGACATTATTTTACATCCAGTCTTTGCGGTGTTCCATTTTTTTGGTCATATTTGGTGGCAAGTTGTAGGAGAGAATGGGGCAAAATGGGATAGCCGAGAGATGAAGCTTTCCATGAGTCCGGAGACAGAATTCATATCTACTTTATACAGAAATGGAATTGGTAATAATTATTCCGAGAATCCGAGAAAAATTTGCGGTTTGCGGGGCAAAATGAGTTAGTCGCCGCGACCTCATCATCGCCACGAGAACCGACATTTTTTTAATTCGCATCGACTTCAGGGACATTATTTTACATCCAGTCTTTGTGGTGTTCAAACTTTTTTGTAATATTTGGTGGCAAGTTGTAGGAGAGAATGGGGCAAAATGGAATAGTCGAGAGTTAAAGCTTTCCACCAGCCCGGAGACAGAATTCATACCCACATTATACAGGAATGGAATTGGGAATCATTATTCCGAGTATCCGAGAAAATTTGCGGTTTGGGGGGCAAGATGGGTCAGTCCCCTCGACCTTATCATGGCTACGAGAACCAACATTTTTTTAATTCGTATTGACTTCAGGGACATTATTTTACATCCAGTCTTTGCGGTGTTAAAATTTTTTTATCATATTTGGTGGTACACCATTTTGCCCCGTCTCCGCAGTTCACAGCGTTCAACCCAATTTGCCCCGTTCTCCTCTGTGCCAATGGCGGGGACGCCAGTGTTCGACAATCTAATACGGAGGTTTTCCATGCCCCGTGCCCTCGCACACGTTGAAGACACAAGAAACACGAAGAACAAAGAAAGTGAGCACTCCAAGTAAGACAGAAGGGATAAAAAGGAGACTGGAGGGACGAGAAAGAAGGCCCCGAAAGTTTCCGGGGCGTGGAACGTGCGCCAGAAGCAAAACGAGACCTCCGCTGCTGTCCGAAGCCTCGTCGCCTTCTCATTCCCTCAAACTTTCCTATACCCTATTCCAAACTCTCCCTCCCTCCCAACTCCCGTTCCCTTACACTCTTTCTACCGGCGTCCTCGCCCTTGCATCCCCGTACCCTTCTGCTTCTCGTCTTCGATCCATTCTCCACGCCGAGAATCGCCTCTCGAAGCAGTACCTAGTGTAAAACGAGAGTAGATAGGGAACAATGGTAAGACAAGCATGCCTGAATTTGTTCTATGCAATTTGAGCGGATCTGTAAAAAAACAAAAATTGTATCGTAAAAGGAACCAACTCAAGATAATGGGGGCATGCTGTAATACTCCATTTCTGCCTGGATACTCGTAGCTGAATCTGTTTGCGGAAAAAAAAGATTTTTTTTTTGTTATATAATTTTTTGGCATTTTCTACCCAGACGGTAAGACAGAAATGGAAAAATGCTTTTTTCATTCCAGAACATGTAAAATATGTACTTGGACGATAATGTGGGAGAGGAATATTTTTGAATTGAAATACCATCTCTCCTTCCGACCTTCGTATGTGACGAAAAAATGTATAGAAGAAAAGAAACTAACAACGTCGAGATGGCAGAAAAATGAACAACACCTTTTTTTGCATTGCAGAACATGTAAAATATGTGAAACGCGAGTAGATTGGAAACAATGGTAAGGCAAGCATGCCCGAATTTGTTCTATACAATTCCACAATTCTTGTAAAAAAAAAATTATTTATTTAAAAACGAACCAACTCAATTTCTGCTGGATACTCGGAGCTGAATCTGTTTGCGGGGCAAACATAATTTTTTCAAACTAATTTCTTTTTGGCACTTTTTACCCAGACGGTAAAATAGAAATAGAAAATGCTTTTTTTTATTCCAGAACATGTAAATTTACATGTTATTTAAATATGTACTTTCACGATAATGTGAGGGCGGAATATTTTTGAATTGAATTGCTATCTCTCCTTCCGACCTTCGTATTTGACGAGAAAGTTAAACAAAAAGAGACTAACAACGTCGAGAGGGCAGAAAAATGAACGACACCGAACGCGACGAAAAAAAAGCTTCGAGAAAAGTTTGTACCACCGATTCAATTTATTCGATAATAGCCAAGCGCCGAGGTAGAAAAAAAGCTACGGGAAAATATCGCAAATAGCGTGGCTAACGAGCTTATTTGTGCGGCGATTAATATCGGCAAAAGGGGATAAAGAGAAAAAAAAAGGCAACCGCGGGTAAAAATGCGGGAGGGTTGAATCTTAATGGGTGCTCGTTCGACCGATCTCTCTGTGCTGATAGTTCGGTGAGCGTGTTGCATCCGCGAGACTATCCACGTATTCTGTTTTGTGCCGCTCTGTGTCTACGAAAAAAAGAAGGGTTAGCGAGGAGCAGATAGAAGGGACGACGATGGTGGTCGGAGAAGGAGGAACGCGGAAAACGAGGCGAGTAAAAAAGGGGGGGCAGAGAGGGGCGAAGGGTATAACAACGCGTGAATCCCGGTGGCTACTGATTAAACGGGCTCGTTGGTGAAACGTGTACGTTAGAGTTTGCTTTTGGATTCCTTCGGGCGCGAAAGCCCCGTTTCATCCGAAGCTCGGTCCACCCCCGCACGCTGCGTTACCGCACCGTTTACTAACACACTTGCCATTCTCTATCACTCTTTACACGTATCCGAGAAACATCCAGCAACGCTTTGGAACCTTTGCAGAGCTTTGCCTTCCCATTTCCTGTTTTTAGGTGTCTGTGTGTGTGTGTGTGTATCGCTTTTCCTACTAATTATTTCAATTAATCTCATGCCTCGCGGCACAACACTACCGCGCCGGGTGCTCGGCATACCGATGACGCGACCTTCCAATTTCCAGCTTACTCTCTCCCTTCGACCTCGCCCGAGTGGATATTGCGCTTGTGAAAATTAGACGAATAATAAACATTTCGTTTAACCATTGTAACGCAGCGACGATAAAATTCGTTAAAAAAAATTTGTCGCTGTAAGTGTGAAAAAGAATGAGGAATGGAGGAAGCGAGTCGAGTCTAACTGGATGAAGAACAGTGGCAAGTAGGTGGACGAAGCTCAGGGGTGAAAATTAGACGAATAACAAACATTTCGTTTAACCATTATAACGCAGCGACGATGAAATTCGTAAAAAAAAATATTCATCGCTGTAAATGTGATAAGGAATGAAGAATCGAGGAAGCGAGTCGAGTCGAACGGGATGAAGAAGAACAGTGGCAAGTAGGTGGACGAAGCTGAGGGGTAAAAATTAGACGAAAAACAAACATTTCGTTTAACCATTCTAACGCAGCGACGATAAAATTCGTTAAAAAAAATGTATCGCTGTAAATGGGAAAAAGAATGAAGAATCGAGGAAGCGAGTCGAGTCTAACTGGATAAAGAAGAACGGTGGCAAGTAGGTGGACGACGCTGAGGGGCGAAAAAAAAACGAATGACTGCGGTGGAGAGGGAGTACGATAGCGGAGTGAGAAAAAGGATTCCGAACAAGTTGCAGACCGCGCGCGATCGGCCGATTCGCAAAAAAAAAGAAAGAAAAAACGTGCTTCGACGGACTCTGGAAACTTTTCATCGAGAAGACGACGCTGCAACATTGCCCCGAGGCTTCCTCACGGAGAGGTTCTCTCTCCAAGAGGGACCGATTAAGGATCGAACACGTCGTCTTGCGAAACGCTTCTTTTTCTATCGGCGCGCTCGTTTCAGCGTTCCTCAAACACCAAGGGGAAGACGAAGTTTAGAGATATCGTCGATGGCCCAGCGGTGACTCTGTAGTTGTTTGCCGTTAAAGGAAAATTGATAAGAAACAAGAATAGATTGTACGCTGAACATATATATATATATATATGTATATATATATATATATATATATCTCTCTATAATATAAAAAGATTTCGCCGCTGTCGCCGCCGTCGCCGCCGTGTCAAGAATCGAGGGGGGGGCAGTACTTGGATGGGTGACCGCGGTCACCCATCCAAGTATTGAACCCGTGTTTTGAAGTATTTGGAATAATAAGGGTTTTCGTCCAGAAATGGGTGCGAGCGCGCGAAGCGCGCGAGCCACAATAACCCGCTAGTATATATATATATATATATTGTTGTTTCAACTCAGTAGAATCGAAGCGAATACTTCGAATTGCGAGAATTCGAAGTATCGAATTCTCGCAATTTCAAACAAGATCGAAACAGTAATGTATCTTAGATTATTCTTTCAGACTCATCTCAAGTTGCAATTATTTTACGTAGATTTCATATACAATTCGTATTCGTATATAAATATTTCACATATGAATGTGAAAATATTGAATAATTTTTATAATTAATAAATATTGAATGTTGAATATTTTTATAAATATTTAATACTGAATATTTTAATGAATATTGAATAATTTTAAGCTATAAGCCGGACGTTGGTTGAGCTCGTTAAAAAAAACCTAGTCGTTCGCCGATAGAGAACTGCTTGAATCGGCATGATCTTGATCGTTCAAGTACCTTTACCTTAAAGATATTTATTTTTAGAGCAAGCTGAAAAAAAAATATATATATTGTTGTTTCAACTCTACTTCGAATTCTTGCAATTTCACACAAGATCGAAACAGTAATGTATCTTAGATTATTCTTTCAAACTCGTCTTGAGTTGCAATAATTTAACGTAGATTTCATATAAAATTTATATTCGTATATAAATATTTCATATATGAATGAGAAAATATTGGATGTTTTAAGCTATAAACTCAACGCTGGTTGAGCTCGTTAAAAAAAAAAAAAAAAAAAAAAAAAAAAAAAACCCTAGTCGTTCGCTGATTGAGAACTGCTTGAATCGGCACGATCTTGACCGTTCAAGTACCTTTACCTTAACGATATTTATTTTTACAGCAAGCAATATTTTATTTTTTTCAGTGTACGCGATACGCCCCTTCGTTCCGGACCTTTCGCCAATCGTCGAGTTCGAATCACCGAGTTCCCGTGGATTTTCACGTAATTATATGGCCCGGCATATAACTGTAAATTTACATAGACCGAAGTGCACACGACTTCGTAGGAACAGCCAAAGGATTCGGGTGGCCGGGCGGGCGGCAGAAGCGAAGCAGAACCGAGGATGGGAAGACCTTTTCAAGATGAAAGACTGTTTGAGGCTGTCTCTCGCGCCATGCGAGACCAACGGGAGACCGTCATTCGTTTTTTTTTTTTTTTTTTTTACTCTTTCAAAGTCTCCGCGGCCGAGCACAGATGCCCAGCTTTACGACCCAGGTAAACCGACGGAAGAACGGATCGACTTGTGTGTGTGTGTGTGTGTGTCGTTCGCGCGTTTGATCCGCAAATCTCCGTTCATCCTCTCTCCGCGGGGAAAACTATATTTGCTCGGTTAAAATATAACGAAGTTAATATACCAAAGTCCCGGTGTGTATAACAAAGCTCGTCAGTTTGGACTTTGTTGAAAGTCGTTTGCAAGCGCGCGCGCGCGCGCTGGCGGACGCGCCAGCGAGAGAGAGTGCAAACGAGCTTCGCTCCGGGGGAATAATGAGCGAATAATTTCTGCAATCGCGAACCCCGAGGATAGAGAGAAAGTACCGGGCTATTGTTACGACGCTGAATTAATTTCTGTACATGCACGAAGGAATTTCGCAGCGGGTATGTACAGTGTAGCGAGCTGCTGGAAGGGCGAAGGACGGGCCCGGTTTAAGTGAGAAAGAGACGGGGAAGCGCTTCCTCAAATGTTTGCTCAACGGGGTGGCGTTATCAACGCCTCTATTGCCAGCGAAGTCGCGATAAGCGAGGAGGATAACGCTCTCATAATGGGAGCGAGAGCAGTGCCGTTGCCGCCATGGCGAGCACATCCTGCAGCTTCGGCGAAGGCTTTTACAGATACCGGGGAGGCCTCCTCGCTTCCTCCTCGAGAGTGCGCGGTTCGCTCAGAGCCGGGGGCTTGCACACGCTCGCTCACTCTCCACCTACGTCGTGCGAATTGTTCTCGTTGGAAAATCCTTCGGCATCGCTTCGTTCAAACTTCCTCTTCCTTTGGTACTCGTTAACCGAGCGGCTGTAATTAAGAGTCCCGCGCTGCTTCACGGACGGAGTAAACTGTAAGCCGAGCATTATCGCCAGCCTCCCGAAGCCCCCCGACATCCGGCCGAATTGATAGTCGCGACCATGAGGATAATCCGAGAAACATCGCTGCGATGAACTGCGAAGAAACGGTGCCGGTTCTTATTTGAGACAAATTGAGATACATTTTTTTAATAAAAAAAAATTAAAGACACACTTCGATTGAATTCGTTGCCGTTTCCTCGCATCTTCCACCAGCCCGCGTCTCGTTTCTACACGAGAGGCTAATAATTCATTTTGCAACGCCGTCCCGCTCTTAATGGTCGCTCCGACTGTTTCTCTTTATCCGCGGTGGAGGGCTGGTGAACGGGGCCGTCGGGTGGAAAAGCGCGATGGCGACCCGGCGCGATATAGAACACGGCAACCGAGAGAGGAATAAAGGAAGATACGAGCGGATGGTATACGGGGCGAAGCTGAGTATCCGTGACAGAGTCGGGCGGCACCGACGCGGCGGCGACCGGCCCGCGCTGCCCGTCTGGCCAGATGCTACCGCGGAAGAAACGGCAACGACGAGGTAAATGAGTTTTTATTTATAGCGCCCGGATAGAGCCGCTCGCTGCTCCGCGATCCGACAACGAAGGAATTATCTGCTTATCGTCCCGACGTAACCGGGATGGCATACAACATCCGCCGGTGAACTTGCTCATTGTCTTAACCCTCGTCAGGGTCACTTATCCTCTCCGAAATATTGCGAAAGGTTCTCAGTTTTTTTTTTTTTTTTTTTTTTTAAATACATTTTGTTTTTTCTCTCACGTTTGTTGGACCGGCTCGTCTAAGGGGTAGGGAGCGTTTCCGCGTCAGAAAAATCTTTGAGACTCACCTGTAACAGAGAAAAAGACAAAAAAATTCGTTAAATAATGTTGGATGGCGTCGTAGGTTTGTGTTATGTTTGCGGTGGTTGTCAAATGAAAGCGCAAACGAGGATAGACGGATCGCCGAGGCCAGACGCGACGTCGGGCGCCGCGACGCGAGACGTCCCACTGACCCCGTATAGTTACGGCGTAGCACGACTGGATTATATCTTCCGGTCCGAGCCCGTAATAGTATAGCGAGAGGGGCCATGGGTGGAGTCATTCGTACGCTCGTACGCTCGTACTTCTCGTTCGGCTACCTTTGCCTTTGGCTTCTTTCTCTCTCTCACTCTCTATCTCTCCCGCTCGCTCGGCTAACATCGCTAAATGACACGGAAACTCAGTGCTTGCCGTTCGTCAGGCTCTATTACCTCCATTAGCAATTTTCATTCTGCGCCTCGTTCGCCTCAATCGAGCGAGAACGGCGAATCACGGGCAACGCTCGAACGGATGAGGGAACGAAGGAGAGAGCGATGCGGGGAGGGAGAAATAAAGTGCGGTAATCGAGGGAACTCCACCTTTCGTTATATACGAAAAAGAAAAAAGGTTGAAAATGGCGGGACAATCATGGGAGAAGGTAGAAACTGGCGCGGGTACCCAGGTGAGATTTTACCATCGGCACGGCTGTGGCACGGCTTGCACTCGCTCAGCGTTCAAGCCAGTGTTCGCCCGAACCCGGTATTGAGTCCGCATTCGAAATACATTTCACAGAAAAATAAATTTCCTCTGTAACTTCACTTGCAGTTTGAAAATCTCAGCTTTGAACTGGAAGTGAAGGCAGCCGGCGATGTACCGTTTTCCCAGTTACGGCAGAATCCCAACTGGTTAGATATGAAGGCTAGGGTGGAAGCGCGTCATGCGGAGGGAGATCGGACATTGACCGTGGCTTTTTTAGACCGATACACAAACGAAAGTTACCAAAAGCACGCGTTTTTCGGTACACTTACGACTTTATTGCCTAATTTCCGGAAGGGCACTTTTGTTCTTTTCACTTAACATCCACAAGCGCCGGGGGCGCTTTTTGAGGACGCCATTTGCCTTTTTTCACCGAGTTTCCCGAAGGGCCGTGACACCCTTCAAAGGACGCTTCCCGACTCGGAAGTCTCGCTAAAGATATTTTCACATAAAAAAAATAAAAATTCGTTCGCGGTACCGGAGTCCCATAGTTTGCTCAAGATAATATAGAGTCCCGAGAGGGTGTAGAGGATGCTCGTCGTACAGCTGGCGAATCGAGTGGCGGTGAGAGCATCAGCAGTCGAAAGGTCGAGAAACAAGCGAGCGAGCGAGAGAGAGAAGCTTAAAAAGTAATTACCGTTGAAGAGTGCCGGCTGGTTAAAAATTGGCGTACATAAAAAGTTTTCTAATTTCAGAAGCCGACCGAGGGCGAGGAGAGGACCAGCCAGTGCGAGACTACTATAATGCGGCGAGGCGCCCCCGGGGGCGGCGGAACCTCGCTTAAGGGGCCATACTAGTAGCGACGGTAGTAGCTCACTCCGCTCTCTCTCCCGTAGCCACTCGAGCTTCAACACAGTGAGCATACACGCTAAACCTCGTAAAACCCATGAACCACCAGAGAGAATGGAGAGAGAGAGAGGAGGAGAACGAGAGTGAAGAGAGCGGGAGTCGCTATGAGCAATGGGGCTCCGGCGATGTTCCCGGAGCGTATAATGGGGCAGAGGAACGACGGGATAGTTTTGCTCTCACGTAGGATTAACGAGCGCAAACTAGCGTCAACGGAAATAGGAGAGACAGCTGGAGGAGCCTCTGCGCTGATAATAGTAATCCAGAAATGTAACGGAAAATGTATGCCGGGACAATTCGGAGGAGGACGATTAATTTCTATCGAGATCTTATTTATAGCACTTTTGCGCGACGACGCTGACTGGGAATGGCATGGCTGATGTATTCTCGGAGCGAATTTAATAGACGGAGAGTGGATTGGGCACTGGCGAGCTAGGTGGCAGCGGGACTGGACGATTCACGCATCACGGACGAGCGAGGGGGGGCCGACTGGGGTGATAAAGACAGCGATCGGTATAGCGCGAATAACAACGACGAGAGCACGCTAAGTTGGGTACGCCGAGTTTACTCGTGTCTGTACAATGGGCATCTTTGGTGGCTCGCGTCGGTGTACAAGCTGTAAGTGTGCTAAAACACGATGGGCGGCCAAGAGAAAAGAGGGAACGGTCGAATGGGGCCCGAAGATGAGGGACAGCGCACTGCCGGAGAATGACAATGACGGGCGAGCAGGCTGTTGCGAGAGAGGGTTTAAAACTTCACTTCGCTACTCTCGGGCTGTCTCTTCCCCCCCCCCCCCCCCCGCTCATTCCCATTCGCCTGACCTCCGCCCCTGATGCCTGAACTCCACCGCAGCCGCAGAGAACCCGGCTCGGAGAAATTTACAGCAGGCTGAATTTGCCGGCGCATCATTAAGCACGTTGTTTCATAATTCACGGTGGAGAAGGGGGAGGAGAAGAAGGAGGAGAAGGGAGATGATGGAGGGAGGAAGGATGAAACAAGTCCACCGAGCAACATAATATGCATACATGATGCACGGTAATACGCCTACATGCATGATCCACGACTACGTTTCAGCGTACACGCCTGGCTGACTATCATCGTTTCTCTCCTCGTTGTTCACTCATTCTCCTCGTTCCTCCCCCATCGCGCACTCTCGCGGCCTCGCTTTCGCGCTTTCTCTTTTTCCATTCCCGCATTTCACCTCCTATTCCTGTGCGAGTGTGTGCGTATGCGTCCGATTTCTTCCTCGTTCCGTCGACTTGTCGTCTTCATCGTATCTCCCTCGTGTGCGACACTTGACGATCCCTTTTGTCTTCGAGTACTCAAATCCCAGTCTACGGGATCTTTCCCTTTATTTTGCTCTCTTTACAGTTGTCAAGTCCCTTTTATTTCACCGGGGACTGGATTATGCATCGCGATTTTTCAAAGGTTACCACCATCGGTGCGGTATCCGGAAGGAAAGCGGTTAAAACGCTTACGTCACAAGAGGATCGGCGCGACGAAACGCATCCGAGAGTTCACCGGTCGTAGCCGGTCTGCGAGGAGAAAGAAAAGTCGGATTGAGCGATCGGCCGGAAGAGCCGCGCCGCGCTGAGCCCTGTTCGCTTCTACTGCGTTTCCGTCGCCCGTGGGACTCTACATGGTTCCATCGTGTGTGCGAACGCGAACCGGGTATCAGCGCTCGACCGTAGTCGGTACAGACGAGGTAGCCGAGAGACGCGAACACCCACATAGAGTCCATTACGAAGAAGTTGCGGTCCACATTGCCTCATCAGAAAGTCGTTAGCCTATCCCACGACCAGAGAGAGAGAGAGAGTCCTGTTTGTACACTCACACGCTTCCCCGAGGTTGCTGCAACATTCCCGTTTCTCTCGCCCGACGACACACGCTTCGCGCCGGGAGTTCGCCCCGTCGGCCTCTCGCCTTCGGGGCTTCCCCCCCTTTGGTGTACGTCCGCTTTACCGGAGCAAAACCGTACGGTGGCAAAGGGATGTGCCGCAAGTGGCGTAAGCTACATGTCGTCCGTCAGGACACTCCGCAATTCCAGACATTCACTCCGCTGGCGGCATGCAAAGTCGCCGATGAATAGAACACACGCGAAGCCTCTTACGCGCCTCTGGGCCTTACTCGGCTTCGTCGTCGACTTCTCCATCCCACGTTCCCGCATGTCCAGTTCGCGACGAGACTCTAATGCACTCCGGCGAACGACGATAAATCGACGTGCTAAAAATCACTCGTCGTTCACACCCGGTGCACCTGTGCAACATCCTTGGGAATTCTGCGAGTAACGGAATTAACGCTCGACTCGTCGCTCTACCGATTCATAGGAATCTACAGAATTCAAGGGCACAAGGTAAAAGTGGTGGTCGTGGCCTGGTCCATATTTTATTGATTTACGTGCTAATCGGAGTGGGCAATATTTCCACTGAGAAAAAAAAACATTAGTTGGATTGACCAAAAGTCGCGGTGACATACGTTCAAAGCTGTTATTTGTTTGCTACAAATAAACCATTGTTTTGTTAGACGACTATGTGCTTCAAATTATTAAAAATTTGTCGATTGAAACAAATATTTTTCTTGTACCAACAAAACACACCTTCGGACGTATGTCACCGCCCATTTGCTTGATCCAACTATTTCTTTTTCTCATTGTCCCAATCTTACCATAACAGGCAACGACTCCATCTGGACAACGGACCAGATTTTTTGAAGCGGGTCACAGCGAATCTCTCGAAGCCAAGGGAGTCATTCATTGCCAATCAGGCGACTATAGCGACTGATGTTTCACGTACGGGGGATGAAATCTTTGTGGTGCATTACACGAAGCGCAAACGCATGATCGTTTGATCTTCCTGCGGAACGGTACGAGGAACGTGGCGCACGTGAGAGACCTATTATTATGACTGTATAGCGTGTAGCATGATGGTACAGTAAACATAGGTGGGACGGGGCAGGATGCCGAGGGAAAACAAGAATCGGGGGAATAGACAAGAACAAGAGAGTCAAAGCTAGAACGGGTCGACGTTCAGAGTTCGGAATGCTGACTGAACTAGAATCGCGGAGCCTGCGTTGGGCTTTCATGGGTTTCGGTTATATTCTGCAGTCAGGGTGCAACGTATTTACCTTTCCATCATAATCATATATGTAAGTACCGGGTCGAGGTAGCAGAAGGGAAAGGGAGGTGGTTAGGGCTCGTGCCTCGAGGGGGTTATCATCCCAGGGACTATAATATTCGAGAGTAATCCCCTCTCGAGTTGAAGCATCACGTACGGCGGAGAAGAGCGTTAAACGAGGGCTTTGCGCGGGCCGGGCTTTAACCGGCAAATAAAAATAATAATAAAAAAGAAAAACCATATGTGTGTTAATATCGATCGAGGGGTAAGCGGTCTATCTAAGATATAGAAATGACGCTAGGTGCTGTGGATATACGGAGTACCGGGGAGACGTCGTAAAGGGAAGAACTACGTGTACGCGAGAGGTTCACGCCCTTGTTTCTTGCGAGAATATTTATCGAGGGTCTATTATATGGCTGACCGATTGAACTCGTCGACGCACCCCCATAAAGAGGGTACTACATGCATTGGCCCGAGGTACGCGAATGGCTCGATAGAGATCCGATCTTAAAGAAAAAAAAGAAAAAACCATGTCTAGAAAAATCGCGAAATATCGAAGGGTTCATGTCTGCTATCCACGAAAGCTTCGATAGCGCTGGTTATACGTGAGAAACTCTAAAATATCATTTATGGGCATTACCAAAAAATCTCGAGAGAAATAAGTCATTTCCAGTGACAAACGTATACGGATCTTACGCAATAAGGAAAACGATCAAGCTGGGCGATCTCTGAGAAAACTATTCCGGCACGTCTGCATCCTCCTCGCCCGGCAACTCTGCCTGCGTACGGGACGTTGGCGAAGGAGGAACGGAATTCAAAAAAAAAAAAAAAAAAAAAAAAAAAAAAAAAAAAAAAAAAAAAAATGAAAAAAAAGAACGAAAGACGGAAATATGCAGGAGAACCTCAGCCTCCGCTGCCACCGCTCTCGGTATACCATGGCCGCGTCGGAGAATAGAGATTGCGACGTTAGAGGTGGTTGATTTTAATTTCACGGAGCGCGAGCCTTCGGTTACGCTCCGTACACAATCCACCTAAGCACCATGCTCCCTCTCTCTTTTCCATCTTTTCCTCCTTCTCCTTCGCACAAGGTACCCGACACACACACATGCACACACACGTACGCCCATTCACCGGCTTTATCGGCTGAGTATGGCTATGTATAACCGAGGATAATATCCAGCTCCGCCTGCAAGCTCTCTTTATTCCTCTCAAAAAACTGTGCAACATTGGCCCACCTTATACGCCAAGAGAGCTTTATGCGCGAGCTAGTCGCGATCAACGATATCGTAATCCCGCATACACCTTGCCCTCCCTCCCCCCCCCCCCCCCCTGCCGCTCTTGGAGGCTGTACAACAATCTCTGGATATACCACATAATAATACGTAATGCGTTTTCGTAAGTGGAGGAATAAAATGTTTTATGTAGCGTGAAACAGCTCTCGCATCGCGGGGCACAAGTAACGCGGTTCTTTCTTGACTCTTCGCGGAGTGCCGCTCGTATCGGAGCGATCGTTTCCCCCCCCCCCCCCCCCCCCCCCCCCCTCACTTTCGCGATCTAGCCGGATGCAGTGGGCACAGACACGGTCTGGCCGGCCTGATAAAAGACTGCAGTAGACGCCGGTACTGCATCCCGGGTTATTCGATCCGGGGAGAGACTAATTTGATCATTTACTTCGGTAACGCTGCCGCCCTTCGCCAAACTGGCCCCAACTATCCACGACGCGTCAAGGGCGGTATAGGTGCGCGGCACCGCGTATGCGTTGGAGATCGGTATAGCGGTACATTATAGATCGTACACTGGATACTGTAGTGTGGATGCACACACGGAGCTCGAGTAGTGGCTGACGTGCTGGCGAGCGAAGCTGGGAAAGGAGGCCGATGCAGGGAGTGATCGATGGGGTGGCGTCGAGGCGTGTCTAAATAATTAGCTGTCCCTGTACCGAGCCCGCACCGTTTGTAGTAGCTACCCTATAGATAATACTCTCTCGCAGGCTTGCCGCTGCTGTTGCTGCAGTGTTGGGAGCGGACCGTTCGCTGACTGTGCGCCAGCCAGCATCAAGCAGCGGAGCACCCTTTAGCGCGGATCCTCTCATGCTCAACCCTCTCGTCTCGACTCTTGATTTCCAGAGTGCTCGCCGTGTATATTATTTTGACCGAGGGCTAGCTGCGAATCGTCGACCACGCACCGAAATATCGACGGAAATTCACCGGCTGCGAAAAACTAATGAAAATATTTCGGGAATCAATGCCCCCAGGCTGATGGAGCTGTTGTGTGTAAAAAAAAATCTGATCTACGGGAGAGCAGATTTTTTTTTTTTTTTTTCTATTTTTTGTGCACGTGGAATTTCAGTGGGTGGTCGGGGAAAGGGCGGATCTCTAACCCCGGACCATTGCCCGCTCAGACGTTTGTGTTAAAAGATTTAACGGCCCTCCGTCTCCGCAGGATCCCGCGTTCTGAACGCGGACCAACGCCGACTTCGGCCGCGGGAACGCATGCGAAGAGGTCGCAGGAGGAAATAATGCGAGGACCGGTCGGTTGGGCGACGCAAAGGTGAGAGATCCTCCCGGGAAGAAACTAACGAGTTCCCTCTCACCACGATTGCGAGGCAGAAAGGAACCGAGGATATTCATCGCGTTGGCAAGTGCGAGGGCGAAATGCCTCGGCTACCCTCCGGCCCCTCGATTCGTTCGCCTCATAGAGTCCGCCGCGGCCGGCGCATAGCCCATTACGCGAGCCCGGCCGTTACCGGCCATTTGCTTTAACGGCCGTGCCCAAATATTTTTCGAAGGGCCCCTCAGAGAGAACAAGGCGCCGTGCCTTCCCCGGTATCGTGCACTACGAGAGTTAAGAAATCGTGTACGCGTCGTACCAAGGCGGTCGCGATCGCGCTATAAGGCCACCCTTTTTCGTCCTCTCCCTCACCCTCGCTTATGACGTGCCGGGGCTTATGGCTCCGGCTATGACTTCGTCCTTCTCCCCTCACGTGTAAGTGTATAATACACCACCTACACAACTCCTGCATGTATTCATGAATGAATACCCGTACAGGCATCGGCGACCCACACAATCGCGCGGGGCCCACTCGTGTGCCGGAACGCGAACGTCCGGAGGCTGCAATATTCAAGGCAATATTCTCGAGCGATAGAAACCATTCTCGGGCAAGCGCGAGAGCAAGCCCGTTCTCCGCGTCCCTCCGGCGATACGGGTCTCGATTTTTTTTTTTTTTTTTTTTTTTTATGGCACACTTGCGCCTTTTTACCCTCCACCTCTCCACCTATCGTTGTTCATCCTGCCTCGTGATCTTTCTCGCTCGCACTCTCTTATTCTCGTTTTCGTGCCATTTTATACCGTTCCCCGATTCTCTACCATCCTCATCGTCGCGCACGTGTCGGAATCCCCATCGCGATACGCTCCGAGAGCGATATTCTGTTTTTCTATTCTACCGGTAAGGTCACTCGAGGAGACACGAAGGTAGGGGAGAGAGAGCGGGGTTCTAAAACGGATGATAAAAAAAAAAAAAAACATTTCGAGGTCCTCGAAAAGGAGTCTCAAACGGAGGACACTGGTCGGCTCTCCCCTACTGTACGATTTCGGAAAGTTCGAGATGTAACATCGCGGCTTTTCCTTCAATAACGTGCACCCGAAAACTCTGGACCCTTCCAGATCGGAGGAAGATACGTATTGATTGAGACATTACTCAGCGCGATGATACATCGAACAGCTCGAGAAAGAAAGTACAAACGAGTTTCCAAAGTATCGTTAAAATATTACATCAACGGAAGAAAGTTGCGTCGGAACGATACGGGTGGCCGGAGGATCGTGCGACACATGTAGCAGAACAAGTGCCGGCTCGTGAACGGAGGAGGATTGCAGCTGCGTGTGCGTTAAGAAGATTGCGAGAGTTTCGCGAATTTATACGTCGCTACAGCCGGGTAAGACCCGTGTCTATATCGGCAATCACGGTAATTCTTACCGAGGGGGGGGGGGGGGGGGGGGGGCAGAGAGGTTGGGGTGGGAGGGATAAATCGTTCCCGTAACAGCTTTCGTAAATCCATGGTGGGTGAGCTTCTTTTTTGCTTCATCTCTTTCACCGCTGCTTGCGTTCCTTCTTTCATACTGGCTCGGTTCACGATCCAGCACACTGGTCGCCGTGAGATACGGTCCGCAGGAGCCAGACTCGTTTCTTCTTGCAGGACGATCCTTCGCCGCCGCCGACGTTGCCGTAGTCTCTCTCTCTCTCGTGCGCCACTCCCCGAATCCTCTTATCCGTCTCTGATTTTATTGTACGTTCTTGGTAAAAAGTGCATCGGCGGAGGAGAGCGAAGGGCAACGCGGAGAGAGAGAGGGATGGAGCGAATGGCGGCGGGAGTGGCGGTCCGCAAGATTGTGTTCGAGAGGAGAGTCAGGATGAAGAGGACGAGGAGGAAGAATGAGAAAAGAAGCGAAGGCAAAGCATCCTTCGACCTGGGCAAGTACGCGAGGGTACGACGAGGACCACAAAGAAGAAGCGATGCGGAGGAATAGAAGGAGTCTGTGAGAACCGAAACCAGTCCTGCGTGGTGGCCGACAGAGAAGGGACGAGGGAGCTCGTGTAAGGAACAGAAAGAGCGCAAGGACGAGCAAGGATCCCATCCTTGCCTCGAAAGAAGCTCCGGCACAGGGACGACCGCACCACCACCTTCGCTCCCCGAAGTTCTGAGCTCGACAGTTTTCTTTGTGCGCTGCGCGCTCCTGCTGCCGCCGCTCCGCCGAGGAGCAGGATTCGCGATATAACGGGTGGCTCTCGCGATTCCCTCACGATTATGTGGCTAACAAACTCAAGGACTCTTGTCCAGAAATCCAGTAGTCCGAGATCCACAGCGGCAAAGTTCATTCCTTTCTTCGACCCCCGAATTGCCTCGGTCACGTTCGTCGTTACTGCTCATTCTTTCCATTGCATTCGTCCTCGAGGGGCCTTTTTTCCGTCAAGTTTCGGGAACGAGACTCTCCCGTTACTTTATCGCAACGACGTATCCGAAGTATACGCGGTTTGCGTGGAGGCGAGGGGGATGAGTCAACCTTTACCGTGGTCACGAGCAGCGGAGCGGCTCGTCGCGGGTTATTCGCCAAAACTGCCTCTTTCCCGTGGGTGGTACGGTGGAATCCCATGGAAAAAGAACCTGGTCCACCGTTGGTATCGCGCGTCTACGATCGTCCCGGTCGGCGTCCTTTCGGTAGAGTCAAGGAGACAAGGTCCCAACAGTTACTCTCAAACCCGGTCGGGCGGACTTTCGGCGGTTGCACATTACAGACCCACCACGAGTCTACCATAGACAGGTTTTTTTACACCGAAAAAAAAGGTTTGGTAATATCAAACTAAGCTTCGGTTGCGGGTGGCGGAAGAAATATTTGGTCGATCGAACAAAATGTTTGTTAAATCCAAGTAACTATTCGTTGAAGCAACTAAATATTCGGTCAAACAACTAAATATTCCTTCAATCAACTAAATATTTCTTCCAATCGACCAAATATTCCTTTCGCCACCCGCAACTGCAGCTTAGTTCGATATTACCAAACCTTTTTTTCGGTGTATTTACACGGGATGGATAAAGGACAGCGGATCCGCTGCTTGAATTGTGTGCCGAACGAACCCAACGCAGAGGCGAGCCTCACTTCGAGTTACGCAATGTCGCACACATGCGACAAAAAAAAAAAGCGTAGCGACGAAAGGATATCGCGGTAGGGGCAGAGGAAGAGCTGGGCACGGAGGACGTCGACTACGCCGAGGGAGCACAATATTGCGGATCGATAAACCTCAATAAAGTCAATTTCTGTCGTGGGGCATCTGAATACGGAAAATTTTGTATTCCCGCCGGCTAGTCAAGCCGGTTGGGTAGGGATCGTGGCCCGAATACAAATTAAGTATATTTTATACCTTGCGTCTCTCTCTTCTCTCCCGCCGACTCACCCGCTCGTGCAAGTTCTGTCTCTCCGTCATGTATGTGAGAGGGACCGAGGCCACCTCCCGCCGCGTGTATCATATACTGTACGCAGTATGCCACATCAGCATCGCCAGCAGCTTTGATGCGTCCAGCCGCCTCGTAAGGGGGGGGGGGGGGGGGGGGGGGGAGAAGGGGTACAAATTTCATTGGCTATATTGACTATCAATTTGATATATCTCCCTGTACGCATTCAGAAAAATATAAATATGTGAGGTAGATTTGTTGCTGTAAATTTTTCACCCACCCACGGTTTTCCCGTCAGCGACAAAAGTCCCCGCCTCCGTAACGCATCGACCGATTCGCGTATCTCGTGGCTAGCAACCGATTTATTTACAAATAAATCTGCTTATTCGCGCGACCTATCGGTCCGCAGTCTCGGCCGTCGAATCTCGGGAGTCTGACAAGTATACGTACGAGCAGGAGGAGCAATCCGAGCCAATCCGAGGCTTCGGAGATATCAATCGACGGTACCTTTTGTAGCGAGTTCGCTTCGCCTCAGTGGGAACGATCGGTACGAGGCGACGGGGAACGAGCGAGACCGTGCCCGGAGAATGGAGGGACAAGAACGGCGCGAAGGAGAACGCTGGTGCGCACAAGAGAGGCGAGTATACGGCATGTACCGAGTACACGCTGCTTACTACGTATATACAAAGAGATAGATGCCAGCAAAACGATAAGAGACCGTTTCTCAGAGTCGCGAAGCCTGAATTCATCCGGGACATTTGGCTATCTGCGACATTAGAGAACCGGAGACTGCGCAAGTAACCCTGCGCCTCGTTGCCGCGGAGTGGTTGCGAAAGGGCGCGGGGGAGAACGCGGGTACACAAGCGAGGAGCACCGGAAACTCGACGGGGGGGTTTGGGGTTGGGTCTCCCAGAATGACGTACGTAGGACAAGGTACTTGCTCACTGGTGGCTCTGAGAACGGGCGAGGGAAAGAGGGAGAGACGGGACAATGTAGTCGGGAGCTGGCGGGGGTGTCTCACAACGTCATCCCCCGACGGTAGCTCACTTTTATGAAATTTCTATATTAGAACGTAAATCCACGAAGGGAGCGTCTCCGCCTCGCGTGTCGCGGCGAGAATTCGACCCCATCGTCGCAGTTAAATCCTCTCCCCTCGGGAAACTGGCCGGCCTCGCTCGGTTACACGTGGAAAGGATCTTAAAAACTTGTACCGCTACGGAGGATCGCATGCTTCTTAAACTGGTGTTGGGAAAAGTCGAACGATGATTAAGAGTGAGGGTCGCATCGATGAGATCGAAAGTAGGCTGCAGCATGTCGCGACAGATTCCGGCTGGGTAGTCAATTTGCTGAGGCAGATGCAGGAGAGAAGGCCAAAGAAACACACTTTGTCAACCGGCTAGCGGATTGAGAACACGCCTTGATAGATGCGACTATTCCCCATTGGCCAACTCCAAATGCCAAGGTGCTCGACGGGCGGTACCCGATTCGGCAGTCTCAAGGACGAGGTCGCGGAAGAATATGCTCACGAAATGTACACACGTGGATAGGGTATGTTGTACCGTCGGAACAGAAGCAAAAGAATAAGTAGGGCGGAGAGCGAGGTATGACGAGGTTGCTCAAGTTGCTGCGCGAAAGAGAAATTGTTGAAAAGGGGGTTGTTCCGGCGAATGGGAGCTGTACGAGGAGAATCGGCCGAAGAAACTAACGGAAGTGAAAGAGAGACGGAACGAAGGGGTGTGCCGTGCGGCGGGCTGCACACGAAGCAAAGGGTGAACCGGAGAGAGGGACCGAGACGACGTTGCCTCATGACAGGAGAGGAATGGAAGTAATAGCGGCTAATGTGCTCCGTTCTCTGCAATTTCGATGTCATCGTGGCAAATCGTTCGCTCACGGGTGGGAGAGGTTGTCGTTGTACTCTGTGGAACTCCGATCGAGTGGGCCGATCGGGAAAGAGGAAGAGAGGGTAGACGGTAGTTTCGATTGGAATGATGGCAAAATTTCGTTGGCCCGTAAGTACCTCGCCGCCGATAGGAGAGACACGAGAGAAATTCGTCCCGAAGTGCTATCCCAGGTGGGATCCTGCCGTAGCTGGAAAAACGGCACATCGCGGACACTGGTTGCCGTTCGCCAAAAGGCCACATCGTTGCTCGGAAAAACCGATGGGTTGGTGGGTCGAGAACACTATTGTAGCTTGATATCGTAGTCCAGTTCAGAGGTGTCGACGAAAGAATGCGTGACAAGAAAATTTCACCCTGTAGCGCGAGCAGCGACACAAGAGAACAATGAACACTGCGAGGATCGGATAAATGATCGAACCTCCCCGAAGAATTCCAGTCCCGCATCTCTGCCAACTGTTCTCGTCCTTCTCAGCTTTGCATTTCCCGCCAAGTGTTTCTCTTTTTTGCCTCGCTCGATCCCGATCTCTTTCGCTCTCCCCGAGACGGTACACCCCCAGCCAGTCTTCCCACTTACTCACCGGTGCCTTGTATTTCCTCTGGTCCCTTCCTCCTCAGGCCGGTCCTGCATCAGCCTCTGCGGATCCAACTCCCGACCTCTATCTTGGGCTCTATCAATTTATTTTTCTCTCTTCGGAGCGGTGGACCGCGTAACGAGCAACGTAAATCAATCGGTCCTGGCATTGCGGCTTCTCTCGTTCTCTATACCTCTTTCCTTCGCGCTCGCCCAGCGAAGGGTCCACTGTGGGGAGCGAGAGAGGAGGTTCTCTCGCCGGCGGGCTATCTCGCTGTATTCGCCAACAGGACCAAGCGCAGTAGGCAACATCGTCGTCGTTCAAGTAGACAGAACCTTATACTATCGCAAGTTCCGTTCCACGGTACAAAACAGCGTCGCATTCGTACGAACGTCTCTCGACTTACACATCCTCATGCTCGCCCTTCGCGTGGGAGAATCCATGTACCGGTATACTGCCAGGACAGCGAGAGCGGGGAAGAGTGTATGCGTGAGTGTGTGAGTGTGTGTGCACATGCTTTGCGAAAGACCAGTTCCCGTCGTCGTTTCGACTCTGAGCGAGCTCGAGTGCTTTGCCCGAGTCTCGACTGCTGAGAAGGGCCAGCAGTTCTTCGCTTCGCATCGGAGCTTGTGCTCGACGTTCTCTCTCTTTTTTTTTTTTTTGTTTTCTTTATTTTTGAGTCTCCTCGTCGCAGTTTTTTTCGCCCCCTCCACCCTCGCCGTCATCCTCTTTCGCCGGTCTGGAAAAAAACTCGCGACTCGCTGGGGCTAGCCACCATTCACGAATTTGAGCTTCTTTCAGCTAGATCTACATTCTCGGAGCATAGTACGTCGCAGTAGTCGTGGGTACCTACTACTACTCACGCCGAATTGTTTTTCTTTTCCTTTTTTTTTTTTGCGAATGAGATCCCGTAGAATCCCTTGCCAACTGCGCGACAAAGGTGATCGGATCTGGCGGAGCATTCACGTTCGTCGTTCCGCGGCCCCTTAATTCTTCCGTCTCCCTTTTTACTCCTTCGTGGGATTTTTTTCCCCCGCTATCGCGTCTTCATCTTCCTCATCGAATGGATGAAACGCGTTCGAGTTTCCGCGCCGTTCGGCGAGAGGGGGGGGGGGGGGGGGGCGGCTATTGGAATCGGATTGATGAGCGCGGCGAACGATAGCGAGGAACATATACTGGGGAAGATAGGCGAGACGATGAGGAGACGCGGAAAGGCGCGAGGAGAACAGCGAAGATATGCCGGTGAGCGAGTTAGAGGGTGCGGGTTGTACTTTCGTATTCCTGACGCGTAATGGACCAAGGAACCGTGTGTGCCGGAGAGCTCTGTATAGAAAAGAAAATGGAAGACGCTGCGGAAATAGGGGGGGGGGGGGGGGCGAGTCGACGGGGATTGGAAAAGCCAAGGAAGAGGAGCAAAACGAGCGCCGCGAGAGAACGAGAGGGCGAAAGGGTACGGTTGGCGTACAGTGGATGCTGAAGCGACGCTGCTCACCCCGCGGGGCTTCCAAAGTCGGGATATTTCCCGTAAGAGAATGGAACGAAAGAAAGGGAGAGGGGAGCCACGCACGGACGGACTCACGGAATCGCGATTTAATCGTATAACTTCCGGTCCGCCACCCACGAATCGATTCGATCGCGCGCATCTTTCCAATACACCACCGGCCGAGGACAACGACGACGACGTTCCGTGACTTTGAAATACATTTATGGATCTCTTCGTGGGTAAACAAGAACGAACGGCGGCCGGTCGTGTGTTAAGCGCAGAAGTAAATTTTTAATGAAATATGAAAAATGAATGTAGTATATTCGTGAAAGTAGCGAACAACGATTCTCATCCGACCCCCGGTGACGTGCCTGCCGTATGTTGTAGTAGACAGCGAAGCGTCGTGGCGCTTCGCGTGCTTAAAGACAGTTTGAGGCTGATAAGGAATTAAAAAAAAAATAAAAAAAAATGCTGACGTCAATTTTCGTATGAAGTTTTAGACTATGTTTTTTAATCATTCAAGAACGTTGAAAAGAAGGAAAAAATAATATGTATCGTGAAATCGACAGTCCGGTCAAAAAAAGAAAAAATATCCAGCCCGCATATCCCGATATGTGTTTTCCAAGATATTCCAAGAACACTCCGACTACATCGTACACGCGACTCGACAGGAGTCTTAACGAACCCGACTAAACGGCGAATAAAATCGAGTTACCCTAATATTCTTCGGATAAAGGCGCGGTCGGCAGCGCTCCGCTGTGTAAGCGGAGTTTCACATAGGGAAACGGAGTTTCGGGATCGACGCACGCGAGACTCAATCTCCATCCTGGCTCGTTTCCTTCCTGCTTTGTCTCTAGCCCGGTCAGACGAACGAGCTCCGCCGAGTTTCATGCCTGGCGGTCTCTCGATCACTGTCCCGAGACCGCCGCTTGTCACGAGAGCTCGAAGTAAAATCGCGGCCGAGCACATAGGGCCCGATTCCGCTCCGCGCTCGGGGCAGTTTAGGGAGGGGCAAAATTGATAAAACGCTCGTACAAGGGGGGGGGGGGGATGAGTTAACGAGGGGTGGTTCCGTTTACTCGGGCTGGTTCTCTCGAAATATATACAGTTTGTCCGCGGGGTTTGCCGTGTCTATGCAACTAATACACAGTAGTTTGATATAGCTCGAACCCACCTACGCCTCCCCTCCGGCAC